>CM053503.1:38198829-38414638 GCA_028627145.1 Eidolon dupreanum | reverse complement strand
AAAAGAGGTTATCACTCAAGTATCTTGTTTTATAACTATTTAATTTTAGAAAGAAATAATTTGTCATTTTCTAAAGTGTCGCTTTAAATGCTTATGGCAAAAGCCATTTTCAGTGGCTACCTCTGAAGCCAGAGATCTGTGTGTGTGCCATTGTAGAAGGTACCCAGCCTTGGTCATCATACCTGAGGGAAACAAAGGAAACAAGACACTGACATGTGTGAGCTTTTTGTATTCATACATTTTCCTTTCTTGTTCTGCTTGTTGGTTTATTTTTAATGATTGCCTTAAAACATATGTGCTTTCTAGAAAATCTATCCTCAACAGTGTCTTCCAGTTATTATCTAAGTAAATTTTGATCCCTGTAGTATAACTGCTATTCATGACTGTTGTTGGATGGCTTTGGACAGCATAATATCATCACTAGCTGACTATTCTAAATGTAGGTACTAAAAAATTTCTAATTGTCCCTAAGGAAATAGAAAATTGTTTCTTTCTAAGACAGAATATATAATAAAATTATAGTTTTTCATAAACTTTATTTTTTGTCTTTTATATAATATGCCTATAGTGTACAAAATTAAGGACCTTATAATCAAGACTAAATCATATGAGCTTATACATCTTGTACTATCTTTGGGAATACTTTTATTCAGTTTGGAAAGTAATTTGTTCAAACTTGGTAATTCATATGTGGAATGAAATAATAACATTTTTCTCCAATAGGTATGCTATCCTCTGTATATCTAACCCAATTAGATAATGTGAAGTTTGATTTTAACTGACCTGAAGAAAGTACCCCCAAAATAAATTCTTTAAAGTTTTTTTTACTGCTTTATGTTATTACACATTATGTAAAGCATAATATATGTGGATCTATATGCTATAACTTATAGTAATATCCACATTTGTGTATCGATAAAATATACTTAATTCTTAAATTATGGAACAGATTTTAATTCTTCACTTACTAAGTATTTACTGAGAAACTGAGGACGTCAAATAGTTTACAGATGAGACTGTTTTATTTTTGGCTTTAACTAAAGCCATGAGCCAAACAAACATACCTTCTGATGACAAGTGAATACTTTGGTAATTTAAGTACACTTTCATTTTCTACCAAAGTAGAAAAGTTTGCATGAACAAAGCAAAATTATCAGGAACATGAAAGTATAAGATAAAGCAAAATATATTATCTGGCTAGTTTTTCTTTGCTATCCTAAATGGTAGCAAGTATACAATTTGAGCTATAGCATACATATATATACTTATACATATATATACATATACTTATACATATACATATATATACATATACTTATATATTTTTGAAATTGAATCACATTTTAAATGAATTAAGGCACTTCACTACCTAAGGAAATTACTCAGCAAATTTTTCTGAAATGTGAATAATTGTTCCACACCACATTTTGGTGTTTTCAAAACTTTAGTCATTTATGTGCCACCTTCATAATTTTTGTCATATTTATAGATATTTGTACCAATATTTACTTAATATTTTTTCTCTAATTCTTCTCACTTTTTAAATTTAAATACAAATTTACTACTATCAATATAAATGAAAATAACTCAGAAATATAAATATGTAACCATTAAAATAAAAGAATTGACTATTATCACCAAAATACAATATCAATGTTGGTAGATGTATAACATTAGGAAACACTATCTTTATATGATTATAAATTTAGATTTTGATCAATTTAATTTTCTTAAAACACAATTTAGATAGATAATAAACCCTTTGAGGGAAGAAAATACTTCTGGTTTGTGCATCCTTGTTTCCCTAGCACTTAGTACTTGGCACATAACAGGTATTCAATAAATATCGAATGGTAAATAAATGAGTGACACATCTATTTGTGTATACATCCTCTAAAATACTACTTAGTAGTAGTAATTTACATAATAAAATAATAAACTGTATATGAAAATACATTATGGCCAACATATGTTTGTATCACCAGTCTTCAAAAAACTAATATAAAGCAAAGCATTTCTCTTAATCTTTAATGAGTACGTTTATAGATCAAGAAAGGTTGCCGTCATGTAAATAAAAAGAAGTGAGGATGAGGCAGTATAGGAGTGGACATTGTGATTGAAAAGAGTGACAAGAGAAAATAAGCGAGAAGTAAAAATTGAAATATATGTCATGGGATCGAAGGTGATCCTGCAATTGTTCAGGCAAGGAAAAAAGGACTAAATTAAAGTCTAAATATAGACACAAAATTTGCTTCAGTGGAGCAAGCTCTGTTCCATTCATAGTTACTTCTAAATCACAAATGCTAATGACCAAATTCTTCTAAAATGAGATATTCTATTTTTTTCCTTTTTAAAATTTTTTTAATTAAAACAAGATTGTCTAATCAACCCCTTTTGGCCTTTTTCCAATAAATTCGCTTCTAAAGCTTTAATCCCAACCTGTTTTCTTTTGTTCATGCACTTAAGAAATGACATAATCAATTTTCTGCCTCATTTGCATGAGAATAAAGACCCTGTAAAGCTGAAATGAGCATAGCACTTTAGTCCTATTTATAATCGGAGGTTCATCAGTTAGGAAAGACTTTGAAATACAAATAGGCTGTTTCCTATTTTCATTTGAAATAAACCTATGAGGCCTTAGTAAATGGAAGCAATCCACATCAACTGTGTGTCAAGAAGTCAGTGGTTAGCTGATTTGGTCACTAACAATTATTTTGACAGTAGGAATAACTAAGAGTAGGAACTATCTCTTCAGAAGAGGAACTACAGAGGCAAAAACATTCTTAGTTCAGAAATAATGTTAAAATTTTGCAGTGATATCAAATATGTATTTTTTGACTTGTTACGTAATCTAAGAATATGGTTTGCACCTTGTTTTAGTGAAGGAACTCTGGGCTTATCAAGAACCATATGATTTCACTCATATGTGGGATATACAACTGAAAGCAACAAATGAACAAGATAAACAAACAAAACTCATAGACGCAGACAACAGTTTAGTGGTTGCCAGAGGGAAAAGGAGAAGAGAGGAAGATACATAAGGGTAAAGGGGGTCAAATATATGGTGACAGAAGGAGATTTGACTTTGGATATAAACACACATACAATATACAACTAACGTATTATTGAATTGTACACCTGAAACCTATATAATTTTATTAACCAGTGTTGCCCCAATAAAATTAATAAAAAATAAAAAAGAAGTGAGTGATGGCTTATTTCTCTTTTTAAAAAAATGTTTATTAAAAAAAGTGTCCCTTTCAAAATTGAAAACAAGAGAGGAAATTTAAAACATGAAAGGAATATATATTTCCAAGAATTTAGAGTTAGATGAGAGTGAAATAGAAAAGAAACGGGTTCTGCTGAACTAGAGTGGACTGTCTAAGGGGACAGGACTAAAAAGCAGCTGACCTTCCCTTCAGCATGAGGGACATCATCATGCCTGGTCACTGTAACAGGAAATATGACAGAAGTGTGTAAAGCATATAAGAAAGAGCTATCCTATCAGGATAGGATAGCATGTGGAGTCTTCAGTCATGGCATAAAGCTGTCAAGGGATTGGGATGCTTGTGGATATCATTGGCAGCTACAATGGTGCAGTAGCATCAGATCATTTAGCAGAGTCTGAGTCAACCCAGCACCCAGAAACTCAGAAGGTATTTGAGAAGGGGACACTTAGTAAGACAGCTATAGGAATTACTTTTCCCTCTGTGAGCAAAGAATGACTTGAATGAGGTTGAATGTTTCCATTATGCAACAGACTGAACGGGAAAATAAAGGGCTCAGAATATTTGGGTATGGTAATAAGCCACTACTAATGAGAATATACGAGCCTCAAAATATATAGCTCTCTTTGTTTAGAGCATTTTGCCAATTTTAGTCTGTCTACTTGTATGAAGGAGCACACACCTAAAAGTCAGGCAACTATGAACTTTTAGGTGACTTTGATTAAATCTTATAATTTTCTTTTGCCTCATTTTTTCATATGTCTGATGTGTTACCTACATGAAAAGTTTTTGTGTGTGTGGGTGTTTTTTTTTTAGGGTTGAATGAGGTAATATATGTGAAACCCATTAAAAAGTTACATAAATGATATATAGTCTCAAAAATATGAAGTACGTTGATTCATGAATGCTGTTGCCATATATTGTTGACCAATGATGTATTGGTCAGGTTGGGATAGGTTATGCTAATAGTAATAAAATACTCTAAAATCTCAGTGGCTTAAAGCAAAAAAGTTGATTTCTTGTTCATACTATATTTGTCCATCCTCACTCAGGAACTTGGGCTGACTATTAGAAATTGCTGGTCATTGTGATAAGGGAAGGGTACATGTGGGTCACAGTCTGCATCTTCAAGGCTCTGCCTTGAAGTGACATGTGTCACTCCTTAATTAGCTTTAGGAAGTCACATGGCAATCCTAGCTTGTATCTAAAAGAAGAACTGAAAATATTTGATGAGCAGCACTGATGACTATTGCAGATAGTTTCTTTCCATTTTCTACACTTGGATGACTTTTACAACAGAAAAGCTGTCTAGATGTTTCTCCTGTTACTAATACTACTGTATTCTTTCTGCATACCTTTCAATAACCAAGTAGACTTTCTTAATCTTATGTTTTCTAAGTTTTGAGGATTTGCTGGCACTAAAATTTTAGTAGCCATTTAGTAGAATATTTTAGTTTCTTTGAGAGAAAAGCAGCAATTGTTTAACATCCCATTTTTGTTTTCTTTGCCAAACAGACATTGATGAGTGCTCTGATGGCTTTGTTCAGTGTGACAGCCGCGCTAACTGCATTAACCTGCCTGGCTGGTACCACTGTGAGTGCAGAGATGGCTACCATGACAATGGGATGTTTTCACCAAGTGGAGAATCATGCGAAGGTCAGTACAAAGAGAAGACCTGGAGTTTAAGAACTCCTTTTGAACTTGAGGAATATACAGTTAAATGTCAATAGTAGAAATTGAGCTAATGTTTAAGTTATTGGTGATTTTTCCTGCATGTTTATACAACAGTGATTGGAAATATGTTAACATCTAACTTTTGCTTGCTAATTATAATTGATTTTTAGATAATTAAAATTTGTGATGCTAAACCAATTCTCTGTGGATACTTGGCAACTGTTGAAGGGTGTTTTTAGAATGAATAAACCCATAATATCAGATAAATTTTTGAATGGCGACATGCAAAAATCTGACCCTAAAAAAACTAGAAAAAAAAATAGATGGGGAAAGCAGGATAGAGAGAAAAATAATATACACAATATATGCTACTCTGGGCTGTTTCTAACATACCACCTGCCTGGCAAAGTAAGAGATATTAATTGAAAGTTGAATACAGAAGACATGATCCCTGCTTAAAAGATTTCAATCTAATAGGAGTGGACAATTCAACTAGATTATATTTAATTATTTACCATGAATTTTGAATTATTTTCAGTGAATTGACAGACAACTCTACTTTCCTATATCCTCTGTTAAGAGGTACAATTTTTAGAAAGCAGATAAAGTAAGCAGAGCCCAGTGAATAATTGCCAGAGAAACCACCCACACTGAAAGGGTTTGCCATCAGAAGTTAGGCACAGGAATGCAGAACAAAACAAACCTCAAAATGTCATTATTTTCTCCATTTGCATTTATACCTACATTGAGTAAGAAGAGCCTGAGAGAATAATGTGGCTAAAATGACACTATCAGTGAAAGCCTTGGAAATTCTAACTTAACAGTACTTGACATCTAAATGACAAGATTTCTTTTATCTTTGTGCCTCAAAAGGTTTTCACATAGAGAAAAGGGAAACAGACTTCGGTGATAGATGCCAAGGCTCCCAGCATGCTTTGCCAGCAGCTGCAGAGCTCTGGACCTTGAGCAGAGAGGGTCCATTTGGATTTTTACATAGGAATGGGACTACTGTTGTCTTACCAGAGGTAAAAACCTGGCATTTGCAAATAACAACTTAACTGTGGTCTGAGGGCTTTACCTTGCACTTGTCAGTGTTCCAGGGTGAATATACTCCTAACCCAGTAGAGAATGCCAGGAACCACAGATTGCAGTTCAAGAAGCAGATCAGTGTGATTCTGCTCTTCTCCAATAAACTATTTTTCCAGTATGCTGTGGCATATAATGAGAAAAAAATTCTTCAGAGCGACTTTTTTGTTAATATTGTATTTTAAGTTGCACACATAAAGAATGAATATAAACTGATTACAGATAGTGTAAATCATATAGAAATATGTAGATTAAAGCTGAAAATGCAGCTTCACTTTATTCCCCTTTTCCCCATCCTTTTCACTTCTCCTCCAGGGATAACCTGTGTTTGATTTTGCTCGATATCCTTTCACACCCTTTTTCTGTTCATCAGAACATAAAGAGAAAAAAACACACACCACTGACTCTTTCTTTACATTTATAACTACACTCACTATTAGTTATCTATTGATGCATAACAAATTACCCCCAAAACTTAGCAACTAAAAACAACAAAAATTATCTCACAACAGCTTAGCTGGATACCTGTTTCGAAGTTTCACATGAGATTGCAGTCAAGTTGTGGGCCAGGGCTGTGGTCTCATCGCGAAGGCTTGTCTGGGATGGGAGTAGGGGAAATGGGAAGCTATTTCCAAGGTCACTCATGTGGCTATTGGAAGGCCTTGTTTTTTTTAACACATGAGCCACTCCATAGGGCTACCTCAAAACATGGGAGCTATCTTCCCCTAGAGTAAGCAATTCAAGAGAAAGCAAGTACCAAAGATGGAAGCCACAGCCTTTTCATAACTTAATCTTATCTGTGAGCTTTCATCACTTTTTCCATATTCTATGCGTTGGAAGTAATTCTGCATTCTGGGGAGAGGATTACATATTAAATGATAAAGATCATTGAGGGTTATCTTATAAGCTACCCACTATAAGGACCATCAGCATTGTCCAGCATTTTCCTCATTCCTGTTTCATTGAGTAAAGTTTCATTTCTCCCATGAAAAATTAAACCCTCCATTGTACCTTGCATCCCATCCCCTCTCACCTGTGTGAAGTCTTTGCCCTTATATTATCCACTTTCTTTTCTATGTCACAAATACACGTTCCCTACTGCATCATTTTCATTACCACACAAAGAGCCTGGAGTAACACCCATCTTTAAAAAATAAAACAAAAACAAATAAAAAGTAACTTCCTTTTGCATCACCTGATTCTTCCAATGTTCCTCCCATTTTTTTCTGCACCCTTTTAGAATAAAACTCTTTAAAAGAATTTTCTAGACTTGGTATCTCTGCTCTCCTGCTTCCAGTGAAGTCTTAGTCCTGCTGCTCCAGTGAATGCTCTCCCTTCAAGATTACTAAGAATTGCCATCTTGCCAAACTCATTTGCCCAGTTCATTATTTCTTCCTCTCTAAACAACTTTCTTCACTTGGCCTTGAGGATACCACTCTCTCCTGGCTTTCTCATAAAACTACAGGCTTCTCCTTTCACTCTCCAGGGAAGAGTAAAATCCAAACCTTAATGTTGGTTTACAAGGGCCTACATGATATGGGTATTTGACTTTCCTAACATTTCTCAAATATGCCAAACCGATTCCCTTCTCATGTGTTGTTCTTTTTGTCTGGAATGTCCTTCTCCCACCCCTTTGCCTGCTTCTTTTTTAATTTAATTCAGATTTCCTCTAAAATGGCTTCTCCTGGAGTCCTAATTTAAAATAGCATCCTACCCCTGACCACTATTCACTTACCCTGTTCCACTTTTCTTCATAGAAATTTTAAATTCTCCTGAAATGATTGTATATATTAATATGTTTACTTGATTATTATCTGCTATAGAATGTGAGCTTCAGAAGTCACATAATTTGTCAGTCATCAGTGCCTACAATAATTCTTGGCACATATAGTCGATGATATATTTGCTTTTATAATGAAAAAGATTGAAACATATGATAGATAATATTTTAATCAGAAGTATGTTAGGAACATAACCTATGTTAAAAGTGGATATATAATGTGGTTTATAGTAGCTATGTTTAAGTGATCAGGACAAAACATAATTAGTGCATTCATGAGTGTTCAGAAAATAACGAGGAAAATTAAACTAACCATTAAAGTAACACATAATAAAGATAAAGAAGGAGGTAAAGAGTTCTATGAGATGTTTACACCCAAAGGCTTTTCGAGGAAATGCTATAAACACAGAAACAGTGGGAATAATCTTATTTTTAAAAACTACGATTCTGGAATGATGATTTTACTATTAATCTTCCAATAGAATTTATAATGATTGTCAGAAAAATCTACTACTCTTTCAGAAGACAATGTGCTCTGAAGGATTCTTTGAAAAGAACCCACCTATGTTATTGAAAAAAAAAAAAAAGACTAAAATGCTTCTAAACACCTACCAATTTACCAGAATTTCAGCAATTTGTAGAACTGTAATATTAATATGTAGAAGGATGCAGTTTTAAAAGTATAATTATTTCTGAGCAGGTGCTATTTTTCTGTTGCTGAACAACAACAACAACAAAAATTTCAAAGTGGACAAAGCCACAGCAGTGGGTTTATAATTATTCTGAAATATAGGATTCATACTTGAAGACATCAATAAATAACTGTGCGCTGTTTCACTATTTTTTAGACTACAGTTGTATAATCTCCAATATACATGTTTACAAGTCACATTCATACAAAATACACTGTTTTGCTCATCTATTTATCTCAGAAGTGTATAGACATTTAATCCCCAGGTAATGTGCCAGAATACCATTTTTCTTGTCTGCATCATCATTTCTACCCCCAAATTTGTCTCTCTCTGAGAATAAAGCCCAGTATTTTTTAACATAATAATAATTTATTATCATGTTTACATTTCATTCTGGGTTATCTTTAAGCTTGGTGAGGTTTTTTGAACTTGTAAGACCAAAAAAATAATGCTTATAAGACAGGATCTTTTTAATGGTATTATGTTCAAGCCAAATACCATAAATCTTTAACCTAAATCAAGAAAAAGGACAAAATGAAATTAATCCAATTCAGCTCAATAGGTAGTTAATGAATATATGCACAGTACTTTCAGGTACTTTGCCAAGCATCTGTTACATACAAATATAAAAGAGGATGGTCACTGGTCTCAGCTTGTAGAAGAGGTAAAATATGCATAACAAAAACTATCATTGAGAAAGAATGTGGTGAGTTTCTTAATTGAGGAGAAAGCTGCAAGGTTGAAAATGATAAAATATTTGAGAAAAAATATAAATTCAGGGCTGTAAGGAATAAAAGAGAGAAATTATTTCCTGTTTGAGATTAAGAAAGACTTGAGTATCTAGCATTTGTTTTAGGACTTCAAGTGTGATGTATTATTGCAAGTTGAGATAGAGTAAGAGTGTAAACAAAGGAACTAGCTTTAGTTGCCTTACTAAGAAGTTTGAACTTGAGTCTGAAGGAGTAGTTTTTGAGAAGGGAAATAATAAAAGTATATATTTACCAAATTCATATTTTGACCTAGTCCTTTTTCTGAATTCCAGACCCATAGATCCAGTTACTTACTAGACAGCTCTACTTGGAAGCCCAATGGAAAGTGTAATTTGATGTACTAAACTAACTCAGGTCTTTCCTCATCCCTGCCACCCACATCTACTCCTCAGCAAAATCTTGCTCTTCTTTCTATAAATAATCATCAATCAAATTTTCCAAGCCATTATTCATGATACCTCCCTCTGCCTAATATTTGAAGCCAACAAATCACTAAATTGCTTTATCTTGTTTCTTTCTTGGAAGATTCTATCTATGTTTTTTCTTTCTATGCATCCCTACTGCTACCATTCAATACAGCTTTGTGCTTAGGAGCACAGACTAGGAGCCTGACTGCCTGGGTTCCTATCTAAAAACTGATGTGTCATCTAGGGAAAGTTATGTTATGCAACATTTTTATGCCTCAATTTCCAATGGGGATAATAATTGTACCTTCTACAGTTATTATGAGGATTAAGTGAGTCATTATATGAAAGTACTTAAAATCTGGTAATACCAGGTACTATATAAGTGTTTGCTCTTATGATAGGACCATCCATCTCTTGCCTGGACTACTGAAATAGCCTATTGATTGATCTTCTGGCTTCAAGTTTGAATCTACTCAAATCCCTTTACCAAGATGAGGTCAAAGGAATCTTTCCAAAGTGGATATCTGATTATGATTATTTTTTTTCCAATTCCCTAAAATGACATTATACTTTCTTAATGATGAAGTTCAAACTTCTTAACACGACCTTTACTTGGGTCCTGAATACCTATTTAGCTGCATGTTTATCTACTTTACTCTGGACATTCAAGTCATACCAACATTTCTGTTCCTTCAAAATATCTTGATGGCTTTAAATGTTGTGCCTTCAAACACACTCTTGCTTCTGAGTAAACTGCTCTTTATCACCTCTTTGCTTGGTTAAATCTTATTCATACTTTAGTTGCCACACCTAGAGAATATGTATGTGGTCAGAAGAAAGATACCAAGAGAGCTACCAAAGGAGTATATTGATAGGATGCAAATAAAGAAAGTTTATCAGAAAGAGTGAATAAACTGTCAAATGCTGCTGCTAGATCAAGTTACCTACATGTTTCTCCATGTATGACAAATACATGTCAATTATTGTAGAGAGCTACTTTTTACTCCATTTCTTTATTGTAGTTATACTTTATTTATGAACACATATTCTTTTTGTGCCTGGACATCTTCTCTTCTTATGTATGATTAAAGAGCTATGTAGTAGGATGTATTGGTAGAGTTTGTGGTCAGAGAGACCAGACAACTACAGTTAATGTTTTTTCTGCTTATAATAATTCCTAATTATAGGAATATTTAATGGGAGGCAAAGATCCACTCATCAAATATACCATATTATATTGAATAAATTAAACATAAAGCTACTTTAAAATTTTCATTTCCATTACCAAGAGAAAATTTTCTCTCATCTGAAAAAAAATATATATATATATATATATTAACCAATATACCTTTAAAAATATTTTTAAAGTATCTTCATACTGGCTAACAGTTCTCCTTTTGATCATAGTCTATAATTATAAGCATTATTATCCTTGGCAAATTAAGCTAATATAGTTCATTGTAATTATAACAAAAAATTTGGGGCCATTGTCTTAATTCATTGGTTTTGTTGAGATGGGACTGATTAAAAAGTCAAGGTAAATAGAAATATACTGTGCTGCTTATTTTTGGAAATGTATATCTGAAAGAACTTAAGTATTTAAGAATTTAAGTATGGCTAAAATATAATCTGACTCGTCCATGTCTCCAATTTTGTTGAAATCAAACCGCATAAGAAACTTATTTACTAAACTCTATTATAAAGATTTTGAAGTAAAATCAGTCTACATTTCCCCTAGTTAAAAGCTATATGTTCTATCTTCTCTCTAACCCACTTTTTCTGCTGTGATTTAATTTCTTTCTTGACCTTTACTCAGAAGAAACAGATGAAATGGGAAATAACTGCCTACTGCCACTCATACAATATCCCTGAAATGTATTTTGGCTTGTGACCTTTAAATTATGGGGATAAATAAAATGAATCATGTCTCCTCCTATGGACCTGATCTGTGGGTCAAGATGTTTGCTTTTCATCTGTATGAAAATGCTTTAGGCTGTGATTGCCATGGAATAGGTGAGGTCAGGTGAAGAATGGGCAGTTGCCAATTGAGTCAGGCAAGAGATGAAATGATAATGTGAAATAGAAAAGTTAAGAAGTGGTAGATTCTTTGTGAGAGATACGGTAATTGCTGATGGTGCCTTGCCCTCCCATTGGTGAGAGGCAGGGTATAAAGATAGTGTGAAAATGCCTGGACTGTAAGAGAAGAACACCCCAACAGACCATTGAAAAGAGCTTACATGTGGGTGACATGGCTGTGAGAATAGGGCTTGAAATTGAATAAAATGCCTCAGGGTTCCTATGACATCTTATCTCCCACAAAGAAAGGATTTTCTGTAAGCACCATTTTAACATTGAGGATGATTTCCCCAATAAAAAAATCACAGGCACTTTTAGAAATTTCCACAGCCAAACTGTTTTTGTTTAATAAAATGAGCCTTTTTCTTAATTTTCAAAATATATAAGTGTTTCATAAAGCCTAATGGTATTTACAGAGGTATAAAAGTTAAAAATCTAACCAAGGTTATTTGGTGTTTGAAATCAAGCATGATAATATTTTCCTGTGAAATCCATAGATGATTAACATTGCTTTCATCAGCATTTAATGGAAAATGCATGCCAGTAAGATGAAAATTAATTTACAGCTGAATGCTTTATGTCAGGAGACAACTCGGCTGATTGCAGTTGTTTGAAACTGAGCATATTCTAAGCACACTGCCTGCTGCCTTTTCTTGGCCGTAGATATTGATGAGTGTGGCACCGGCAGGCACAGCTGTGCCAACGATACCATTTGCTTTAACTTGGATGGTGGATATGATTGCCGATGTCCTCATGGAAAGAATTGCACAGGGGACTGCATCCATGATGGAAAAATTAAGCACAATGGTCAGATTTGGGTGTTGGAAAATGATCGGTGCTCTGTGTGCTCATGTCAGGTTGGTATAAATATAAAATTTTAATCATTTTTATTGAGGTGTAATTTATATATATTTCAAGTGTACAGCTTAATGAACTTAGAAAAATGCATACATACATTTAACTACCATCAGAATTAATATAACAGAACACTTCATCTACTCAAAATGTTGCCTCTATCCTTTCTTAGTCTCATATCCCCAGCCCCAAGCAAACACCATTTCCAGTCACTATAGATTAGAATTGTATTTTCTAGGGACTCATATAAATGGAATCATATAGTATGTACTCTTTTGTGTTTGGCTCCTTTCTCTCAACATTTTTTTTTTGACATTTATTTATATTCATGACATACATCAGTAACCCATTCCTTTTTGTTGTTTAATAATATTCTAGTATATGAAAATAATGCAATGTGTATAAATTTTGTTGATAAAATTTTTGTTGCTCACTATGCTGTTGTTTCCATATTCACAATATCACCTTTGAATGAATGCATAAATGAAACCAGAATGGACATGCCATGGCCTAGGACATAGATATATCTATTTGGGGCTCTATTTTAATTTTAGAAGGGTGTTCTGTTGCATGTACATAGTTGATAATAGAGACTTAAATTATAGTTCAATGAATGATATTGTGTACCAAGGACTTGACTATTATGGAAGAAATTATAACAGTTTGTACAAAAACATAAGGTCTGAAATATTTCATAAACTTAACAATATGTAAGACTTTTTGACTAGCTACCAAATACAAACACACATGCCCTCACATAAAACAAAATTTAGTTAGCATTCAAATTACTATACTAATAAACAAGTACATGTATATTTATATACACATTTATGTGCACATAAGGATCATGTAGTGCTTATCATTTTATAGTGGCCATTTCTGGAAAATTTCTTTTTGGTTGAGTAGTGTGTGGAAAGGAAATTGGAAATTTTCCAGCTTGGGTAATTTCTGTGTGTTAAATGCTACAAAATGGAACTTTAAAGAAAATCAATTATATTGGGTAAACACTGTGAATGATCTCAACTTCAAATCAACATTTGAGCTTTTATATATATTATATATATAAGTAGAATATATATATTATGTGTTTGTATGTATGTACATATATGTATATATGTCTACACACATACAGACACACACATACATATGCTAGTATATTGAGAAATGGAGGCTTTTGCTAACTGCTTTTTTTTTTCCTTCTCTTACAGAATGGATTTGTAATGTGTCGACGGATGGTCTGTGACTGTGAAAATCCCACGGTTGATCTTTTTTGCTGCCCTGAATGTGACCCAAGGCTTAGCAGTCAATGCCTCCATCAAAATGGGGAAACCTTATACAACAGTGGTGACACATGGGTCCAGAATTGCCAACAGTGCCGCTGCTTGGTAAGTTTAACTACATGAAGTGCAGGAAGAGTTTAGATTCAGAAAGCAACCTTGCCCTCCCCCACCCACCAGTATGCATTACCTGGCCATAGATAGTGTTGGCGTTTATAAAAAGTGAGCCTGGTTAAAATGACAAGATGATGGTTAGTTATGCAGTCAGGACCTGAGAAGGAATGTTCTGGGTAGATGTGGTGCACCATGTTGTGTATGTCTTTCAGGAATATCTCCAGCGCTCAAAAGAAGAAAAGACTCAATTTCCCCAGTCTCATTCAGTGTAGGCTTACTTAGACTCCAGCATCTAGAACAGATACCTAATGGCGTATACAAGCACTCACTAAATGTTTGTTATGAGTAGAACAATGGCATTTATGAAAAATATATATTTTTTTCCAAATAGAACTTTTTAAATCCATTTCTATCAATCATGCTCAGACTTAAAGAACAAGAAGAACAACAACAACACTGTTTTTCTCCTAAAGACCGTTACTGTAGATGCAGTTCTGGTGAGCGCCCTGTTTTACACATAATATGCACATGTGATGAATACTTATCTGGAGTGTTAGAATTGAATGTCTATATATATATATTTATAAAACTTCTACTGGAAACAGTAGGTAAAAAAGAAAATGTAAACTTGATAAAGAAAACACCAGTCTTTTTTTCATTTGACCAAATTTCTTGTTTCTTTCTAGTGGTGTAAATGAAAAGGAAAATTAGTCTGTGTGTCTTTATAGAAGAAAGTTTCACAGATGCTACTTTTAAAGTTATGGCTAGTTTTCTTTTTATTTGTATGAGGATATTTTTAAGGCAGTGCTTTTTTGTTGCTTCCTTTTTATACTTTCAACCCAAAAATCAATTGAAAGAGCAAGGTCAGTTTCTGTGCCTGAAGGCTGCTTTCATCTACAAAACCATGAGATTCAGAATTATGAAGAAAATAGAAAACAGGTGGGAACTACATTTACAAAGATCCAATTCATACAATTTTCCCACGTGGAATAAAAAGACTGAAATCAGTTCCTAATTTTGTTCTTTTTTTTTTTTTCAAAGTCCCTGTACTGAGAAACATATAAATGAACAAACAAAAACTGTCAAATTCCCTTCACATTTCAGTTTATTTTCTCATAAATAGACAAAACTTTCTTTTATGAAGAAGGAAATCAGTAAGAAGTTAGGGGGAAAAAAATCAAGAAAACTATTTTAAAAAAGGGATCTCACAGGCAACAAGTTAAATGCAAACCCCTTCCATAGTAAATAATTCTCCTTTTTCATGGGAAAGATAGGAGCATGCAAATTTGATTGTTTTTGCTTTTGTCTTATTGTTGTTCTTGTTTAATTGTTGAAGACCATTTTAAATCCAGCTGCAGTATAGACTCAGATTGGGCTTTTGTAGATGCCCTGCAAGATTCATGGCTTTGAAGGTCTGAGTATAATAAATTGAGAGTGCAGTAAACACTGTGCTCCCTCCCTCTTCTCCTCCCTCCACACTCTCCCTTCCTCTCCCTCTACCTTTGCACATCTGCTTTCCTTACAGCAAGGGGAAGTTGACTGTTGGCCCCTGCCTTGCCCAGAGGTGGAGTGTGAATTCAGTGTGCTCCCAGAGAATGAGTGCTGCCCACGCTGTGTCACCGACCCTTGCCAGGCTGACACTATCCGCAATGACATCACCAAAACTTGCCTGGATGAGATGAATGTGGTTCGCTTCACTGGCTCCTCTTGGATCAAACATGGCACCGAGTGTACTCTCTGCCAGTGCAAGGTAAAACCCATTAAATTCAGGTAGGGAGCACTTGGCCAGCTGCATTGAGAGCTCATAGATATTAATGCACTTAACCTGGCCAATGGGAAGCATTTATTTTTTTTCCTATTTATTGTTCAAAGAGAGATGGGAGAAGTAAATGTTACTCAGTTTGTTAGTGCAGAAACTGGAATGATCAGTTATTTCTGTCACCAGAACAGAAACAACCTACTTAAATTGCCCTAAAGTATCTAACTGTACACATCTTTAAAAAACCGACAACACCAAATTTTCTGTTTCTTCTTTTATAATTGAAGACAATATTATTTATTGATTTTTATCTGGTCCTTTTACGAGATCTGTAAGATGTATTGACAAAGTAGATATATTTTCCAAAATGAAAATCAATAAGGCAAAAAATAGGCTTATTTCTTGGTTTCTTGTGGTCAGTTACATTGAGTTGAACATTTTAAGAACTATTATTCACCATATTTCATTCCTACAGTTGTATGAAAATTATTATAAAGATTTTTCTTCTTATTAACATAGGAAAACAGAGCACTATGCCTCAATAAGAACAAAAATACAAATAATGTAGACAGAGTATATTGAGTTCATAGATAATGACAAAGTTGAAAGCATTCTACTTTGATTATTGTTTTTACAAACATTTGAGTTAGAGGCCATTGTTTTTCAGTTATAATTTTGGAATCAACACTGAAACTAAGTAAAAAATCTGTAGGGCTTAACAACAACAAGAAAGCAAATATATCAGATTTTTTCCAGCATAGCACAGCTCTGTCTTTTTAAGTGAGCATTTTCATTTAAAAACACTTTTCAGTAGAGCAATCTAATTCAGATTCACTTAGTACAAATTTTTACTAGACTGGCTCAATGTAATAGGACAAAGTAATATAAAATGCTTTATACTTTGATACTATTATCTATTTCAAACCAAAATTTCTAGCTCTTTCAATCAATGCAATTTTCAATCAAGCAAATATTCTTGAGTGAACATTCAATGCTGGTTTCTGTAAGTGCATTAGCAAATTTGAAAGTTACTACTACTAATAAAAGTTAGTAATAATATATATGCAATGTTGTTTTGATATACACTTAATATTAGTACAGTTAACAGTTCATATCTAGAAACTTCAGCATTAATGACCAATAGGAAAATACTTTCTGAAATTTAATTAGCAAATAGAGTTGAGTCCCCTTGCACTCTTAATCTAACTGTTAGATTATTGTTCTGAGTAATAACAACACAAATATATACTAGGTAATGGGATGAAAAACACTGAATGTGGCACAGACAGATATTTTCAATAAGAAAAGTACATTCAGTAATAGGCAGAAAAACATCAGAGTATTTTCTGGGGTAAAGAGCATGAATGAGCTTGTCATTCACTGCCTTATAAACAACTATTAGAATTTTTTGGCTCAAGGTAAGAATGTATTCCAGAAAGTGTATTTTGATGTTAAATTCTTTTTTTTTTTTTTTTGGTCAGATAAGTGCTGATTCTCAGAAATTACCATTTGATGCTGGTTTCCTTTTCTCTTACTAAATGAGTTGTTAGAATATGCTCAATTTTATAGAATTTATCACAAATATTCACTTTTATTCTTTGTTTTGTTTTTTTAAAATAAAATTTATGCAAAACATGAATTTGGAGGTGAGCATTCTTTATAATTAGATGTTTTCAGTTCACTGTTTTTACTTATCTCCCCACCCTACCTACCCCTCTCTGGGTTATTCTCTTTAGTCCATCAGTACAAATTTTATGGCTAGTACCAGGGGTATAATGAGAAGCAAAAAACAGACAGAATCATTTCTAGAAATTATTGCCCAGCACCTTATTGTCTAGAGCTGTACTGTCCAATACGGTAGTCAGCAGCCACATGTGGCTATTTAAATTAATTAAAATTAAATAAAATTAAAATTAAATTTCTCATTAAACTAGCCACATTTCAACTGCTCACTAAACTCATGTGGATAGTAGCTATGATATTAGATAGCACATATAAAGAACATTTCTGTCATCACAGAATTTTTCATTGGACAAGGATGCAGTATTTGGAATCAAAGTAAGCACTCAATAAATATTGGCTGTTATTGTTGATAGTGGGGTAAATAGACATTAATTAAGTCATGAAACAGATAAAGACAACATTACAAACTGCGATGGGTACTCTGAAGGGAAGAAACACTGTGCTAAGAGGCTGTACAACCTGTGAACCAGTTACTTCCTAAAGAAATGACATTGCAGAGGAAATATGAGGAATTAGAGGTTAGCTGGGTGGAATAGGGTAAAAATTTCCCTTTTCTCTATAAAAATGTCTTCAAATTTCATTTGCTTAGGTTAAAAAAATGTTTTCTCCACTCAGAAGTTAAATTCTTGAGTCAGAAATGAATTACTAAGGTGGTCTTTTCTACATCTGAGATGATGCACCCTTATGATGGGGTCAGGGTGTTTTCAGGCAATTATGCTTTGGGCCCCAAACAAATGATGGATGTACCCAGTTGAGAAATAAGGAGAGAGGAGGGATTAGAGGGTCATTTCCTTTAATAACAAATCACTGAGCAGGACACTGAAAATTGGAAACAGGGGGCCACTTTTAACTCCTGGGAAGACTATATGTAATACTGAAGTAATTGAAGTATAGAAAAATTAGAGTTTTATAAAGTTGAAGCTACTCACTTCCTAAATGTTGCCTTCATATAACAGAAACGACAAACTGAAAGTTTTGAAAAATGGGCCTTTGTACTAACGTTAGAATACAAAATTAGATCTGTCTATGGAAACAAATATTCTATAAATGAACAACATTATAATAAAGACCTTAATAGACGATCAAGAGAACTTTGTAAATTGATAGAGGAGAAAAGGAATATTCTATAAATATTCAAATGACTGGACAGCATTTTAGGGAAGTAATTTTATATGCTATTATATATCTAAATAAATTTCACATGGAAAAAATATTAAATATTAAAAATTAAAACAAACAAAATGTAATCAAATATTTATCAAAATTCTAGAAGAGAGAATCCTTTTCTAACTTGGAAATGATAAAATATACCTCAGAGAAAATTTAGGTATTCTATAGATAAACAAAATTAGAAACAAAAGTAGGAAGTCAGAACTGGAGACTGGAAAACTATTTTCAGCAGATATGATTTCTTTATTAGATTAAAAATATAAAAATTAATGAGAAAAATGCTTATTTCCCCATATATAAAGCAGCAATGAATGAATAAACAATTAACTAAAAAACATGCAGCTATTAAAAATGGAAATCTTTCAACTTTTAGTTAATACTTAAATATAAATTAACATATGGATAATTATTTTCACATACTACAGTAAAAGAATCTTTCACGATAACTCTCAATGCTGACAGAGATGTACTGAAATTGTAATTCTTGTGCACTGTTAAGGACATTGAAAAATACATGTCAATAGCTCACACATACCCCTCCTTGCCAGCTCTTTGTTCCCACATAAATATCTTTTGTCCTATTAATTTTAGTTTTGTGACTCCATCCTAAAGAAATAATCTAAAATATGCAAAAAGCTATATGCATGACAGTATTCATCTCAACATCATTTGTCATGCAGAATCAAGGAAGAAACCAAAATGTCCAACAATAGAAAAATAATTAAATAAATTGTAGTAATTCTGTGATGCAAGATATCACGTTATATTATAATTATATATTCTATATAATTCTATGTAATTATAATATTACATGATTATATTATTCAGCCATATAGTACTAACAATGTTTATAGTAAAAATTAAGATGAAATATGTATGATTATATGTGCACTTTGATTGCAAAAGGATTGAAAATAAAGGAATATAAAAGTGAATTCTATGAAGATACACTAAAATATTGATAATCGTGGGATTTTAAAATGTATATTTATTATTTAGATGTAGATGATTTATATATGCATATTATGTATGCACATTATATATACATGTATTTATAATCTGTATCATCTACAAATTAGTTAATATATTAATAATATGTATCTTACATAAAGAAATAATAAATATGTTAGATATAAATACTTAAATGTATTATACATTATATATTTTATATAAAATATTACTGAGAATTAATCTTGATTTTTAGAGTTTAGCATGAAAAAAGTAACAGTGACCTCTTTAATAATAAATATAGTGAGTGAGAAATAACAGGATGTTAAGGAAATTGACTGTTGCTATGTGAAAATAGTTTTTATAATTAGTTATTACAGTAGGTGTTTACTATTCATAGTAGCCTGACTAAATTTTAGTGGATTGCCTTTTATTTTAGTTTTATTAAGGTGACATGCACAATTATTATGTGTATAATTTGATAAGTTCGATATTTCAAAATATAGAATATTTCTAACATGCTAGATAATTACCTTTGTGTCCCCTTCCAGGTAATACCTGCTTCCCATAGGAAACCTCAATTTGATTTCATTATAATAGATTTATTTTGCCTATTTTAAAAGTTCATATAAATAGAATAACACAGTTGTATTCTTTTATGTCTTCTGGTGATTGTACCATTTTATCATGGTGTAATGTCCCTTCTTATCTCTAGAAGAACTTCTAGACTTGAAGTCAATTTTGTATGTGTTTAGCCACACAATATTTTGTTTTGATCCATGCACTTTCAACCTATCTATGTTTTTATATTTAAGTGCATTTTTTATAGGCAATGTATATAATTAGTTTTTATGTTTTTATCTAGTGTGACAATCTCATTCTTTTGATTGAAGTGTTTAGTCTATTTACATTTAATGTAATTTTTGACATTGACAGATTTAGAGCTACCATTTTGCCATTTGTTTGCTATTTGTCTCATCTATTTTTTATGTTCCTATTCACCCATTCCTCCCTTCTTTTTGTTATTTACATTTTTATATTATTCTATTTCAATCATTCTTCTGGATTTTTAACTATAAATCTTGATATTATTATTTTAGTTGCTGGTCTAGAGATTGCAACATATATATTATTTGTAACAATATAATTTTTACTGTATTGTAAATCTTTATAATTTAAAGATTTAATATTATTATACTACTTCATAGAAGATGTAAGAACTTTGGAATCATATAATTTCATCACCCTAGGCTTATAATTATGTACATTAAAATTCCGTTTTATTATTTTCGCTTTAAACAGTCAAATATTTTTTAAGAATTGAGGGAAGAAAAAATACTATATTTTTTATTTATCCACATATTTACCATTTCTGGTGCAGTTTCTAATTTCTTCTCACATATATGAATCTCCATCTGATATCATTTCCTTTTAGCTTAAATAACTTTCTTTAGCATTTTTTGTATTGCAGATCTACTAGCAACAAATTCTTTCAACTTACATATATCTAAAAATGTCTTTATTTTTGAAGGGTATTTTTACTAAATCTAGAATTCAAGATTGACATATTTGTTCCCAGAAATTAAAAGGTGATGCTCTATTGTTTTCTGGTCTCCCTTTTTTTGATGAGGATTCAGCTATCATTTGTATTTTTATTATCCTGTATACAATGTGTCTTTTTTCCCCCTCTGGCTCCTTTCACAATTCTCTGTCTTTGGATTTTAAAAATTTCACTATGACACATTTAAACATGATTTTTTTTCTTTATTCTCTTTGTTGTTTTCTGTGTTTTTTCAATGTCTAAATTTATGTTCTTTCTACAAATTTCAGAAAAATTTGACCATTGTTTTTTCAAATATTTTGTCTGCCACATTTTTCTCCCTCGTAGTCTTCTGGTACTCCAATTATACATATGTTATATGGTTCAATAGGATCCTGAAGGTCACTGAGGCTCTTTTTATTCAATATTTTTCTCTTTGCTTTAAGGATTGGATAATTTGTATTGTTTTGTCTTCAAATTTGCCGACTGTTCTTTTTGTCATGTTAAACCCATCCAGTGAATCTTTCCTTTTCGATATTGCACTTTTCATTTCCAAAATTTCCATATAATTCTATTTATAGTTTCATTTCTCTGGAGAGATTTACCATCATTTTTTTTTCTGTAACAATTCTTTTTACATATTTATAATAGATACTTTCCAGTCTCCATCCACCAATTACAGCATCTGGATTATCTTTGAGTCATTTATATTCACTACCTTTTTTCTTGATTCAGAGTCAGCTTTTCCTGTTTTTCTTCGCATGTCTAATAATTGTTATGGTTTAACAGATATCGTGGATATATATCATCCATATTGAACCTATTTTCTGTTCGTTTCCTCTGAAGACTATTTTTTGTTCTAGCAGGTTACAAACTACTGTCCAATCCTCCTGTATTCAAGGAGGCTTGGCTTCACACTGGTTGGGTGGGTCTATTCCAGATTTACCTCTTTTCTAGGGTAAATCTCTTAATCTTGAGACATTATTTTACTCTCAATCATAGTCCTTTGGGGCTTTCTATATAACACCTGAATTGTTTATCAATCCTTTCTAACTTGGCAGGGCACAGATTTTAAATACTGCTACGCACTGTAACACGTGAAATTTCTACTCAGATATTTCAATGCTTATGCTATGATTCTGCCTATTTATAGTCTTCTCTGCAATTCAAAAGCCAGCCAGAGAATTAAGGGAAGTTTGTATGGTGTCACTTCCTCATTTCTGGATATTTCCTCCTGAATTTCCAGCTACTCTAACAGACTTAAAAGGTGTTCAGATTATGGCTTTCTGCTTGAGTTATAGTTATCCTAAGCTGCATAGTCTAGGGAGTTCTCTAAGGGGAAATGCCAAGTAAAAATGAATGTCACACAGTACACTTCCCTTCTTTCATATATTGAAACACCTCCAGTGTCTGCCTCCTTCTAGTCACTTGCCATTGCTTCAAATAGTTATTTATCTTTTGTCCAGACTTTATAGTTATCTGGAAGAGGGTTAATTTTACACAAGCAACTGTCATTATTGAAACCAAAACTCCAATAGGATATTTTATTAGTATTTTTAATATCTTTCATGTATGAATTATGTTTCTCTCATTGAGGAGGTTCCAATGATATAGTCTGTAGAGCATTTATCTTGTTGTAGCAGAACATATTGTTATGGAATTAAAAAAATTCCTGGAAGATTTTGGAAAATATACAGTCCCTTTCTAAACATGCTCATAAGAACCATATTAATGATTTCTCCCCCATAGGGTTCTAATGCTAGTTTCACATATTCAGTGACAAAAGGCTCCATAAATTCCTTAAATCTCTTTGTGCTCAAAAGTCATACAACTTAAGGAACTGATACTCAGGAACACCCCTCATTTCATTGGGTCAATGGATTGGGAAAGATCATGTAACCAGGGTGTGTCATCTAAGCATGATAACAAAGCTTTAAAATGCCTCTAGAAATCCAAGACATGGTTGATACTCTTTTGCTGTCAGAATAATAACTCTCCTTAATAACAACTTATAAAGGAAGAAGATTAGGTTAAATGGATAATATTCTTTTTGGATATAGACTGGATTTTTCCTCATTTGGCATGCTTCAACAAAACCTAAAGTATCAAAATCTTTTATTTCTTAAGTTTTATCTGATAGGAACAGACACTTTTGATTTCATCATTTTAAAGCATAATACATTTTCAATGATCTAAAGTCAACTATCTGAGAGAAAACATCAAATAGAGGATGAGTTTCAGAGTCAGACTAACCTGAATTTTAATTCCAGATGTACTGTTTATTAGCTGTGTGATTTTTTTAGATGATATTTAAGCTTTCTAATCTTCAGTTTCTGGATCTAAAAAGTATGGCTATTAATAGTGAACCTACTGGGAATGCTGTAGGTTGAAATGAGATAATGCATTTAAAGTGCCTGGCAAAGTGTCTGACAGAGTATGCTCTCAACAAGTAGAAGAATATTATCATCTTACTATCATAGTAACAATATTAATTATCATTTTTACTTGTTAGGTAGTTGTAGAAAATAAGTGTAAGAAATCGAAAGAATAAGACATGATTTTTTTTTCTTTTTTAACACACTGTATTATTTTGGTACTTGGTTATAAAAACTGTTATGCATATCTGGCCTTTCCCTGCCTATTTCTTTCTCCTACTTCATTTCTACCCTGTTTTCTTCACCAATTCAAAATTCTTATCCAGACCTTTTTCAGTTTCTAACTACACAGAACACATTTTACTTCAAAGCCTTTATTCATTCTATTCCCTGTGCTTTTGGCCTACCTTTTCATACATCTGTCTGAAGTCTTGGTTTAAATATCACTTCTGCAGAGAAGTCTCCTCTCACCACCAAATCTAAGCAGCCCATCTTTTGTCATTTTCATGACACCACCTCATTTATTTCCTTTCTAGCACTTTTCACAATTTTTGATTGTATGTTCACTTGATGCTTGTTAGTTTTCTCCCCCTAAAAATACTGTAGGCCCTGCCCTATCAGGGTAGTGACCACCTCTGCTTTATTCATCAATATATATAGGGCTCAATAAATTCAATATGTATTTTGTGGATAAATAAAAGAACAAATGTAATCTAAGAGGATGCTGTGGGTAAATAAAGCTAGCCTGTAATTTGCCACAAATAACTGGATATAATTAGTTCTGCAGTGGTGGAGACATGAAAAGCGATTGGGCAATTGAACTTCCAGGGATGCAAAAATAACAAATAAACAATCCAGTTATGTGTGTGTGTGTGTGTGTATCAATCAATAAGTGTGAGAATTTACTAATGTCTTAAAAATTTATACCATGCTTTTTTCCCCCCTTTTCTTTCTAGAATGGCCACATCTGTTGCTCAGTGGATCCACAGTGCCTTCAGGAACTGTGAAGTTAACTGTTTCATGAGAGATTTCTGTTTAAAGAATGTTCTTTCATTAAAAAGACCAAAAAAAATGAAAATAAAAAGTTAAAACTTAAAGTGGATGATTTGTAGGCAGCTAAGTGCAGCTTTGTTAATAGCTGAGTGAACTTTCAATTATGAAATTGTGGAGCTTGAGAAAACTACAGAAGGAAAATTCTTGGGGCAAAACTAGAACAGAATTCTGCCTCTACTGTGTCTGACATCACCGTATAGAAGAATAGGTGTGGAATACATACCATGACTCATGACCCCTGGATATAAAGCCTGAACCCATCAGAGCTTTGAAAGCCTTTAGCTTCACTGGTGCAGAAAATTTTTCTCTAGATCAGAATCTTCACAAATTAGTTAGGTTCTTCACTGCAAAAAAATAAAATGTAAGGCAGTGAATGAATTATATTTTCAAAAGCAAAGCAAAGAAGCTATAACGTGTTATGTACAGTATACACTCTGAAAATTCTGACAAGTTATTGTAATGATAAAAATAATGCACAGGCATGGTTACTTAATATTTTCTAACAGGAAAAGTCATCCCTATTTCCTTGTTTTACTGCACTTAATATTATTTGGTTGAATTTGTTCAGTATAAGCTCGTTCTTGTGCAAAATTAAATAAATATTTCTCTTACCTTATAAGTTCAAGTGTCTTGTTTAATGTGTTCCTTTTTTCCACAGATGCTTTAACACACAAATTGCTTTCTAGTTTTGCTGATGTAAAACTGCCATCATGCTGTTTTCAAATTGAAAGGTGATTTTCACTAAATTATATGCCTAAGAGGGGGGTTTGATGGATACCTTCGTCCTGCTTCTCCGTCACCTTTTCTGCCCTGCTCCGTATCCCGGGGCTGACCCATATAGACCTTATTAATGAATTATTTTGCCTCTGGATTCTGGTTTGGTTTGACCAGTGGAGACCACTGGCCAGATATCAAAAGGAGGTAAAGTTTGAGTATTTATTCTGCATGATCCCTTCCTGCTAGGTCACTACCATGGTTAGTGTCTCCTTACTGAAGGCTACATACATATCCTGACAGGTGGCCCTCTCTGTTCACCTACCCTCTCCAGGGTCTGTTAACTTGCTTCTTCTGGCTTAGGGATAGTAACAACTCTGACTGTTTTGTCCTTGGGACCTAACTGCTCTATTTTTTATTGGTTTCCTTATTTTCTGTCACATCTTTATAGATCATCTCTTTGTTAAATTCTCTTTAATTAGCCATTTGAGTGTGCCATCTGTTTCCTGCCAGGACTCTAACTGATACACATAAGGAGGGGAGTATGTGAGGTTTGGGAATGTCTTCAAGAATTGGTCCTTCATGTTTTGATATAAAAATTGAAAGAATATCAGTGTTAGGAGGAATTACTATATTACATGTTAAATTATTGATGCACTGGAATCTCAGGAGGAAAAAAGTAAACTGGCTGATGCTAAATAGAGGTAGTTAATCCAATATTGCTTTATTCATATGTTTTACACTAAGGTGAAAAGAAGTACAAATATTATCAAATTAAATTTTAGTTGCATAAAGACTTTTTTTTTAAAGAAAAAAATGGAAATGGATAGGATTGGACCACCACAAGGTACAGAAATGATAAAATGGCTTTTAACTATCCCCTTACTATTGCTATGGAAACAACCTAAAACGAGCTGAGCTGAAGGATAATTTATAAATGTCTTAATACTTTGCATGTATAATAGTTATTGAATGTGTAAATTCAAGTATCTTTCTATATTCACTGCATTTATAATAAATGATTTTTTTTCTGCAGTCTTTTTACATTTAAATTTCAGCAGAACAAAAGATCTATTTTTATCAGCTATTTTTTGCTATGGTAAATAGCAATTTAGTCTCCAAGAGAGTATTAATTTGAAGTTTTTTTCCATATGATTATTTTTTCTATATATAGGTTTGGGATTTCATATTAAATCTTCCTGAAAAAAAAAATATATATATATATGTATGTATATTGCTTTCATGAGGAGAGTAAGAAATTGTGTGTGTATACATACACATACTCATGATCTACATCCATATACTTGTATATATTCATCATTTAGATATTTTATGCCTTTTAGGAGAAGAAGCAAGGCTGAATTGCATACTGCCAATCTATTACACATCTTTGTACGGCTCTAAGCACTCTGTTCGTTTGCAGACCCTGGTTTTCGTAAACTGCCGAAAGAATATAAATTCTCATAACATTGAGAAGAAAAAAGGGAAAAATAAGATTATGTTCTTCCAAGGACCATTAAAGCAATGAATGTGCTCAGATTGAATTTCTTTTTCCCTTCAAAGTTTATCCCATAAATAATAGATCCCCAGGAGAAATACCATTTACCCTGGCAAGCAGTAATCAATTGCTTCTTAAGAACTTTGTTCCTTGAAAAAGGGGTAATTAATACCCTATTTTTTACTCTGGAGATAATTGGCAAAATGCCATGGTTGAATTATGCCAATGTTATGGTAAAGTGAGACTAAGAAGCATGAATTTAATTTGGGGGTACCCAGCTCTTTTAAGAGCAGTCCTTGGTAGAAATAGTCTTTATTACACTTTATTTTTATTTTCTGAAAAAAATTGCATGAATATTTAAATATGATTCTTTGGTAATTCATTTATAGTAATCCATATCATTTATCTCTCTTTCAAAAGACTGCCATATTGTTTTTCTCTTGCCTTATGTGCTGATAAAGATAATCATGGATTTGTTCAATAACACTGCGGTGCCATGGAACTCTTTTCATCCTCCCCCAAACTTGATTATCTTAACCAAAGTTGAGATATCCTATAATTGCCTTTAAAAAATGTACAGTATATCAAAGCTCTAAAACAGCAATCAATACTCTGAGTATTGGAGTAGCAGAGGTTATTCAGTTGAACAAAGCTGAGGTTACATGTAGTGAATAAAGAATAAGCTTCAATTCAGTAAGCATTATCTCATCTATCAAATTCAATGTTGCTGACTAGTTAGGAGTTCCTCCAAAGGTCAGCAGATCCTGCAGACACCTTCATGGTCCCAGTCCTGTTGATCTAGCACTAAGCATTGATGAGACCAATCTTTATTTTGGAGCAAGACTTTTTTTTCTTTTTAATGTAGAGTGTTAGTGGTATAATAGTAAATTGATCTCAGATTCATGTCAAACAGATCCCTGAAGGCAATAGTGAATGCTTACTCTCTTTGTACACTTTATTTGCTGTGGTACCTGGATGCTCTGCCTTGGCAGCTGTTCTGTTACAGTGAAGTTGGCTCATTGTGTTCTTTCTGACCTTTCATTACCAATGCACTGTTTTCTGACCTAGAATTCAATATCTTCCATAAAGGAATTGTCACCTCTTTGCAGAGCAATTGCCCTTACTTAATAGACTGCAGGTAGAAAGGCAGGAATGCCTTGAGTTATAGTGGCTCTGGATCTGTAGTGAAATAAATTGACAAAGAATAAGACCATTTAAGGAAATTTCAATAGGATAATCTGAGTCGCAGTTTTTTGCATACCCTGTATTTACCAGGAAGCCAGGACAGCTCTCCCAAACCTTTGTATTTTGTACTGAGATTAAATCATTGTTTCTGCTTTAAAAACTCTTTTTTATTTTGAATGAGAAATGTCGTAATATATTATTGTCATCACCAAAATATTGCATTTAAAATATGCACCCCCGTTTATCTCCAGTGTTTGATGCTTTAAAATAACATTCTGAAATAAGAGTGCCACTGTAAGTAGAAGTAAAAATAATAACGAGTTTATTTTTTAAGTAATTTTTTTCCTTTCTTAAAAACACAGCTATATATAAGGGAAAAAAAAACAAAAAAAATAAATTTCTAATATATATATCTATCTATATATAGATATATATATCTATATAGAATCTATATATAGATATATATATCTATATATATATATATGGAATCCAGGAGTAAGTGTTATCAAGAGATGCATGGCCTTATGGAGAAAATATGAAAACACACTGAACAAATATTTTTTGAGGACATTCCATGTACCAGGCACTGTTCTAGGCAATGTGTGAAGAGCTTACACAATGAACCAATTTCCAAGAAACAGTCAGTGCACTGCAGAGCAAGAGCACCCAGGTACCACACAGTGAGTACATAATGTACAGAGCGTAGGCATTCACATATTGCCTTGTCATGGAGTTCATATACTGATGTGGGAAAAGGAAATTAACAAATAGATGCTATGTCAGGTCGGGATAAGTGCTACGAAGAAAACAAGCTGTGTTGGGGTAGTGACATGGGCTAGGGTGATAGTTTAGGTAGGGTGGACAGGAGGTCCTCAAAGATAAAGTGACATTGGAGCATATACATGAATGAAGTGAGGGAGTGAGCCATCTGCATACCCGGAGGGATAGAATTACAAGCAGAGGGAAGAACTCTGTAAACAAATCCCAAAATAAGAGCATGCTTTTATGTGGGTTGAGTGGAGTGAGCAAGCCGAGACTTACAGAAGATGTGGTCAGAGGAGTGGCTGCTGACCAAATCACATAGGTACTCCTAGGTCATGGTTAGAGATTTGCAATTTTATTTGTAGTGGGATGAGACTCCTTGGAGAGTCTTGAGCATAGCAGTGACATAATCTGATTGACAATTAAAAGGATCACTCTTACCCCTGTGTGAAGAATAAGCAGAAACTGGAGAAGGGATGGGAGTGTGATGACTATGGTAGCGGGAGGTAAATTTATACTGTAAAATTTCAGGCAAGATAATAACGATTTGGGCTAGTGTAGTAACAATGAAGGTGAGAAATGAGAGCCAAAGGGACTTTAACATTAAAGAAAATCCATTTAAATGAAAAAAAATGGGTAGGAAGACTTAAATATCATAAAATGTCAATTCTCTCCAGTAGTTCTAATGAGGGGGTGGGGGGGGGAGATTTTTATAAGATGATTTTAAACTATTATACAAAAGCAAATGACCAAGAATATTTTGAAGAGTTCTATTTGAGTGGCAGGGAAAACTTGTTCTACCATATACCGAGATGGTATGAAGCTATAGGAATAAATAAGATACATGACAGATTGATACATATAATAGCATCAAGACCTCAGAAACCATCCCATGCATACATATATGGATACTTGATATGTGACAGAAGTTACCCTCAAGATGTGGGCCTGTGGAAGTTGGTTGTGGAAAAACAAAATCATAAAATTTTATCCTTATTTTATACAAATCAATCCCACGTAGGTTAAAGACCTAATTATAAAAATCAGAATAAAGATATGAAGAAATTTAAGGAGAATACTTTTGACTTCAGGTTACTTTAGAATAGACTCAAAAGGCATATATCATAGAATTACAGTTAAATTCTACAAATTGACCAAATTAAAAAGTAGGATAACACTGCTTATTGGGAAGGATGTGAAACAACTGGAACTCTTGCACACCAGCAGTGGGATTATACCTTACTCATACCTCCAAACCACATTTGAAGGGCAGTTTTGCAATATCTAAAGTTGAAGATGTGCACCCCTCATGACCCAGCACTCCTAAGTGTGTAATGTAGAGCTGCACTGTCCAATACAGTAGCCACTAGTCAGTTGTGGCTATTTAATTTTAAAATAATTTAAATGAAATTAAAATTTAATTCCTCAGTTGCCTGACACAATTCATGGGCCCAATGAGCACATTTCAAAGTTTATTATATTTGATAGTGCAATGATATTTTTATCATTGTAGAAATTCTGTTGGACAGCATTGATCTATAGAAATTCTCATACACATGCACAAGAAGACATGTAAAGTATTCACAACAGCATTATTTGTAATACAATTCTAGAAGTCACTCAACTGTCAATCAATAGGATTACTAATAAACAAAATGTAGTATGTATGTTTATATTACAAAATACTCTAGAGCATGAAAATGGCTAAAAACTCCAGATAGCAGCAAGGGATGAATCTCAGAAACAATGTTTAGAAAAAATCGAGACACATAAAATGCATGCATAACAGAATTATATAAAACTTTCAATGGGAAAAATCAAGTATTTTAAAATACATGGGAATGATAAACAGCAAATTAGGGTAGTGGTTGCCTTTGAGAGGGGGAGAAGGGTGCCAGGTACATGGGGTGCATAACTGTGTTAACAGTATTTGTTTATCATTTTATTCTGTGTATTTTGGGTATTCCAAAATAATGCTGTCTATTGCTGGCATTTAGCTAAGTGAATTTACAAATGGATTAAATGTGTTTTTATTTATATTTCCATTCTCAGACTAAACCAGTTAATTTTTCTCATGTATGCTTGGAAGTCACAAGATTTGTGGAAGCAAAGCTTTAAATAATTTTACATGGTAATGCCATATATAAAAGATTTCCTAATTATTTTTCCTAATTATTCCTAATTGTTTTTTTAAATAAATACAATACTCCTTTAAAGACAAATAGTAAAAGAAAAAAATACCATACACCTTTGTTACTGTTTTTATTTTTCTTTGCTCTTTGCTTATGCTTACATATTTTACATTGCTATAGTCATATTATCATTTTTATTTATACCTTTTAATAGCATTTTATTCTAAACAATGCTTATATTATTAAATGTTCAGAAAATTTTAATGACTGGTAAATATTTCATTGGTTTCTTTGAAATATAAATTATCTGCTTCTAACTCTTTCACTATTATAGATTCTGCTGCAATTCATACTGTGTAAATCATTTCCTTAGACTATATTATCAAGAGTAGGTTTAATGAAGCAAGTATGAACAGTTCTAATGATGTGGTTTAGCTTGTTTTATTGCTTTTCTGTATCAATGAACAATTGCCACCCTTGAATATTATCAATTTAATTTTTGTCTTTGATTGTGTTTCTTTTATAGGTATAAAATAGTACATTACTGTTTTAATTTTAATTTATTTAAATGACTGAGGTTAAACTTATGTACACTTTCTCATTTCTACTGATGTCCTTTGTTCTTATCTCTCTTGTGCTTTGAAGTTTTTCTTATACATCAGAATGAAAAATATTCATGTGTAATTGTTAGAAATCCTCTGACATATTTTTGCCAAAATTTTTCTCAATGTATTGTTACTTTTTATGTTTTGTTTTTATTTTTGTTATAAAGAGTTTTAATAGATATCATTGATGGTTACTTTAATAACTCCTTATATTTCTTAAAAATCCAGATTATTATATCTCTGAAAACCTACTTGTGCACATTCCAAAAATGAGAAACTCAGCACCTCCAGAAACCATTCATTCCATTTTCGGAACCTCTATTTGAGTTCTTCTGAACATCGGACGAAATCTATTTACATTAAATTTAAACTTATTTCATGTTGGTCCTAGTTCTACTCATTGAGACATACTGACAAACTTCTCTTCTGATATCCTTCTAGAACCCTCTTCTTCCAGTATAAAATTCTCCAATTCCTTTAGTCTGTCCTCGTTTAAGATCTCAGCTCTCTTCTAGATGTTCTCCATTTGTTCATGTGTCTGTGTATGTGTCAAGCCTACAACCAGACTCCGTGTTCCAAGAGAAGTCTCTTCAGCCAGTGACAGTTGGTTTAGGAACTGAGGCTGTATATTGGGATACATTTACTAGACTTCTCTATTTTACAGAGAAGGAAAAAAATTTTCTCCCAGTTCGCCAAGTGATCTATTCTGATATATTTGAAATTCATAAAAATTTTAAAATGCTAAATAAGGGAACATTTATATTTAAATTATATTCTCCCAAGTGTGTTTATAAAATCGCCTTTCTCAGAGCATATTCAATGCTGTGTAAAATCACATTCTATTTGGTGCTATATTACTATTCCACAAGGAACCCAGTGGCATGTGTTTTCTACTTCAAATTGATTTTTCTAGTAATTTGTGCTTTTCGTCTATAGTTAAATACATGTCTTGGTGCAGATCTTCCTGCATCATCTCATCATCTCTAAACGATATTCCAAAGGAAGATAACGTTGCCTTGCTATGAATAAAACGGCTTGATTTTATTTTAGTAATTTGAATCATTTTAACAGCCAAGCAAAGCCAATACAGACAGTATCATATCACTTTGGTTAAATTCTCATTCTACATAGAGCTGGACACAAGTCCAACGCTTCCTTAAGTGATGATTAACAATAAAGACAGAGTTATTGCACTGACACATTTGGCCCATGTTTTTCGAAGGTTATTTTTTATTATTGTATATGTGATCTATGTTAGCCATTCTAAAGTTTTGTTTTATCTGCCTTTGTTATTTATGAAAAACTGCTTCTACTTTGGCATTTATCAAACATGAACTGTTCTGTTTATGTGTTACTTTATGTATTTTTTAAAAGTTATTGTCTTTCTTGGTACTCTTACTGCCTGATAATCATCACTTTCTCATTATTCTGAGGAAGGAAGCCAACTTAAGCTGGTATGCTCCAAACCAGCTTTGAATGCTGCATGTTCTCTACTGAATATTCCTGAAAGTAGAATTTTTATGTCTTATCTGTCTTTTAAATTCCACACAATAGGGTGACTAGTGCAGGATAGAATCTCTGTTAATATTTTTTGTTCCTGAGTTTTTTCAGTTTTATTGAACTATAATCGACAAATAAAAATGTAATATATTTAAAGTGTACATTGTGATGATTTGATATACATTGTGAAAGGATTTTTGCCATCTGGTTAACACATTCATTGATAGATGATGAATGATAGATGATTGATATATAGATATAGAGACATAGATTTAGATAGATGGTAAATAGATGATAGATATAGAGATAGATGATCGATAGATGATAGATGATAGATAGATAGATAGATAGATAGATAGATGATAAATAATAGATAGATAGAGAACATTTAAGTTCTATCCTCTTAGCAAATTTCACTACACCATAGAGTGTAATTGTAGGAGCTTAAAAACTAATTTTCTTCCCACCTTCTTCGTTCTTCTAGCTGGGCTAATAATCAAATTAACAGAGACAGGTTAATAAGAGAAAATGTCTAACTTTATTGTACAAATGCACACTCACAGTTGCCCTAGAAAATGAGACCTAAGGACAGATTGGGCAATTGAAGTTTATTTGCCATTCTGGAGCTAAGGAGAAGCAGGGGTTGTGGTTTGAGACTCAAAAAGGCAGGAAAGCAATTCACATTGGAATTGCAAATGCTTGGTAAATAAATGTTTGCTGGGCCATCTTTAACAATGGAACACAAAGAAGACTTTGAACAAATGGGCCTTGCTAGGTTTCTGTCTACCACACACTAGTTAATATTAAACTATAGTTGTCTGTGAGATATCTCCTCATCCTGGAGTAGGTCCTCTATTTAAATCCCTTTCAGAAAGTTAGGGAGAAGGTCAAAGGATTTTCTTGAAGCTTCTGTTCCTTAATAACCAGCTTAAAATCAATACCTCAAAAGGCATATTTTGGGGTGGCAAACTCTGCTTCCTTTCATTATCAACTGTTGTCACCATGTTAGATAATCAGACTTTATTTATCTTACAGCCAAAAGCTTGTACGCTTTTACCAACCTTTTCTTCTTTCCCCTGCTCTGCCAACCCCTGGCAGTTACTCTTCTACTTTGTTTCTGAGTTTGACTTTTTATTTTAGATTCCACAGATAAATGATACAATGCAGTATTTGCCTTTCTCTATTTGGATTCTTTCATGTAGAATAATGCCTTTTAGGCCCATCCAAGTTGTTGCAAAGTGCAGGATTTCCTTACTCATGGTTGAGTAATATTCCATTATATTTATATACCACATCTTCTCCATTCCTATGCTGATGGACACATAGACTGTTTCCATATTTTGGCTATTGTGAACAATGCTGCAATGAACACAGGAGTGCTGATATTTTTCCAAGATCTTATTTTCATTTCTTTTGGATACATACCTGTTAATGGTGAAAAATTTCAAGTGAGCCAACTAGCTAAGTCAGCTACAGGGAAGAAATATCTTTAGATACCAGAAGTCATCCTGCTTGCTAGGGTGTGGTACTAGGAGATGTATTGTATGTATAAAGATATGTTAACAGCCAACTTCTGCTTTTGTAATCTGCTGGCTTGTCTGATATAGTTTTAGGCTTTATAAGCTGCCTCTTTTGGGAGCTCGGGACTGATTTCCTCTAACCCTGCGTGGTAGAGAGGCAGTCAGTCGCCGGCCGGCTGATAAAGGCTCACACTTCATCTCAATTGGCTCCGTGGGTCTTAGATTCGATTGAACCACAACATACCCAGAAGTGAGATTGCTGGATAATATGGTAGTTCTAATATCTGTCACATAAGGTTTGTTTGTTTGTTTGTTGTCTCTAAGACTATATAAATACTAAGGCTTTAATTAGGAAAGTAAATAAAACCAAAGAAAGTTTACCATAGAATGCAATACACAGCTAATCCTGATATAAGTAACTTTGTGATTTTTAAAATAAAATAAAGAAATTTAAAAGTTATTCTTAAACTTTAAACCAGCTCCCAAGGTTACAACAAAAACAATGATCAATATGAGGAAAGAGTGACAACTCCCACTTTTAAAGCATGAACTCTTCCTAGGTTCTGGTCAACTCATAAGCCATGCAAGGGTGCTATTTGGAAGGAGAGTATAACATCAGCCTGGCTTCCATTCTCTGCCCACTTCTGGAACCTACAACTGAGGCAAATATACACCTACCTGCTGATTGGATTTCCTTGATCAATCCCAGATATGGGAGAATCTAAGGAAATATTTTAAGAGCTTTAGCTCACTTCTGTGGTACATGGCATCTAGTGACTCTTGTTCCTCATCTGGATCTAATTTTTGGTTTACTTGTTCCTAAATTGTTCAAATGCCTGTCTTATACCTAAATTTCTGTGTCATCCTTTGTAGTTTCTTCTCAGAATCTTCAGGTTTGGAACCTTAAACTGTTTCTTCAAATCTCCTCCCAAGGACTAGATTCTGAATGATTGTACAGAAAGCTGCCCAATGAACACCAAATTAAACTATGGCATGAATGAGAAATAAAATTTAATTGTGTTATACTACTGAAATTTTAATGTTGTTTACTACAGAACTTAGCCTAACTAATACCTAAATTTTCTAGTATAAATTGGAGAATACGACTTATCAGGTAGAAGGTAGTCAGCAGACTGAAAATCAGGAAAGTGTTATGCTGTGGAAAAGACATTTGCAAAAATTATTGCTAGCAATAATTTGGTAGGCAGATCACGTGCTTATTGAATTATAGCCCTAGGGAAAGGGGTTAGAAAACAATATCAGTAGTCTATTCTAACTAGCATTGTCTGCATTTGGCAAGAAAGAAATGAGCTCAGAAAAAACTTGGCCACTTTGCAAGCAGATATGAGGGGATAGAAAGAGTCTAAAAATGTGGGCCATCAAAGAGTTAGAAATGTCTTCTAGTTCCCAAATAGTAAGTGATGTCATTCAGAAAGGCTTTGAGTAACCAAAAATCTTCTGATGAACAGAGTGATTAAGTCTTACCACAAAGATCATATTACTAGCCATTTTAGCCACTATTAAATTAAGAAGAAAAAGTAGGGGAATTAAGCTGATTTGAGAACAATATCTGGAAAGCATTTTTTGAGTGTGCTTACAGGCACATGGTACTTACTGCAAGCAAATAAACCTGAAGCTTCATTTATGAGGAAATTGCATGGCACATAAAATCTGAGGGTGGTCTAAGGGAGCTTGTAATTAAAGAGCATTAAAATAATCTTTGGAAAGCCAGCGGGCTGTCAAAGCTCTGTAGCCCCAAGGAAGGCATAACACACTTCAGATGTGAGAAGGAAAATAAAAGATAAGAAAGAACCTTCCAAAGGGTAGAGGCAGAGGGCCAAGAGAATAATGCGCGAGAGTTCCTTATAGAGAGCTGACCCAGGAAAAATCGAGATTGTCTTCGCTCTTAGGTAGGGAGCTTTCGCAGTGTTAAGTCAACTGGATTATCCCTGACCAGTATCTACTGTGTCTCCCTTTCTTACCTTTTCCCAGTGGAACTATTTGTTGTGGTGGATGCCAAGAACAAATTCTAAATGAATAGGTCACAGGACTATAAGGAACTATATCTGATGTGTTGTAGAGAAAATGCATTTCCTGAGACCCAGGACTTTGAACTGGACTTTGGAAGTGAGTGTAATCTACATGTGGGGGGGGGCGGGGGCGGGAGAGAAAATGAAAATTTGGTTACCAGAAAGAGTAGACTATGGTAGCAAGCTAATATTCACCACATCCATGTTGTTTTCTTGAACTCAGAGAAGAACTACATTTCCCAGACTGCTTTGCAGGTAGGTATGGTCAGGTGATCAAGTTTTACCTAATGGAATGTGTGCCAAAATGAAGTGGTCTAATTCTAGGCACAGCCCACACAACCTCCTACAGTGGAGGACTTTGAGACCCTAGAAGAATGGTAGAAAACTACAGCTGACAGGCCAAATCAGGCTCATTGCCTATTTTTATACAACCCATAAACTAAAGTGGCTTTACATTTTAAAAACTATTTTTGAAAATAAGAAATACTAATTTTATATTTAAAATTATTTAAAATTTAAATTGCAACAGCAAAAATAAAGTTTTATTGGAACACACCCACACTTTTTATGTATTGTCTGTCTATATTTACATTACAATGGCAGAGCTGAATAGCTGCAACAGGGACTGTATGGAGTGCTTTCATTGCCGCATCTTGCTGACACAGTGCACTGCACATTTCAGTGATGCAGTTATAACTTGATGTCATTTTGACTGCCATGCATATCATTTTATTTTACTTTTTTACTGTCGGTGCATATTCATCAAATCAAAACAAAGGAGGAAGAGAAAAGTGGACTTCAAATGGCACATTTAAGGCACAGTGAAGTGTGGTTTATTTTGTTATTAAATTAGGTGACGAAGCATTGCGTTTTTATACAATGACCTTTTAGCTGTGGTAGGCAAAATAACACCTCCCACACAAAGATGTCCATATCTTAAATCCTCAACAAGCCACAGTTTTTAGTCTGAGATTGCTTCCCTATATTGCAGTGGATGGTGTGTTTGTTTTGTTTTTGTAATCTATACACATACCAGCAGGTCCTGGGCAAGTTTCTTGTGATGCAACAGTGTAAGCAAAATGAATCTCTGTAAGTCTTTAACAGAATATGCCAATCTACTCCAAGAATCTTCTTTTTTAAAAAAAGTTAAAAGCAAAATCTAAAAAAACAAAACAAACAAAACAAAACGAAATGGAAACATACTCATAGATATAGAAAACAAACTGTTACTAGAGGAGAGGGGAGTGGGGGGATGGGTGAAAAAGTTGAAGGAGAATAAGAGGTACAAAATTTCCAGTAATAAAATAAATAAACTATAGGAATGTAATGTACAGCACAAGGAATATATTCAGTAACATTGTAATAACTTTGCAAGGTCACAGACGAATACTAGATTTATCATGGTAATCACATCTTAAGGTATATAAATGTCAAATCACTATGTGTACACCTGAAACTAATATAATATAGTATGTCAACTATGCTTTAATTTACAAATGTTTAAAGACAAAATTAAAGATGAGTCCACAAATTAACCAAATTCTAGTTTCTGCACATTCCAGTTTGGCTTTTACTTAACATTGACTATACAATACACTGGTTCTACCATGCTTACAAACCAGAAAGATGTATTTTCTTCTTTAGTTTCTGTAAAGAGGGATTTAAAATGTGTATTTTAAGCACAGCAGTTGAGCTGAGTGCATATTATATAATATCCTGAGATTTACTTATCCTACTTCAAATAATTTCTCTATCCGCACCATGAACCATAAACTCAATTAGGAATCAATGAACAGAAGTGAAGACATTGGCAAAACATGGGTTTGTTTTCTAAGGAAATATGATTGTTTCCCTTGCAAGAGCAGTATTCTTTCAGTGGCCCAACCACCTAGTGTAAAGTAATAACTTACTTTGTATCAGTGGGAACAATGAAACACCATCAGAAACATGCTCCCTTTTACAAAACAATTTATGCCCCCATGACTCCAAACAGCCCCTCATACTAAGAACACAAGGGATATCTTAAGTTATTTCACTTTAGTGTTAAACATGCACAATTTAAAATCCCTTACCATCAGAGCTGTTCTGGCTGTCCAGTTCAGAATCTCACCATTCCAAGAAGACATTGGGAACCATTATTATCTGAGTGGTCCCAGTAAAGAGAGAAACAGGAGAGTCAGTCAGAGGAGGAAACGGGCTGGTGGAAGCAGAGGTTGGAGTGATGTGACTGCAGGCTGGGGGACGTGAACCAGGGAGTTCAGGAACTTTCTCGAGGCTCAGAAAGGCAGAGGAATAGATGGCCCCGTAGATCCTCCAGAAGGATCATAGCCCCACCAACACTGTAATGTCACCAACACTGTAATGTCACCAACACTGTAATGTCGGCCCAGTAGGGCTCCCTTTGGATTTTCTAACATGCAGCACTGTAAGATAATAAATTTGTGCTGTGTAATGTCACTAAGTTTGTGGCATTTTATTATTGCAGCAAATAGGAAACTAATGCAATATGCATTGACATTACGAGACTGAACTCACATTAATATAGTCTCAACTGACAGGAAAAAAGTGTCCAGAAAAATTAGAAAATTTTAAACAGAATATTTTATCAGTGGAATTTCTTCAGACACACACACACACACACACACACACACACACACACACACACACACGAGGCTGCAGCCTAAGTCTACCAGTGGCTCATTTGTTAGCTAAACAAAGAAAACAATTTACTGTTAGTGAGTTAAATTGTGTTTGATTGCAGTAGCTGAAGACATGCATCCAGAAAAAAATGAATTCAAAACTCTTACTCTTCTGATAGAACCATTCTTTAAATAGTTAAGGATATTGGGAACAACATCAATAGTTGTTAAAAATAAGGCAAATGTTTTGAGTGGTTAGTATTCACTCTTGAGGAAATAATTACCTATACTATTGTTTATTTGATGTCAAATTTATAGTTACTGAATCATCTGAGTGGAACAACTACAGGTGAGAACATTTTAAGAGAAGTTGAGAAAACATTAATTCAGTACAACCTGAAGTAGAATCTGCTAAGATGTATTATAACTAACTGATAATGGTAAAGATATGTGTGGAGAAAAAAAAAAAAAAGGGTTTCTTTGGAAAGTTTCACAAAGGCAGTGAAAAAATAAGATATTTAAAACCTATGGCTGTTCATTGTACTCTTTATAGGAGAAACTTTGCAGAATATATTTTAATCTATCATGTTTTTAAAACAGAAGTGTCATCGGTGTACTTCTTTTGCTCTTATGGATTATCCGTCATTAATTTTTGAGCTCTGAATGGAACATCACTTTGAAATATCCCCAGAGAGAGCACTAGGTAAACTCCTGTAATAAAGTATAGCCATCAAATTGTCGATATTTGTCCCAATTGCTGGAGGAACAAGAGAGAGCAAAACACTGAGCAGAGAAAAGTTTTTCCATCTGGCACTGCGGACAACTACCTGAGGTGATAAGTATTTCACTTTCCGATTCAGAGTAAAATCAGGTCTATAAAATAAAATTATGTAATATTTCTTTTTTTAAATACGTAATATAAAAGTATTTTCTGGATATGTGCAACATGACTGTGTATGCCAGATCTCATCCTGATCATTCTAATTAATTTTCCCCCAAATGTTCCTAAGCATGAGAATCCCTTAGGGTAAGTAAGTGTTTGTTAACCTTTCAGTTTTTGTGCTCAGAAACTCTGACTCATTAGGTATGATAAAGGCCCAAGAATCTGCACTTTTATAAATTCACCTTGGAGGTTAAAGTGGATGCTGTATATTATGAATTGGTTCACTCGACCTCCTTTCTGCCTTCTTAGACTCTCTTGCAACTAGGATTCTGGTTATAAATTAATTTCACTTGTTAGGATCCATGGGCAGAAAATTTGGATGGCAAAAGCAAGGTGGAAGCCATCTTTTGCTTCCTTTTGGCTAGTTCTGCCCTCAAGCATGGCTGTGGTCATGGGTTTTCTTGAATAATGTTTCAGTATTCATTCATCAGTTTTCTGTGTGTTGAACAGCAACAGTAACAGAAACAGCAGGGGTGTCCCTTTTTTTCTGGCACAGCTCCAGTGATGACTTATTGTTCTAGACTGTCCTTAGAGGCCCAAACAGAAAACTGCTTTTTCATATAAATTCCAATTATTTTGTAAGCATCTAATTCTTGGCATCATGTCAGTTCCTGATTAAAATACCCAGAGTGCTTTCTGTTTCTTGAACTAAACTGTGACTAATAAAGAATATGACACCAATATTAACATTATACGGCAGTGGGTTATGGACCAGCACCATCATTTGCACCTCTTAGAAACCTATTATTTTCTCATCGTATAGGAATATTTGTGAGAAAATTCATTAATGGCATCAAGATACCATTGAATTTCCTTGACTGATAGTTGGACAGCAAGCATGGTTGCCTACTGCTACTCTACTTCACCATCCTCACACCCCCAACACACACTTCAAAGGACCAACAATCACAGTAAGCCCTTTAACCATTGCTTCTCCAGGTGGAGACCAGCCTTTGGCTGTGACCATAGATTTTTTTCTGGGAAGGCTGGAAATGTGGTAGAAAAAAGAAGGAGGACATCAGAATATAAACTTCATGAGGGCAGACATTTTTACTTGTGTTTTTTTTCAATGCTACAATCACAACACTAAAATCAGTGCCTGACGGTCAGTTATAATTATATAACACATCAATGAATGGTCAGTGAAGATTTGTTGAGTAATGAATTAGTCTAGTTCAGTCTAAAGGAGTTACTGCTTCTTATCAAGGTAAAACTTTCAGAGCCTTATTTTGCCTCATGGCTAGAATGGGCTAAAAATAAATAAATAAATAAACAAACAAACAAATAAATAAATAATAAATAAATAGATAGATAGATAGATAGATATCCAACATCTAGAAAAAAGTATAGGACCTAAGTAGTCTGGAATTTTGCATACCAGCCTGAATATCTGAATACCATAACTATTGCTTCTTTGCTTTGCCAACTGGTAGGCCACTCTGTGACTCTGTGTCATACCTCAGATACTGCTCTGTTGCTCTGAGCTAGTATTTGTCTACTGCCAGTCCTTCAAGTTAAGCCCCAGAAACACCTCTGCTACCTTCACTCAGAATGCCAAGCCTAGCCTCACACTATTTTGGTTTTCTAAGACCCTTACAATTAAGTGGGTACTGAGATGGAAGCTTTGTCTTAGTAATAAGAGTTAAATCTAAGTTTTCAAAATCAGGATCCACATTTACAGTCAAGTTGTCATTAGATGACTTAAAACAGAGCCCCAGCACATTGGTTTAGTATGTACATCCTTCCTGCCTAAGGTCAAGACTGGCCCCAGAAATGCTGTGAGGGCTGATGATTGGTGGTGAACATCAAAGTTTAAGAGCTGTGAGAAGAAATAGGTTATACAAATTGAGATAAGCTCTGCTGAGGGAAATTTTATTTTATTTGTTGGTATGAGTCCCACTTGCTGATTGTTATCATCAAACATGGAATTCCCAAGGTTTGAGCAGAGAGAAGCTCTAAGAATCACCAAGCAAAATTTTGTCTAACTCCATGACTTCTATCTTTCTGCTAAGTTTCCCTCGTTTCCATTACCATCGCCACTATTCACTCTTAAAAACTGTGATCCAGTTAAGAAAAAAATTCTCTAACCTTAAGCACAACTGAGCTACATTAGCATTTTGATAAAAAATGCCAATAATTCTAAGGTAGGTAAAATTAAACAAGAGTAAAATATAAACCACATGAAAACCATTTCCTTAAGAATAAATTTCCTCTGTCACAAAGACCTGCTGCATTTTCATTTGTCTCTACTGTGGCTTCTATTCCTCTTTGATTCTTTTCTATTTCCACGAGATGGATGCCATCCTGTTAGATTTTCTGGTAAATTTTCTAGTCTTCTCTCTTAGGCAGAAATATCTCCCATTATAGTGAATATTGAAGTTGTTCTCCTACAACTCAATTAGCATTTTTAAATCACTTAATCTAAATCATTTTGCCCAGATAAGAACAAAAGACTATATTTTGTTTTGATGATTCAGTTTCCGATTACTATTTGAACTTTGTACACAACCCACTGGTTTAATATAACAAACTTTTGTTGAAATCCTTTCACTCACCAAGCACTGTGCAAGGTTCTAAGCATACAAAGATGAGCAGCCTCTGGCTTCCCCTTAAAAGGCTGACTGTGGTGCCACGGACAAGTCCATGTACAACAGCGGAAACACTAGGTGTGCTATGACTTCAACTGGAAACTGAATTATCAAAACAATTGCCAAATTTGGCAGGCATTGAACAAAAGAAAGTATGAGATTCTTCTCATAGAAAGAGCATTGGATAAGCAAATAGCCACTGGAGACAGTTAAGAGAGTAATTTCACTGGAACTGGCCCTTATTGTCTGTGTGATAGAACTTTTTGCTATATTAGATTTTTATCAGTTTTGAAAGTGGTTCTTTAGTTGTCAATAAAACTCCACAAGGGTTGACTTATAGTTTTATACTATTTTTAGCTTTCATTTTTTAAAAATTTAGTTTGTTGATTTTTAAAAAATTACCTATAAATTTTTCTTTTAATGGGATACCTAACATGTAGTCATAATTTTGAAAGTTTTATATTCAGTAATACTTTTATGTTTAAGATTAATAATCCATGGTCGAAGTGATTTTAGATAGTTTGAATTTGTTTTAAGTTTTTAAAATCTGATTTCAAAAGAGTAACAAATAGGTACGTAAAGTATTTGAAAGTTAGATCTTAATAATCTATAGGTTCTACTGACTTTATTTTTTCTAAATCTCAAAATATCAAGAATACAGAACACAGCCCATTCTATTAATTTTCATTAAATAGTTTCTATATTGTTCTGTATTTTCTTATTTTCTACAATAGGCATAAATTGCTTCATTAAAAATTATTTTTAAATAATTCCCACAGAATTTCTTAAATTGGGGGCTACATATTTCCTCTAGATTTCTCTAACTATAAAACCATTTCACTTATATTTGACAAGAAAAAGTTAAAGGGTTTTGTTATAAGGAATTCTGTGAATTCTTGTAATCATTCAGGTGTTCTGTAAACCTTCACATTTGCTGTCAGCACTTACATAGTATCACTGTAAGAATTATTGAATCCTGTTCTCTGTTTTACTGATGAGACTCAGAAAAGAGAGCACAGGTACCCAGGACCACACATTTTCTTAGTTTATGGCAAAATGGGAATAAAAGTCAGAATTTTAGATTCCTATTTTAGTACCCTTTTATTATAACACAGCTGCTTCCTTAATTTGCTATAAAATAATAACAGGTCACTTATGAAATAAAAGTTGTAATGTAAGTAAAAGATGTTTTATTATACCCCAGATGTGTAAATATATCTATGATAAACAATGATATGAAATCTCAATTTTATAATTTAGGAAATTTAAAAATTTTTCACTTCAAGTCAGTGTTTGACTTCAGTGATAAGCAAGGTAGCACAGTTTTAAGTCAACATAGCACTCTGATCACATACTATTGTAAGCCTTTTCAGTCAATAAGTATACTTTGAACATTCCTACTTGCAAAGCACTGTCTTAGTTTCCAGGGAAAATGGTTGGGGATGTTGGAGAGGATTAAAGAGAAGTACGTGGTCTTTATATTTAAATAAAACCTTCAATATAGAAGTGGGGGAAAACCCAAGAACAAACATAACAACTTTGATTGATTTTTTAGATCTGTGAAGTTTTTTACTTGCTAAGATACAATGAGAGAAAGAATTATCCTTAACTTCTGTCTTTAACCCCAAATTCCATTCCAGGTGTAAATATTATACCTCTGACTTTACAAATTGCCAGAATCTGATCACCTCTAACCATCTTTACTGTTATATAAAAGAATCTGACTCCATTTTTGGAAGTTTGACTGCTTACAGCTTTTAAGCCTTACTCCTCCCTCTTCTCTTTCTGCCCTACATCTGGGAAAGCTGATTACACACACACACACACACACACACACACACACACACACACACACAGCCCCAGGTGCTCCCTCCTTTGGCACCAGTGGGAGATTCAAACCATGTGTGGGAACTCTCAGTCTAGCCCCATTCCCTAACCACCATAAAAGCCTCAACCTAGGCTCCTTTGCGTATTCTCTCAAGCCATTTTTAGACCATCTTGGGAGGTCTGCCCTGCTCTCTCCATTAAGCCTCGTTATATGAGAAATAAAACTGTATGCCTCTTGGTGTGTGTGTGTGTGTGTGTGTGTGTGTGTGTGTGTGTGTGTGTGCGTGCGTGTGTGTGCACGCACACACGCGATTATGAGTTTCATCTGAAGCAAATTTCGGATGGGGGTACATCCCGTTTCTGTGGAGTGGCCACAACACATTATCACACTGGTTTAAAGTACCATTATCACTTGCCTGGATTATTGCGATAACCTTCTACATTTTTGGTCTCCCAACTTCAGCAAGTCTTATCCCACTTTTGTCTATTTTCCATGGGGCATCCTCGGCGATAACCCAAACATGTAAGTCAGATCATCTCACTTCTTCATTTAAATCCTCTGATGGCTTCATTCAAAATAAGAGCCAAGGTCATCCTTGTCACGGGCAATAAGACTTTTTGTGATTTTCCCTCTCCTACTATTTATGACATCATCTCTTACCATTCTCCTTTATTATTCCACTCTGGCTAGCCACAGATCCCTCCTTGCTGTTCCTTAAACATGCTAATCATGCTCTACCTCCTTTTCACTTACCTTGCCCTTTGCTGGACTTCCGGTCCTCTGCTATTCCTCCATATATCCCAGTGGCTAGTTCCCTCATTTTCTTTATATCCTTGCTCACTGTGACCTTACCTGACTGCTTATGTAAAATAGTAATTTCCTCACTCTCTAATACTTCCAATCGTGATTGTCCTGCTTTATTTTTTATTTATTACATTGATAACCCCCCGACATATAAATACATCATAATATAGAATTATTATCTGTTTTCAACTAGAAGTTAAGCTCCCAGAGGTCAAAAACTTTGTTTTGTTCATTGCTATATCGCCTGTGCTTATCAGTGCCTGGCATAGAGTATGTCCTCAATATTTACACACACACACTCACACACACACATGTCAGAACCCATAGTTTTAAAAATACACTGCTTGGGTAACTAGACTAATTATTTAATGTCTCCTCCTCTCTATAGACATACAGATATACAGTGAACAACGTGACAGTTCTTGCTGATTCTTAGTTCAAATCTCTATAATCCCTGGGCAAGCAGATGAGGAATAGCATGCAGAATTAAAGAGTTACACTAAAAAGAAATTAGTTTTGTTTCCCAATTGTATTCTGAACATAACTTTCACTATCAAAGAATTTCAATTGGCCTGCCATTTCCGCAGAGACTGTAAGACTATGTCTTGAGCTGAGAGCTGTGGGCTTGGTTTACATTAAGTTAGATGAGAAAAGGGGGATGCTGGAGTCAGCTGGGCCTACTTTATGTTTTCTTTAGATTTCTTCTATGTAATTTTCACATAGAGGGGCTTGAAGGATGCTATTTGGGAAGCCGCAGCTTATCTCAATTGCATTATTTTTGTCCTGTTGAATTGACTCAGCATGGCTGTCCTTTGAAGGCGGCGGGAACTCTGTGTTTGCATCTCCTCCAAAGGGATGCACTCTTACTAAAGGCTCAGCAGAGAAATCAGACTCCTCTGTCAAGCAAGATGGTGTCTGTGAAAAGCTACATGAAGTCAGGGTCTCACAGGAACATTCGTGTTTTTTACAGTTTGATCTTCTATACGCTCCTTTTGTTAAATCATAATTGGAAAAATATATCTCAAACTATACTTAAATGCAAAGATCAAGGATGTGTGATGCCCTATTAAGACCTATGGAGATATGATATTATTGCATTTAACCTGTGGCAATTCTGACACTGGGAGTGAAATAAAATTCTGGGTTTCTCTCACCTTACCTTTGATTTGCTGGGTTTAGATTCATTTTTTCATATTTTATCTCTGCCTTTATTTGTACCTCTCTTTATGACACACTCTATGAAGTGTATACTTTCGCTTTTACCATTCTTATCACATTTATCACACTATCCATTGTATTTTAGTTGCATTATAGGTTGGTCTTCCCAGAGTATATGTTATTTGAAGGCAAGGAGGATATTTTTGCACAATCTTCTTAACCTTGGGTCATTTCTTTTACCATAATTCAGAGAATCTGGTGGCAGTTCAAAATTCTTGCTACCTAGTGTAACTTAGCACCCAGGGTTTCTTAGCCTCCCCCTAGGTTCTGTCCAGTGAGACATAGTCTAAAAAATATTAACACAATAATCATCTTTAGCCATTGCCCATATGTCAGAATAACTCATATTAGACGCAGAGAGGACCAGAGATCTCTAGCAGTAAGTTTCCACACTCCATACTTGACCCCAGTTCCATCATCATTTCCTAATTAGTGGGGTCCAGCCAAGTTCTCTGTCAAGAAAGGCAGTGGTCTGCTCTCACCATATTATGGGATTCATGTAAATTTAGAATCATTATATATTCCTGGTAGATTAACATTTGTCCTCATGGAATGTCTCTCTTTATCTCTTAAAATGTTCCTCTTCTTACTGTCTTACATTGTCTGATGGTCGTCCTGTCACTGTTGTTAAAGAAATTATACTGTAAATCTTTCTTTGACCTTTTGTTTTGAATCTTATATTTAGTGCATGTTTCTAGTAAACAGCATATACTTGCTTTTTCATTTTATGTCCAGTGAGAAGATTTGACTTATTACAGTATAATAAAAAAGATCACCTTCTCCCACTTCCCTAGCAATGTTACAATCTGAGAAATTTCAACTTTATTTCCTCTCCCCTCCCATTTTTTTGTGTTATTCTCCTTTTTACATTTTTATTTTTTTAAATTAGTTTCAAGTATACAGCACATTGGTTAGAAATTTATATAGTATATGAAACAACCCTCCTGGTTACTCACTCTATCTTCTCTCTGGCTCTACACCTAGCCATTACATACTGCTGACTGCATTCCCTATGCCATGCTTCCCATCCCCCTATCTATCAACTACTAATTTGTACTTTTTTAACCCTTGGCCCCGTTTCTCCCAGCTGTTCAACCTCCCTCCCCTCTGGCCGTCACCTGATTGTCCTCTATATCTGTGAGTCTGTTTATGTTTCGTTTGTTCTTTCTGTTCCTTAGATTGTGCATATCAGTGAAATCATATAGTATTTATCTTTCTCTATATGACTTATTTTGCTCAGTATAATCACCTCTAGGTCCATCCATGTCATTGCAAATTATGAGATTTCATTTTTCTTTATGGCTGAGTAATATTTCATTGTATACGTGAACCAAAAATGGACCTACCTTTTGACTCAGCAATTGCAATTCTGGGTATTTACCCAAAGAAAACCAAAGCGATAATTTGCAAAGATTTATGTGCCTCTATGTTCATGGCAGCACAATTTATAATAGCCAAGATATAGAAGCAACCTAAATGCCCATCGACAGACAATTGGATAAAGAAGTTATGTGTTATTCTCTTTTGTGAAAGATATCATTCTGTTGTCTTCTGACTTCTCTCATTTCTCTGCTGTATTATGACAGCCAAAATATAGCTTTGGCTGTCTAAATACTTTTTCGATTATCTTTATTTTTAAGCATTGTTAATATGTGTTTTACTATTTATTCTGATTGGGGTTCATAGGAATTCTTGAATAAGTAGCCTAATGTCTTTCATAAATTTTTGAAAATTCTTGTCTATCCTCTATTCAAATATTGCTTTTACTCCATTTTCTTATACCTTTCCTACTGAAATTTAGTAATGTAATATTCTTCTTTAATCTGTTTGGTGCCTTTAACCTTAAATTCCATTTTGAGTGGTTTTAATATTACTGCTTCTGCTTTCTTTTTGTTTGCATTTGCCTGGTGATTTTTGTTTGTTTGTTTTTATCCATCTGTCCCCTTTTTTATAAAATATATTCACAATTACTTTATTTTCTGCTGTTTACTTATAAACTATATCAAAATCCTTTTTATTTTCATTTTAATTCAATCTGAAGTATCTATCTTTAAAACTTTTATATACGTGTAGTGTTATAACTAAATACACCTAATTTTATTTCTTCATTTTGACTTTGGTGGTTATTTTATCTCACAATTTGCTTTTTACTTTTTAAAATTACTGCTGCTTCATAGAATTTGTCATTCATTCCATCTTCTCCTTGTTTATTTGGAAGTTCCACTGTCCTTTCCAGTAATGTAAGATTGGCACTGACCTTTCCCTAGAGATCCATACACAGATCTGATTATCTGTATTCACTGACGAGAGTCCCAGTCCTTAGGCTTAATGCCATTAACCAAGTATTGCCCAGACCACAAGAGAGGAAGCCCCACACATTTTTTTCCCCAAGGACCTCAGCAAAACTCAAGGTTTCACTTATATGCACTTGCCAGTAGGGTCTGGCAGGTGCTTAAATCTGGAGAGCTAAATAGCTTGGAGTTGCTTGAGAGAGGAAGGAAGCTGCTCTAAGTGTAACGATTACAATAATGTTAGTTACCAATTCTTGATTGCTCACTTTACAAGGCTAGGCAGAGTAAAGAAAATATCATTAACCTTCACAACTTTACAGGGCAGTATAAATATCCTCTTACTACAGATGAGGAAACTGGGGCTTTAGGGAACTTAAATAGCTCACTCTAATTCATTCAGCTTTTCAGTGGAGAGCCTGGGTTACCCCACCTTATCTACCTGTCCTTCCTTCCACTGCATTTCAGGTGGTCAAGCTGGGTTCAAAGAAGACTAAGACTTGCTGGGAGCCTTCTCAGGGCAGAAGAGGATTGAAGTGGTATAGTTCCAGCCCCACCCATGTTTCCACCTGAGAAATGCAGCCCGGCGGGGGGCCCCGGAAATGGAGCCCTGGGAGAATGGGAGGTAGGTGAGAACTAGAATTGGCTGGCTTTTCTCACCTTCTCTGTTTGGACTTAGTTCTGTTCCTCTAACATTTCCTCTATCTCTCTGCTGTGTCATGTGGCATGCCAAACTATTTTTCTCCCTACCAGTGTTACTGTTTTTCTTTTTCTCTCTGTTTCTAGCTCCTGTTATAAGCCCAATCCTTAATTTCAACTACTAACATATTATACATGATCACCAACAAAACTAAAGCTACATGAGACCTGAGATAAGACCAGCAAACCTCTTTATCACACAGAGGTTGGGCAGTAACTGAGGTCTAGAGAGGTTATGTGGCTTGCTAGAGGTAAAGCCCCTGACTCAGCTCTGTTTTCCCTTACAATGTGTTACCTCTTTAAAACTAGATGTGCTTTGCTCTCTATCAAGGGTACTTAAAAAAATTTTTGAAGATATAATGCCTCACAAACAATAGGTGGAGAAGTCTGCCTAATGGGCCCCTCAACTTGCTCATTCTACCACTCTTAAAAGGAGCTAACCTCTATCTGGAGGAAATAAAACTCATTCTGGCATTTCTCCACTTTGTAGAGCAGGATAGATAGAAAAAGGATTAAGGCTGTACAAATTAAATGTGGTGTAAACATGCCTACTAATGGCTGTTGTTGGCTATCAATTGATATAATTATGTTTTCATCTTTAATTATTCATTTATGATTTAAAATTCAGATATATTAACACCTAAATAGAATACTTCTTGGAGGCCTCTCCTGGTGTGTTGAGTATGTTTTTAAGCAGATTTGTGTTTATGCCCCAAAGTCACCAGAGCTGATGGGAAATAAAATTACTGCTCTGGACTCAAACCCTAAAAGAAATCAGGGTAGGACTTAAGAAACATCTAATATCCTGTCTACCTTTTCGTCTTTCTTTCTTTTTTTTTTTTCCCTGCATTCATCAGAAGCATATTCTGTAGCCAATCAAGTGTTTCGTCTCCAGGCATATGTGGACATTCTTGAGGCAGGAGAAGAGGCCACTCTCCTCAGCTTCAGACTAGAGCAGAGGTGCCATAAACTTTCTCAGTTTTATGTACCCAATCAAAGGAAAGAGCAGTGGTGTTTCAACTGGGATTTTGGGTTGCAAGCAATGGAATTCAACTTTAGCTAACTTAAGCAACAAAATTATTGGAAGGATTTTGGGAGCTCACAGAGTCTTTGGAAAGAATAGAGAACCGGTCTTGGAAAACGGGCCAGAATCCAAAGGCTTGGTAGCAAGAAGCACATTCTGGTCCTGCCATAGGTCATTCCAGTCAGAACTTTTGTGCAGCCACCACCACTACTGACTCTCCAGATATTCATCATTAGACTCACAACCTTCCTTCTGGAATTATCCCTGTCTTTTTGCCCAGTTCCCTCAAAATTCAAAGTCCACGGTGAGAGCATCTGATTGTCCAAGTCGCGTGCTTATTGCTAGAGGGTGAGAAGGGATAGTATCTGACTCCTTCATTTCTTTAGTGGGAGAGCCTGTACTTTTACACAGGGAGGAGTCCCCATAATGAGAAGGGTGTTTAAACACTATATAGCTGATGAAATATTAGATAGCCAAAAAATAGTCAACAGCTACCCAGTTCATTTAGAGAATTATTCTCACCTAATTTCATGAATCAATCAGACTTTCTACACTCCTAGATTAACTGGATAATTGATGATACTAATTTGTCTATGAGTTCTGCCTGAAGATGAGAAACTGGGGAAGGAAGCTCTTTCTATGGGAAATATGCATTTGGGACATAGTTTCAGTGATTAGAGTACTTCATTCTCAAATAAATTCTGTGCCTAAATTACCTTAAAATCTAGAGGAAAAAAAGTACTTATATTCCCAGCGTTGAATATTATGCCTCCTATTTAGCACTGCTCAATGAATGGTTGTTGAGTGAATACTTGTGAGTATGATACTTATCTGATACTTCTTATTTGGTGTTTAGCTATGCACCAGGCACTGTAAAAGCAATTCATGTATATTATCTAATTTAATTACCATTATTATTATTCATGTGTATTATCTAATTTAATTACCATTATTATTATCCTTATTTTATCAATGAGGCAACAGGTGTAATGAGGTTAAGTAACTTGTTCAAACTGCCGAGCTAAGTGGCAGCATCACCAGAATCCTAGTCTGTCGAGAGCGAGCCAGGAACCGGGAGACTGCCTACACTCCCAATAAGTGGATGCTGCCACTTTTATTTCAGCTCAAAATTGTTGAGCTAAGTAAGCTTTATTATTATCATCACTATAAATATATCATAGAATAGAAACAGAGCAGAAACTAGAAATTATATATCTTCCTCTCCATCTATATTTATTTTCTTATACAGTTTATCTAGACCTTTATTTTTCCTTTTGGTGAGGAACAGAGAACTTTGAGGGGAATAAATATTATCACCTACAAGAAGGACAGGCAAGGACTTTGGGACATGGTCAGGGTCTATGATTTTGGGGGCAGGAGAAAAAGGATAAATTTTCTACTTACATTTTGTTTACAAGGATAGGATTTCCACAACATAAGCCAATTCCTAGACAGAAACTTCACATAGAAAAAAAGCCATGTATCCTGGAGAGCTTAAAAAAAAAAAAAAAGTTGACAGTTGCTAATTGGTTAATTAGTGCTTAACTAAAATGACTCCAAATTTGAGCACTCCCAGATGAACAGTAGGAAGAGTAAGCAGGAAACAAATTTAATACACTCGAAGTGGGATGTACGTGGCTATTAGTCAGACAAGCAGCTGTCTTACGTTTTCTTGCCCACCCTTTCGAGGTAGTGTTTTCCTGAAATAACATGTGAAAATGCATATATCAAAGGGGATACTCAATAAATACTAGTTCATTTTCTTCCTCCAATCCACCTGCATTTCTTGTCTGCAAGGAGAGAATCTGAGGCTACACCATTTGTTATCAGCAATGAGAAAGAATACATGCATTCATTTATTTAACAGCAGTTCCTGGAGGCCTGCTGTATGTCAGGCACCATGCTAGACACTGAGAAAAAGAAATTAACTAAACTGGCATGGTTCCTGTTCCTATGAATCTCGTAATCTTGCACAGGAATAGACTTTAAGTCATGATTACTGAACAAACGTCATCATGTACGCTATGAAAATAAAGGGAACAACAACCCAGAATCTAAGTAGTAAAAAATGATGTTCAGAGCTAGAAACAGTCTCCCTTTTCTTCTTTCTTCCTCTTTCCTCAGCCAGAGATCCCACATCTGACACAACTGGGCAAGAACCAAAGAATAGGGAATGGTACTGGCTGTGTTTACATAAATCTGAGCCTCACCTCAGACTCAGACTAAAGCCTCCATGAGAGCTTGTGAAGAGTTAAACCTCGTGTCCCCATGGAGCACACACGTGGTCAGCCCCTTTGAGTTGCCTCATTCCCCAAGGAAGCTCTTGGCAACATATTCGAGCCAGAATCTCAGGTATCCTTAAAATAGACTGGAAAAGATGTTCGATATGGCAGATGCTCTTGTTTAAAGGTCAGTGAAGGATGATGGAGTTGCATAGTTACCTCATGTTCTCTGTGTCCTTAAATCTCCTCATGGCTTTACAGTTAACCAATTGATCTTTTTCAGGCACTGAGCTTTGGAGCATCTTTATATCATAAACATAGAGGCATATAAGAGCTGTCTAACATTTTGGGGCAGCCAGAAACTATTTCTTAACAATAATAACTAACAATAATTAAGTACTCACATGTCAAACACATTTCACACATGGTCTCTTGAGACATTGTTATCCTACTTCATGGAGACCCCAATGCTGTAGCAAGCTAAGACTGAGGGGTTTGAAATTATTTCATTCCCTAAGAGTTTAAATATTTCCTTTTGAACAGGAGACTTCAAATCAGGATCTCTAAATTGTATTGAATTTTAAGGCAATGCTTTTTACTATGTCACCTAGGGCAAGTTATTTAGCCCTTTGGGCAAAAGTTCTTAAAGTGAAGGAGTTAACCTAGATAAACTCTAAGATCCTATCCAGTTGTACTATCTTTCTAATTCAAACCATTGAATCATGCCTTCTTCATAGAAGAGAGTAATGGTCGTGAAGAGTGTAAAATCAATTACTTTCCCCATTCAAGAAAATTCATGAAAAGAAAAGGAGAAATTGATCTTAATGACACTTAGACTGAAGCAGTATTAGTTTCACTCCCCCCCCCCCCGCCAAAAAATGTATTCTAATTTCCCATGGGTATTCTTTGTACCTGGTTAGATAGAAACGTCAGAAGTGGAACTTGAATCCTTTCCATTGAATTAAAATGAAATCCTAATGAGAGAAGGTTCTATTTATACAAGGATGAGAATTGGGAGGGGGACAATTTTCCCCTACCACATTTGCAGCAAGCTTTTGAAAAATGGCAATTTAGATGAGGTTTGTCAGTCTTCCCATAATGGCTAGAATTCAAACCTCCAGGAAGCTGGAAATGAATATTGTCCTCTCAACCAGAGCACAGGACCAAGTTCAATTTTCTACTTTATCCCAGATTTTTGTGCATTCATTAAAAAAAAAAATCTTTAAAGTGACTCCTGCAAATTTCCCTGCCTACAAATAGAGATAAATAAAATATTTCATGTCTCATCAGAGAGCTGTGAGAACTCATTTTTGTTTTTAAATGTTAATCAAATGATAGGCATGGATACCTTCAAAGTATCATTTCTCTCTAATTTAAAATTGGCCAGGTTATTGACGAAGGTCTCAGTAATTATTACAGCTGTTGTTTGGTGTATAATTTGATGCCACTCTTCCCTTTGCATTAATTTTGAGCTAGGTTATAGTTTTAGGGCTTTTCGTAGAGACAGTGCTTATAATGATTTATTTAAATTCTGATCAGGCTTTCTAATTATGTAAATATCAATCACCTCTATTGCTGACTTGACTTCTAAGATGTTGAGAACATTTTCTATACATAACATTTGGCGAAGTTTCCTGGCTCCTATGCATTAAATGTTATGAGAAAATATGTGTTGCGGGGAGAAAAGAATCAAGCTGAGTGCTTTTTAATAATTCATCATTCTTCCAAGGTGAAAAATCCAGCACTTACATTTAGAAGCAGTAGCCACGCACCCAACAAAGCTGAAATTGCTTCGTTCACTGGAAGAGCTGGATGTGTCATCAGGCCCTCCATTTTTCTTTGGGTATGCTAATGGCTGTGCAGTAGCATGCGAGGTAGCTGCACATCTCCTTAGCCATTCCAGGGCAGAAAGGGGACACTTAGGTCTTGACTGAATTCATAATAATCATTTTGACTTGGACATACTTTTCCATGAGCAATCCCAAGAGAAAAGAACCAAGTGTTAGCAAGCTCTAGTTATTTATCATCATTATATCCTGTTATCTCTCACTTCTACTAAATGTTACACCTTCCGCCTCTTAAAACTATTCCCTCTGCTTACTGCCCAGCAGCTACAATGGCTTCCTTGTCGTTCCCTCAAACACCATAAGGCAAGCACCACCCACTCACACCCCCATTCCTCCGCCCAGGCCTGCTAATGAGGTTCCAAATCCAGCCTGGCTTGCTCCCCACTTCGTGCTGGTCTCAAATGCCATTTATCAGAGTTTCTGGCCACCCACCTCAAATAATGCACCCCTCTCTGCCTCCTTCCTCTTTATTGAACTCTTTTTTTTTCTTACAATTTTATAACTTTATTCAATAATCAACAGTTAGTTCTCTTCCCCATTAACTGTTTGTAGATTTTTTAAAGTGGTGACAGGTGCATATATAACCAACTTATAGAGCTTGTTCGGTGTACCTTTATCCTCATTGTTTTCTGGATAACCACACCTGGATATGCTATAGGGCACTCCTTATTCCTTTGACTCAAACAACTTTGTTGAGTTTGGTGTCAATACACACATCTGGAGTTTTCATCTCCTTCATGGCAAATTTCCGGATCCCTTTGAGTGCCCGAGGGGCATGCTACTTGTAACCCACTCCATGGATGTGCTTATGAATATCAATGGTGTATTCTCTGGTCACTGCCTCATTGCTGGCAAATGGCTCTTCTCACCACACTTCTTTGCAGGAGCTGTTCTAACAGTCCCAACTTAGAAAACTTTACTGAACCTTTTATCTCCTTATCCTGGTTTATTATTCTTCAATTGATAGCATAGCAATTGATATATTTTATATTATTATTTGACTAATATGATATAATTTAAATTATATAATAAATTATATAATATTATTTGACATATATTTATCTTTCCCCACTTATTACCCTGACTTTTCCCCTTCACGACAATGATCTCAATCTGACATTTGTTCGTTTTATACATTTATTGCCTTTCTCCCTCTACTGTATCCTCAATTCCTAGAACAATGTAATAATCATTTAATAAGTATTTGTTGATTAAATAAATGATTGAAACATGGCTGATAAGATTCTCTTCAATTTAACAATGTATGAAATGTCCCTATTATCTAAAAAAACCCTCAAGCTTTTTAGCACGACATTCAAGGTCCTTCAACAGTTGAGCTCCAAACATCTGATATAATCTTAACTCCTGCTGCATATTGGGCCCCTGGCCCATGCAACATCTCTCTGTCCTGCTCCTGAGGAATAGAAACTGTTCCCAGGATACAGTCAGCAGTCTTCCCACTCTAGGTTTCATTCGAGTTGTATTACGCATCTCTGTATTTACCCGATTAACTTTTCCCTTCTGTATTAGTTCACTAGGGCTGTTGTAATAAAGAACTGCAAACTGGTTAGCTTAAGCAACAGAAATTTGTTGTCTCGCAGTCCTGCAGGGTACCTGTATGAAATCAGTGTCTGAAGGGTTTGTTTCTTCTGAAGTCTGTAAGGAAGAATCTGTTACATGCCTCTCTCCTAGCATCTGGTGGTTTGCTGGCAGTCTTTGGCGTTCTTTGGCTTCTGCTGCATTGCCCTGATCTCTGCCTTCATCTTCACATGATGCTCTCCCTGTGTGCATGTCTGTGTTCAAATTTCTTCTTTTTATAAGGACATCAATCATATCAACTATGGGTCTCTACTCCTGTATGAACTTGCCTTAACGAATTACATCTGCAGTGACCCTATGTCCAAATAATGTCACATTCTGAAGTACTAGGGATTAGGACTTCAACACATGAATTTTTAGAGGATACAATTCAATTCATAGCACCTTCCTTCAAAGCCTAGAACAAATATCACTTCCTCGCTCACTCTTCTGTGTTCCTATGATGATAGCTTTATATCTGTATTTTTTCTTTAACAACATCCATTTCATTAACTCATTTACCATTCAATACTTGCTGCTGCTTAGTTTGTGTCTGCAAACGTGCAGTAAATAAGATATATCTTCTGCCCTCATGGAGCTTCTAGAATAGTAGGAATGAGATTCTAAACTCCATAAGGGCAGAGATTTTCATCTGGAAAAGTCAATAGAAATTTGGCTTGACTGAGTGAGGGAACAACAGATTTTAAGCAGATTGGGGGCAATAGTTTGGGGGAGGCATGAAAGAACAAGTCATGTTTGGAACATTGCAAGTAGTTAAAGACAAACAGACTTATGGAAATGAACAGCAATTTAGTAGTTACCAGAAGGAAGGGTTTGAGAGAGAGGAAGATAACAGAAGGGTAAAGGGGATCAAAAATATAGTGATGGAAGGAAATTTAAATTTGGGTGGTGAACACACAATGCAATATACATATAACATATTATTGAATTGTACACTTGAAACCTATATAATTTTATTAACCAATGCCGCCCAATAAACTTAATTAAAAAAAAAAAAGATGCCTGAAGTATAGGAGCCTGGAAAGATGAGAGAGGTAATCAGGAGTCATATCATGAATGTCTTTAGTCAAAATTAGGAAACTGAAAGTGACTAGCTATTAAACGCAATATTTTTTGTTCTCTCCAAATTTGTCTAATGTCCCCAGATTGAAGGCAGTTGCTGTGAAGAAGAATAACAAATACCTTATTAGATCTTATTGAGTCAAAAGCAATCTTTCTCCTCTTTTCCCCACCCCTCCTTCTAGCTTATATTAAGAATTCAGTTTGCTGAAGAGCGGACTGACAGAGGCAGTGAATCTTATGCTTATAAGAAAAGTACTTTGGACATAGAGTTGCTAAAGGGTTTAAGTCAAGGAGACATGTACTCAAGTTGTCATTTTAGAAATAATGTCAGTGAAATTCATCATGTCTTCCATAGCCCGATCATCATGTTCTCAGGTGAGTCTCCAACTCCCTCACCTTGGTCTATTCTCCCTATTTCTAACATTACCCTCATAGCAGAATTTGCTGTTTTTTCTGAAAAGTATATGTTGGTTTTGCACTTATTATTGGCATTCTTTGATAAATGCTTCTCTCCTACACTTGCATGGAAACATGGAAACTTAATCAGAACAGAAACTGCCTTTATTGTCCTTTTTGTTGTTGTTGTTGTTGTTGTTGTTTTTTTTTTTTTTTTTTTTTTTTTTTTTTTTTTTTTTTTTTTTTTTTTTTTTTTTTTTTTTTTTTTTTTTGCTATTTTATCCTTAGGGCCTAGTATGGCTATTTGTTTTATACATAAAAATACTTACTAATTTAAAAAAATGCATACAATATTTTCCATGACTATATTGTAAATTTTCTGAAAGTGAGAACTATGTCCTATTGATATTTCTACTTCGAATTTATCTAGAAAGTACTCAGTAACTCTATTAAAATGAAATTAATTTTAAATAATTTTAGCAATTTTGAAATTCAAGGTATCTGATAATTTCCATATGATATCTAGAGCCTCTGGATATTCCTTCCTGTTGTCTATTCTTTTCTACTGGACCCCATCATTTAGTCTTATCTCTTTGTGTGTTTTGCTGTATTCTGTGTGTGACTTTGGTTTGAAAAAAAATGTTTGAGACATAGAACAATATTACACTCCTCCAGGAGAACTTTTATTTGCTTTTACAAGTCCCTGGAGCATCAACATTCTGGGATCATTTTAATCTAATTTCAAAATGAAATTTTCTGGGTATTATGGTTAATTTGAAACTATGCTGCAGTCAGAGAGGCTAGTACACTTCTGAGTTTCCCCTTTTTCCTGAGGAATAGCCTTTTGGGGTCCCAATCCAAGATGCAGATGGTTTATCATTGTCCATCTTTGATCACCTGCCCTCTTAAAGTTGTAAAAATTCTATCTAATTTGCAGCTGCCTCACCAATAAATGTCCCCAGGAAAAAATCAGCCAATAGGAAAGCGTCTCTCTTTCATTCCAGTATCTTGGACTAGCTTGGCCTCATATTCCTGATTGCTTGTTATCTCTCTGAGTTTTCAAGCAGATGGTTTTTATGTCCTCAGTGACAGTCCTTGGGGCTGGCGCAGATTACCTAGTCCATCATTATTGTAGTCTTGAAAACCACAATGTGGAACTAACTTAATGTTTTTGTCTAACTCTAACAGAGCCACCATTGGTTTTGACAGGTTTTAAATTAGCCGTAGTGGGACTCCTGTATTGTTGCCTGAATGCAGAGTAACATTTAGAAAACTACCTGGAAATGTTAATGAAATATCAGATTCTACACCTCCAGAGTTTAGCCAAGTGCCTCCTCAATTTCAGACTGATTCAGAATACATTTAAACTTTCATGCAAGTCAGTCTTAATTTCCAGGTATCTGGTTCCATCTTGGTTACGATAGAACGTAAACATTAACATCCTGGTAACTTAGTTTCTACTGGGAGTCTACTTGTCGAAACAACAGGATTTATAAGAAGGCAAAAAGAGAGAAATAGAACAATAACACCTGACAAATCAGACCCCAAGAACAAGGCTTCTTTATGTGGTGACTTCAAGATTATTTCTCCTTTACTTCATCAAATATTTGTCAGAACCCCAATGTATCATAATGGATGCCGGGAGTGGGAAGCAGAAATTGAAAAAAGAAAGCTATGGTTTTTGTCTTCTCATCATGATGTGCACTCTCAACACTGCTTTATGTACTATAACTCCAAAAATGTTCCAAAACTTTCCAACACTCACTTGAGAGTCAGGGTTTTATTTGTCCTACGGTCCAAACACATTTGAAGCAACTCCTGAAACTGAGGTTTTTGGCAACAGGGGGTGACCATTTGCTGGGAGCAGTGAAGAAGGGAAGGGAACAAGAAAGAGTTGGCATTATGGGAAGAGAGTTTGCGGCTGTGCTGGCTGGGATGGGGGTGGCCACAGAAACTGATATGCAGGGTCACCCTGAGCTCCAGCTTTCACTTCACTATTTTCACTTTGTGTTGAGTGCCTACTACCTGGATGAGAATCCCTTTCTCCTATTTCACCTGTCTTCTCACTTTGACCAACTCAAAGCATCATAGCAAGATTTATGCTCAGATGAATTATTGGCTGTCTGTAATAAAGCCACAGACAAGACACAGCATTGTTCCATTTTAAGAGATCAGAAGCTTTAATTAAAAGCCAAGAGAGAACTGAAATTTTTCTGATTTACTCTCTAGACCCTTTCCAGGAATTCCTAACACTACTAAAGAAAGCAACTGTTAGGCCAACCTCATTTTCTATGTATGAAAGAGAATTAGAAAGTTAAATAGGCTAGCAAAATGCTATGGAAATTAATCAAACTCCTCATATTAGTTCTTCTGGTGTCTAAAAACCAGGGCATGACTAGGAACTCATAATGTTACGTTTATTTCTATCTCCTTCATAAATCATTCAGCCCAGATGACACATTTTGGTGAAGTTCAAATATTTATGTATAATCTGGTTGAACAAACCCATGTTGATCTTGGATGAGGACACTAAAGGTAAACATGTCAATATTGTGATTTGACAGAGTTAGAGAATAGGAAGTTGGAGGACTACACATGTGAAAGATTTGGGAATTAAGGGGTCAAAATATGAAAGAAAATACAACTTCATTAACACCACAATAATTCACATTTCCTGAGAAAGTTAACCTGATATTGAGAGTCTTAATTGCAAAATTGCACTGTTTTTACTGTTGGTTTTCTATTATGTTAGTTAATTAATTAATTAATTGAAACTGAGCTTGATTGTCCAATTACATTTTCATTAATACAATAATTGGAACTAGTAAAACAAAGCGTTGCTTACTAGAAGCCCTTTGGGACTTGCTTTTGAACAGATCAAAATGATGTATAATTAGATGTCAATTATTTATATGTAAATGATATTGCTAAGGGGCCTGAGGGCATCTTGAAAAGTTTATTCTCAAGAGGTTTAAACTTCTTTTCCCACCTGTTCCCTTATTTATGTTTATTTTTAATTTTCCTAGTGTAATATATTCACAGAGAGTAACCCTAGACTATAAACCAGCTTTTCCTCTGCTTGTTTTAAAACTTCTAAACTTATGACAAGTGAATTAGAATTTTCTTATATTTTATTTAGTCTTTCAAATAGAAGCTCATCAGTGGATAGCGTTATGTCTATTTGTAAGAACTAATTTGACTAAATCCAGCATAAATCTGGTTCTTTTTCTTTTTCTTTTTAAAGAGAAAACATGTCATAAAATTGATTGCCTGATTTATTCTTTTTTTCCTCTTTCTGACTCTTTTCCTTCCTTCTGTCAAGGTAAGAAACGTCCAAATCTGTAGAGAATTTTGATGAATTTATTTGAGCCAAACAGATGACAATTGTTGGAAAGCAAAATCTCAATAAATTGAAAAAGGCTCCAGAGAATGGCCATTTTGCAGCTTGTTTTATACATTAGAATCTGAGGGGGAGACATAAGGAGGGTTATGTGAAGTCCACTGGCGGCAGATTAAAGGAACAGGAGAAAGCAAAGCAAGGCAATCTCTGGGACTGGATAAAAAGTAAAACAGAGAGACATGTACTTCTTTTATATTGGTGGGTACAAGATAGTCAGCATTTATAGCACATAGAGTTGGTAAAAGGACAACAAGATAACAGTAATGGGTCCTGTGGTCTCCTGTTCTGGTGTGACTTTGTACCCTGAGAGATCCAGAAAAAAGGGGATTACTCTGACATTTCAAGGGTGTGTTATCTTAGATGTAAAAAGGCAATAGACAGGTTCATTAAGATAGAGATGGACTTTTGTCAAGGAAGCTACAGGCCTAGGATGTGACTACCTGCCATGATCTGCTTTTAGTTAGGAATTTTAATGTTCAGACCATTCTATGTGGTTACTTTTGTTCTCAGAGTGTGTAAGACCCACAACTCAGGCTTCTCCTGAGCTTTTCAGGTTCAGTATGTGGCCCCTTTTTCATCCATACTTCCTTCATAGCTTCTTCCCTACTTCCCTCTCTCCCTCCATCCTTTCCTTCCTTACTACTGCTTTGCCAGAAGGTCCTGGCCTTTATGTTTGTTTGTGTAGGAGACACACTAATCAAGTGTTTGTTAAACGTAATTTTAATCAAAGATATTTTACATTCATATGGAACTTGCATAAAAATTTTCTCTTTTTATTCTCACAATTCTAAGATACTTGGGAAAAAAAAACCTAGTTTTTCCCATTTTACAGATGGGAAATTAAGTCTCAGAAAAGCAAAGTATCAGATTCAAGGTCAATAGTTACTAAGTAATAGAATTATTATTATGACACACTTGCCAATATTAACCAATTTATGTGCCATAAAATTACAGAGTAAAATATCTATTAAATATTTCATAATCGTACCACATGGGCAGTCGGCAGAATCTTGTCTGCCTACAAATATTATCTTTTCCTCTCCATTCACTGCTCTTCTTCTATCTTCAGGGGCTAAGAGAATACCAATATCTCCCATGTTAGATAAACTTAGACCCCCACCAATTCCACTGCTCAAACACAGAATCCTCTGAAACACTACCTGAAAAACTCAGACTATTTTGAGTGGTCTTCTCACTCTCCAATTTTGCTCGTAAATGTTCCTTATTTTGCTCTAGGTGAAAACAACTTTCTATGTCTCTTATGAGATAAGACCTGGGCTTATCTAATGCTTTTCCCATGAATTTAGACAAAAGGGTCACACAATCTAGATGTTACCTTGACTTGTGATTTTAGGTAACGTACCTATGTTGAACCACCTTCACCTTGCCCATTATAATTTTACATTTGTACTCATGTAAATGCCCAGAACTAAGCATTTTTAATTTTTAAAATATCTAAAACCATTTTCTTTAACAAGCACATGATCTCTATACCTCTTTCTCTAACCTTCTAAAAATGTGAAAGTTTCCTAACTTGATAGATACACAAATTCAAAAAATAATCAGTAGGACAGCATGTTCTTCATTAACCTAGGACAAAAGTGGCTCATCCATTAAAAATGAAAACAAACAACCTGACAATAACACTTCATGGAAGTATTTATGAAGAGTCAGATACAGTCACCCCTGAGGAGCTGATTCAGAAAACAGGCACAGAACCCTGAAATTGCATTGACAGTTAGTGGATGTAGACAGCTGCATATATTACAATTACATTTTTATTAAATAACGTTAGGATGTGTGGCATGGAAACGTGTCACCCTCTTGGAGGTCCTCCCTCATCCCATTCCACCCTCTGTAGTCCCAATACTCAATGACAGAAGCTAAAGCAGGGTAAAATTTAATCTGCATTTACACATCATCTCCAGCATCTGCCTAGTCATGAGGTTATTATTTATAAAGTTATAATATGTTATTTATATTTATTGATATAACAAATATATTACTCAACAAATAAAATTGTTATAAATTTAATTAGCTCTTTCACTCACTTGTAGATTTAAGTTCACTACCAAGTATTTCTGAGAAACCCAAAGGGCTATCTTATGTGTTCTTGCGAGCAGTCATGCCCCCTTGGGACTCTGCTATTGCTCCATTAGGTACCAAAGATCCTTTTGGGTACTACAATCTTTCAGTAAGCACTGCCACTGCTCCCCCAGGCATCATTGCTGATACACTCAAGTTCAGGGGGTGGAACAACTCTCTTCCTTTTGCGTTATAATATCTTAGAGGCGTCCCCAAGCAGCACTGCCTATGCACCAACATTTTTAGAGCTTTTAGGTGAAACTGCTCTTTCAGTTTTTAGTTATCATTTTCTCTTTCTGGACATCTATCCAGGCTGGAGATGAATTTGAGTGACAACCACTATGTTGTACTCAAACTTTTTATTCTCTTTCAATGACAAAAGCTTTGTTATCAGTGTGTCATACCTGCTTCATTCTTCCCTTCAGGTAGACACTTTTCTAGGAAGCTTCTCAGACCCTGTGAAAATAGACTTGAGTCAGAGCCATACCAAAGTTTTCTAGATGTACCAGAATGTTAGCACTAGGCATAGCTGAACAAAAGATAAAATCCTTGCTACAGAAATAACACACTTATAGACTAGCAGCACTGAAAGGTCAGTTGATACTCTGATGTCTAGTCCAAAATTTGAAAAATTTAATGGCAATTTCAGAGGAGAGCAACCTAAAGCTTAATAGTCATATTCATTTGGGGAATAAAATCTGGGTGAAAACTATGTAGTTGGGAGTGAGGTTGGAGTTCCAAAATGGACCCCAAAATGAGAAAAATAGTTCTGGAGATAGAGCCCTGGTTTTATCACTTATGCATTGAGAAATCTCTTTTATTTTTAATTTTCCTATCTATAAAATGCTAGATCCTAATAGAATATGGAGACAATTATGAGCTGAGGTGCTATATTCCTCTGCTTTGAACAAGAAACCATGTAATAATTTTTCACTCCCTCCATTCAATGATTGAAAACATATATTTTTTATTTTCTTTTTAAACGTAAAAATTCTAAAAACATTTTGTAGAATAATTTCTGTAATATATAAACATCACGGGCAGTTTATTTTAGTATTTTGCAGTTATGTTACTTCTACAAAATCGGGTAAGACAGTCTGGAGAGAGCCTCCTTTTGGCAGAAGTTCTCCATACATAGTTACCAAGTCCAAGCTTGTACTGCTTGCCACACAATAGGAAAATGTCATTGGACAAGGTGATGGGACAAAGAAAGTAACTTAATTTAGAAAGTCAATAAGCCAAGAAGATTGCAGACTAGCATCCTAAAGAAGCATTTTAAGAAAGTTCAGAATTCAGGTTTCTTTTATGTCAAGAGAAGGGGGAGACAGGAGGGACAAAAGGTGTTTGATGACCACAGACACCTGGGCGCCAGCAGCGGTCTGAGGAAAATTGTGAAACTTCTTTGGTCTTTGTCTGTTGACTCTAGTTGATATGACTCCAGTCATGAGGTTCCTGCAAATCTTTGATAAACAATCATTTTTTTACACACTTCCTTATCTATTCAGGAAAGGCACTTTCTGGTAAGGGGCTGTTTTTGTAAAACTCAAGCAGCAAGCAGAACTCCTCTAATGATTAGCACGTCTAGATGCAAGACTAAGCAAAAGTTATTAACCTGAAGGCCGTGGGAAGAAAGCAGGACTGAACAAGATGGAATCCAAGAGGCCAAGCACTTCATTCTGTTACAGTTGCAGTTTTCTTCTGCTGGTTCTTCAGAATGACCTGTTTTAGGTTGTTCAGGGGCCAAAATCTGAGTGGAGTGGAGAGGAAGGTATCTCATCACTGCTGATTGTATCTCATTGAATTCTTCTCTCTTCTCTTGGGGTAATAGGAGTACTCTAGGACAGTGGGGGAGGGGAGTGAGGTTGACATTATCTGCATATGCTGAGGACTGAAGAAGCTTTGCCTTTAAGCACTGAATTTCTCAGTCTGATTGAGAAAAAACAGGGATTAAAATAGAAGTGCCTGACTCTTCCCTTTGAGTTTACTGAGCTCTTTCCCTAGAACCCCAACTTTGTTATCATTATTGAGTTGTTGAGAGGACTTGGATTTGTACACTATAAAGAACTATGTGAATATTATTAGAGTAGTCATCATGCAAGATAGAATATCAGAACTGATTTATTAAACAGTTATTAAACAGATTTATTAAACAGTTATTGACTGCTAGACTGAGGACCCAAATCCCAGCAAAAACTCAAATTCTACACTAGAAGTGCCACGTCTTGTACATCAGCCTGGAACTAAAAATTAAAATTCTAACAGCAAAGTTAATTCTCCATTCTTAACAGGTTACCTTAATTAAATCCATATTGTCCCAAGAGTCTTTGGAGACTATTTCTCAGCTGCCTTATCCTGTCCTCCATTGGCATGATGATTGCTGCCATAGAGGCTAAAGATAAACAAAGTCATCAAGACAGGATGTCCTCCCCTGTAAGGTCTGCATTCTAGACATTCAATGTTCCAGTTTGCTAGTGAAGCTGCTGGGTCTACACTGTGCTAAAACTGGAAGTACAAATGGGAAATCCACCCTTCGTTACCCTGCAGACTGCTCTCATTATAGGCTGCAGAGAAGAGCTGCCTGGTGACCCTACTATTTCCACAAATATTAGTAAAATAGTTTTTTAAGGTGTCTTCGGATTTTTGACATATAGTTTTCTGATTTGGGTACACAGAAAGATAATGACTGAATTTTTAGTGTGACATTTTTAGATCCAAAAGTTGCTTCCTATACACTTTATTTTTTTTGCATCACGATACTGTTTTTTTCTAACAAGTAGTACATCGGTGCCCTTGAAATAATTCAACTGTCTTCAGTGATTTTTTTTTTGGAAGAATATGTTTCTGAAGATGTCATTTATTTGCAGAGAAAGAGGCACTATTAATAGTTAGCATTCTAGTCCAGGATTGCACTTAATGACAGAATAACCTGAGATGAGATTTGAGACACCAAATGTTAAATGCATCATATAATAGTAACTTACTTTGTGCTTGAGCAGTGCTTGTTAATTAGTTCTACATGTCATCAAAACTTGTCTAACATCTCATTTTTATAGCATAATAATCTTAGCCTGCTTCTTACCCAGTGTATACCTCTACTAGGTTTCCTCAACAGATTGTATGGTGTGAAGAAAGTCAATAGCTCATTTTAATAGCAGTGAGATGGATAAACCCAAGAAGAGTTTCAGTCAAGCTTTGCCTCCTCCTATTAAGGAAATTCATGTTTTTCCTATTTGAAGCTGCACTGTTTACAAGCAGCAATTGGTAGTTTGGCTGAACTTCCCAAGGTTAGATATAGTAGCTCTTTAAGGTCTTACTGAATGTGTTATTAGAGTATCTATAACCCCCATTTCCTGCAAAGTTCAATTCCTTGAACATGCTAAATAAATGTTAAGGCTGGCTAAGTAATGAAGAAAGCTGCTAATCATCTGCAAAACTAGGTGGGGTGATTAAACAAAGAGAAATCCAAACACATTCCACATGTCAAAAGGTGCAAGGGTAGTGCGATTATGCTTTTCTTTTTTATTTTAAATACCTGTCAAAAGCAGTATGAATTGTAATCTACTTAATTTTGCTGATTATTAGAGGAAGAAATAATGAGGAATTGATTTAATGAGGACTAGGAGCCATTTTTGTGCATTTGAGCATTATTAATTCATATGTATATTCCAGTGAGTATATGGCTATTGCTACTTTGTGAAATCAGGGTAGAACATAGTAGTAGAAAGTTGCCTCGGAGTGAAAACTCTGTGTTTATTATACCGCTTATCATGGTAGGACTCATTTTTGTTAAAAACCATGACTCCCACACAGAAATAGTAATAGTATTCATGATCTGGAATGGTATTAAAATGAACAATGCTGAGAGTAAGTAGATTTGAGAAGAAACAGACTTTAGTTTTTTTGTTTCACTACTCACTCTCCCTGTTTCCTTACTGCCCTTTGCTCACCTAAACTTTCCAGAGCTATACAGCTTTAGGCACATCTCAACCCATTCCCATTAAACTTCCTTTCTCCGGGAGTAAATTCATAAAATTCTACTAATGATCATTTACAGGGTGGTTTGCATCTTATAAAGAATATCTTTTTCATGTGTTAGTACAGTCCTTTAAAGTAAGACCCTTTTAATCTCAGATGCACATGTGTTGAAATTGAGGCTCAGGACCATTGAGAACCAATGTCCATAGTCATATGCTAGTGCCCAGCAGATGGGGAAGGAAACATAGTTATCATCCAAAATTATGCTGCTCTGAGTGTTTCTGCACATGTAGGTCTGATCCAATTGCATCTCAATTGTCTGGGTACTTGTCATAAATACTGATGACTGGGCTCCATTTCAGAACTACTGAATCAGAATCTCTTGCAATAGCACCCAGTAATCTTATTTCAAATAAGTACTACAAGTAATTTCAGTGCATCCCTGTATCATATTATGCTAAGAATTCCTGTATCATATTATGCTACCTTTGAGAAAATTATTCTACATAAGAATTTAGAGTAATTTTATGTTTGTTTGTTTTAATGCATTTCATTCTCAGAGCAAATCTGCTTATTGTACAGAACAGATATTAATTTTCCTTTTTCTCCCTTTCTCCCAGTGCCACTTAAGATAGAGAAACTGAGAGAAGGAGGAAAATAATTTGGCCAAAGTCACATAGTCGGTTCCAGTTTAAAAGCATTTTTACAATTTAAATATAAAATACCACTACCAGAAATCATTTGAGTAAGACTGTTTTTTAAAATGAATCTGTATTAGATTTGCCATGGAGGCCAATACTTATGTCTCAGTAGTGCTCATTTTCTGTGGTGAAGTCTGTGCCAAAGCAGACATAGCAAACCGATGGAAGATTTTTATATTAGGAGTCATGAACAAATCTTGACAGAAAATGCAATACTGCCCTTTGGGAGCTAGTTTCCACTCCAGATTCCAATTGATTGTATTATTTGTTTAGGTCTCCAAAGATCTAATTAGAAAAAGCAGAGGTAGTAAATTCAAAGTCTATGTGATGGGTCAAGGAGAAAGTTCTCTTTGGTAGTTACTGTTAGATTGAATGATGTTCTTGCTGATACAGAGGCACGTCTTTGACTAATGGTCTCCTCTGACTTTGGTGTCCCCTTTGAGCACTTTTCCATTTGTGGCACTAAGATTTAAGAAAATGAGTGTAGCATTCACTGAGAAGGGTATTTCTTATTTTCTGCAGTAAAATATGGGTGAAATGGCATGGCAAACTCCCATCAAAAAAGGCCAGTCAAGGATTAAGCAGCAAAAAGATCATGGGCATTCTTTATCAAATTGATTAGTAATTTATTCTTCTATCACTTCCCCGCTCCTCTACCCCACAAGGCTATGTCCTTTTCCTTCAGGGTCAAGTCCTTGTTCAAATCTGGAGCAAATCTAAAGGGTCCTCCCAGCTCCAGAGCTTCCTGTAGGATTGAGTGAAAGGTTTGTTGCAATTTCAACACAGTTGAACTTCTCCCTCTGCCCAGTTTCACTTTACTCATCTCTCACAGGTAAGATCTGGAGTACACTCCCCAGTACACCTCCTGCATGCAAACCTCAAAGTCTGTTCCTAGAGAACTAATCCTAACACTGACCCTTTTGAGGACAATGGGTGATTATTTCCCCCCGAGTCTAATGAGAGGTGCTGAGACATCCGTGCTGAATATACTTAAGGGGAGCATAACTAGTCTGTGACCATGAATCCTTATCAAACATTCTAGTCTATTTGAAGCAAGAATTGAAGAATGACATAGACCTATAAGGAGAACAGTTGAATTTTCGTCCTCCTTCCCTGTGGGCTATCCCCACGCTCTACTCCCAGTCAAAGAGCTTTCAATTGAGATTGGTCCTGTCTACACAGGAAGACGTTTTATTCCCAGCTGGAAATTAATAGAACTGCAGAATTGTGTCTTGAGGCTACTCTGGGGCCCAACAGAACACCCTAAGAGAGTTCTTGGGAAAGCTGGACAAGTCATCATCTAAAGTTGGGGGCATATGTTAATGTGCTGCCTGTTTTATGTTCTGAGAGCCTAAAGATAAGCAGGAAGTTAGAACAGCCAGTATTTTCAGGGAGAAAAGGTACATGAGTTATTAAATAAGAGATCCTATGATTCGCAAAAGATATATAACTGCTGTTAGAATGGACAGCTCTTGGATAAAAATTTTTAAAGCCTAAGAGCATAATATTACATTGTAAAGGCGATTCTATGGAATAGCAGAAAGCAAACTGGACCTGGCATCAAAAGATCTAAGTTTGAATTCTGGTTCTACAACTTTGAGTGAATTTATATTAGCTTATTGATTTTTCTGAGCAACACTTTTCTTAAATCTAAAGAATAATACTTGTTCATGGAAACAAATAAATTAACATAAATGACAGAGCATAAGTTTGCCTGGTTCAAACTAGAAGATCACTAGAAGTTTCTGAAATTTGAATATGGGAAGAAGAGAAAGATATGGAGATATATTCATTGATCAACTACATATACTTTTCACATGGCATTTTTATTTATTTTTGTATTTTATCTATGCAATCTTTCTTCTCTCAAGAATTTTGTTCTCATCTTAGAGAAAATGAGGCTCTCGGATCCTAGTTGATCTTGGCCCATAGAGATCCATAGACTCTCAAAAACAGATAAATAAAACAGCTGTGATCCCATTCTACTTATTGTTCTTGTAAGGACATGCTGATATCCTCACCTTCTGAGGCACTCCAGGGAAATTTCATAGTGGGCTGAGCCCTCTCTATGCCTGGAGCTGGAGACTAGTAGCCTTCACAGCTTCAGAGGCAACAGAGCAGAGTATTTTTCCTGGAACCCCAATAGAGAGCTGATAACTCCCCAAATTAGACCACAGAAACACAAACTGCTATACTCTGCCAGCACACAAGGGAATGCTGCTTCTCAGGAAGATCCAGAAAGTCTTTCTGTGCCCACATGGTAAATATACCTATGTGTGGGCAACAGAATATAACTCCTCTAAGGAAAACTAAATGCCCTTATGGGTAGTCAATAATAGCCTCTCAAAGGACTGATTTTCAACTTAAAATATTTAATAAATGAATTAAGGGGAAAAAATGTCGCCCTTGAAACCTGAAATTGAAGCTTGAAATATTAAGTAGAAGAAATATTTCAAACTTAAGGAAAAAAGTACAAAGGCATAAAAACAAAAATGAAAAACTTAGAGGACAGATCGAACAGATATAATGAGAATTTTAGAAGAAGATAAATATTTGGGAAAGAAGTTATAATTTAGAAGAAGAAGAAAGACGAGGAGGTGGCGGATGGAAAAGAGGAGGGAGAAAATTTACTTGAGTTAAAGAATCATTTGAATATACACATTAGAAGGGCTTGCTGAGACCCAAGAAGGAACAACTGGAAAAAAAATCACACATATCTAGACAAATCTTGGTAAAATTTCTGAACTCTAAGAATAAGAGGAAAACTTAGAAGTTTCCAATAACAATGAAAACTTTTACAAGGGAAAAACAGTTTTGTATTAGTCTTCTCAGTAGCAGCAATAAAAGCTGGACACAGTGGAAAAAACCCTACTGACTGATGAGAGAAGAGGACTCTGGCCTAGGAATCCCATATCTGAGCATGGTGTTCTCCACTGGTTAGGATGAAAAGTATTTGAGTATATGCAAATTCAAAGAATATGCCACACTATTACCCTGCCTGATAAAAACACTGAAGAATAGACATAATAAATGAATCAGAACAGAAACTTTAAGATAGGAGAAGTGTAAGAGGAGAGGCATTTGTTATGAGCCAATAGTTTTGCATCTTGCATAGTTAAATCTAAATGGCTAGCAATAGAGTGATTAGAAATATGCAATAGGAATACTAAATAATGATTGAAAAGAAGGGACTTGTTGCATCAAGAAAATCCCTAGGAGGCTATGTGGCTCATAGTACCTCAACCAGTGTGTGATGAGGAGAATAAAGGCCCTCCAAAGATGTTCATGTCCTAATCCCCATGATTATGCTATGGTGCATGGCAAAAGGGACTTTGCAAATGTGATTAAGTTATGAACCTTGAGGTGGAAAATTTATTCTAGATTACCTGGTTAGGCTCAATCTAAGCATGTGAGTCCTTCCCATAGAAACTTTCCCAAGTATGTCAGTGGGAAGTTTGACTACAGAAGAATGGTCAGTAATACGCAATGTTGCTAGTTTTGAAGAAGTAAATAGCCACAAGACAAAGGAAGTGTGGGAGTCCCCCAGAAACTGGAAAAGGCAGGAAACAGCTTCTTCCCTAGATCCTCCAGAAAGGAACACAGCTCTGCCGACACCATGATTTTAAGCCATTAAAATCCATGTTGGACATGGTAAGATAATAATTATGTGTTGTTTTCAGCCACTAACTTTGTGGCAATTTGTTACAGTAGCAATAGGAAACTAATACACAGTGTCATCAACTCAAGACAGTTACACTTGAAAGGAGACCACAGTTACTGATAACACTATATGGGACTAGTTTTATAAACTCTATTTAAAGTCAGGAATGGTTACTTAGCTTAAAAATGCACCTAGGTATATACTAGTTGTAGGACACACCCTTAAAACAAAGTGATAAAGTATCTAAAATGAAAGGATACAAAGAAAGGTACATTGGCAATATCAATGTTAGGTAAGAGAGGATTTAAGGCTAAAAACTCTAAACAGTTGCAATGCTTGCTGGCCCACAGACCACTTTTCAAGTAGAAAGTACAGGACCTTGAAGGATACTTTCAGGAGTAGTATCATCTGCTTCCCTGTCTAGGAGATGAAAGGCAGAGTCAGGAAAAGCAAGAAGCTATTGAGATACATTCAAGAGATCATGGTGATTTGAACTAGAATGGCTATGGAGGAGGTGACAAGAAATGGTTGAATTTTTTATATATTTTTAAAATAAAGCTGAAAGCAATTTTGCTGACAAATTTCTCACGTGAGAGTTAAGAGAGGGGTCCAGAACGACTCCATGGATTTGGTTCTAGTGAGTGAAATATTACATGAGTCTAGTTCAGGAAAAAGGCCCAACGTTGAGATATAAATTTAGAAGCTGTGAGGATATAGATGATGCTTCATGCCATAAGATGGGTTGCGATCACCAGGTGAGTGTAGAGAGAAGATGTCTTCGCACTGAGCCTGGGTGTACTCTGGAATTTAGAAGTCATGAGATTAGGTGGAACCAGTAAAAGAGAATGAGTTTAAGTGGCCAGTGAGGCATGAGAATCAAGATAGTGGTGCCCCAGAAGCCAAATCATTACAGCTTTTTAAGGAAAGAGCAATCAGTGTGTGAGCTTGTTAGAAATGTAAAATTTCAGGCCCTACCCCCAGACCTATTGAATCAAAATTTAAAGTTTAGTGGTGGTTCAGCTTGCACACTAATGAGAAGTACTGCCCTATGAGTTCTGTGCTAACCCTACGAACCCCATCACTTTCCAGATTTCTTGCCATGCTCCCTCTTGATTCTACCCTGTAGCCATTACATCCTTCCTTGCTCATCGCTGTACCTGAATACATCAGTCATGCTCCCTCTTCAGCTGTTCTTTCTGTCTGAAATGTGCTTCCTCCAGATTTCTGCAGTGCTCTTTATTCAGATTTCTGCTCAAATGTCACTCTCTCAGGGAGACCTTTGCTGATTACCTTATCCAAGAGAGCAACCTTATCCCTGAACTCCCTCTCCCCCTTTCCTAGCTTTATATCCACAGCTGATGTTAATTAGAAATTTATTTGTTTTTCATATGTCTTTATTAGAATGTAAGATCCATGAAAGCAAGCATTTAATTTTGTCTACCAAGGGAATGCCTGGTTATAGCAAGTTATCAACTGAAATGCCATTCAGACCCAAAGGCTCCACTCAAACTGTCTTTTTCTAACTTCTCTAGGTGAAAATAATTTCTCTTTTCTCCATTTCTATTTAACTTTCTACCATTCTTACAGTAGCATCTACTACATCCTGCTTAATGCTTTGTGGATTCAAATTATCAATCATCTTTTTTTATTAACTTTATTGAAGTATAATTTGCATATAATTCGCTACTTACATTGTTTACAGTTCGGTGTTTAACCTATCTAACTCCCAACCAATCAGATATAGAGGATTTTTATCACTATAGACATTTCTGTCATGCAGTCCTCCCTTGCCCTACAAATACCTACATTGGGCAACGACTAATCTGGTTTCCATCATTTGAGCTTATTTTGTCAATTTTAGGGTTTGAATAAATCCTATAGTACAAACTCTTTTGAGTTTATTTCATGCAGCATAATGTTGAAAATTCATCCATGTTGCTTTGCATATCACTAGTTTCTTCTTTTTTATTGCTGAGTAGTATTCCATCATGTAAATATACTACAATTTATTTATTCATTCATCTGTTAATAGACCATTTAGTTATGTTTCCAGTTTGGGCTATTCTGAATAGAGCTGCAGTGAACAGTTATGTGTATCCTTTTTGCAGACATATGTTTTTATTTATTTTATGTAAATACCTAAGAGTAGAAGAGATGGGTTTTATGATAAATATTATCTTTATAAAAATTGATAACATGTTTTTGAAAGTGGTTGTATAATTTCTACTCCCACCAGCATTGTATGAGTTTATTTTTATTTCCCTGTTGACTAATGATGTTGAGAATATTATCACGTGCTTATTACCATTCCCATGTATTCTTTTGTAAAAATATCTATTCAAGGCTTTTGCTCACTTTAAAAATTGGCTTGTTTGTCTTATTATTCAGTTGTAAGAACCCTTTATATATTTTTATGTTTATATAAAATTATTTTTATACTTATTTATATATTCTGAATGCAAGTCGTTTGTTGGAAATTGCACATATTTTCTCTCATTGTTGTTTGCCTTTTCATTTTCTTAAAATTTTATTTTAAAAAGCAGAAATGTTTAAATATTTTTTCCTTAGTGCTTTTTATGATCTAATAAAATCTTTGCTTACTGCAATGTCATCATTTCAAAGTCAAGAATTAGCTCTGATTCAAGGTATTGCTCACAGTAGTGATATCTATATGATTATTGAATTCATGATTATTAGAGTTGGAGGAGCATGAATCTAATTTAGCTAATTGTCACTCTACTTGTTTAGTTGATGATCAAGCATATAGGTTGTTAGCTCAAGACATATAGGACCCCATCAGAATGGGATTGCAATAGTCATAATGTCCCCACTAACTCTGACCTTAGCAGCTCCTGTTCTGTAGGCACCGAAGAAGCATAAATTCAGTATCAATCACGTAGTTATGAACAGAAACCAGGCACGTTTTAAGCAATAAATGAATTTATAGGAAGAATATTGAGTAGCTCACCAGCTTTGGGGGAATCTGCAAAAGTTGTCTTAGCTAGCCAGAATCAAGAGGGCTCAGGAGGCTGAAAGGCAGAGAGATGCTGGCATGATGCTTCTTCTGTGTCAATGGCTATGCTGACGTCATCTCTGTTGAGTACCTCCACCAAATATCTAGATTGCTATTGTCTACCAACGAGAGTGAATTTTCATTCTCTTAATTTTTGCATCATTTGTTCATGACTCAATATTTTGTACAGAAGTATCGAATTATTTAGCATATACTTATTGATCATATTTTTGAGTATTGAGTAGTATTCTTGATACTGGGGATATACTAATGAACAAAAAATGTAAAAATGCTTTCTCTTATGAAACTTATGGTACTATAAAACATGAAAAAATGCAGACAATAACAATAAATATGATAAACAAATGAAATATATATATGATAATGTGCGCATTACTTGTTTTCCGGAAAGTAAGTAGAGGGTCTATCTCTCCATTTTGGCTTCTACAATAATCAAAATGGGCATTTCATCACATATATGCAAAGGAGGAGTTCCCACAATGGGGGAAAGAAATTGGGTGTTGGGGAGGCAAACAGAAAGAAAGAAAAATATAATGTGGGTGCTGTTTAAAGCATGGATAAATGCTTTCTATTATTTCATAGTTTCCCAATGATATTTATTGACCTCTTTATTTCAGAGACTGTAAAAGTCAGTTTCACATATATTATTTAATTTTTACCTCATAATAATCCTATAATCTCTAAATTACTATCCATATTTTTTTTGAGAGAAGGTAACTGGAAGTTCAGATGGTTATTTAGCTTTTTGAGATTGGAGAACAGAATTCATTCTCAAGTCCTTTTATTCAATATCCTGTGTTTTTTCACTACATCATTCTTCCACTTAATAGAGAGAAGTTTGGTTGCTGGAACCTCAAATGATGGGAAGTATACCATGTGTTCATTTACCTTCACATGGCTCCAGTTCCCAGCCCTTATATGAGACAAATTCCACAAATGCTCCTAATTTACAGAATTAGCCTTAATGATTTTACCTATGGCCCTCACAAATGTTTTAAAATAATAACTGACCCATATTGCAGTTCAGGACTGATTATTTCCACTTCTGGGGATAAGAAATCGAAGAAGAGAAGCAATTACTGCATCTTGCACTGATGAAGTGCTTCTCATTCATATCGTCAGATCATAAAATTCATAAAACTGCATAAAAAAATTACCAGCAAGTAGGAAAGTGTTTTTGCTGACCTCAGAAGCACTCAGAGAGTCACTGATCTGGGGGTCACAAGAAAGACCATCATCGTTGCTTATTTTCTTCCATTAAGTGTTTACACTTGGCAGTCTGTTTGGTAATAGGCTCAAGGTTATGCTGTCAGTGCAAGATCATTAGCTTTACAATTTTTTGAAAAGCGTTTGCCTTAGCAAATGTTCATTCCAACCTCCATGAACATGTTTATGTCCAGGTGTAAATCCTGTTGCTGGAAGATCTGCTTGCTAATTACACTAGCTGCTGTTCTTTATTTCTCTGCATGAATTGGGCAGCAGAAATTCATCAGAAAACTTCTCTTCCTGAACGACATTATCTGAAGTTTTTAGAATAAGCTTGGGTGGTTGTGGCTTGGTAAGCAAATTTCTCCTGTCAGCTATCCAGGGCAAGGTCTGAAGATCTGTGCCTCCTTCATCCCAATGTCATCAAGGCAACAAAAAAAGTGACAAATGTCTACTTATTTTTGGTTAAATGAATGTCACACTGATGTCAGAAAATATTGAGGCTTATGAATATCTCATTTTCTCTAAATCCCTCTTGTAAAGGAAAAGAATGTGGTTTGGTGATGGTTGTGGAGGGCGGAGGGTTTGGGAGATGTACATGGGACTTTAAAGAGTAACTAGAATGTGGTAAGTACTGTGCTATAAGCTATAAGAATGACATTGTCCCTACCTTCAATAATACAAAAAATAAAAATAATAAACCCTCAGTCTGGAAGATAGAAGGCCATGTAAAGAAATAATTGCAATAATGTATGATTAATGCAGACTTTTCCACTGAGGCAAAAGAAATGACTCCTTCCGTGGTACAGTTTGATATGACGTATTAGTCAGGGTTCCTCAAAGAAATGGAACCAATAGGTTGAATGTACATGTAGGCTCACATGATTATGGAGGCTGAGAAGTCCCACATTTTCTGTTTGCAAAATGAAAAAAAAAAAAAAAAGAAAAATCAGTGGTATAAGTCCTGGTCTGAGTCCAAAAGTCTGAGAACCAGGAGCAACGTTGCCTGAGGACATGGATGTCCAAATGCAAGCAGAGAGCACACTTACCCTTTCTCTGCCTTTTTGTTCTACTCGTGTCTCGAAGGGTTCTGTAATGCCCAATCACAATGTCAAAGGTAATCTTCTTTACTGAATCTACCAATTCAAACACTAATCTTTTCTGGAAGCACTCTCACACCCAGAAATTATGTTTTACCAGCTATCTGGATATCACATAGCCCACTCATTTTGACACATAAAGTTAACCATCACATAAAACTTCATATAAGAGGTGAGATTTTTATTAGTGTCACAGGTAATTGAGAGTTCAACAGATTTAGTTTTAAAATCTGGTGTACATTTAATACTTTTAATATTAAATTTGAATTATGCAGTCACACATATATTACTTCTATTTCTCAGTTGTTTCTGCAGTAACTCTTGAAATATATTTTGCATTTTTATATACCACAAAATTATATATATTTACATTTTTAATTGCTAGATCTGGGCAGAATAACTAGGAAGCAGTTTGTTGGGTAGTTGTATGTCTGCCTGCTATTTTGGAGCAAAAAGATAAATGGAAGCAGAACAGAGGGGCTGGCTTGGGAGCTCTTTAGAGTCTGATCACAGGGAAATCTCCTAGGCAAAAGCACATCCGAAAAGGATAAGGCCACTATAAGGGCCATCTAAGAATCTTGCTAATTGGTGGTGTATTATCCTGAAAGCAAGAAGACACTAAAACAAGACTCGTAGAATCAAAAGACTTGAGTTCCAGTTGGATTTAGCCACAATGAAGATATGTGACTTCGTATAAAACTGTTTGTCCTACATTTGCTCCAAGGTTGTGGTGAGGATCAAGTTAGTCAGGGTTCTCCAGAGAAAAAGAACCAAAACAGTTCTGAAGTCTACACCAGGCCCCTGATGGGCACTTTGTAGAAAAGGCTCAGGGGACTTTCTGAGAGAAGGGTTAGCCAACCTTCTAGTCTGGTTATGTGCTTAGGTCCTGTGTGGAGTGGGATGGGAGGCGAGTGGGGGAGATGCAGAACCATTGTCACGTTAGCCTTGGGCTCTTGCTAGATTCTTATTCCATGTTTGTGTAAGGGGAGTGAAGACCGTAGAACATTTCTAGCCAGTCATCTTTCTTAAATACTCTCATTTCTTTAATAATTAAAAGATTTTAAAAAGTTCTCTCAAGCTAATTGCATACTCTATGGTCTTAGCTTTTAATAAGGATAATTCAAATGTTTAATAACCATCCTTGAAGCTTGATTTCCAATGGGGTACTTTAAATACTAACTCAAACCCCTAGGGCGTAGATTACAATTGATTTGTACAACTGTTTAAAACTTTAAAATATTTCACACTGTTTGTAAAGAAATATTTTAAAAATAAATTATCAATATAATAGGGAAGGTCTGTGGGAAAGTTTTAGATACACTAAATATAAAATGCTTACAGGGTACAAGTGTATATGTTTAGCCAGTATTTACATATTTAAGTCTAAAGTTCAAGAGAGGTCTTGGAAATGTAGAGTTTGGCATCATCAATACAAAGGATATATATCAAAAAGAAGAATGGAATGAACTGGCCTGAATGGTACACATAGAGTTAGAAATTTGTTTGCATAATCTACTCTAGGTAGATTGCTTGATTTCTATTCCTCATGGATAATAACCATACTGATCACACTAATTACATGTATTAACTTATTAATCCTTGCAATAACCTGTAGGTATTATTATTCCATTTATGTAAATGAGGAAATAAAGCACAAATACTTTAAGTAACTTGTCCAATATCACATAACTAAATAAACAAGCAAACAACAACAACAACAACAAAAACATGATATGGAGCCTACGCTTTTCACCACTAAAATAAAAATGAAAGTCCTGTTAGCAATGGAGACAAGATAGGTGGTTTTACTAGGTGAATAAAATACAGGGATTTTCATTGTTTATTTTTAAAATAGAAAATCAGCTTACTCTTTCTAAATAAAAGCTGTTGAAATTCTCTTTCTTTCTGTTAAGTCCAAGTCTGTCTCAGAGTTTAATGAAGCTTCTTCAGTAAACAATGTGGTAATTGAGAAGCAGCATTTCTAAGTGGATGGTGGAAGGGGAGTATGACTGTGACAGTAAGCAGAGGCAGGGCATTCAGGAAATGGTAACGCATGATGCTCTCTCAGTGAAGGGAAGTGCTGGCTCATCGGCAAGGTCAGGCACCCACAAGGAACACTATTTACGCAACTCTTAGCAGATTGTCCTTACTGACTGCATCTTTGGGACAGCTGTGTGTCCTATTCGCTCTGCCATTCAAAGTCTTGAACTGAATTTACAGGTCTCCTGGGCCAGCAGGTAGAGAGGAATAGCCCACACCAGCTGCAGCACTAGGTCATGGTCGTGAATTATTTATACGGCCACTGAGAGCAAATTCAAGTGGTTTTTCCCCTAGAGACACACACAAGCCGCAGGGGCTGTGTGGTGCCTCTCCTTAATGTGGTCCCACAGGCTGGGGCCACTCCTTCAGGAACTGTGCTGGCGTCACCCACGGCTGAGATTGGCTTCTCACATGCACGAAAGCCTAGATTTTAGAACCTCACCTGTTCTTTCCAAATGATTTATCCACCCACATAGAGTAGAGGTCGTAGATATGGGATTATACACATAGAACACCAGGGTTCAGATCTCAGGTCTACCCTTGTGAGCTATGACACTTGTGATCTCTCCATGCTTTAATTTTCTCACCTGTAAAATGAAGATGATAATAATATCTACCTCATAGGTCTTGGGAAGATTTTGATAGCCTCTAGGTAGAACATAGTAAATATTCAATAAGTTCAAGATGCTAGTATTATTATATGTACAGTTAGAGCACTAAACTGAGAAGGAATAAAACTGAGCTAAGGCATTCATCATGTAACTTTACGTTTGTGACTCACCAGTCTGTAATACACTATAAATTAATATATTTTAGAAATCCTGTTATTATCTATAAACAGAATAATTATATTACAGTCTTTAATATATATGTGTATTTTCCCATTGGAAGTATTTTAAGAAATATAAGCCAATATTTTTCGGACCACAATTGTTTATAGTTCTATTTTGGTCCATTTTTTATTTTTTAATATCTACAAGCATCAGGAAATGAAAATGGTCAGAACCATTTACCATTCCTGGGTGTTTTTTATGGTAATCATCATTAGAGTGAGCTCTAATTTGTATTGCACATGGAGTGAGCTAAGCATATTTACTCAGTACTTATCTTTTAGTATTAGTTTACCTATTGATGAAATATAATGTTTAATTATACCCTTATAGATTGCAAGTATTTTTTATTTGTAAAGCCCTTTGAGCACTTGAGTAGAAAATGACACAATTACAAGTTATAATAATGTGAGCAATATATTTTATCAAATAAATGTTTATCTTTTATTTGAGCTAAATTACTAGTGGACAAAATGTTTGATTTTAGTGAACTGTGTCCATGGAAACATGATTCTAATACAGTTCAACTGCTGGAAGCTTTAATTTCTATTTATTTAAATTTTCTTATTAAAAATTTTTTAAGCTTTATTGAGATCCAATTGATGTATAATGTGTAAATTTATGGTGTACAATGTAGTGATTTTATCTGTATATTGCAAAATGATTACTAAAATAAGATTAGTTAACATTCATTGCTTACAGAGTTACAATTTTTTCTTTTGGTGGTGAGAACTTTTAAAATCTACTCTTTTAGCAACTTTCAAATATACAATACGGTTTTTAAACTATAGTCACCATGCTGTACATTACATTCTAAGAACTTACTGATCTTAAAACTAGAAGTTTTTACCCTTTGACCGCTCTCATTCATTCTCCCCCATTCCTTACCTCTTGCCCCTGGCAACCACAAATCTATTCTGTTTTTATGAGTTTGTTTTGTTAGTTTCTACATACAAGTGATATCATATAGTATTTATCGTTCTCTGTCTGACTTATTTCACTTAACATAATGTCCTCAAGCTTCTTCCATGTTGTCACAAATCATAGGATATCCTTCTTTTTTATGGCTGAGTAATATTCCATTGTATGTATATGTGTGTATATATGTATATATCACTTTTTTCTTAATGACTTTATTTCATAAAACATTTTTAGATTTATAGAAATATTGAGCAGAAAGTACAGAGTTTCCATATACCCTCCTGTAGACAGTTTATTATTAACATGTTACATTAGTATGGTCCATTTATTACAATTAATAAACCAATATTAATAAATTATTATTAACTAAAGTCCATAGTTTATTCAATTTTCCTTAGTTTTTACTTAATGCCCTTTTTCTTTCCCAGGATCGCATCCAAGATACCACATTGCACTCAGTTGTTATGTCTCCTTAGGCTCATCTTGGCTCATCTTGACATTTTCTCAGGATTTTCTTTGTTATCTGTGGCCTTGATGGTTTTGAGGAGGACTCAGGAGATAGAATGCCCTTGTGTTAGAATTTGTCTGTTGTTTTTCTCATAGTTATATGGGGTTATAAGTTCTGGAAAGGAAGACTACAGAGGAGAAGTGCCATTTTCATCACATCATATCAAAGTTTTATACTATCACATGCTTTATGATTGTTATTTTGATCTTGATTATCTGGTCAAGGAAGGTTTGTCGAGTTTTTCCACTGTAAAGTTACTCTTTCTTTCTTCCTTTCCATACTGTACTCTTTGGAAAGGAGTCACTATGCACAGCCCACATCAAAGGAGTGAGGAGTTACGCTCACTTCCTTAGGGTGGAGTATCTACATAAATTATTAAGAATTTCTCTGCGTGAGTGTTTTGTTTTTTCCCTCTCCCCCCATTTATTAAGTTATTTAATCATTTATTTCTATCAGCATGGACTCATGGATTTTATGCTTTGAGCTATAATTCAATATTTTATTTATTTTTGTTGCTCAAAATGTTCTAGCTTTAGCCATTGGAAGCTTTTACAGTTGCCTTCTATGTCCCTTTGACATAACCCATCGATGTGGGGTTTTGTTTGTTTGTTTTTGAGTACTTTCTTATTTTCTGGCACTACAACATGCTCCAGGCTCATCTTGTATATTTCCCACCACAGTTCTAGAAACAACCATTTCTCTAAGGAGCCCTTGTTCCTTTTATAGGAGAATGATATTTACAAATCACAGTCTAAGTGGTAAGTGTGCTCATTGTGTCTGGGGTATCATTTATTTTAGACTCTCTCAGTCAATAGAGCAAAGAAACAAAAATATGTATACCAACCCTTATATATACATGTATCTATAAATATGTCTGTGTGTTACTATTGGTAACTGTTAAATCAAACTGAGTTCATACCACTCTCTCCAACTCAAATCCATTACTACACGGATAATTCTAGCCTCCTCCCTTGCTCATCTGTAAATTCAAACTCCAAAAGTGAGAATTCTGGCTCCTACCATCCCTCATTCATTTACTTAATTATTCAGTTCCAGTGCACATGTACAGCAGTGTCACAATTGTTAACCTGTAACCCTGTGGGATATAGTTTTTGTATGCAGTTTCTTTTGCTTTTACTCTTACAGACTCCACTTATTACTAAAGTTACTTAAGTCAGCACCTTTTCCCACTATCCCCTTCAGCAAGGTTGTTTCACATATTTTTAATCTAATTGGATTCTCTTGTCACAGTCTACATTCTTTTTTGGGATCTCCCAAACTCCTAAATGTTGTTTTAAAAAATTTTGCATACATTAAAGTTCACTTTTTGTGCTATAAAAGATCTATGGTTTTTGACTAGTGCATAATGCCATGTATCCATCATTACAGTATCATACAGAATAGTTGCAGTACCCTTAAAATCCCCTATGCTTTTTCTCTTCACTCCTCTCACCCCCAATCTGAACCCCTGGCAACCACTGATCATTTCCTGTCTCTATAGTTTTACCTTTTCCAGATGCCAAGAAGTCAAAATAATTTGAATCAAATAGTATATATAGCATTTTCATACCAATTTATTTTACTTATCAGAATGCATTTAAGATTCTTCTATATCTTTTTTGTGGTATGATAGCTCTTTTTTTTTAATGCTAAATAATATTCTAATGTATGGATGCACCACAATTTGTTTATCTATTTACCTATTGATGATGTCTTGGTTGTTGGAATTATGAACAAAAGTGGATGGTTAAAGAAGTACAAATTAGTAGTTGATAGATGGTCAAGGGGAATGGGGGCATGGCATAGTTGGAATGCAGTCAGCAGTAATGCAATGTCTATGTGTAGAGCCAGAGGGAAGACAGAGTAATCAGGGGAATCTTTTCATAAACTATATAAATGTCTAACCAATGTACTATATATTTGAAACTAATAATAAAATAAAATGCAAAAAAAAAAGTGCTATAAAAATTAATGTGCATGTCTTTGTGTTGAGCTAAGTGTTTAAATCAGTATCCAGAAAAATGATTTTTTGGAACATATGATAAGACTATTTAGCTCTGTAAAAAACTGCCAAACTGTCTTCCCAAGTGGCTTTATCATCATGCCTTTCAACCAGCAATGAATCAGAGTTCCTGTTGCTCCTCATCCTCAGCATTTGGTGTTGTAAGATTGTTTGGAATTTTAACCATTCTAACGGATGTGTAGTGTTATCTCATGGTTGTTTTAATTTGAAGTTCTCTAGTGACAAGTGACGTTGAGCATCTTTTCAAATGCTATTTGCCATGTGTACGTCTCCTTTGGTGAGGTGTCTGTTTAGATATTTTGTCCATTTTTTAATTGGGTTTGTTTTCTTATCACTAAATCTTAAGAGTTCTTTTTATATTTTGATACCAGATCTTTATTAGACTAGTGTTTTGAAAACATTTTCTTCCTGAGTGTGGCTTTTCTTTCCTTTCTCTTAGCAGTGTCACCTCTAGTGCAGAAGTTTTTAATTTTAATAAAGTCCCACTTACTACCTTTTCCTTTCATGAATATTTTTGGTGTTGTATCTTTAAACTCATTGCCAAATCCAAAGTCACCCAGATTTTTCTGTCATCTTTGAGACGTTTTATAGTTTTTTTTTTTTTATTTTATGTATAAGTCTATGATCCATTTTGAGTTGATTTTTTCGAAAGATATGCAACTGTTGTCTTTTTTTTTTTTTTTTTTTTTTTTTTGCATATGAATGTCAACTTTTCCAGTACCATTTGTTGAAAAGACCCTCTCCTCTGAATTGCCTTGATTCCTTTGTCAAAGACTATTTGGCTATTTCTGTGGGCCTATTTCTGGCCTCTTATTCTGTTATATTGAGCTATCTGTCTATCTTTTCCCAATACTATGATACCTTGATTACTGTAGCTTCATTGTAAGCCTTGATGTTTAAAAACTTGATGTTTTCCAGTGTTGTTCCTCCTCTTTAGTATTATGTTGCCTATTCTGGGTCTTTTGCCTTTCCACATAAACTTTAGAATGAGTTTGTGAATATCCACATAATAACTTGCGGGGATTTTTATTACAATTCAGCTGAATTTGTAGATTAAGTTGGGAAGAACTGACTTCTTAACAAGATTAAATCTTTCAATCTCTGAACGTAGAATATCTCCCCATTTGTTTATATTCTCTTTGATTTTTTAGCAGAGATTTTTAGTTTTCCATGTATTAATCTTTACACATTTTGTTAGATTTATCCCTAAATATTTATTTTTTTGTGCTATTTTAAATGGTAGTATGTTTTCATTTCAAATTCCAATTGTTTATTAATGTTATATAGGTAAGCAACTGATTTTTATATATAAGCCAATTACCTTTCTGCCCACTAGCTCTCCAGGCTTTCTTTCCCAGTACAAGTGAGTCCTTCCCCCTGGACTCACACTAATATTCTTTGTTTATGCCCTACTATCCACTTATATATGAAGATAATCCTGGGATCATCTGCATCAGAATTACCTGAACTGTGAGTTTAAAAGTACATGTCCTAGATCCTAAGTCAGGACCTTGGGGTTTGGGGGATAGAGTCTATGAATATAACTCCTTCTTGCTCCTGCTTTACCACTACCATCACTCTGGTTCTTATAATCACTTAAATTTGAATGCCAATGCTCTTAGAGTAGATACTTAAGAAACCATTACATTAACCTGAGTATGAATGTACAGTGTTCAATTCAAAAGTATGACCTAAGTATATACTATCATTGTGCTATAAGAAACAAAAAAATAGAGAAGATGTGATCCATACCTTCAAAACACTCACAACGTAGTAGCAGGAACAAGATAAAACAACTAATTACGATACTCATCAAACTCAGATAAATGTAATAACATAGTAACAAAAGCAGGAATGATTACTTCTGATTGAGGGGATCAGGAAAAATTAGTGGGAGAGGTGACATTTACATTAAGCTTTGAAGGATAGAAAAGGTAATGTGTGTGTTCTAGGGAGAGGAAACCCCAAGAGCAATAGCAATCACCTTGGCAATGATTGGCATGTGTGTGTGGCCACTGTGGAAGAACTGGGAGGAGATGATCAGTTTGCACTTCAGTGAAACCCTAGGACACCAAAAGTAAACTGGTGTTAGATTGTGACAGTCCTTGAATTTTTAAATGAAGAAATTCTGCTTCATTCTGTTAAAAGGAAAAGGGAGAGGAGAGTCATTGAAGATTTCTGAACAGTGGGTGATATGATTACCTTCGTGAAATATTAGGGCAGAAATGTGAAAGGAAAAATGAAGTTGACAGACAGTTGGGGGGCTGTGGTAATAATCTGTGTGATAGATAATAAAAAGCTTGTCTGGGTGGATAGCAGTAGGGTATCTAGAAAAGAGGGTATCTGAAGTATATTAGAGAGGCTTAGATTTGCTGCCAATTTCAATTTATTTTTAAAAACTGAGTAACATCTAAGTTGATGCTGAGGCTTCTAGCTTGTGTAAGTAGATGAGTGGTAACACCAACCAAGTGCAAATGGACTCAAGCCAGTTAGACAGTGCACCCCTCTTAGGCACTTTTATAGACAAATGTAGTCTTTAACAGTTTGAGATGATGAGAGTTACACAATAAGGGTAATGTGTTAAACTGAAAGTAGGTCTTAGACCAAATTCTGCCATGCACTTAGACATTTATTAAATATTTTCTAAGTAGGAGTAAAATGGTGCATACTATCTGTCTTGTCACCTTATCAATGACCCATCTCTTTCTTCTCTTAGGTGACTTACCACAACTTGCATAAAGTATTCACCTGCGGCACATTAAACAACATCTAAGAGGCAAGATGTGGTTACCTTTCTAGTGACCATCAGGAAACTAGGATCCTCTGATCTGGTGGTCCTCTAGGGATTAAGTCTTAAGTGCCTTCTCTAAGAGTACAAGACACAAGATTTATTAGGTCCTAGATTCTGGGTTCATGCAAAAATGGAAAGTCATTAAAATATTATCATAATTTGAATATCATTAATTTCATCATTGAGAGCTCATTTCTGGCATTCATTGTATTACATAGTAACATCAAATCAGAGATCAACATAGCTAGAACACTGTAGAAAGTACTTGGCAGTGTGAACTTTCTGGTCTATTATTAACTTGCTAGCTGACCTCCCTGGAACTGACAGTTTCTATTAGGACAACTTACTGCCCTAGAATGTACATGAAATAAATGCACACACTTGCATAACTCTATGTTAAAGTATTTTTAAGTAAATTTCATATGTTGTAACACTAAGGTCTGGAATGGTTTCTAAGAAGAGGAATGGTTTTGAGGAAAGAAGAGTAATTTGCTCATGTAAATCTTGACATTCTACAAAAATATATAGCTCTGTATAATAGGAGGATGTTTAACCATTAAAAACAATCTTTTTAAATTCACTTATTCTTTGCTTTTTTTTTTTTTTTGCTACCATGTAAAATTCTCTGCCAATAAAAGCATACAGCAAAAGCTAAAAGCAGTTTTCCATCAGCACTTTTTCTTGGGATCTGCATTTGAGGAAATTTATTTTCCAAATGAATAAAAAGGTAAGATCATATCAGGGCAAAGACTGGACAAAGAAACAACACATTTCAACACATATGAATTTTAAATGTGTTACTTCTCACCAAATTCTGCAGAGAATGGAAGGATACAATATGTTTGAAATCAAATTTGATTCAGTGAGACTGAGACTTCCTTAGCTTAAATTCTAAAAAAATGCTGCAAGTGGGACATGAAAAATAAATTTTGTTTGTAAAACCATGGCAAAGCACTACAATGGCATAGGCAAAAAAGAAAGAAAGAAAGAAAGGAAGAAAGAAAGAAAGAAAGAAAGAAAGAAAGAAAGAAAGAAAGAAAGAAAGAAAGAAAGAAGAGAGAGAGAAGAAAGAAAAAAGAATGAGCCAACCTATACCAGGAGCCTCTCTCTGATCTCTCCCTTCCATGCCTCCTGCTAACTTCCCACACTACTGCTTGCATGAAGTCTGGATATACAGCACAAAGCAGGGTTATTTATATGTATCTGTAGATAATTTATACATCTATAAATTAAATGCCCCTCATTTGAATTTGGCTATATCCTTACTGGTTCTGCAACATTGTCCATCTTCCTGAACTTCTCTTGGATTCAGTTTCTTAATCTGTAAAAAGGAGGTAATTGTGTCTATCACGGACACTATGTAAGGATCAAATGACCTCATGTGTGTGGTGTTTTAACAAAGGGCCTGGAACACAATAAAGTACTCAACACATGTTAACTGTTGTAATTGCAGTACAATATTGGATGAGACTGAACTCAAAATTATTGTGGCATGAGAACTAGCTTCTGCATTTTCTTTTTTGGATAGAGTCATCAGTTTACCTTGTGGCATGCCTTCTGTATTTAGGTAAGAGTTGGTTGAGTAATTCTTGCTATGTAAAAGTAAGGCTGACTTCCTTTAAGAAAGGAGGAACAAGACATTTGGTAGTCTAACAAGGAAAATCCCTCTCAATTATCATTGGAATGTAGAAGAGAGTAAAAGTGGGGCCAAGAAGGCTCCTGGGAGGAAGAGAGACATCTATTACCTCTGTTGAGGTTCAATATTATCAGAAACTCAGTGATGCACTCCATGATTTCAGTTAAGAACAACAAGGGCCCTGTTAACCTAAAAATAAAAAGCTAACGTGAGAGGCCACAAGCATTTATTTGAAATCAAAAAGAATTGCAAATTTGAAAGCACAGATTGAGGCAGAAAACAAGATTCCAAACAATGTCTCAATTACAGGGTGAGGGCAAGGGTTTTTTGTTTTGTTTTGTTTTGTTTTGTTTTTTGAGAAAAATGAAGAAAAAAATTACATGAATAGAGGGAAAAAATCTATTTGTCTTAACAAGTTGGGTCATTCTTTAGCTATACATGGCTGGTTACTGATTCTGTCTTCAGAAAGAGAGTCTATAAACATCAGTTCTTGTGGTCAGATGTCTCTTTTTCCTGTTGGCCTTATAAACAATTGTTTATGAGATGATGTTTGGTTTGGCTCTGGCCAAAGGTTATTTTGCCCAGTTCAAACCTTCCAAAGTTTCAGAGAGCAAGTAAACAGTTTCCCTGGAATCATTGCCCTGGCTCCATTTTAAAATGGCTTCACCAAAGAAGTAATCTTTTAATAACCCCAAAGAGGTGTGCACCATACGGAAATGGAAAGTCTAGGCTCAACATCAAGATTAAAACTTTTGGGAGGGGCAGGGCTACTTTTAGTCCATTGTGACACCAAGATCAGAGGACTCTCAAGACCCAGGACCCTGCCCACTAAATTATGCTTTGTACAAAGAATTCTCCTGCATAAGAGAATAAACTAGGAGATCTTCACACTGGGTATTCAAGAGTAGATCATTTTCCTTGAGTCTATTCCTTTCAAGAGTTATAAATTCTTCAGTGTCATCTCAGCAGTGTGAAACAACCCATGTGACTGAGAGGGACCAATTTCCAACAGGACCACACGTGGCAATGAAGGAATCAATAACGATAACGGACTAGGCAGTCTTGTGACTTTTCTCAAATGCAGATAGAGCTGAGTGGTCCCTGGGGTGAACAACTGAAGTGAAAACACTTTGTGGAGGTATTGCTGAATTTGGGTAAGCAAATTTTAAGAGATTAGTTATGAAAATGAAAGGAACAAAGCCATATATCATTAAAGTTGTCACATCACTTACATTGAATTTATCTATCCATCCATCCATTCATTTGTTCATCTAGTCAATATATATTTATTGAAAGTGCTGTTTAAAACAGAGAGATTTATAAAACGTGATTTTTGACACACAAAGGGGCCAATGATCCCATTAACCAGACGTTTAATGGGGCAGCACATGAAAGAATATCATTATATTTAATTGGTTACTACTTTGCCAATGAAACATCGTATACTCAGAAAATCCAATTATCACCTTACCATAGGTGCTGAAATGTTTCATAATGTGTGTATGTGTGTATGTGTGTGTGTGTGTGTGTGTGTGTGTGTGCATGCGCGCGTGCGCAGTTGTTTACAGATTCTTGGAATGATAAAGTACTTATGCCAGTCTTTGTGTGGCTTAGTGTAATGACTCCTGTTTTGGTGTGAAAGTTTGTTTTTCAAAACAAAATAAAACAAAAGCTCTGTAACACACTACTGGGAGAAGAAAGCCTCAGAAAGCATGCCCTGGTTTCTCCCTCTTCTACTATGGAGACAATTCAGTGTCAGATTTGGCTCCCATGGAAGCACTGCTTGACTTTTCCTGTGATGACCATGCTGGAAGAAGTACCGATGAAGATAGCTGGCATAATCACCAAGTAATGAATATACACCCACTGCCATATCAGCCCCTGTGATTCTGGAATAAATGAATTCCCACCTGTCATGGATTATCAGATATTTCCACATCTGTTCAACAAGGGTAATATTATTAATAGCACAGTAAAAACAGGACTGCATCTGTGAATCTGCTGCTTTTGTTCCTTTGCTAATCTATATTTTGCTTTTTGGTCTCAAGATACTAGAATAAACAAGTACTTTGCATGCAAGAAGACATCTGATCCAATATTCTTTAATTAATGTAATCTTTTTAAAAGCATCCCAACATCATTAGAAAGTCTTTGAGCATCTAGGAAGAATGAGGAAAGAGCTCCCTGCCCTTATTGAAATTCTTATTTATAGCCGCATCTCGCTGAAGTATTTCATTCAGCTGTCAGGGAGGCAAATATCCCCATAGGTTCTGGACAGACTCAAGGCTCACAGAAAGATGGTAGAGAGGGTCAGATTGACATTGTTTTTGCTGTCTTAATGAGCACAAATTAACTGATTTTGCTGAAAAATCCCTCTGAATTATGACAGACAAAACATCTTTCATAACTTGATATGTTTTCAGTGGGTGGCTCTGATTTCTTCATGTGGAGACTGCCTATCCAGCTTGCTTGTTCTAGCTTATTCCTAGTTAATTTTTGCCACAATGACTCAACCTCAGCAATTCCCTGAGAACACAAATGCAAGAGCTTAGAAAGTGAAGGCAGGCTATGTCATATATGTTTTTTTCACCTGGGGTGTCCAATAATAGAGGTTGACATCAACTGAGTACTTTCATCTACTTGGTTGTGTAATTCCTCTTTTGTGGTGGTGAATGGTTTCTTGTGAGCATTAACAGAAGATACAAAGACCTTTACACTTTGTGATTACTTCCCTTATGTTCATCATATGCTTCCACAACCCCTGGGGTTGGGGTGGAGTAGGGAAACAGTTACATTCACTCCTTTGGGGTGAGAGGTGACTGATGATAAAATGCCAAGGAGGTAGAAAGACAGGACATGAGATAAGTCTCTCCTAATATTTTGCTTTCCCCTACAGTCATCATTCTGTGTTGATCCCAGGATGGCAAGGCTGGCTTGGATGCTCACACTTAGACCCCACACTATTGATTCACTTAGGGCTGCGTGCCAGTTTTCTCTTCCAGCCCATACAAAACTAATCAAATTAATGGATGCTGCTGCTGGTTCTCATCAAATGCCATTAAAATACAACTCTTTCATGAATAATTCTAAACACTGACTCAAAGCAATTGATTACAAGAGCTACGTATTTCAAATGGGAGGCATAATTGATGTTTTCAATATGTTAATAGGCTTCTAAGGAATTCTGATATAAAAGTTAGAAGAGTACAGCTATAATCACGGTTCATTTGAGTATTAGAGCTTCTGACTAGGGTTTATTTTCCAATTTTGGCTTTCAGAGAACAATGTGAAATCCTGTAAACCTTTTTCATCCTCCTTCACTCTGTCCAGTCCTGCTCATGGATTCCCTGAATGCTTTGGGTTTGTGCTTAAACGGCTACAATCTGCTCACAAAGTTATGTGAAATGGCATCTCAGGCTACATGGTCAGTCATCATGTAATGGCTTTCCCGATCAATCACAGCAGCTCATCCATGCAAATCTGTAGTAGAAGAAACTGAGTAGTCAGGTGAGGATATAGCATCACTGTCTCAGGACTTAGACTGGTGGACTTCCAGCTGCCACTCTGGTTTGCTACTCTTTGTCTTAATTGTCTCTCACACTTTGCCCAGCTTTGGCTCTTTGTACCTGTCTTGAGTCTCTCTTGCTTAAGAGTTTTTACACATTTTTCTGGCTCAACTGTGACACTCCCTTTTAATTAAGTTTTTGAAATTTGCTATCCTTACCCCTGATGATTAGTTTTATGCTCGACTTGGCTGGGCTGTGGATGCCCAAATTAAACATTGTTTCTGGATAAGTCTGTGAGGGTGCTTCCAGATGAGGGTAGCACTCGAATTGGTATACTGGCCTCTCCCATGTGGTTGTGTAGAGAACAAAAGTTAGAGAAAGGAGAAATTCCTCCTTTTTTCCTGCCTCGCTGATTGATTTGGAACATCTTGTCTTACCTTCTCCTGCCCTTGGCCTGGGATTTGTATCATTGACTCCCTTAGTTCTCAGACCTTCAGACTCAGACTGAATTACATCAGTGCTTGCCTGGGTTTCCAGCTTGCGGAGGCCAGATGTGGGACTTCTTAGCCTCCATTGTCTCGTGAACCAATTCCTTGTAATAAATCTTCATATATATGTAGATATCAGTATCTATATTTCCTATGTGTCTATATATCCTATTGGCACTATTTCTCTGGAGAACCCTGATTATTATATCCCTCATTTCACAATTCCCCATAACAAATGTAACAATGATCCTGCCTCCCACTTAACATAAAGGATTTGATTGGCAGAGTCCATTCCCCTACAATTTACCATGGAGGGGATCAGAGACTTTGAGCATATTATGCTACATAAATGAGACAATTCTAAGAATACTGCTTCACTCATTAAATAGTTACTCACTCAAATTTTGTTGAGTAGAAACTATGACAAAGATAATTAATGTATAATTTCTCCCTTGCCTCTAATCATCATTATAAGCAATATCAAGGAGTTTGTAATCTAATAGGAGATAAAGACAGGTAAACATATAGAGGAAGAGACTGTTAAAGATCCTGTAACAGATTAAAGGTAAGTCATGCAGGAACACAGTGAAGGGCCAATCAGTTCTACTTTGGAAGGTGAAGAAAGATGTAATAAAAAAGAGTTGACCTTGGGGGTCATGGTAAAAGGGGAATTACAAACAGAAGACGTAAACGAAAGTAGATAGAGTTGCCTCATTAGGGGAGCAGTAAGTAGTTCAATGTGACTGGATGATTAGAATCCATTGAGCATGGAAGAGAAAAGTAGAGAAGCATAGAGAGTCTTGAGTGCCAGACAGGACTCTATCTTTTATCAGTGAATTTCAAATTGATGTTTGTTAGAGAATCACCTATGGGACTTCTAAAACTCAGCTCAGTTTCAGTTCCAGCCTAAATCCACAGAGTTGGAATTTATAGTTGTGAGACCTGACGGAGTATATATTCTGTAACGCACCTCTGACTAGAAATTCCACAAATAGTTTCTTGTCCTTTGTGGGCACAGAGCTAGAAGACATTTTCCAGAATCCTTTGCAGTTAGGAAGGCACCGCATCAGGGTCTGGTCAATGGAATGCAAAAAGTGATGTATGCCACTTTTCTTCCCAAAACTTCCTATAGAATCTTCCTCCTTTTTTCTCTTCCCTCACCCTACACGATACACAGAAGACTGAAAGACCGCAGAGAGTCAAAGAACCACTTGTTTGAATATACTTGAATCCTCAAGTAACTGAATGGAAGGCCATCCAGTGAATATCCAATTCAACTGCTACATGAGCAAGAAACGAACTTCCATTGTTAAGCCATTGGGAATTTGGAGTTATACACACCATCACTAAAAAACACTGCTGAGCAATAAGTGACCACTGAAAAAGATGTCATGTGATAACATTCAGACTCTAGAGCATTCCGGAAAATGTGGAAATGTATAGCACTAAACAGGGTGAGAGTTGGGAAGACCAGGTAAGATTACACTGCAGGTATCCCAGGAAGAGATGAGATTTCTGCATGGCAGTAAGTGATAATGACACAGAATAAAGGAATTAACCTGTGAGACATAAAGAAAATATAATCTATTTCCCCTGAAGACCATTTGGATATGTAAATGACAGAGCCTTCCAGTTTTCTATAATATTTGAAGCTCTTATTGCTCTTCAAATTCAAGGACATTACAATTTGTTCAAAGGTAACTTAATAGTAATTCCATCATTATCATATCTAAGTGGTAATTGTTAGAGTTGTATTTCTGGTTTTGGCCCATCTCTTTCTTGCATCTGACACATTTTGTTTCAGTCAAGAGTGGCAATTTTTAAATGCAGTCTTTTCTATTGTGGTTAGGTTGACGTCAACTGGACTATCCAGATAAAATAATATATTCAAAAGAAAAAAAAAAAGCACAATACTGTTTTAAAATGTTATTCTATAAAGCACTGTGGCTTGACGGAGGTGTTGCCTCGAATTTATGAAAAACTGAGATAGCTTTTCCTACAAGGCAAGGCTAGAGTGACACCCTATTTCGGAAATGACTCCTTCAACTGCATCTTAATACAGCCGGGAAGATCCTGAAGTGCTGGGGCTCAGGTGTCTGAGGCTGCTCTCGTTTAAATGTCGAAGACACCAGCATTTTCACTTCTGGCCTCATGAAAGGTGGTGGATTACTGGCACAATGCGAAACTTCCAATAAGAGAAGCTGGTAAAGAATCACAAAAGAAAGGCAATAATTTAAGAACTCTAGGGTAGAGGAAACCTCAAGGAATGAGTCTGGCCCAGCAGTTCGAGGGATTATAGCCATTGATTTTAGACAATTTAGCCACTTGCTTTAAACGAGGGGATCTGAACTTCTGTTAAAAGAGAAAAGGGATTATATTGCTGCTTGTAGAGTTCAAAGCAACTACTGTACAGACAGAGAGAGAAAATTGGGAGCTAACAGCCTAGCCATGTTCAATGGCCGCGGCAGCCCAGAGCTGTAGGGGAAGGCAAGTGGAGTGGGCTCCGCAGAGCGAAGCGCACTGGAGGGGACCGGAGCTCGCGGAGCTGCTCCGCTTGCTGTCATTCGCGGATGCTTTCACTAGCAGCCTTACTTGATTCTCTTCAAAACTGTGAGACGGTCCCATTTTGGGGGATGAGACACTAAAACTCAAAGTGTTCAAGGGACACATCTTCGAGACCAGTATTTGTCCTATCACAGTACGGGTTGCTCACCTGGATAAAGATTTTTAAAAACAATACATTTTGGATGGTCCCTTCAAAATGAAGTTGTTTTTAGAGCCCATATTTAAATTATGCCTTCTAAAACTGGCCGTTAGCTAATCAATTTTATTCCTTGTTTATCACAAAATAGCTGCAAGACACATTTATTATCATGTGAGCTTTTCTATGCTGATGATATGCTTCGCATAGACTTTGCCCCCATGTTTGTTCTCCCCTCAAGAATGTTCCAGTCTCTCTGAATTAAGAGTTGATTTTTGTCTTTATCTCCTCATGTTGTCCACTCCCTCCACACCTACTTCTGTAGTTCCTTTTACCAGTCCCTTGTCTCCTCTCCCAGCTCTGGCCATGCTCCCTGGGGGCAAACATAGAGTAACCTGAGCGCTAGAATGTTTAAGAAACCAATCAACTAACCCTTTGCGTACCCCCCTCAGCTATGTTGAACATATCTTTTTGAGTTTTCTACCTAACAGTAGGTATGTTGCATTCATTGTGACTTTATACTGAAGTTCCTTTTACAAAAGCCTAGCTCCGCTCCCTGATGTTTTAGAGACCGTCCCCATGAAGACTGCCTTTTTTCATTTCCAAGACTTCAGTACAACAAATTCCACTTGTGCTCTGCCATCTGCCTTTTTCTCACAATTATAAATGTCCACCTCTTTTTCCAATTCTCTTCTATAAGAGTGACTTGTGAGCTGCAAACACTACATCTAAACCCTCCAGTTGTTCAAATTATATTACAGTTCTAGTCCTAAATGGTAGTAACCAAATTTATGAACTTGATTCTCTTATCTATATTGGTTACCATACTGATGTCATATATTGGTTCACAACCTTATGCACACAAACATGTTTAAAAATAAAAACAAGGATAAATGAGAAAAGTGCCAGTTTATCTGTTGCAAAACTAATTGATTTGCTTTCCTGCTCTTAAAGGCAGGGTTAGATAACAGGTTAGAGTTGAGTTCCCAAGGGACAAATCTGGAGGATATCAGGCCAGATAGAGTAGTGAGCCGCATCACCATCTGAGGGGGAAAAGACAATAAAAGCGTAATACCCAGATTGTGGTTGCATAACCAAGAGTTTTAATTTAAAATAGAGATCAGATTGGAGTGAGGACAGATAAGCAATAAGGGGGACACTGAGGCCTAGGCCAAATGTCAGATAATACAGATGGATCATGAGCCACCAGTTATAGGGACAGCTAAGGGTGATTTATTAGCATTATCTTTCTCATATTTCATATTAGGTTGTGTTGGTGACTCACAGGACAGCCCAATAACATGACAGAATTGCTAATAGAGCCCAGTGGTGAGATGTGACAGTGGTATTGACTCCCACCTTTAAATCTGTGTGTCTGTGTTGAATGACTTCTTCCCATTGTAATGGCAGCCAGTTGTGCTTTTGAACACTACTTGTGAAATCCGATCCTATAAAAATAAAAGAAGATTTTGTGCTTGGCTGACTCTTAGAGTAAATGGAGAAGAAACAATTCTTAATATTTCTAATAAGATTCACTGGTGATCTTACATGTGCTAAAAGGCAAGGGAACATGATAAGTAGCCACCATGGGGAGAAGATGAGGTAACTATGGTTATGTAACGTAAATGGTCATGTACTGATGAGATTTATGTCTAGGCATATATTATCGAGCACAAATTCATAGTGTGTATTTAATTTTTCATTTAAAACACTAATGAAGTGTTCTATAATCTAGTATACTAAAATTGTGTCATTAGTACAATTTCTGCACTGTGCAGAAGAAAATACTGTAATTACTAAACAGTAGAAATATAATTGTTTATAGTTCTTAAGCATCACTGCAATTAAGGCATCACATTTGTTATGCTTTCTTCAGAATCTGTCAGTGATTTTTAATCTTTTTTTTAAACCCTTCTTTTGTTTACTACACATTTTTTAAATGCTCTCGATAGTCCAAAAGGTTTGGTATTCAAAAAGCTCTGTAGAGTCATAGTCTATTGGTATGTGACTCAGAATCTAAGACTAAACACAAATAAAAGTGATTTTCTTTGATTTTATCTCATTTTGTAACCTTTAGTTGGTATAAATGCACATCAATGTACAATATCCAAAAAGGTAGCCAAAAAAGGAAGAAGACTCATGTATAGATTGATATATACAATTGGATACTGGAAGCCTTTGAAGGTTCAAATCTTGTGACTATTAAAATGCCATCCTTAGAAATTATCTTATTTGCTACTAAGACTTACGGAAACTTTAAAGATAAACATTTTGTATCACCTGATAATTTCTCTTGTCAATCCCTAGAAACACCTAACCATCATGCTTTAAGATTCTTTACTTCTTTTCTATCTTTCTTCTGTTAATTAATTTCCTCATTGGAACACTTTTTCCTTAATACCCACATAAAGATTCTCAAATAATATTTTCATAAAGACTGCATACTGATAACAGATGCCCACTTTCTAAATCAATTTCATTCTATAAGACAATGACTTTCAGAATAAATAAAAATATAGTTTTAGATGGTATTCTTTTCTTGTCCCAGAGGCAAAAGTTGAATGTTTTATGCTATGCAAATTTGGTAATGGCCAACATTACCACATGTGAGGGATAACATGGTCAGTTTCTTTGGACAGTATGGTCGATGGGTTACTACAGTGAGCTTAATCTCTGCATTTTTAGTGTCAGAGATATTTACAATTCTAAGTAGCACCATGCATGGCTATAAAAAGTAAAAGAAATAGCAGGGACCTGGTTCCAATTGCTTAGTAAACAATTATAGAAAGATATTTATTAAAACTGGCTCTCAAGTGACAGATAAATACATAGTTCTATTATGCATGCTAAATTCAGCATGCTGCAAGCTTAAAAGCAGATAGATCAAAACAAGAGAGATTTAAAAAATCATAAAGACAAAATACAGCTATGTCAGTATGTGACAGGAAAGTAATTTTGCTTTAAAGTGATCTCCCCCAACCCCCTCAAGGAACATGTAACCACAATTTATGGAACAAAATTAAAGGCAAGTTGAGAGTGTTCCATTTCTTAACTTGCCTGTCATGGAGTTAAAAAAAATTTTAAGGGGCTCTTATTTAACTAAGATACAATTGAATCTCTCTATTATAAACAAAAAATGACATCACATAATTACAGATGTTTAATTTTATTTATTAATGTGAGATGTTTAATTCTTAAAAAAAAAAAAAGCACATAAAACAGCCACTAAACAGATTCTTTCACGCATCCTTTCCTACCTCACAAGATCTACTGCATGACTTCTAGAAGAGTTCCCTTGCTCAGGGTTGGCATATGTTTTTCAATTTTCACTGTCCAGAGCCATATTTACAGAAAGATGTACAAATATTGTAGATGGGAGGCTGTGCAACCCTCACATGATTAAAACTTCAGTTCCTTGGTTTTCTAGGGCTTTGTGTAAATGCCAATAAATTTGAGAGTTTACCCAACTGTGCCTCTTAACCTTTGTTCCCAAAGGTGAAGGGCAGGATTTTTAATCAAGTAGCAATTTATGTTTAATTAGGAAAACATAATTAGGTATTATCATCTAATTGCAATTACTGGCTGGAGAAAGTCACACTTCACAAGTAGTGACCCATGCTGGATTATCATTCTCCTGTTACAGAATTTTGTATCTGTATTTGTATTTGGCGGATATCCAATAAATATTCAAAGGTAATCGCCATGCATCTCTGCAGTCTAGCTTTCAAAGTCACCAACTTCGTTACTGAATAAGAAACCAAGAGATACTTTCTGAGCCACATCTAAGCTACATCTGTTTCCTGCTCAGACAATACGGTATATATCAAAATAATTGTATACAAAAAAAAAGAAAGAAAGAAAAAGAAAAAAACCTAGTGAAGTAGATTAGAGAACTGTTTCACACTCGGTTTCTGGTACAGTTAAAAACAGTTTAATGTCTCAAGGCACCACTATGGTTGAACATCAGATACACAGGTAATCAGCTAATCTTGTACTATGCTGGAAAGTCAATAAATAGCTTGTGCAATTGTGAAAAGCAATCTCTAGAGGACTGTTAGATATACAGTAGGCACGTGTATCATAATACAAATAGAAAACAATGAGTCCTAGAAAAAGCATGTTGAGCACCGTTGTGGCATTGTTTGAATTTCTTTACCTAACACTAAGTAAACTTTACATTTACAAAAAGAAAGACTAACTTTTTAAAGATACACTCAAGGTTGCTTTTTGTGCTATCTCTGAGTAAGTGAATCTAGTTCGTAGGTGTACTTTTAGAAGTCACTGGGTCTGGGTCAGCTTCTGTCGTGCTGGTAGACTCATTCAAGTGCGAGCTCAAGTTTTCCGACGTTAGGTGGGAGGACTTGTAGACAATCTCATTGAAGTCAGACCTGATGCAAACTGAAGGGGGGTCATTCAGCGGGTCTTCCACTGAGGCCTGGGTGTTTTCTCGAGTGATTCCCATGTCTTTGCTATGTTCTGATGGGGATTTTCTTTTCATGCGAGTGTAAGTTTTGTCCTGATTCTCCATGCCTTGCTCATTTTTCAAAAATCGTCCAAAGAACCAAATGAAGAATCCAAACCACACAAAAGCTATCAAACTTGGAACAAAAGCCAGACACTTGACATCAAGACTAGCCCCTGTAAACCTGCTATGTAAGAACATGTCTCCCTCAACATATGTTTTATTAGTCTGAGGGTTAGTGTGATTGGACCTCCATTCCCAGGATAACTTGGTTCTGTTCAAATCCTTTAAACTTTCTGAGTCTTTCACTGTATATATCTTCTGCCCTGGGCCAATATACTGTCCATATTCATGAGGTTTATAAAATATCTGGTTCTTCCACATATTAAGGTCCAAAATCAAGACAAGGAAGATAATTCCATAGTTAAACCATTTACCTGCATTAAAAAAGAAATACTATATATTAGCCAAAGAATCATAAAACTGCAATAAGGTTTTATCCAATAAAATGAAGATAACAGTACAATAGTATAAACTGTTAATGTTTTAGACCTGTCAACAATTAATTTTTTTCAGAGCACTATGCTTCCATTAAGTGAATTGGCAAAGGGAATTTTTTAAGTGGATTCTAGGCATATGAACACATAACTGTGGGTCCCACAGCCAGTAATTTATGGTATTTACATTAACCAGGTTAAGTCCCTTTGTTTTATAGGCCCCACAGCTATATTCAAATTTGGTTCCACGTAGATTATCCACTAGAACATTTCAATTAACGTTTAAAAACAAAGTTCTAATGAAATTCTTAGAGAAGTCCCACATATAATTCAACATCTCTTACAGTTTTATAATTATGTTTGGACAAGACATAAACCATTTTGCAAATGCAAGCACAGCAGTATATCAGTTGAATTCACATTACTGTTTGTAGGTGACCTGTTGATTAAACCATTAGTTGATGTGGTTCAGATCAATAATCCTTGAACACTAATTTCAAGACTTTAAAAATAATTGCATCAAATTTTCATTGAGCAGAATTCATTTATCAGACATATAAATATAACCAAAGCTAATGAACTGTTTTAGAAGACATGATTTGGAGAGATTGTAATTACTATTTCTTTGTAGTTTTTAAAATTCTTATCTAAATAAGATATTATTTAGAGACATATTATCTAATAACATCCTTATGTCTGCAAATGGGAAATGTGGAAAAAATTCAAGGAATACTGGATTCCATTATAATTTTTATTATAATCATAATTTATTATAAGTTTTATAGTATGAAGTATATCCTAATAATACAGTAATACCTACCTAATAAACTTGCTTTAGCAAATAGGTGAGATATGTAACAGGTTCTAGAAGATATAGTTATGTCAAAATTATTTTATTTTGTATTTAAAGATAGTGGTATTGAATATTGTTACTGTTCACATGATTACAGAAATTTTGGGACAGCAGAGAGCTATGACCTTGAGCAAACTACCAAACCAAGAATGGTAAATATGTATTTTGCAATATGTGCTCTAACAGGATACATAAAAAGATACTTTATGAAGAGTTTAGAAAAATATTTTATTACCATCATTAAACATTTTCAAGCTCCTATTATATGCAAATTTGAAGGGTTTTAATCTTCGCTCTGTTTAAATTTTCTAAACACCAATTTCTTTTCCATGCAGAAAATAATAGTACTTATTAAAGCTGTTAACATTTTTCATGTGATTATTAGATGCTAAGCACAGTGCTTGGTATAATAGGAACTCAATAATTGTTACTATTATTATCAAAGCCTAGCCTAAGCTATGATGAGATGTCTTCATTTGCATGGAAAAGTACAACTGCTTCTATAGGAAGAGAATTTATGTAAACTGTATGAAGGGAAATTATAACTCAGCCTGTCCTGAAAGCATTCAATATAAAACCTATATAGGTTTATAATATTTGTAATGGAAGCTTTTGCCTGAATGATTTATTTTGCACACCTAAACTAGAAAATAAGTTGGAACATTGAAAACATTTCCAGATATGATAAACCATTTCTAACATCTAGTACCATTAAGTTCAAACCACTCTTGCCTTCCTGGATCTTCAGAACCAAAACTGTTCTAAGAATCAACCATAAAACAAATTAAGAAAGCAAAAGCCAGAAGAAAAATGCAATCGAGAGTAAAAGTAAGCATCATTACCAAAGATAATAGATGCTGTGTAGGATACCTTAGTAAATGCTGAGGATACGTTTCTGCCTTTTAGGAAAGAATGCATCATCTTGTTGGGAAAACATTACAGAGACATCGACAGGAAAACAGTAATAAAAGACCACATTTGAAAGGTGCCAAATGAGTGATCAAACCATAAATACTGAAGATATTGGAAAAATGGAATAAAAACCGAGGGCTAATTTCTGCAGAAAGGATTTTAGAAGAAGTAACAATTCATATGGTCCTTGAAAGAAATGCAGGACAGAGAGCAGTTTAGAAAATTTTGCATTTCTTTTAGTTTATGTCTTCATTATGCTGCAGATAGAATGGCATACAACGAAAGATCAGGAAGTGTGGAATAGAGAGGCTAAGGGAAGAGAGAAGGAAAAGAATGGAGAATATTGTAGGTAAAGAAAGGCAGGATTGAATGAGAGACAGGTGAAATGAAAAGGTTCAGCAAGTTTCATCCAGTATTCAGAAGGCACTAGTGTGTAGCTTCCCTAATAGAAAGTGAGTTGAGATAGGAGCTTTGGGTGCTTCTCTGTTGTAAAAGTTTTGTACTTATTCTCTTACTGTAAACAATATGTGTTATATAGCCAGACTTGATGGCGAGGGGATGTCCTTGAAATTGTGTGAGTGATTATCACCTTCTTGACTCACAAAAGTTTCTTGGAGACTTGTATCTTCTCTAGTGATTTTTATAAACTCGTGAATCGAGCAGTCCCCATAAAGGGGTCTCTATTTCTAGGGTAACAGGATATCGGAAACTAAAGATAAGCAGCAGCACAGAATCAGGGAAAAGAAAGGAATGCCCATGAAACTTGGAGAAAGGTGCTTTTCTAGTGGGGAAAAGATGCTCAATGAATGTTAATAGACAAAGGAAAAACATAAAATCAGAGAATAAAAATGGAAGTATGTAGACTGATCAAGCTAAGAAGAAATCCTGAAGATAGGAGATTTTTTTCCCTACTTAATAATTATGTTTCTACCATCTAAGATGAATGGTGCTAGGTTCATTTGACCACTAAACTTTGAGACTAAAGGATCACTTTATGTTTTTTTCTCATGTAAACTGGAGTGTGAATATTTAGATGGAATGGAGGAGAAGGAAATTAAAAATGTGATCTTTAACTTCCGTTGATGGATAGAATCATCCAGCTCTCACACATCTTCACCCATTTGTGAGAGGGAGTACCATAGTGACAAAAACTACAGGCTGGATATCATCATATGGAGATCGGATTCTAACACTAAGCTTGAATAATAAAACCTTGGTTAACCTGTTTAGCCTCTCTAGACTAAATAAATTTATTTTCAAATTGAAGAAACTGAACTAAATGCCTTCCAGTTCAATGATTCTGTCCTCTTCCCCATATCCTTCTACTTATTAGCTGTGTGAATTTAGTTTTTATATTCTGTGACATGGAGAATAATTCCAATGTAACTACATCAAAGGATTATTGTGAGGATAAAGTGAGAAGTTATATTTGAAAGTTCTTAAAAATATATTGTTTGCCAAAAATGTAGGATACTATTATTTCTACAATTTCTTAGACTTCTTCAATCTGGTTAATATAGGATCTTGGTGATAGAATAGTGGGAGAGAAGAGTATGTAAGGATTTGTGACAAAGATATATTCTACAAGTGATCAGTTTAGATAAAACAGAATGTATTATTGAGCACTGACATTATAGGGTAGATATCATCAGATCCGTTATCCAAGAGAACTCAGTGTGTAGCTATATAGAAATATGCTTTGTGGATCAGCATATTTAGCATGTTAAAAATCCTTAGCCATTAGTAATTTGTCTATAGCTCTCAGTAGTACTGGGCCTGAAAAAGGTCTTTTATATACACAAATTTTGAGGCTAAAGAACAGGAACTAGTTCCCCTACTCATCCACCTCCCCCACTCCCCCAGCAGAGGCCACGTGAAGGTGGGAAAGTACATACAGAGAGGAGAGAAGAGACTGATGCAGAATCCCCATATTTCCTTATTATATTCTGTGGCTATAGCATTGTCTTTCCCACCCCTCAGCCATTCAGCTGAAACTTGAAGCTGCTGAAAATTTAGAAGAAATGACTGTTCTTACTTTTTGTTTCCAGCCCACCTGACATAACCTCGAGTCCATTCATCCATCTGTACAGAGAAAGAATGTTCATTTTTCTCTATCGCCCATCTTTACATTTCCCATACAGTGTTTTGTTACCCTGGTAATGTTTCTTTACTCTTTCCAAATATCTCTTTTGCCCTCTGATATGTAGCAAATCAGACAGCAAAATCAGGCTAAACGACTCAAGCTCAGTGTTCTTGTCTATAAGGTGAGGGAGTTGAGCTATATAACCCTTAAGGTTTCATCCCAGCCTCAAACGTCTCTTTGATGAGTCAGTGAAATAAACACTGTTTAAGCTTTAATGTTTTATGATGTACCAGGAAATCTCCCTATTAGAGCAAAAAAGATGGAATATGCAACTTTTAGATGGAGAAGGCTTTCCTTAAAAAAAAAAAAAGAAAGATTATATTTCTGAGAAATATTGTTCACTATAAAAAATAAATTTGAATCACTGAAATAACCCACATGGAAAGGATATAAGACACACAGAAAAAGAAAGAATAGAAAGTGCTTCTATTTTCATTTTCCCAAGTATGTTGTTGTGAAGGTACAATCAACCGTAATAAGAGGTTTGGGATTTCAGCATTAATCTTATGAGAGATTTTGCATTTCCCCCTGTTGTTTCAACTACGTAGCATAATGTAAATCAGCAAGGATGTAGGGTAAAATCCATACATTATTTCTATTAATCATCATGTTGAAATATCTCACTGTATTCTTTAATGAGAAATCACTGCATGGTGTTGGTGGGATTACCTCTTTTTCGTATTTTGTGCTTTTAATGAATCTTACTGATTGTCAAAAATGATATCTTTTTACTTTTATCTTTTATCTTTTTACTTTGTAGGAGTCTATAGAATTCTGAGCTAGTTAATTTTGAAAGAATTCTTCATTAACTATCACCCCACTTACCATAGGAAATGACAACAGTTTGGAGGAAAGTGTTATTTTTTTCAACTAAAGAAAAAGACTATAAAGTGCTGATATTTCCATCATAAAATAAAAACTTTTAAGATTCAAATATGCAGTCATAATATTTGCAAATATCTTTTACTCAGGAGAGTTGCCACTTAACACTGTGGTTGAGCTGTGCTGTGCTGTGGGCACCTCTACATCAAGTAGATGCTACCACTCGGCCAGACTCTGGCGTCAAGAGCAGATACATAAAATAGTCATGTTCCACAAAGCCATTAAGTATTTATTATAAAATAGCAAGAAACCCTGGCCTTGAAAAAGATGAGTTTTGGTTAATTAAAGAAATAGCAGTTTGCTGTAACAGGCTTCTTGGGCAAATTCAATGTCCTCTCATTTCAGATATGAGCAGTTAAAAACAGAGCTCACTGAGTTAGCTCTTTAAGTCCCTCCCTCTATAACTTTGGGATATCCAGAAAGCACATTCAGTGCTTGGCCTAGGAGGAGACTGTTTGGTAAAGGGAAGATATTTACTAAATAATTTATAAATTAATAAGTCGAGTTAGTAAAGTATCTTCTTAAGACTTAAAAAGCAAATAAATACAGCTTCTCAAAGTCCTTCTTTTGTCATTGTTGCTTCCTAAGTGGGAAACATAATTCAATATGATGAGTAGAGGCAGAAACATGTGATGATAAAAAGAGAAAGAAAAGGCCACATAGTTGTACCGAAGACTGTACTGAAGGTTCTTGAGTCTGGGAACTGTGTCATGTTCATTTTTGTATTCTCTAGATCCTGGCTTGGGTTTACACACATATTAATTAACTCAGGAAACAACTGTGAAGTAACAAGTAAACTCTGAGATAACGTGTCAAGAAAAATACTATGAGTGAAGTTCTAGTCTTTCGAATCAAATACATATGTCACAATGATCTGGTGAATTCCAGGATACTGCTAAAATCTAATATGATCTGGAATATTGAGAAAAGTAAAATATTCATGTCTCAAAGGTTATGATTAATTATATATCTCAAATTCTTCCTCTGACTGCGAAGATAATTTTTGAAGACCATGTGAGTTTTATTAGAAATATCCTCGTGTATACATAAATGAAGACAGGACACCTCATTTTGGGCAGATGGGACAACCTTAGGAGCAGCAAGGACTCACAAGCTATAGGCAAAGCAACCATGGCTGGAAAAGGATGAGTTTTTGACAAATAAAATGAATTTCTGTTTTATGTAGAAGTAAGCATAGTTAACTCTTAGAGCTGTATAAATGTGTTGAAAATAAAAATTGCTTCAGGAAAGATTTAGAAAAATTCACAACTGAAAGAATAGCAGGAGATCTTTGTGTACTCTGGATAAATTCATGATCTTGGGGGACTGTCATGGTGAACAATAGGATGCATCATATTTCCCTATAACAAGTCCCTCGCTAATTCTATCAGACAGAGTATTCTGCTGGATGGACCATTGGCCCGCCCTCACTAGCATTTCCCATGATCTGATTGACACAGGAGAGCTCTTTAAAAAACAATCTCTGGGAACTCATTTACCAGAAATTGTGCACTTTTGGAAATAAAATGAAGGGGTTTTATTCATTATTTTTCACATTCTTGCCATTGTAAAGCACCTGTGCCCTCACACTGTTCAGGAAACTGAAACAGAACACTACAGATGCTACAGAGGCTTGTTTACTTCTGCATTTTCCATTTTTGCCAAAAGGGTTCCCGTGGGCATCATCGTGCCAACAGTGTGAATTCTCTCCTCGCAGATGCACAGGCCTTCCTTCTGGCCTTTCCCCTAGCCCCCTCCTAATTTACTCAGATGATGGCCACCAATGGGACACTCCCTTTGTCTGGCTGGGATGACAGATGGTAGAGTTTCCACTGGGATTGGCATTAATAGGACTCAGAGGGGCTTCCGAGACTGAATTGAGAGACCATTCCTCTCTTGCCTCCAGAGACTTAGCATATCACATTTGAATCCATCTTTGCATTCACCTTATAGGTAAAAGGGAAGAGGGCAGAAAAGAGAAGTATACAGCTGCATTTAATTTTAAAAAACAATAGGCTTGGGCCAAAAGCTCCAGTGTGACCTAATCACTAACCATTTATCCCTTCTGTTCCTGAAATCAAAATTCCCAGAAAAAAAATATTTTAACACACCCTTAGATAGAGATGATTTATTTTTATAAGCTCTAGCCCAGCTTATAAAATGAAAGCTCACACATATTGCAGCAAACCATCTGTCAAGGGGGATCCAGATGAGCTAAACAGATGCAACAATTCAAGTTATTTCTGACATTCATAAATAAAACTAGCTTGGAATCAGGATTAAAAAATACTCAAATCCTTAATGCTTTAAAAATGTCAATGGGAACTCACCGGTATCAGATAACCCTCTACATACACAGAATCTCACTGGGAGAAAGATTTTTCCCCCCATTCTCTGCTTTCTCCTTCTTGAGGATTCAGAAAAGTAAATAACAGTAGAGAACTTAGAGTAGTGGATAAATAATAAGAGAGCCCTCTCTTGGGTTGCCTGATGTTTTTTTAATTAAATAAGAAACACAAACCCTGGATGAATGAATGGAAAAGTTTCAGGTAAAGATAATGAGAGTTTATTGAGTGCTTAATACATGGCAGACAGTGTTTTAAGTGCCTTGTACATGTTAACTAATATAATATAGCAACTCTGGGATAAGTACTAGTATGGTCTCCATTTAACAGATGAGAAAGCTGAGCCTCTAAGAAGTTCAGGAGCTGGACGAGGGCCATACCACCACTCAGTAGCAGAGTTGGAGTCTATGCACCAACCCTTTACATTCCATTTCCTCGGTATGCACTAAAGACCCTTTACAGAGAAATGATAGTTTTCCAGAGAAATGATAGTTGAGGCCCAGTTAGAATCATTCTTGACCCTAAGAGAACTCTAGCAGTTCTCATCCAGCCTCTTCTAGTGCAGAACAAAGACTGCAGAGAAGGGAACAGGCAGAACCATGTGGGGGTCTGCAGGATCCCTTTCTACCCCTGTCTCCATCTTCATCTAGAGTCATCCAGACCTTTTCTAGTCATGCTCTGCTTCGAGATCTCCTCTACTGGCCCCAGCTCTAAACGTTCTAGCTCCTGATAGGCCTCTACCATATGACTTTCTCATGGGCCACCCCATTTCTATTGAATTTTCTTTCTGCCCCTTGGCTTTTGTTTTAAGAGTTGCATATGAAAATAAGTTAAAGCTGAGATGAGAGGAATTCTGACTAAAAAATGTTTCTCTGGAGCAGCATTTCTCTGGGTGTGGTCCCCTGGCTGCCTGCATAGACATAACTGGTGATGCTTGAGAGAACGGTAGATTCCAGAGTCCACCACATCCCTCAGACATCCAGCTCTGTCTGGGTGTGTGGTTGATGGAATTTTTAAATAAGTTTTCCAGGTAATTCTCATATACACTAAAGTTTGAGAACCATTGATGGCTAGAGAGGGTTTCATGCTTAATAATCCAAGCGGTAATACCATATTTGTTTATTAAGGAAAGCAATCAAGTCTCTCTACAAAAAGGAGCCAAACTTGGAAGAGCTGATCAAGTTAGCATTTGCAGTGTACTTGGAAATTTGTGGGCTAACTACTGAGCATATTAAAATCCAACATGTAGTACTATGTTTTGGAAATTTTACCTAGATTTGCCCAGAAACAATGTCAGATAGAGTGAAAAGCCTTTCACAAGAGACTAGATGGTACTCCCAGAGTAGCCTCAGCAACCTCTTTAGCCAAGTAACGGAACGAAGAGAGTAAGAAAAACAAGAGGGAGAGAAGTTATAACTTACTTTAGCCTCCTATCACTGTTTTCCTAGAAAATTTTATCATAGATGGATTGGGGGAGGTACATGATCATCTTACCATAAATTGAATTTCAATTGGTCATGCTGGATCCCTTCACCCCAAAGCCTACATGTGTCCTATTTTATGTTGAATTTAAACTCCAGAATCCTCAATAGTCTTTGCAGCAGGTCCAGGCACCCAGTTATTCACTTGGCTTGAATCAGGAGACATTCTGACCTCAACTGTGGCTTCTCGGTCAGAAAGAATTAGTTCTCAAAGATTAGCATCATGTGGGAAAGCTTCTCAAAAGTCCCATTCCCTGCCCTTTGCCCAGACCTACTCTGTAGGAATCATTAGGTTTGGCGCCGAACAATCTGTATGTTTATAAAGTTTCCTGGGTGATATGTTAATCAGCATAACCATAGCCTTAATTATAATATATTTCTACCTTCTGGAAAACTTTATTAATGTACAGTTTCCAATACAAATACTTGGCTAGTCTTTCCTCCTTTTAAGTTTTTATAAAATAATACTTGGGGGGACACAGGTTTAAGTCCAAAGGTGTAGAAGGCTCTACCTAGAAGCTAGTGATGCCAAAGGTTCAGGGACTCCTGTATGCGTGGTCCTCTTCCAAGGCACTGAATATAATTTTCAGTTGTAATTTTGTATTCATATTCTTAAATAGAGCATTCCAAATTGTGTAAGCTCTGAGCACCACAAAAGTCAAACCTGCTGCTATCTATAAATGATAGCATGTATGACAAAGCTATGCAAAATAGCCTCAAATTAAATATACTTAACAACTTGATTTTTTTTCTTATCAATGATCTCTCTGAATTTCCCCCTCTCATTTTTTTTTTTAATAAAAAAGTTGATATTCTGCACTCGAGCAGTATATTTCTGGCAGGGATTCTGATACTGAGTCAGAGACAATAGTAGTGCCATGATGGCCTGGGACAAGAGCTGATAGCAAGAACAGATGGTCCAGGTGAAAGCCCACCCAGAGGGATATGATGATGCCATGTGTGTGATAGCTGTTTTAGAAGTCCAAGAAGGTAGCATGCTGCAGAGATTAAGTGGGGACTCTGAAACTACACTCTGTGACCTGAACTCAAATTGATTGATTTATCCAGTGAATTTAATAGATGGGCCTCATTCATTTTAAAAAGGAGAAGAAACCTGCTGCATCTTCCCTATTCATGAGCTCATTCTCCAATTTAGGAAGGTTGCCTCATGCTCAGCAAAAAACAGCCGTCAAGTTGGGAAGCAAAGGTTTTTTTGCAGTCCTCAGATGTTCGCGTTTTCTGTGCTCAGACTATTTTTATTCCGCAGCACAGACGGTAGTGTAAGCACAGATTTCTTCAGCAATTTCTGTTATAGCAGGCGTGGGATCCTAAGCCATTGCCCTTAAAACACACACATTCTCTACCTGCATCTGAACAGCTAGGGAACTAATGACATTCTTCATTTGATCATTCGGTTGTCTACTTCTTGTTTTAAAGAAAAAAGGTAAAAAAAGGAACTCTAGGAACACTTTTTTAGATGAGAATTACTGAGATGTCATGAAAGAATATTATAATAAATCATATTATTTCAAAAGCAAGACACATCTGAAAATGAAATAATCTGAGGAGTCACAAGACAAACACAAACTTTACCACAGAAGTAGGTTTTAATCAGATGAGAAGTGGCCAACCTCCCTAGAGGCATATGGTCTGATTGGAGCTCTAGGATACCTCTGTTTTGATCTCAGTAGTAAATGAAGAACAAAGCATAAAAAGAATTAATGTTGAAAAAATATCCTGAGCTATAGGTTTTGAAAAGGAAACCCACACAATGAACAAAACCAAGGTGCAGTGGTATATAGAGTATGACAGAAATACCTAACTCTCCACACCAAAGACATGTTCTTCCTCTCTGATAATCCTGTGCTACAACACTGGGCCTGACAGAGAAAGTGGCTGTCCAACTGGGGACTACATCTCCCTCCTCTTCTTGACTCTAAGTGGGGCCATCTGACTGTTTATTGCCAACAGAATGTGAGGGGAGGTGACATGTTTCTTTTCCAAGCCAAGGCGGTTAAGAAACAGGTAAGCTTTCTTAATCATTTCCCCCATTCTCTTTATTCCGATCTGCGTGCTGGATGAAGTTGAAATTGTTAAAGCCACCAGTAGTCTAAGTCCCAGAATGACAGCCCGGAACTGACAGCAGACCTAGAAACACCTTGCACTGTTAAGTGAGTAAGAAACAGAACAATATTATGTATGCCGCTAAAATGTTACCGTTTGCATTTTTATAGCAGCTAGCATTACTCTAACTTGGAAAAAAAATACCATGTTCAAAGTCATAACATACCTGTTATGTGAATATGATATTCTTCCTTGAAGATCTTCTGGAAGAAAGGGATCTTGAATTGCATGTGAGGGGTGTGCAACCCAGGGAGATTTACATCGACATCTCCCATGAAATGTGGGAATTCCCAGTCCTGTCAGAAAATATCAACATAAAAACATATTTGTGATTTGTTTTGTACATAAGCAGCAAAATACCCCAAATTGACTTTTTGTAAGCACTCATTTTAAAATCATTTAAATGCAACCAGCTGTTAGAGGCATCCATTTTGTTCTGTGATGGTTATTTTATGTACATTAGGTAGTGGTATGCATTCAAAATCAAAATTAAGTCATAACTTATATCCTCAGCTTTTCTCTTTAATGTGGTAATAAGAAACCAATACAGAATTGATTTGCATCTACACATGTTTATCTCTTTCATTCTAGAGAACTGATTTTAAATTTTTATCGAAAGGAAGTAGTCCATACTTTATAAATATGGGGTAATTTTGTCTCACTACTTTTTAAAACTATAAGCCCTAAAACCACATGTTTTGTGTAAGAAGACATAGTAAAAAGGATCTGAATCACTTAACCAAGTTCCTCAATTTACATCAAGGGACTTTTATTAATCACGTTGGCCAGTAACTATATGGAATGGAAAAATGCCAGTCTCCTGTCCTGCTCTCCTGCAATTTAGCATCAATTCAAACCAAATGACGGAAGGCCTGACATGCTAGCATGAGAGATGAATAGTGAATTAATTCTCAAATTGTTATAAGTTTTTTCTTGTTGTGAAGGCAAATGAGGATATTTTTAGGTGTCTCATCTGCTCTTGGTTTTGAATAGAGGCAACAAATTAAAGTTCATAACTAACATGTGAGGGAAGAATGCACTAAATATAAAGAAATATTTGAGGTGGATCCAAAGGCATTTTACTTTTAATAATAAAATACTCACTAAATTATCAGTCCTGTATTTAGTGACTATTTTTAAAGAACATTAATATGAAAAAACAATGGACAAAATATTAATTTAAGATTTCAATACATTTTCTCAATATAAAAAAGTTAAAAATTTCCATACTTGTACATATGCAATTGATAGAGCTGTATCAATAATAAAGAGCCCAAATGTTACAGATTTCCAAGTCCCTTCATTTCTCTCTTTGCTGAAATCCCAATTGGGGAGAACAGGCCTTGAGGGAAAGGAGAATAAGTGAGCAGTGGTAACTAGAAAAACTTTCAATGTCTAATTTCTTGATCTATGGATCACTTTAAAACACTAATAATAAATAAATATAAAGAAAAAATGAAATAACGCAACATCGTCCATGTCTATTGGTGTGAATGCAAATATCTTGGTCTCACCTCTCCTTGATTTTCAGACCCCTGCAACAAACAGGCATGTGATTTGGGAAGTTCAGAAAACCCAAAGCGTTAAAGCTAAATAAGTTTGAACATTTTGATCTAAAACATTAGTAGAAAATAAATTGGTAATAATATGTGTGAGGTATTGCATTTTATTAAAATGCATTTGCCTTTATTATTATTATTGATTCTGTCTTGTTCTTTCTATGTTATTTGCAAGACTTCTGCAAAGAGAACTGAAATTGAATTTGGCCTTTTGATAAATATAACTGACATCTCCCATGAAAAATTATGCTTGGCAAGTAAAGAGATTGATAACCAAAGTATCTTTCACTAGCCCTGGATAAACAGCACACAGCACTTTCAATAGAGAAATTCTCTTTTTTTATTTCTTGGTTTAAGAAAGAGGATACTTCTTGGTATTAATTGGGCACATGTGCTTGGTATATCTTTTTATAGGAAAGATGTTCATGCAATGCCCACATATAGCTTTTCATTCCATGAAACTCAAGTTTTCTATTGGGTATGAAATTGGTTTTAGTTTGAAAGTAATTTCTAGAGATTTCTTGTAGCCCAGGATCAAAATTTCATTCACCAAAAAATAGTTCCTCAATCATTTCCCACCTGTACTTGGAGAAAGATAAATTAAGGAAATAGAGAGGAGAGGAAAGAGAAGAGAAAGTATTGATCTTTGTTTGGAAGATGGCATCACTTGTCTTTTTTTTTTTTTTTTTTAAGACACGATCAGGGCAGGGAGTTTGGGGGAAAGTATGAGAGAAGTAGCTGATGCCATGTAAGAAATTTTAAAAACAGAGAATTAATGAAAAAGAGTTGATACATCAATTCTCTTAGCTTCACCCCTTCTGCATTATTTTTTAATTGCATGCTACTCCGCCATCTTGACCAGAACTAATTCCATCCTTCTACATTATTTTTTATAATCACCATGTTTTGCTTTTCAAAACTCTTTTCTTTAGTCTTCTAACTCCCTGCCCCCATTCTTTTCCTGTTATACTAGTTTTTGTATTTCAATTTCTACTCTGCATATTTCTCCAGACCATTAATGAATCAGTGTAAACTCTGCCCTTACTTGACAGAGTGGAATGATAATAATAATAATTGCTACTATTTGCAGTATGTTTGGGGCTCATCTTAATGAAGAATGGGTATTTGGGGCTGGTAATATCCCAGTATTTATTTGAAGGAGGTAGAAAGAAGAGAGTGGATGGTGTTCTGAATCTCCCCAATTTTTTGTCTCTTTATTTATAAATTGGGGTTAAATATATCAATCTCACAGGCTTCTTGGAAGGATCAGCTAATGCCTGGACAGCAAATAACACATTACTGGGAACAGAGGAAAGAGACAGGGAAATGGCCAACAGTCATGGCTGATTCCCCCAGCATGATTCCAAGGTCAGGTTTATCCTGAGAGTGAAGCAGAGGAAACTGATAGGTCTGTTTTCAGGAGGATCAGGAGGACCCTGCTTCAGGGTCCAGATGAAAAAGGATGAAGGCCATCTTCTCCTTTCTGTCTTCATTTATTGCACAGCACAGATTTCTCATCAAAAGCTAGTCCCATGAGGAGATTTAAACTACTTTTCTCTATCTCCCTCCACTCCAAGAGGGCTCTCATTTTTATCTGACCCTAATTTGGAAAAGGAGATGAACCATAACTCTTTCTCCACTAAGCAACTGTCCTGGGGATAGTTGGCTTCTAATCAGACTGATGAGGAAAATTTGACTAATGGATGATAGCAAACATTGAGATTCTCTTGGCATTATAGTTATGGATATATAGAAAGTTTCATACACAGATTGCACATAAATGTTATGAGTGTCATGGCTTTCTTTTCTTTCTGCATAAATGTAAAAAATATATTTTGAACACAAGATGAAACTATTGAAGTAAGAGAATGATGAGGCAAGATGTGATCAGCTACTAAGACCAAAGTAGAGCCAGGCTAATCCTGTGATTACATAGTATGAAATGTTTATTTATTTTGTTCTCAAGAAATGTTGTATTTAGTAATTCAAAGCTCCCTTATTACTTTCTGCTATTAAACCTAACAATAATTGCAGAAGTGTATCACATTTGTGGTTCATGCATATTGTATCACACACACTGTTCCGGTTCTCATCAGTGCATGGTGATGAACAGATTTCCAACTTTGTATCTTGCTTCAAAGTAACTGAGAAACAGTTAATTTTCATTTAGATGGGCATATTTCCTATATAAAAAAGAGCAGTGCCATGATATATATCTAATCTTATTTTTTACATACTATGGTTTACTTTGCCTATTGCAATAAAAATTACACTCGGACACTGATGTCCAAATTACATTTGGATGTGTAATTTGGTCAGATATGTCTAAATGTGATTCTCTCCAAATACAGCCTTATTATTCATGAACCACATTTGGACAGAATTTCAGGACAATGTTAAGTATACAGGCAAGATGGTTTCAGGATATTCTTGATTCACCATTTCCTTACGTTTTCCCATTAAGATGCATGCCTCAGGGCCAAAGAAGAAAACTTAGTACAATGCAGAGGAACTCAAGCTTGAAACCAATACTGTTTTGAATTCCCCAACTGGCATTCAATTTCCCAAATCAAATGAAGAGACCTCAGTTCTACTTAGAGAAGCATTAGAGAATAAAAATGTAATAACATTGATTATTCTACTTTGCAAAACTAAAGCTATAGTACCAAAACAAAAGTTTTATTTTTGGGGTCAGAGATTGGACTTACAGTTTTTGAGGAAATTAAGAGATAAACTAGATTTTACTGAAAAGTATTGATAACCATTTAGAATAGAATTGATAATAGATTTTTAAATGTTAATAAAATATACCAGCATTTTTCATTGTAATAATTTGTATATCTACTATTTAAAAGCATCAGATTACTAATATTAAGGTTTACATGAATTTAAAAGCCTCTTTACAGATAATATTTCTTTCTCTTTGTTATTCTCTATTCCTCCCATATTTTGGAACTGAATTTAGATCAGAGAATATCAGAACATCATTCTTCCAAAAATGACCCCAGCTATAAAATGTCATTAGCGTTTTTATGCTTAGCAGTGTCCTAGCAACAGAATTTTAGATGACAAAGAGCAGTGGTGGCCTGAAGAATAGTACTCCCGCTTTGGGTGATATTTTTGTTTCTTATTAAGAATCTCAAGTGCCTGATTTCTTTCGGCAACCTTATGCTTCCTCTAATTGGCAAAGTTGCCGCGGTATCACTTGGCTGAATAAATCCTTGAAAATCTTGACATATAGTAGATATTGCTTATGTGTTTGTGTATCCCCCTTTGGAATGTAAGCTCTAGGAGCTTATAGATTTTTTTCTTGTTTTGTTTATTGCTATATTGTCCATTACCAAAATAGAGCTCGGCATATAGTAAGAACTCAAATATTTGTTCAATTGATGAATGGAGCTCTCTCAAAGTTAAAGGTATATATAACAATCTCTTTTTGGTTTCATGTAAATGGAAACTCAGGATGGATTTAGGTAAACAACAACAACACAACAAATACTTTTTTTGTGTGAATAATATTACACATCAACCTGAGATACATGATTATGAAAAAAACCTTTTCACTATAAACTAGGTATGCTGGAATCATATAGAATACCTCAAAGATTAGGCAATTGGCCAAAAATCACAAAGAAAAGGAGACAGGGAAAGAAAGTGGAGATCAAATGTAAATATTATGAGATGAAATAGTTAATGTTTGGGGAGTTAGTTAAAATTCTCAGGATAATCCAAGACATTTTTTTAGTGACCACCTACATGTAAAGAAGCTCATGAGACATGTCCAACCAAGTCAGAGAACAAAAAACAAAATGCAAACCAACATGTGATTAAAAAAAGTAGGGGATCATTTCCCACAGTGGAAGATCCCAGGAAGGTTGTCAAGGCAAGGCTGAATGTCAGGGATACCCTGCGGTAAATGTGGAGGACGGACAAAAGAGAAATAGCAGGAGGTTACTTGTCAGAGGTCCTTTCCTCATATATTGTACTCCCATTTTCTCTTGATATTCATTATTGTTTTTGTTTACCCCATCAACTCTTAGAGTTTTATCTCAGGAGGCAAAATCAGAGACTCAAAATCTTTGGAAAAAAATCTCGGCTTTCTAGTTGGAGTAGGATTTTGTCAACAAGTAGTAGAGATGGCAGATCTTATTCATCACTAAAACAAATCCAAATCAAACTGTAAATCCTTTCTTAAAATATTTAAAGACCTTGACTCTTTCATGTGTTTTTGTGTATTCTAAGATATCGACGAACTCTCAAAATTGTTGTTGCCAAAGCAATCCAATTTATATTGAGGGCCTATTTTGTAGTATTTAATGTATTTTCTTAATCAATAATCTTTCGTACTTGTAAAAGACAATATGAATTTTCCTGGCTAATTCTGAAGCCAATATACATTAATAAGATATATTCATGTCTATGAAAAAAAGCAAATAAGTCATTCCCAGAGTAGATTTGAAAAGTAAATGTATGTTTGTCACTTTTAAGAAACCTTACCAAGAGGCTTTATCAAGAGATCAGTAGGTTTTTCAAAACAAGCTTTATTATATCAAGACACCTTGAAAGCATTACTTGTTTAAGCACCAAGGTGAAAGTGTCTGATAAAATGCACTGGGCCTCATTTACAGATGTCCTGCCCTTGCAGACTGATGTGATGAAGGACAAAATAAAAGTCAGTCTTGTAAGTGTTTACAACTAATAGAAATGCATCATGTGGCACCTAGGAATAATGAGAAATCAATATCCCTCACAAGGGTAATATGGTTCACCAGTACATGGGAAAGAGTGCTTGACATCTGAGAGACTTCTATGGGTGTTGTCGGGGAGACAAGAAGACAAACCATTGGCTATGACAAATTGCCAGTAAGCGAAGTTGGTGCAAAGTCTAAAGAAATGCACTGTTCTAACTCCAGCTTCTGGATAGTCTTCCATTGGTCATCAAATGACAACTATCTACTTTGCACCTCTTAAGAAGAATAAATATTAACTATATAATAAATTGGCATATTTTTCACTTAAATGAGAACTCCTAATAAATTGTCTTTTCCTAATAAAGAAAGAGTGATATCTAGCGGAAGTAAGTTATTAGACAACACACTTTCATGTTATTTCTCAAACACTGGCTGCAGTTCAATAAAACATAACCCTTGCTTATTCTGTGCTCTGTTGTATTGTACATTTGGTACAAAATGTCCCTGCTTAAGTATCTGTTCTGGCTCTATGCATGCTGCCAGTAATGGTCACATTCAATTGTCTGAATGACCAATTTCTTCTATAGGCTATATAGGAAAATTTAATTGCATACTGTCAAAGAGTAGATATTGTCCTTGGTAAATTTTTATTTGATATTGAGGTCATATTTCTGTGAAAAATAATAATAGTGGAGATCAGTGGGTAAATATAATTCAGTATAAAAATATTCACTTCACAAACAAAAGAGTTTGAAGTTAATCTAAATATCAGGTGGGTGGTTAAGGTGAATAACCCCTAATGTTTCTTGCAAAGGGTTCATTTCTACACTTATAATTTTTTGTCAGAAATGTCTGATGTAGCATATATTCTAGTTGGGAGATAGACCAGCAAATCAGCAAATAGCACTATAATGTGATGTCAAACAGTGATAAATGCTCTGAAAGAAATAAAGAAGTGTAAGGGGGTGGGTGCTAGTTTAGTGAGTCACAAAACACTTCTTTGAGGGTGACCTTTGTATGGAGCACTGATTGGCATGAAAAGCAAGCCATGCAAATCTCTGGAGGAGGAGCAGATCAGAGAGCAGGAAGAACCAATGCAAAGACCTTGAGGAGAAAACGAGATGGGTGTTTCCAAGAAACATAAAGGTTAGAGTGATTCAAGGAGTGTAGAGAGGTTATAGGAAGATAATGGTAGGCGGCTAAAGGAAGAATGAAGACCAGTTAATTGTTAATGAAGACCAGTGGTTAAACAAGTGTGGTCAGTTGTTCAGATCAATATGTATTTTGAAGATATCACCAACTGAATTTTTCGAATTTACCGGTCAATCCAGCAACTGGTAAATGATGGTAGTATTTACTGAGGTGGGGGAGATTGGGAAACCAATACATTTATAGAAGATGGAGAAGTGGGTAAGAAATCCAGAGATCAAATCGGAACATGCTATTAGACATCAGGTGGAGGTGTTTTGTTAGTGTAAAATTAATTTTTGTAGCAGTGGTCCCCAATCTTTTGGGCATCAGGGATCGGTACTCTTATGAGAGTCTAATGCCCAATGATCTGAGGTAGAGCTGAGGCAGTGATGCTAGTGCTAGGGAGAGGCTGCAAATACAGATGAAGCTTCGCTTGTTTGCCTGCAGCTCACCTTCTGCTGTCTGGCCTGGTTCCTAACAGGCCACAAACCTAACCAGTCCAAGGCTTGGGGATTTGGGACCTCTGGAATAGGGGACTCTGAGACCTCAGGTTCTTTTTTTATATTTTCAGTAGCTCCTGCAATGACTAATTTTAAAAGCTGGCGGATGGATACACTGGTATGGATACACTGGCTGTTTACAGCTGGTGTCTATTCTGATTGGGCAGTGTCCATTCTGATTGATCAGTACCTCTGTTGTACCAGTAAATATTCTGACCATCACTATTTGTGAAGTCAAGATGGCTGCTTTTCTGAAAAAACAAAACAATACAACACTGGGCTCAGTTTATTGTGTCTTGCAGCAGCAGGCTTTTAGAAACAGTAGGCTAGATTCTTACTGCTCTGTACCCTGTGTAGTTTCCTTCTCTTTTCATCTTTCTTAGTAAAGATTTCAGATTCTGGAACAAACATGAAGTCTCTGCCTCTGACCTCCATAGACCACCCAGAGATAACATGAACAGAGAGTAAAACCTTTAGAGCAATGGGTTTGAACTGGCAGATGTTCCATGCTTTTCTTCGATGAGTTTTAGGTCAAGAGTGTTCATCCTTTGTGCTCAAGAGAAAAATTATCAACCCTCAAGTAAGAGAGCAAAGACTAGAAACACAAGATATATAGGAGCAGGACAGAGGGATGGAAAGAATAAAATACATTTTATTTTTGTGAATTATATCTTCAGTGAATTGAAAAATTTTCTGAAACTATTGCTAGTCTAGAGGTCAAACTAAAATACATTGTTTTCCTTGTTGGGCACCTGTGGGAGAGATATTCCATCACCCTTAGTGTCCTTTTGGAAAACAAGTTTACACACTGGAACGAAGAAGTCTTACATGAATCTTAGACGTTGCCTGTCTTTATATTGACACAGTCCATTCACAAAAGCCTGAAGTGACTACAGTGTGCTTGGTTTATAGATTCTACATAGCACTAATGGAATGAATATGAAGTCTACATTTCTTGCAGACTTTCTCGATAACACACTCAAATTCTCCCACAGGATGGCATCACACTATTATTCAACTAATTCAACAATTATTCATTGGCCACTATATGTAAGGTATTTATTCTCAAAGGATATCAAATGCCATTAATAAGTAAACTAAGCTCTTTCTTTTACAGTTAAAGACAACAAGAGTCAAAGAGGTTACAGGACTCCTCCCAGACTACCCAACAGACTGCTCTGAGAGAGAAGAGAGCAGATGAAATTTAATCGGTAGCCCTGAACTATATTTCACTGCATCCTCCTTATTTGGAACCCCATTTAAGAGAAAGAACACTCTATTTAGTAGATCAACTATGTTTTCATATTTTATTCAGACTAAGCAAGCCAACATTTGTCATGACCTTGCTCTGTGTCAAGCATTTGATCCACTGTAAACCAGGGAGGTTTGTTCTCATTTTATAAGGGAGTAAACTGAGGCTTAGAGAACTGTCAAGTAGCTCACCCAGTGTAGCACAATTGGTACCGAAAGGATTTGTACCCGAGTCAGTATGATTCCAAAGAGATTTGTGTATGCCATATCAAGCTTTTCCATGACATTTTTCCATCAGGCTCTAATGTTGCAATTATCTTTCCACCTAAAAGCTAACTATCATGCCAGCATGTGTTTCTGTTTGATGCTAACTTATATATGTGATAATAAGTTTCCTTTTAGTGGTATGGTATAGCTCATCTTGAAATAATATTTCCTTAGAATAATTTTGCTACTTGTAGCACATGGGGAGGGTATCCTGTCTAACTTCCACTGCAAAGTCAAGAAATGGCACTGTAAGTCACTGACATGGCCTGCAAAATATGCAAGCCGAGATGTATATTTAACTCTAGATATGTTACGACCATCTTAGAATTTTTACTGCCAATGCACAGATTTGACTCTAAACTTAGAATATTTCTATAATGAATACTATCTCCCCAACTTCTTTGCACTTCTGTTTTCTCACCTGAGAATATTTTCCATTGTATTTAGATACTCTGATGGCAGACTCCTATATCATTGCATTGGAGAACAGGATGGATTGGGGGATGATTTAGTGTCCACTAGTGATGACTGTCAAACTTTTCAACTTCCTGAAAAGACACAAATTTTATGTTTCTTTGGAACTTGTATGATGGTAAGATTCATGCAACTAACATACCACACCTGCACATATTAAGTGATAAAATTTTGTATTATGTAGGTGACTCAAGGCAGAGCAAAGAACACAAGAAAGAAAACTATAAGGAATATATATATATATATATATATATATATATATATATATATATAGCAATCTAACTATTTTATCTCAAGTCTTCCTTGTTCTGTATATCAGTAAACTAAGGTATTGTGTTACTAGAAGCCTCTCACTTCAAAGATTAATTCTTTTGGCTCGTAATTATGATCCGTAGAAGATGACACAAGTTCCATAAATATAACATTATTAATAGTTTTATTCAAAGCCTTTCTTGATAATTGATTTCAAATAGAATTATTAGTGTAACCAACATTAAAAAGTACATCTGTAATGTTATGAGGTAGAAGCTCCATATAATATCTGTGTAATATATCAAATTTCTAATGAAATGTGTCATATTTAGAAACATTACAAATAATATCCTTGAGCATATGTGGAAATGAAGTAACAGTAGGCCTTGGGAGGGTGGAAAAAAATTATCAGAAAATAACTTTATGCTACCTCAGGATAATAGCTCATAAAATTTTTATTCATAAAAATTGGTAAGCCTTTGGTTCTGAAATTGACTTTAAATGCACAGAAAAGCTACATGAAAGCAATCATAAAAACTAAACATAAAACATAAAATTTTGCCTTTAGCACTAGGTTGTAGTTGGCGAGTCATAGGTAAATGTGAAATTATTACATTTGCCAGTTGCCAAAGGCTTTGCTTTATGGATATCTGCAACATGTATACATAAATCAATTAATATGTTATTTTTCCTATATAAACCCAGGTGCACTTGATTCATTACCTCTCACAAGAGGAGAAATTGGCAAATCAACATCATTATGAAACTGCTCAGGCAATAGACTATCTTCAGAAATTAATTTCTGACAAAAGTTCCAAATCATTTTACAAAAATATTATTTGCTAATTGATGCCCACTCCAACTCCTAACTCAGAGATACTGGGACTTTTAATATTGTGTTCACCTTTTCAATAATACATCCACTGTTTAACAACCACTCACACAGATTAAAAACTTCAACTAATCATGTACCATTTGTCTTTCAATACAGAAACATGATTGCCTTAGCCAGAAATGGGAACTTCTTCAAATCTCTTCTTTGGGAACAATACATACAAAGAATGTTTAGGTGTTTTAATGCAAACACCTGCAAGGTTGGCTAATTAACTAAGAATCAGTGAAAGATTTCTTCAAATGTTCTCCTGAACTTTAATTACAAACAATATGAAAGAATAAATATTATCATAATGAACAAGTTTTCTTTTTTTCTAAATCAATGGTTTATGATTTAGCATGCTTTATTGACAATTATATAGCATGAGCAATAGATTACTTATGCTATGATCCAAAATAAAGAGATGCCCTCTAAAGTTATTTAAATGTAAGGAAATACATTTCCCTTTACTAATATTAAATATTCTGCTTGCCACACATCCAGCCAGGTACTGTAACTGATGAATGTTATGACAACAGCCACCTTTCAATGAGCTAAATGAAACAGACACTGCAGCAGGCATAGCTCTTTACATACATTTCCTTATTTTATCTCTAAAACAATTCCACAAGGTATATTTTTATCATTTTGTAATTGTGGAAACCAAGGATCAGAGAAGGTACCTGACTTACCTACTGTAATATAGCAAATAAGTGGAAGAGTAGGAACCAAACCTAGATCTGTCCAACCCTATACAAAGCCAATGGTGTTCCTTGTATTACACTCATAAAGGTGAGAATGTAGATTGTCCTGGCTCTAAATGATCTATTACTGTCTTGGTCTACTCATTGTTTCTTTTTTTCTCCCTCGTTGAGCCCCAAAAGAAGCTACTGAATTATATAGAGATGCTCGTCCACACTTGTTTGTTTCTTCTCACTACTCCCAACTATCTTTGATTCCCACATTTATTATCTTCCACTGAAAGTAGCTCTTGCTTCTGCCATCAACATTTCTAAGCTAATACTTATTTTGCTACACTGGTTAACAACTAATCCCTTTTCTTTGCTTAAAAAATTTACTTTCTTGTTTTTTCTTCTCATGACATCATCTTTTATATATTTTTGCTGAATATTTGTATACTCAACCATTGCTTGTGTCAGTGCCTCTTATAAGTATTGGTGATACAGTGGTGAAGCAAGTAGACCTTGTTATAGGCTCTGCCTTCAGGGGGTTTAAAGTTTGAATGTAGCATAAATGCATAAACAGAATAATTTCAGAAAGTGATTAGTGCTAAAGAGCAGATGAACCAGGATGATTGTTTGGCAAAAGCTACTTTAGGTAAGGTTAGAAAAGATATTTATGAGGATAGAATCTTTCCAGTGACAAGTACCAAGTGCTGTGATGTGTGCTATGTGTGCAATAAGGGCCAAAACAGACCTATAGGTTCTCCACCACTAAGTAGCTCAAGTCTGAGGGTATAAAAGATCAGTGGACTAGTAGAATCAAGTAAGTGGTAATAAGCACCGTGAAGGAAATAAACTAGGGACTGAGGAAGAGAATAACAAAGAGGCCACTTGGGGAGGTCTCTTGGAAGACTGACACCTGAGGTGAGAACTAAGGATGGGAATGATCCAGCAACACAAAGAGCAGAGAATATTGAGCAAAGCAGGTGTTCAATGATCTACTTTTGCCCGGTACTCTTCTAGATCCTAGGGATACAAAGATAAACAAAAACCCATGTGTATCCTGATTTCTTGAAGCTTATGGTCTAGTAGGGGAGTTAGACATAAATCAAATAATTATAGAAACAGACCTTGGTACTTGTGGGTTAACTTGTGTGACCATACCCATCCATCATTCACTTAACCAGCAAAAGGTGAGAATTTTTCATATATATAATTCTTCTTGGTTATTTCCCTCAGTGCCAGCACCAAAGAATGATAAGCCAGTGCATGGTGTTCATTATCTTTTCACATTTATTTGTTGTTTATTTGCTACTTGAAGGTATACTTTATATATCTCTCAGTCCTTAGCATAATGCTAAACATATAGTAGGAAGCAAAAACTATTTGTTTATTCACAGATAGGCTCATTATGTGCCAAAACTGTATAAGGCTTTGGGATACCAAAGATATAAATCAAAATTCCTGCTTCTAAGAAACTCATTTTCTGTAGAAGACGTTAATAAGCTAAACATTGCTTACAGAATAAGATGGAAGCCTTATAATAGAGTCATGAAACAAGTTCTCTATGAACCTACTGGGGAAGGAGCCCCTCATTCAAACTGTCAGAGAATGAGTAAATTAATCAATGATTCTTTATCTTCCATTTCACAGTTATCACAGGCTACTGAGAGTATGTAGCTTATCGAAATGTTGTAGAAATAGGATGTAGCCATATAAATTGCTCATTTTTGCTATAATTTGTGGAACTGTTTTTTTCTTTTAAAGAACTAAATGGACTTTTCTTAGTAACTTTGGTTTATCTAACTTTAGGTTATCTAAAGCAAAAGTTTTGTGAGTTAGCAGAAATATTTTAGGTGTCTCCCATTAACCTGAGTCAACTTGCAACATTGCTTCCAAATATACGACAGATAAAAATGCGCATATGACTTAAGATTATTAAGAATATTATTGAGAAAACAGATTAAAACTTTAAGATTCCCAAGTTCATGGTTAAGGTTGTATGCCTTATTCATATTTAAGCTACGATTGACTGCATACTCTAGTCATCATTTAGATTGATTGCCATTTGGAGTAACATTAGCCAGACAATTTTCTTGGTCAGTATTTACATCACACATCAATATTTTTTAATGTATACCTTAACCAAAGCCAATACTTTTTATTCTTGACTCTTGAGGTAATTACTTTGGTAAATGACTATGGCATAAATCAGATATCCACATAACAACTAGCCACTGAAAACAGTTATGCACATATCATTTTCCCCAATGCCTCTATAATTAATAAGAAAACTTTAAAATCTTATTTACTTTCATGAAATGGGACTTCAGGTATTGGTATACACGTGCATACTTCTAATTATTTTCAGAGAATATTCAATCATGTAAATGAAAATTGAGGGCAGAGAAATTACCTGTTCTACCTAAGTAAATTTACTTTTCTATATCTGATACAAATTTATGCTTTGAGATTCAACTTTCTCTTTTTTATCTGGTTTCACATGATCGAAATAATTGAATTGAAAAAAATGAAGATGTGATGAAAAATAAAATCAAACCACTTGTTTGTGCACAGACAAAACTTAATTACTTTTTCACTTTTAAAGTAGCTGCTTTGCCAACTTATAAATAAATGATCTTTAGATAGAATTATTTTCATAATTTTTTACTTATATGTTAATTTGGGAGTATTTTTATACAGTTATGTTTTAACATACTTATACATCCACATTATTCTGATAATTCTATAACTGGGAATATTTTCTGCTAAGGAAATAGCTTAAAAAATAAGAAACTTACGCATAAAGATAGATTTCAATTTATTACTTAATATGGTGATAAAGAAGAAACAACATTATGATAAAAGAAGAGTAAAATAAATTATAGTACATCATTCTATGGAATATTATATAAGCTTCTCAGAATTATAATTATGCAAACTTTATGTTATAATGTTAAGTAAAAAAAATCATAATACATAATTGAATATATGCTATAATTCTAAGTGTAATCTTGCTGATACCCAGTAAAATAAAATGAACAAAAAACTAGCAAAAGATATGAAGATAATATGCAAAATTTGTTCTGTTACTATAGTAAAATTACAGATGGTTTTAAAAAAACCCCTTGGTTTTAAATTTTTATAGTGGTCATACATTATTTTAATTTTGCACACAAATATTTATAAATACATTCTAGACTACCATTTTACAGAGTAATTCCTTTTTTTGGCTTTCAATTTCTCTTTAATTCTAACATAGTCAATTTTTTTCCTTAAACTCTAACCTTATGTCCTCTTATAAATCTTGCTTTTATTCAATCTTGCTTTTATTTACTTTCGGTTGAAGCAATTCCCTTTCAGCTCTAGGTTCAAAGGGGATATAATATCACCCACATTCTCTCAATGTCTCCAGTGTGCTGTGAGATTTAATGAGATAACATCCATGCAGCACTTTATGCTCCTTAGAGAAAGGTGCTGTATAAAAACAATGCATTATAATTATTTATGTTATTATAAAACCCACAGAGATATTAGAGCTACAATTTAGCACAAGCAGACGGTTAGACTAACTCCAAGTGCAGGCTGGGCAATGTCCCTTAATGCTAAACTAGAAGGAGGAATTCCAGGGGTAGGAGGAAGTTGCTCCTTGCACTTAGAGCACTTAGCAAATCCTCAGTTACTCTTAATGTTAAAAATAGGGTATTTTGGTTTTAATGTACAATATTCTAAAAATTACAGTATGTCATTTATGTTTACTTGATATACCACTCCCCTATCTTTGCTTAGTTCTAACTAAATATAATTATTTATGGGAAGTAAACTTACAGAGTCAGCATCAAAAGGCAGATATGACTGATTACTAGAAATCATCAGATGATCCAAGCACAACACAGCTTCTGAATTGAATTAAAGGTCATTTAGTATAGCGACCTCTACCTTATATATGAATAACCCCAAATCCAGCTGCTCACAAGTGCTTAGCCATTCTCTGAGCATTTCTAGGGAAGGGACACTTTTACTTCCTAACAAAAGCTCTGACTTAAGAATATCCTACTCTATATTTCGCCAGATCCTGCACTCCTATAGTTCTGTTTTCTGAAGCCACACTGTCTTTCCTCTGACTTATTTCACTATGCTTCTTTATTCATTCATCTAGTCAACACTTATTCTGTAGCCATTGTGTAGGCACCCTGTGACGCTTTGGGAAAACAGCAGATTATGACACTTCTCTGTCCTAGAGGATTTCACAGTCCAATAGGGACACAGACACCAAGATAGAGAAATAATCACAAACACTGTATCATGTTGAAGAGAGGAAGTAAAGTGCCAGGGACAGAGAGGAAGAAAGAAGTAATCTTGCCCTTGAACATTTAAGAAGCCTTCCCAGAGAAGGTGATTTTTGTCTTCTGTTGAAAAGATGACTAAGATGGCTAAGATTTTGCCAAGTGAAGAAATTGTAAAAAAGCTTAAGAATAGATGTGAATGGGCCAGGTTCATGAGAGAATGGTGAGAAGTTCAGTGTGGCAGAATCTGAGTGGTAGGGATGAGACTGAGAGGCAGTGTGTCAGGGCTTTACTTTCCATTCCTACAAGACTGGACTTTATGCCATATGCAATGGAGCCAACAGAGATTCTGAAGCTGATCAGATCTGTCCTTAGGAGGATGACTATAATAATAGCGTAAACAGATTATTGACTAGAATAGCAAGAACCTCTAGGCAAGACATGATAAGGACTTATAGTTCAGTGGTAGAAAGGAAGGAGTGAGATTTGAGAAATTAATAATGACACATATCAATATACTGGATATGAGAACCAAAGGAGCAGGAAAGGCAAAAAGGTGAGTCTATTTTCCTTACTCAAGAGACTGAATAGTTGGTGACATCATTAACAATAACAATGACGAACGACGACAACAACACAGAATATCTGAGGCAGAGCAATCTGGGGGAGAATGGTAAGATAAGAAATTAAATTTTGACTGTAAGTAGGAGGTTCCCATTTGATATTTAAGTGATAATGTCCAGACGACCACTGGGAATACAGATCTGCTGCTTAGGGTAGTCAGAGCTGAAAATAAACTGGAAAAAAATATCCCAAATAAAATAAACATAACAAAATAGTTTAGATGAACTCAGTGGAATAATGAGGCACTACTGTGATTCCCCTTATTCTGTTAATATTGTTATTTCTTCCTCAGATGCTATTGACAAGATGAACTCATTCAGAAGACAATAATGTAAATGTGAAATGAAGGAGCTTAATTTAATTATGTTTTGCTCCTTTATAATTTTGCATTTGGGTTTAATTTTGTTGTTTGACAAGTACAGTTCTTATCTGTTTTACAGGTAATCTTGTAATATGTCATTCTTTTCTTATCTTATCATACTCAACTATCTTCCCTAAGACACCTTTCAGAGGAAAAGTAACATGGCATTTCAGGACCTCTTAGTCTTAAAAATTATCCCTGCCCCCACACACTATTTCTGGGGAGTCAATCAATGCGTCTGACAATTGCAAATAAACTTGGTTCTCTTTTTACCAAGCAGCACCTGCTTTTTCTATTTTTTTTTTTTTTCTGACTCACAACAGACATCGACCACAGAAAACAATATCTATGAACCTGCTGGGAAAATGTTGGAAAGCCACTGAGGATTCTAATTACCTATTGTGGAACTCTCTTTCTACCACTAGAATCTGCTGGTTTTGCCTCCACCTTAATGCCAAAGATATTTCCTGTTCTGCCTCTTCTCTGGGTCAGACATTAGGCTGATCCAGCCTCCTGCTGCAGTCATTTTTCCTGTTCTATGTACTCCATTCTTCTGGTGCTATATATAGACTACTTCTATCAAGCTTCTCTATGTCAACTTCATATTTCCCACAGGATGGATTACTTCCCAAATACTATTCAGTCCATCATGCAAATGGACTCTTGGCAGGCTGATCTGAGAGCTTTCCATACAAATCTGATTATATCTGACCCAAAGTAAATACGGATTAGGCAATCATGGGTAGTGCCACACATCTCAAGTGTAATATAGCAAACTCCCCTTATCTGCCATAGATACGTTCCAAGACTGCCAGTAGATGTCTGAAACTGTGACTAGTATAAAACCCTAATCAACTTCTTTAACTCTGTTGGAAAATGTGACAGCAGCTTCTTCCTTGGAAGAGGCAGTCTCTTCAGAAATTTTTATATTTTTCAGGCCAAACCTATTCCTGAATCTGTGTAACCATCTCTTACTTGCAGTTAATGCCTTGGTGTCACCCGTTTCAGAGGATCTGCTGCTGAAGTCTTGCTCAGTACTTTCTGGAACAACATCTTGCTATGAATTGGAACATGTTTTCTGTTCATGTCTTTCACCCACAAATTTAATGCCTTTTCCTTAAACATGTAACACACATAGCCATAACTTTTGCAGTTTGAGGTGCAATAGCAAAACTAACACAAACTTATTTCCCTTCTTCACGATTTCATGGATAGATGATGATTTGTTCTTACCATAGATCTCAGCAACCTCAGCATATGATTTCTTTTCTTTCTTTATTAAGTATAGAACTTTCACCTTTTCACGTAAAGGAAGCACATTATGACTCCTCTTTGGCATATCCCACTTTCCAGCATCACTACTCTTGTGCTTTGAGGCCATTATTAAATAAAATAAGGGTTACTTGAACACAAGTACTGAGGCATCTCAACAGTTGATCTGATAACCTTGGTGGCTGTTAACAAATGGGTGGGGAGCATATACAGCATGGAGACACTGGACAAAGGGATGATTCATGTCCTGGGCGGGACTGAGAGGGTCAACATGAGATTTCAACAGAATGGTGTACACTTTAAAAGTTATGACTTGTTTACTTCTGGAATCTTCCATGTAATATTTTCTGACCTTGACTATAGGTTAATGAAACCATGGAACGTGAAAACTGTGAATAAGGGGGAACTACTGTAACCGGAATAGGGTCTATGTAATCTCCAAACAGTCCATGGAAAGGAAGTGTCAAATCAAACAGAGCTAAATCTCTCTATGTCTCAGACTTTCATTTTGAGAAATTCAGAACACTGTCTCATTATTAAATTTAAACAGAAATTTGATTATTCTAAAGTAATATTAACCAGAAGACAGAGATAAGATTTCTAAATAAATATATAGAGTTGAAGAGACCAACTGGTATAAGAAAAAGTCATTTTTTAAATTATCATGCATCATTTAATTTTTATAGCATCATACATGAAATTTTAGTTACCTCATCCTTTGGAAATAACAATAAAAAGAGCACTACATACCCATTTCCTTTGGGTCTGCTGATTTTATTATTTTTAATACTAATAAAAAGTTATATATTATAAGTATTCTGGTCAGATTAATTCAAATTGCATGTTTTTCCCAATGATTATAGTTCTGTACAGAATTTTCAAAAGAATTGAGAAGATGTAAAACTTCTTCCTATGACTAGTTTTCTTTACAGCTTAATATTATTAAAAATTGTTTGCCAAATTAAAAGCACTTTACTTTCTATTCAGTGAAATGTTCTTCTTACAATTTACCATGCATATACATCTGTCTTAAAAAAAAAAAAAAACTAAAAGAAAAAAGGCAGGAAAAGTGAATAAAAATTAAAGGAAGATAAATCTGTTCACCAGCCTCATATCTGACCCCACTGCAAAAAAGGATTTACTGAGAGCAATTGCTGGGCAATGCAATTTCAGCTTTTTTATGCTCCTGTGATATATCTACCAATGCCAGTGCTGTGTAGAGAACAGGAATATCATCCTGAAAGCAGTTTGGTTTTCAGAAATCACTTGGGATGAGCTGTCAAAAATATGTTGAACCATATTCTAATTGCTAAACTCACTTGGATTTTGACAAATATAATAGTTTGAATTTTTAAATAATTTTTATTAAAAACCCACAAGCAAAATACCATTAGTCTTTTCCTGTGCAACACAAATCAAATCTTGGTATCAGAACCAGAATTTATCAGTGGGCCTTGAATGAATAAAGTATGTCAGGCAAGTCTTTCCTAAGGAAGATAGGCTATTAGCAGCAATGAAGTATTTTTAGAAGAGATAAAAAATAATTTTAAGGATTTCTAAGAAAATATCAATGATATAGGCATGTACTTTGGAGAAGAACTGGGTCTGTTGAAAACACAATCTATTGACTAGCTACTTCTCTACCCATCCCGCATTTCACTTCCTTAAATTGACATTCGAAGCTGAGCTCATGGTGCGTGACCTTTGTGGGATGCCATCTTTGCTTTCCTAGGCTGAATTAAAGGTACCTACATATGGCAAGTTGGCCAATTTTGTCTTTCATCTCTGCTAAGTTGTAATAACTTGAAGTTAGGTCTATTTTACCCATCTTTTATGTTCTAAGCACCTAACAGTGTTGAGAACATAGTAAGAAGACAAAAAATTGTCAAAATAATGGGTGCGTGAGTGGGCAAACTGCATTTTCCTAAATTGGGAGAAAATGACAGACAAAGCCCTTGGGGAGAGAAGGGTACTACTTTCAAAATTCAGCACTTCTTTGGGAACTTAAAATACAGATTGTGAATATATTCTCACCTGGAGTTGCAGAGACCAGCACTCAGCACTCTGAAGTTTATCTTACAGGAATGTCAATTGCCTTGGTGTGATTAATAGTGGAGGGACAGAACAAGCATTCGGAAAGCAGCAGCTTGCACTACTTAAATCAAAACATACCAAACAAATCTAATCTTTTCTATTACAAAATCTGCTAAAGCACCCTGACAACTTGATTCAAGTTTTAATAACTGTTTAAATAACTACCTCATTTCTATTTTACTGAATGGGTGGCTTTCTTTTAACATGTGGTTGTAATGAAGAAATTTACTTATTGTTTGTTTAAACAAAAGATGATAATTTGTATAACAGAGGCCCCAGAGAATGAGTTAAATCGATCTGTTATCTATCAACTTTCACAGAAAAAAATTAAACACAGGTTTGTGAAAGTTTGAAGATACATACTCCATCATATTTTTAATCCAAGGCTTTGAAAATAAGGAAATTGTATCATTGATAATGGTCTAGTATTTTAAGAGGGGCAAAAATGTCCCTCTTAAAATGCAGTTTGTTTGAACTCCTGTACCAGTGGATCTCTGTTAAAAATATTATGCTTGATTAATGATAATTTTTTTTCAATACTCACTGTTATTGCGAAAGGCTTTCAACCAAAGCATGTTGTTTTAATGATGTTACTGGCACAGTACTTTAAACCTGGAGATATAGGTTAAAGTATAATGGAATCAGCTCTCTAACAAAAGCAATGCTCTTTAAGGATGTGAAAAGAATGAGCCTTGTAGAGAAAAATAAACTCTGGTGAGAAAGTTACATTTTAATGGTCCCAATGCTTTATCGTGCAATTCCATTTATGTCTTGAGCTTTTCTTAATTTGGTCTTTCCTGTCATCACCACATTTTCCCCAAAGGTACAAATTCCTCCTTTTCTTAATTTAAGACAAAAACCCCAAGTGAAATATAATGCCTTTACCTTTGTTCTTTTTTTACGAGAACTAGGTCTAGTATTAACTTTCCAAAGAAAATTGAAGAAAAAAATAAAAGGTCTAAACACAGAAAATACAAAAAAAAAAAGTTTTAAAATGTATGTTTCAGAATTGATAGCAATCTAATGTGATCACCTACTATCACTAAGAATTTATTTGATGTACTCTGTCTTAAAGTCAGCCTTGATCATTTGTGAAATGTTCTTAGTGTCAAATGTTTCTGTTTTAAGACAATCTCTGTGAGACAGTTTTTATAGCCTTCTGACATGAAACATATCTACTTCTAAAGGTCCTTCTGGTTTTATATCACAATGCCATGGTAGGATTCTAACTAGAAGCTGTAATTTTTATTACTCCATTGGACACTATTTGTGATTAACCCTCTTAACAATGCATTAAAAAAAAAAAGCCAAAAAACCAAAAAACCTTCAAAGGCCGTGGTGCTCACTCCCCACTCATTGGGTTCCACTTTCACAGAATCACCTCAGTTGCTCTACAGTGAGATTAAGATGCAGGTACTTTTTTTTTTAATTCTAATGTGCAGCCCATTTTGAAACTATTGTTCTAAGAGCTGAGTAAAGTTTAGAGGAAAAATTCTGATAGGGGACATTTGATGGTTTTTGATTATTTCTCTGAGTTTTTCAAAGTGCTGTCCTATAATTTTGACCCTGTAATTGCTAACTCTTATAAAAAAAATTGCCTCTATTATTAAGCAAAACACAATGTTCCCTAAAAGGGAAGTGAACATCTTGCTTTTAGATTGTTACCACCATAAATTCTCTTGAGAACAGAGCCAGATTTAAGTAAATTACTTAATTTGATGATTTTTCTCTTCAGAGCTCTCCTATGCTCAAAGATGGAAGATTTGGGGCTTGCAATGTGAGAGAATTTCCTACATGACAACACACACACGCACACGCTCGCCATTAGAATTGTGAGGTTATATTGAAAGATAGGAATTGTTCAGAGAAATTAACACCTTTTCCTCTGTGAATACTTAAAACTTAAATGCTCTTCAACCCAAGTATTCCTGGGAACACACCTGAGATTTTTATGATTCTATCAAAAAATCTGAATTTTCTGGATCTCAAATTTATTACTATATTTTTGTAGTCTAAGTAGAAGTTCAAAATGCATGGCTTTTAAAATCCTTCCATAATCTGTTGTCTATGAGTTTTTCAAACTTTTAATTTAGAAGACTATTTGCCATTGACTAAAAAATTACAGGGTAGGTAAGTTAATTTAATTGTTAAAGATTACACAATGAAAAACAGGTCCTTTTTAACTAATTTGTTGTATGGGTGTGTGTGTAAAGATAGACTGGATACAAATCATGATGAAGAAGATTTATAAATAAATTATATTCAATCATCTAAACAAATGGTAAATTGATGTACTTAGAAAAAAAGCGATTAAAATTAATTCACTGACTCAGAAAAGTGATCACTTCTCACATGGCATCCCTCAGAGGGGCATTATTTTCAATGATATTTTTACTTAATATAACCATTTATAAAGGGACAACAATTATACCGTTTTAGTGAGCTTCAGATTTTTACTTATATTTTGGCCTAAGGCATCTTTTCCCCTCTGTTGGGAAACTCATTAGTTAAAATTTACATAGATTGTCAACTATAGAGTAGGCACTCAACTCTGAAATCACTCTGCTGATTCAAATTATGTTCTGAAGGGAACTGGTTAAACTGCATTTGACAAACGTGGAACAACTCAGCAACATATGCTCAAGTGGCACCGTCTGGAAAACGAAGAACGAAGCATGTCTTGCTGCCTCATACCTTGCTTATCACGCAGTGTGTGCAAGAGTCTGAGTCTAAATAGACCTACTGAGTACTTTTCCCTATTGAAAAAGGAAAAAGAGGGTAAGAACAAGAGTAAGAACAAGAGAGACTGACTCTTTGTTGTGTATTTTGTGTGCTGTGTGTTGTCTGTGTAATTTGAAAAGGAAATTATGGACAACGATACTCTATTTTGAAGTAGGATGACAATCACATTATCTATTTATTAATGATGGACATAGAAAAGACATCAAAATGCAGGAACTGAAGGTTGTGCAAGTAAATTAATTTAGATTCACCTTTGTAGAATATTGCAAGTGGTATACACTATTACTAAAGCAACATGTCATTGATAAATATAACTATTTGTCCAAAATAATCATTTCAAGAACATAATAAGGGAACAGTGGGAACAAATAATAGAAGTCATGTTCCCCAGTTAAGACTTAGATTGAAATGATTTAACTTATTTATAGATAACCAAATTAAACAAATAATTTTATTTTAATCAATTATAGAATATTAAGGGAAAATAATCCAACACTTCAAAAGACAGTTTCAGAGACCTCAATTTTGTCATTTATTAAAAGAGGAAACTTTAGTAGATGATCTATAAGGTTCCTTTTAGCTCTAAAATACTCTGTTTTTCTAGAAGTGAAATGAATAATCTTAGTAGAGAAAAAGAAGTTACACTGTCCCTAATTGTCATCTTATTTGCAGAACCATAAAAAGGGACTCTAACTTTACTAGGGCTCATATTCAGATATGTTTTCAATTTTAATATGTAGAATTAATTGCATCTGTACATACAAAACAATGATAACAATTTGAAAATAAATAAATAATAATGATGTTGACTATGTAAATGAATAACAATTAGCTTTCTGTGCACTTAATCCCTATAGATTTTTGTGCTAGTCTATTGATATGTCTTTAGTCCTTCACTATATGAATGATAATTATAATGCTAATGATATTAATAATGAATACAAGTCATTTAGGATCTATTTTGTGCTCTACCATTGACATATTTTACCTTACTTAATATTCACAGTAATGTTATGAATACATGTTTTATCTGTTTTATAAAGTGAAAAAAAGTAAATTCAGCTCATAAGGTAAAATAACCTACTCAAGGTGTCCTATCTACTCCATGACAACTCCAGGAATTGAGTTCAGGGCAGACTGCAATCAGGGTGCTGCCCCTTCCACTATGCCACAGGACAAAGGAACTGAGGGGAACGTGCACTGAAGAAATGGCAGCTGGTGAAATGAACTGAAATTCAGAGCTAATATAATTCTCTCCAGATTCCCTCCAGACACTTCACCTCAGACAACTCTGCCTAGACAACAGTCCTTCTCACAGTGAGTGCCTTTGCATAGATTGATCTTCCTTTCCATCATGCCATTCCAACACAGGAGTCCTACACTCTCCCTTCTGCCCCTTAACTTAGCTCCCAAGCTCCAGACTACAACTTGGAAGTCCCATTCCTCTTTCTAGTTCCCAGTAAGTTGAAATCTTTGGTCTAACACTTGATAACTGGTTTATGCACCCCTCTTTGTTCAGGCCCACTCTAAGCAATAAGACGTCCAGGTGGGAGGTGTAGGAGACCCTACAATCCTAGGCCAACTCATTTCAGAACCAGAGACAGAACCCATCCAGGATCTTCTCCATGCAGCAATGATGGCAGAGTAGAAAAAGAAAAACAACATGCATATATGCAACTATGTGCAGGGTCCTTCTGAGTATGGGACCCTGTGTGACAGCATGGTCTGCATGCCTATGAAGCCAGCCCTAGATGCCAGTTGAATCCTCACTGAGTGAAAACCATACCTAGTTGGCTTTCCTCTGAGGATATGAAAACTGTATATGCCTCTATTATTAAAAATACGGAAAGAAACAGACATTTGTTTTTCATCACAACTTACAGTTCCTAGTTGGTCTTAATAGGTTATCTATAGTTCCATGACATGGCAAATCAGCTTCTTCCTACTTACTTCTCAACTATTATAAGAGCTACTTAAATATTTACTACCCATCACGCTGTGCTCAGCACTGAACATGCCAGACAAACTACCAGTGTGAGCTGCCCTTCACTGTCTTATCCTATCCAGCTTTCCAAATTCTTTGCCATGACCATGGGTGTGGCCCTGGCTTAACAACCCATTTCAGTGACAGTCAAACACACTCAAGGATGACCACCTTAGTGCCAAGCTCCTCCTACCCAAAATATTATTCCAGAGGAGACTGTGACATGGCGAATACAAAATCATGGATTTTTTTAAGCCGGTCACTGTAACATCCTCTCATCTATGAATATAACGTATTGATTTTTAACTTTTTTGGTTTATTTTAAATTGTGGTTAAATTATGGTTAAATAACATAAATTTATCATCCTAACCATTTTTAAGTATACAGCTCAGTAGTGGTAAGTATATTTACACTGTGGAGCAACCTCATCACCATCTGTCTCTAGAACTTTTTTCAACTGCCCAAACTGCAACTCTGCACCCTGTGAACAACGATTCCCCATTTTTCCCTCCCTGCAGCCTCTGGCAGCCACCATTTACTTTCTGTCTCTGTGAATCTGATTATTCTAGGTACCTCATATAAGTGGAATAAAGCGACAAATGTCTTGCTGTGACTGGCTTATTTGATATGAGCTTTCGATGTAAAATTTCAGGTGGATGTGTACAACTGGAGGAGAGCTCTTTTAGGAGCAATTAATAGCCACCAAATGTTAGAGAATTTGCTTACTGCTACAGGAAATAAGATCTGAAAGGGAGAGGTGGATCTACTCTCTGGGTATTCTCTGGTATTTCTCTGGAAATATTCTATCCAAGCAGGCTAGTGTCTTTTTCCTTCACTTTCTCCTTATTTGTCAAGAATGTTAAAATCCTTTGAAGTCAACTTGCAAAGTGGCCTGTTTCTTAAAAGAAGAAAAATGCCTTTTTGTCTCATAGTAATAAAACAATAATCGTTTAGGTAACCAACCTGTGAAATCTCCCATTGTTAAATATTAATGAGTGCTTTCTTCCTTCTTCTTTCTTCCTTTCTCTCTTTCTCCCTCTCTCTTCTTCCTTCCTCCCTCCCTTCTTCCCTCCCTCCCTCCTTCTCTCTCTCTCTCTCTCTCTCTCTCTCTCTCTCTCTCTCTCTCTCTCTTTCTCTCTCTCTCTCTCTTTCTATGTGACTAATCAGCACTTCACTTCTGCTTTACTTAGCCTTAGTTCACCCTTTGTACTGGGAACACTTTGCCTAGATATGCAAATCATTGTAGGCTGACCTTGATAAATGGTCTGTGTTTGTGTAATTTAGATTAGTTCAGTAATTGTTTGGAACAGCGGCCAGAAATCTTCCCAGGCATATTAAGCATTCACTTTGAGGACTTGGTGGTCTGTGAAGAAGAAAAGGTCAGATCGAAGTTGCTTTACCACCATTGCCCCAAGGTCATGCCTATTCTTGCTGTCAAAAAGCGGTTGCGTCAAATCCATTAGCTGAAAGCTTGTCTGGAAAGAGGGGAGTTGATTCCCTAGATTTTCATGGAAGCCAAGATATGGTGAAGCTGGCTAACCTTTAGAAAAAAAAGCAGAGCTAAGCCAAATCGAAAAGGTAACAGAAACGGTCCTGCGGCCTTTGGACTTGATGAATGATCTGCTCTGGTTCTGCTTTAAATAGCTGGTACCCTAGAATAGTTCTTGAGAAACTGAGTGTCTGACTTGTAGTTTTACAACCTATTTTAAATTTGTTTTCTTATATAGAACTATTCCTTTTTTGGCTTTTAAAACATCTAGGAACTCCTACTAACAGTAAGTACAAGGAAGGAATATGATAGCCTCTAAGAATGCCAGAGTTTGATCTCTATCTGCTTTACTCTACTGATTCAACCTGACAATAGGCTTAGTTCAGAACCACTCTTGTGAGGGGAGAACTCACCACTTGTCACAGCAGGCTCCTTGGAGAGCCTCACTGTTTGGCATTCTCTTCTTTCAGCAATCCAAAATAGTTTCTTTTAACATCCTCCCTGATGCAGTCATATCCTTTGAGCCCATAGCCAATATGTTTTAAAGCCTTTTCCAGACTTTTTTTTCCATAAAGACTGCGATAATTTCTATCCCAGTTTTCCCTTTTCCAGCTAACTCATTGTGATGCTTGTTCTGGCATACTTGCAAATTCTCTCTTGCTATGGTCGTGTTTCTCCTACATGTTCTACTGGTTCACAGCCTCTCTCAGACGTAGTGCCTACATCTGAACCCAAACCTAGGATTAGTTCACCACCTCAGGGCAGAGCATGACTAACAACAACCCTGTTCTAGATGCTATACCTCTTTCAAATTAAAAAAAAAGTTCGTGTGGTCAGACACTCAAACATGCCTGCAGGCATCTAGATGCCTATAATGCAAAATCAATTCTCTCTCCTCTTCCACACCCTTCAGCCTCGACAGCTCCCAGAAAACAAATTCTTCACCTGCATCTCTTGAGTAGTTAGATGGTTGGGCATGAGCTGTTTCTTCCCCAAGCCTCATATTTTTAACAGAAAAGGACTCATATAGCTAGAAACTGGCTGAAAAGAGAGCAAAAAGGCTTCCCAGACGTCACTGAAAACTGAGCTGTGGTGATGCTGGCTAACCTTTCTGGAGAAAGCACAGCCAAATCAATGTTCATAAAGGTAGTTCTACAGCCTCTACATTTGATAGGTAAACAAGGGCACATCTATAGTTCGATTGGTTTTCCTTAAATTATAAGTGAGGTTGAACTTTCTTTGATAAGTTTACTACCCATTTATATTTATCAACTATCTCTTCATATTCTTTAGTCATTTTTCACCTTCAAACAATTGCTTCATCTAGAAGTGATATAAGGAATTAGGTTGTGATCCAACTTAATTTTTTTCCCCAGATACCTAGTCAGTTGTTACAACAGTTATTGGATAATTTATCTTACCCTTACTGATATGAAATATTACCTCAGTTTACATTAAATTATTTCTGTATATATTTTAGATGTTTTCTAAATCTTTACCCTAATTTAGTGACCTTCTGCCTATTTCTTAATGCAGAAACAATTTTAGCTGTGGCTTCATTTTATATATACATATATTTATATATATATATATATACATATATATATAAAATATATATATATATATTTTTAATATCTAGCAGGGCACCTCAGACTTTTCATGGCTCATTTTGTATATGTGGGTTTTTTTTTTTTTCATTTTAAATGTACAAGTGTCAGCTTCAAAAAAAGTCTTATAATATTGAATCTTCTTATTCAAAGAAAAGTATGTCTTTACATTTGTTTTTTTTTATGTACTTTAGCAGGAATTTCCAAGGGCTTCTTCACACAAAACCTACATATTTTTGTAATCTTTATTTCAGCTGGACATCTCTTTTGTTATTATTGCTTTTATAAACAGGATGTCTTTCTTAGTATTTTCTAATTGGTTATTCATTGTAAAAAGTTATTCGATTTCTATAGAGTAACTTTGAAACCAAGTATCTTTCTGAAAACTGTTTCTAATAGTGTTTGTGCTAATATTCTTGGTTTTTGGAGTATATGACCCTATCAGTTGCAAACATGATCATTTTGCTTACTGCTTTACACTTATTTCTTTCACTTGTTTAATTCCATTGGCTACCACTTCCAGAGCAATGGGGTGGTAATGTAGGAGATATTTTAGATAATTTCAATGATGGTCATTTCATTTTCCTTTTAGAATGACTTATTGCTTGCTAGAGGCTAGAAAAGCTAAGACTACATTTCCCAGGACTGTTTTGAGCCTGGATTCTACGTGTAATCAAACTCACACCAAGGAGTTGTCTCCTTATGAAATTTGGAGGGCAGATGTGAGAAAAAACAGGCCAATTCTGCAAACCAGGAGCACTGTCATACAGATTTTGAGTTTTCTCAGCCATATATAGAGACCTGGGGTCTAATGCCTAGTTTTGTAGGTATTGGAAGCAGTGGGCAGGGCATTCATTTTGCTACCATAGATTTTACCTGAGACAACGTGGGCATGGAGCTAACACTAACAGTTGGGACAGTGGTTGCCAGATTTCTCTACTTCAAAATCACAACAGTGGCAGCAGCTCTTAGCAGGCTGGTTCCAGGCTGCCGTTCTAGGAAACATACCTGGAAGCTAAGCCTAGAGCTTGCTCCACCAGCTCTTCCAACAATTTTATAATCAATTCTGCCATATGGCCCTTTCTATTTACTATAGCTAGAATGGTTTCTTAATGTTAACTGAAACCAACTCTCACTGACAGACATATTTATTTTGTTCCTAATATGAAAGAAAATGTATTGAGATTCTAGTATTTTAGCATTAGTATGATGTTGGCTTTCAAATGTATGCATGCATGCATGTACAAATATATCTGTATAATGCTTTAAAAATACTTTTGAAATTATTTCTTTAATTTCCTCCCTATCTATGGTTAAATACTCTTCTCATTTCTATTTTATGTCTTTTTTTTTCTCCTTGGTACCCTTAGCTTCCTGTTTGGATAACAAATTAACAGTGGACTTTCACTATTAATTGACTACTTTATAAAATGTTTTACACATGTTACTTTTAAGTATTTCCTACCATTTTTGTGTGTGCATCTATGTGTTTTTAAAGGCTAGAACCCACATTGAATTTCTGTTAAACTAAATCTTCTTAGATTTGGCCCACAGTTTTGTTATCCAGGATATTATCTATACCGTTCTTCTTCATTTCATTTGTAAATTTGACCAGAATGCAATTTATATAATTTATTTAAAAAGAAAAAGTTAAACTTCAAGCCTACTTCAAGCCTTTAGAAATCACTTTATAGACTAACATTGCTTTTTTAATTGGCATTTTTTAGGTACAATCTTCAATCAGTTCTGAATCTGCCAAATTATACTCACAGTTATCCTTCATTTCTTTACCTTAATTTATATCAGGACATTGCGCTAAACTTCTCAAATAATTCATCAATTGCCAGAAGCTCTAGACCTGTTTTTTAAAATAATTGTTTTAATGAACTTTTAAAATACTTAAAAAAAATAGTTTCAAAACAAGATTCTTCAAACTTCGGTTCTAAGGGAAAGCCTATAACATTCCTTAAAATCAGTAATCAATAGTGCTTTTCCGTCTACTTTAAATATTCAGTCAGCACACCCCTACCACGAGTCAGTGTTTCTTAATCATTCACTGCTGCTTTCTCCATTTTATGGTTTGCAAACAAAAGAAACATTGTTAGGCTACAGTTATCTTTATCAACACTTGATTTATATATTTTCACCCAAAGTATTCTATTCTTTAATTCAATTAATGCCAAGATACTAAAAATGGAGGTGTATATATATATCTATCTATCTATATATATATATATATGTATATATATATAGATAGATAGATAGATATATCTATATATATATTTATATATAAAATATACACTTTTATATATGACATGAATCTATATATATACATTCTATCATCTATCTCTCACTTATCTATCATCTAATCTATCATCTATCTATCTGAGATTGTCATGTTGCCATAGAGTCAATCCAATCTCATTTCCTCCTGGGAAGAAAAGTGCCATATTCTGTCAATTCTACAATAGTATCAATTGTACAATACACTAACATTAAATTAATAACCACTTTTAGGACAAAAAGGAAATAGAACCAATGTATTAAATATATTCACTGCCTGAGATGTGTTTCAATGTGAAAATGGACGTGTTAGAATGGACTGCACACTGTAACACTAACTCCTAAGGGTCTCTTGCAAGGGTGGTTGTCTTCATCTCAATCAGAAGACACATTATTTTTTTTTCAGACATCTATATCATTTGATCCTTTGGAAATATAGAGTCAGGTTTTCAGTCTATAGCAGAGGATGTCTCTGAAGGATAAAGGGCATGATTTACTGAAAGTGGGATCACCCCTTCACCTCCTTGGAGCTCTTTCTCTCCTCATAGCAGCTCTGCTACATTCTTACCTTACTAGATGCCATCAAGTATTTTCTGCAAGTTTCCACAATTGCAAAAAAAAAATATTACACACAGCTAAAAGGAACAGAAGTTACTGAAGGCATCAAGCTTCAAATGATATTTTAAAAGATTCTTGCTTCTTACATGTTTAATTTCATAAATATGTCAGCTTCAATTAAAAAAATTGGGCAGTGGGCAAGAACTGCTCTGACAGTCGGTCCTGTTGATGAAGGTTAAGTACATTGTTTAGAATGAATAACTCTGTATCAGATATAGAGTGAAGCATGAGGCGGGGAAATCGATTTAAACATATAAAATAAGGTACTTACTGTATGACTTATACTGTGTTTTACATATAGAACTTACTTTGGGGAAAAAAAGCTTTGGCTTAAAAAGCAAAGCCTTTAAAATGCAACTTTCAGGCATTTTTCCAATGCTTAATGGACAGCTTTAAAACATAAGACCAGGAATACAGGAATTGTTTCTGGTTTCCAATAAAGCTTCATTAATCACCATGGATCACTAAAAATCAGTAAAATGCCATAAAAGCGTGCATTCCATTTTCTTGCAAACCTAAGGCTGACACTTCTATAGAGAAGGGTTAGAAAATGGAATGGATTAGACATGTTATAGAATACAAATTAGTAGTTCATGGCAAATAGGAAATATATGTATGTCTGCATTTATGTATAAAATATATGCATAATGGTAGAATAAAAAACTTTTTATTCTTTACCATCAATTCACTTCTTTATTCCTTTCTTATTTTAGGAGAATCATAGATCAAATTTACTGAGTATTATACATACTTTATAGACAAAGATAATAGGATTTACAGAGGTTAAGAAACTTCCATAACAAATTAGTAAATGGGGAGGGGACTTACCCCAGGGTTTGTGCCCCAGCAAATCTGACTCCAGAATTTGTCCTCTTAAAAACACAATTATTTACAGTCTCCACACAAAGCATTCAGCAATAAATGATCACATGTATTATTCTGTGGCCAAAGAGTATGAATCAACTAAAAGCATTCAAGACATTAGGTCAAACATGTTAATTGCCATCTCTTAAATTTGTTCTATTTATAGAACATATAGCATGTCTCTTCTTCAGGAAAAGCAGCCTCTATAATAAATCTTAATTCCTTGTTTTATTTCTCATACTTAAAATATTTCCCTTTAAATCTGCAGTTTAAAGTCTATGTAGCGTTAACAGCAAGAATTATTTCTGGTTTCTGACATATAAGCTAAATTAATACCTATACTATTTGAGTTTTATGACATTTTAGTTATATAAACTTGGGTTTGTCCAGAAATATCTGATTAATGCTCTTCAATGTTGTTGTGTGGGTTTATAACATGAATATATTTTTAACTTAAAAGCAAAAAACCCTCACTAACAAAAATTTCTGGATCTTTTCACCACGATTATGGTAGTAATGCATTTAGACAATATGAGAAACTGAAGTATTGAGTTGCTATCATGCGATAAATTTTAGTATTAACTTTAATGATAGAGATTCGAAGTTCAGAAATTCTTCCTTTTGATCCTAACTATGCCATTAATTAACTAAATGTCCCTGAACATGCTACTTAAAATTTCTGAGCATCTTCCTCTTCCTCTGTAAATACTACCCTACCTGGTTAAACTGCTACGGTTGGTGTTCAAGGACAGAAAAGAAATGGATATGAGTTAGAAATTGAAAATATTATTTAAATATAAAGTATTATTTTAAAATTATCTTGTTCAGAGCCTTATTTTAGACAGTTCATTTGTTAAAATCTATCCTAAATTTCTAGGAACTTTATTCTAAGCATGTCAGTTTCATTTTCAACTCCATCCAGTCTACACTTTTCTAGATTTTCAAGACCTTCCACAGTCTGACTTCAGGCTGTATATGTAGCAGTAGCTCCCACTGCTAACCACCATGGATTCTGCTGCTCTTTTTAAAACTCGATTGACACACTGTTCCAGATTTTACTCATAACATTTCCCACATGTTCTCACTTCTACTTAATGATGACCTTTTCTGGTCATCGAAACCCCAAAATTTCCTTGATCATCCCTGAAGCCCCTTGAAGAACTGATAGAATATACCTCATTTTATGATGTCCTTCTTATACTCTCCAATTTTTTTGTGCGTTTGTGTTCTAGTCTTGCTTACCTCACTTAATTATAATCTCCTTAAGGTGAAAGACCAGTTTATATATATATTTTAGAAAATTTGTTATCGTGCTGAGCATTTAACTGGTGTTCTTTTTTCTGTCTTAGGTGATGCAATGGATATTCACTAAACAGTACCTCTTAAGTGCCAGGCACTGTGCCAAGAGATGAGGAGCAAGAAGAGCACTGTTCCTCTCCTCAGGGAGAGCATGGTGTGAGGAAGAATCATTCCTATGCACAGACATTCCGTAAAGAGTTGCAGGATTCTTCCATAGGGGAGCCCAGGAGAGTGACACACAACCCAAACTCTAGTTAGTCAGGGCAGACTTCTCGGAGGAGGTGACCCTTAAACTAAGAATCTCAGAAAGAATGAGTCAACCATGTGATATGATTACTAATCTCATTTTCAGCTTCCCAAGGTAATTGAGCTAAAAAGAATTTAGGATTCAGCTGAGGCCCAGAGCTGCACCATAACTTTTTAAGCGCCTCTATTACAATCATGTGCTGCTAGCCGTTACTACCATAGGTTTTCCGTTAAGTCACCTGGCTTTACTCAGCCAAGCTAATGATATGCATAACGTATGCTATTTTCATAGTTAGTTAATCCATCCCCTTAATTACATTACTGGTCAAGCATCTGAATTGAAATAAAATGCCCTAAATTGAATATCTGTATTTCCACAGCAGAAATGAGTCTATATAATATGTATTTGTCTTTGACTTAAATAGGATTTGGAATAATATTTAAGAAGAAGAATATAACTTTATGAGGAATTAAGAAAAAGTCTATCATCAAAGGAGCAATGGAAAGGACATTATGTGAACGCACATCAGGTGCTAGCCACTAACAAATCATTTTATAGCATTCAAGAACTCTATGAAGGTAAATACAATATAGTCTTTTTATAAATGAGAAAACAGATTTAGAGAGTTTAAGCCACTTGTCTCAGGACAAAGAAGACAGATTTGAAACTCAAGCTCCTATCATTCTTTCCCTACATTGCCTTCTTCACCTAATTGATTGGTCAGAGATGTGGTCTCTAAGCAGGCTCTGTAAACCATGTCAAGTCCTCCCTTTTTACCATTCTCATATCTCCCTGTATTTTTCCATAAGAGAAATCACCACAGCTCATGCTTATGTATATATTTCTATGATTCATTGATTAATATCTGCTTCTGCTACTAGTTTCTAAGCTCCAAAAGGGCAACACCATTTTTATCCACCATATTTTATGCCCAGGGTCTGGCATATAGTTGGCATTTAATAAGTACCTATCAAATACATGACATTTACACCATGTAGTCTGAAGGAAGAAACTTGGGAGTGGTTGATCAAAGATCCTTCTAGCAAGAACAGTATGGTCTCAGAGAGGTGAGAGATGTACAAATTGCCTGGGTGGTTTGGACAACGCAATAACTTATTAGTTTTGAAATACTCACTAGCAATCTTTTCATTCTTATCAATTGTAATAAAAATGTCATGGGATAAGAAACTATCAATGTATAAAGACATTTTAAATGTCTTGTTATCAATTGCAACTGGCTAGGTATAGCTTTTACATAAAATTATTTTAAAGTTACAAATATTGTAAATCCTTTGGTATTACTGTGTACACACACACACACACACACACACACACACACACAACTTGCCTAGAAAGAAAATGTTGGAAACTGAATATCAGTATTTTTATATCAGTGCAATTTTACATTTCTGTGTGCATGTAGTTTGTATAACTTTGTTATTATAAGCCCCTAGCTGTATGCTGATTCTGCCTAAAAAATTTCATGGATTATGTTAGTGCTTGAGAATTTATACATTAATTAGGTTGGGGTTATAACTTTTAATTTAAGATTACAACCGTGATCTACAAAATAATTTTATCAGTGGTCTTATTTATACAGTATTCTAAGATTTCCTTCAATAAGCCCATTTTGTTTTAATTTGGCCAAATTCTTTGTCTGATACAGAGCAGCAATCTAGTATAATTCAGTGAAAGACTGACTTCATTAATCTAAGTAAGGAGATTTTTTTCATCTTCTAATAAGAAGTGAAATGCTCTGCTTATTTCATTCCTGCAAAGTGAAGACAAGAAGAAACGGAATTAAAATAAAACATTATGTCATTTATTTCTTACAGCAACACTTACCAGCAGTATTATTGCTCCCATTGTATACGTAAGGGAAACTGAAGCCCAGTGAAGTTATATAACATACAGTGTGAGTGACAGAGCTGGTAAGTGATACAGTCAGAATGTGCCTTCTCTGGACCTCAGTTTATACACATGTAACAGAAAAGTGACTGTTCCATTTAACTGTGCCTGATTTATGTGATAAATTGATTAATTAATGTTATGACTCTATGAGTTTGTACTTCATAGGCATTCACATTACTATTGATTAAATAGTATTTTAATTAGCTAAGTTTATTTTTGGCAGCATAGGTAAAACCCATGTGTCCAAGGTGATAATAAAAATTTTCCTCCATTGGGTAGCAAGTGTCAGTGAACATCATGGTGGAGCTGGATGCCCTGGGGGACAATAGGGGGGCAGCAGGCGGATAATCAGTCCCCTGGTAACTACTCCTCAGGTAGGAGAGGAAAAAACCACTGTATAGGAAAGGGTATCTGACACTCCCAGCTTTAAAAAAGAAAGCTTAGAAAGGTAGTCGGTATTGTCTATGAAATTTCAATGAACCTCACTGTGTCATTAATTCATGAACAATTACCCTGTGATCCAAACTGTCAACATCTAAGTTTAAGCTTCTTAATTGTTTAAAAGCTCTTTAACTCTTTGGCTTGCAGGCTGAATGTCAATGAAACAAATATGAAACCTCAAAGAGCACTGAAATGGGTTTGAATTTAATGGTTCTTGGTGATAGGTTGACCCCAAAGACAACTCCTGGCTTATGAAACGTCACTGTTGTTAAAGCTGACAAGGATCTCAGAGGCTCTAAGATCTCCTGTGAGAATTTCTGATTTGGCACCCATGGTGCTTTATTTACATTAGAGTGCTCTAGCTTTTACAGAGATTAAAAGAACACTTAGATGATCAAAGAATTTAAATAGCACCACTTATGTGACTCACTGGCTGCTGGAAAAAAAAAAAAAACAAAGAAAAAACATTTTAAAAAGCATCCCAATAGGAGAAATATTAGAGTTGATTTAAATGCCTTTATTTGGTTCCCAAATCAAATATTCAAGTGGTCACCTCTATACAGAAACTGACCAATTCATAAATGGTATAATTCCAAATTTTGTTTATATATATATTGATTACTGAGGAATCAAAGCATCTGTGGTTATATTCCCAGACTAGCAGAACAATGTCTTATGACTTATAGTTTAGCTGAAATACTGTGTTTTTTACAAATGTAAAATAGTATAAAACAATACTATCACCTTGCAGTAATGTGACAAAAGAGTGAGATCCTCTTGCAGTTGCTATCCAGAGGGAGGGAGGTGTTCTTTTCTGAGGGAGGGTGTGTGTGTGTGTGGTCAATGTGTGGATGGTGGGAAGGTGGCAACATGTCCTCATCTTATGCACAGACTGCCCATGTACACAGAATTTCTACAAATCACATCTTGATAATTGGTCGTTCTTGCCTTAGAACTTTTCAAAGCACTAATGAATATTTAGCTCAATCAAGATCTTAGACCTGTCCAATGTGGCAGTCACTTGCCACACATGGCTATTGAGCACTTGAAATGTGGAAAGTCAGAACTGAGATGTATGATAAATATAAAATACACACTAATGACTTATTATGAAAAAAGAATGTAAAATATCTCATTGATATTTTTATATTGATATACGAATGGATAAAGATGTGGTGTACATATATAACACAGCATTACTAAGCCATAAAAAAGAATGAAATCTTGCCATTTGTGACAACATGGATGGACCTAGAGGGTATAATGCTAACTAAAATGAGTTTGACAGAGAAAGATAAGTACCAAGCGATTTCACTTATATGCAGAACCTAAAATGTAAAACAAATGAACAACTCAAACAAAACAGAAACGGACTCATAGATACAAAGAACAAACTGATGGTTGCCTGGGGAGAGGGGGAGGGGGGAAGGAGATGGGCAAAATAGGTGAAGGGTATTCAGAAGTACAAAATTCCGGTTATAAAATAAACAAGTCACAGGGGTGTAAAGTACAGCACAGGGAATGTCTCCACAATATTTTAATAACTGTATGCTGATAGACAGTTACTAGACTTAACATGGTGATCATTTCATAAGGTATTTAGATGTTGCATCACTATGTTGTACAGCTGCAACTAATATAATATTGTATGTCAACTACTCTTCAATTAAAAAAGGAGTCATTGAGACAAGATGTCATTGATGTAACAGGAGATTTGTTTATGCACTCTACCTTTTAACAACTTATTTCTAATTTTCTTTCTACCTCATTACACGGGACTTTTTAAGGTCTCTGAACTCTCTGGTAATGAGAAGATCTTTCTGCTACAGGAAGATTCTAGAATTCTCTAGAAATTGGTTAAAATGAGAGCAAAATTTTAAGGTGAATATGGGAAAAATTGCTCCAAATACCAACCAAAGATATCTTTTAGTTAAAAATTATAACATTGATTATAACATTTGCTTTGCCTGGCTAGAATCTGCTGCTGTGTGTGGTCTGTGATGATAGTTTTCCAAAAGAAGCTGAATGAATGTACTAACTATAAGAGCTAACGGTTCCCTTGTGGAGTTAATTGCTTACTGGCAGAATAAAATGCACTGTTTCTTAAAGATTCAAACGCTAAATAGAACTGAGAGTGTTAACAGTGCTGAAATTCTTGGTAGCTTTTATCACCCATGGCAAATAAAGTTTATTCAACGCAGTACACATTTATGGAAACTTACTGTAACACACTGGCCAAATGGTGGCGCTACTAAGATAAATATGATGGCTCATGCCTTCAAGGATTTCATAGTCTAGTGGACTCCACACTGTTTTGGAACTTTCAAAGGAAATTAGCCTTAGCTAATACAACTCTCAAGATGTTCTATAGTGAAAGAATACAACAGTTATTAATCATGTTGAGGCAAAAACTCAAGTTTTTGATCAACTAGAGATAACATCAAACTGCATTTGGATGACAAGTCTACTATTTAGAAAGCACTTAACTGGCTCACTGCTCCACAGAGAAAAACCCATTTGTAATCTGTCACAGAAGTTTGGGCCTGGGTCTAGCAATCTAACTCTGTGTGCAATGTTGAGGAATGCACTTTCCTTAATGGGCAATCCATGACAGCTCACTAGTCAGCTCTGGAAGTACAGAGATATGGAATTAAAATATTGGGGACTTCTGATCTTGGCAATTGTGGGGTTCTTACTGAATCGGAACTTCAGCTGCACAGCACACTGATATCTGAAAGAAATGACTCCAAATGCAAACACTTGAGTAATTTGCTGCTAGAAAAACTCCAATTCCTACTTCAAATTGCTGTGTAACAATAAGAAAAAAAAATCGTCCTCTATATGGTGGAAGGGAAAATTATCCATTAATGACCAAGATGAAATATAAATGTAACAGATGCAAAAATACTTAAAACACTCATTATCCCAAGACATTCAGTGCTTAACTATGCACATTGCCTTTTGTTACGCAAAAACACGCAGCCGCTTTATTGAACATTATAAGCATTCTTAAGCAAGTAAAAATGAGCTTGTCTTCCTGTTAACATGCTGTATAACACCAATCAAATTTTCAACGGAAGCATAAACATCTTCCAATTAATCATCTTGGCAAAAACTGTGCATTTGGTTTAGAACACAATGCTGCTACTCCTCTATATCACTCAAGCAAGTTTAATTCTTTTCTTTTTACTTATCATCTTAAACATAGTTTTATGTCTGAATGAATTAAAAATTCACTCAAATTTTGATGACTGGTGAAATGTAAATTACATAGTTGTGATCTCCTCTGCAATTTTAAATATTCACTAAAGTTTCCCATTTAATTTTTATTAGTTCTTCTTTCTGAGATGTTGAGGCTCTTAGAAGAGAGGATATATATTTTATTCATCTTTGAGGCCCTAGTACCTAGCCTATAACTAATAAATATTAATTACATATTAATATATGTAAATAAAGACCTCTATTTGCTGGATTAGGTCACACTGGTGACATTCCAGAGAGAATCATAAGAAAAACCTTCTCCCAAGGACTCTGCCCTGACTAGAGACAGCTTAATGTATGTTTCAGGCAAGAAGGAAGGAGGTGTTAGTAGACCAGATAGCTTGTGAAACGCAAATTTAAGATGACGGAAAGATGAATGACCCTGCTGACTTGTTGAGAAACAGCAAGCCATTTGTGTGGGCAGAGAGCCCTGAGTTGAGTAGTGAGTGTGACAGTGAAGAGAGGTGAGGCTTCCAAATGAGGCTTGGATTGTGAGGGCTCTCATAGGACACTTAGTGTTCTCTTAAAGGCAATGAAAACCACAAAAGGATTCCAAACAGAGAAGTGACATAGTCAGAGATGTTTGATAAAGGAAAATTCACAGAGGAAGATGGATTTGTTGTCCTAAATTTCAATACACTGCTTTTCTTACAGCCTTCTGGTACAATATAGAATAGCTACATTTTCTCTTTGACAATGGAAGAGAGTATATTCCTCCCCAAAGTCTATGCTTTAGGCTAGATATCCCCATTTCCTTCATCATTCCTTTGTCATTCTTTTTGGGTCTCTTAACATCCTGGTTGTTGGCCTTTGGACATGCTCCCAGGTTTGTCAATGTCTCTTTTGAAACACAGTGCCCACAGCTTAACAAAAAGGCAGAAATCACAAAGGAAAAGATTGATAGATTTAAACAGACCTAAACTGAAAAGAACTACATGTTGAACAAACAAACATAACTCAGACTGTGAATCTCTGACTACCTGCATCAGAATCACATTTGGGCTTTCTACGATTCAGATTCCAGAATTCTAACTTGACATTTTATACCAAATTTTCAACAAACAGTGTTCAGAAATGTGCATTATACATGCAGGCACACAAACACGTACATCTGCTCCATACTGCATACAGACATACCAAGTGATTTTGGGGCAGACTTAAGCTGAACAAAAGTTGTTGTAAATAATATTAATGACAAATAAAACTCAAAACAAATATTTATAACAAATAACAGAAAAAGAGGTAATACCTTTAACGTGCAAAGAAATATTACAAGCCAGTGAGGCGAATATTAAGCGCCCTGATAAAAATTTGAGCAAAGGATACAAACAGTCAATTCACAAAAAGAATAAACACAAATAGACAACAGACTTAAGAAAAAAACGATCATCCTCACTACCTGTACACTAAACTTTGTCTTCAAAAAGCTTTGAAAATAAAGATTTTCTAGCATCACACAACACAGCAGCAAAACCTAATCTGACCTCAAGCTCATTTGGTGGCAAAATCTGCTGAGAAGGGAGGATGTTGATGGTCTCTGCCTGTTCCACTTATGTGGACATTCCCGTTTCACTGCAGAAGGATGAGAGCGTTGTTTGTTTACAGTTTGCTGTGCTACCTCAGGCCCCCTGAGGTGATTGTATAATTATTGTTTTGTATTATCTTGCTACAAGTCAAAAAGAAATTTAAAATTTGAAAGTTGTTGAATTAGTCATCAAGGACATGTGTAAATAAATACATATATATCAAAATGAAACTCTTTTTTTATGCCAAATTGGAAACTATTAATACAAATCTAGAATTCTTTGTTGGTGAGGGGAATGTCACCTTCAGATACTTATCATGGAATGATAAATAAAACAGCCTCTAGAGGGAAGTTTGGCTAAGCATATTAGCAGGCATTTTAACGTACGACACATTTAACTTAACAAGTCTACTTCTGGGAATTTATCTTAAGAAAATAATCATTGTATCATGTTCATTGCAGCACCATAAATAGGAATAAAATGAACACAAATGTTTAGTAACAGGAAAATTAATACAATCACAGATGAAATTATAATACGTTTTTTATAATGATCTCGCAAAAGAATATTTCATGATGTGGAAAATTTTAATAACATATTTGAAGAGAAAAAGCAGTTTATATAACAATAATAATACAGAGGATGACTGTATTTTTGGAAAAAATATATATGTAATTATATGCATAAATTAAAGTCTACAAGTAATGATGGATTTATCTGGAAGATTGCATTATAAATAATTTTATTTCTTCTTTATTCTGTCTGTGCTATCCAAATTTTTTCAAGGAACTTAAAATGCTTTCATAATTTAAGAAGTCCAGTGATGACCTACTCTTTATAGCTTCATGAGAAAGATACAGTGTTCAAAGATGGAAATAATTTTTCGAAACATTGAAAAACAGATCAGACTGATTTTTACTGAGAGATGAGGGAATCAGAAAGCCATTTTAGTAGTGAGATGAAGCATCCCATGAATTTGAACAGAAATAGTGAGGGTGACTAAACACACTAGATTTCTGGGAATCAATCATTTTTTTAAAAAATGTCCCATTATTCATTTAAGCATTTGTCTCATTCAGTCAATCGCAGAAAATAGACATTGTATTACCTAGAAAACCCTAGAGATCAAATAGGAAATGTTTCAAGCTACTAACCACGCAAATGCAGAGAACTAACATCTGGATCATACTGAAAAGTGATGTTTAGTGTCTTCTCTATGACAAGCCTTGTCTAACAAAAATCATCAATTCATTTTATTCTAATCAAATTATGCCCTTGTTATAGTTCATCCCCCGCAGGTCACATGGCTAGAGATTTTTCCAGTTAGAAAATCTCATCTTACAAGAATTCCATTTCAAATTCTCCTATTTATATTGTTAAAAACCATACATTTTCTTCCTCTCTTTATCAAAATAAACCATAACTTTTAATTACCTTATTATAAAAATCAAATAAATATCCATTTAAAGGTACCTCTCCCACTAAGTTTGAACCCGTGAATGATGCTATGTCAACATACATAACATAAAGTAGTGTTATTATTAATACTAAGCAGTTTGCATTTGAAAATGGTAATTTTTATAAATTAATAAAACATGACAGATTGTATACAAATTTAAGATTATGAGCTTTTATTTATTTAATTCAATTGGTATAGGTTTTTCATTCATAATAATAGAAGTATTTACTCCTAATATAAAATCAGTCATTTCAGTCCTCAATCATTCCATTCACAAGCAAGCACCTCCGGGGGGCATCACCATCTCTCTCCTAGTAGCAGTGACAAGGTAAATCAAGGCTCAGTTGAAATGTTCTTATCTCTCTTCCTTTTTCCAGGAATTAGGAAAAATACAACAGGGTCTGCCATGCTCAGAATTACTTTCTGATGACTTTGCAATCAGAATTCTTCTAGCCTTTTTCAAAACTCAGGGAGGAGCAATCATAGTACCAAATTTTACCGCTCTTATAGCCTCTTTTGCGGCTGTCTGTAAGAAGTGCACTAATGCCCATCACGGAGGACATCAGTTTCAACTACAAAAGTTAACCTGAGCAAAAACTGGGCCCAGGAAATATATGGTAGAGTCAGAACAAAGACCCTACTCTGGGTAGAGATGGTTGTGCTTTGCAAAATATAAAGAAAATTTAATTAGATAATAAATATTTCTAGAACCTATACCAAATTTAATGCATAAATTGTCTAATGTCAACAGTATCTTAAATATGTCCTTAAAAACAAACTTTTCATTTCTGATCAATACAGATATGATTTTCACATAGAAATTTATAATAAGTAGCTTGTACAAATATGCTGAAGCCATAACCTGAAAAAATAACAAAATTGCTTCCATTTAGAATAAAACATAATTATTGAGTCCCAGTGACCTGTCAGGTACTGTCTAGGTGCTAGTCTAAGTATAACCAGTATCCGTTGAATATTCTCCATGTTCGACCTGAACTATTCCATGTAAGTTTCAAGACTTTTTTTGTGAAACAAACAAATGCACTGCAACAGGGCACTAACTATAATTGAAACTTACAAAAACTTCCATGGACACATAAGTAAAGAAGCACTTAAGTTTCTCTGAGAGGGGCAGATGAGGTTTCACGGGGAGATCATTTAAGCTGAAGAATGAAAGATGGCTTAGGGCAGCCAAGCATGGGCAAAGGCCTACACCATGAAAACGGCATTATGACTTAGGTAACCAGTTGGTATTTCAGAATTAATGGAGTATTAAGTGTAAGGGTAGGGTGAGGGAGGGGAAGGAGAGTGACAGGAAGAAGCCAGCAGCTAGGCATTGGTTAGATGATGAAAGGCCTAGCATGACATGCAAAGAAATTTCTATTCGAAAAATTCTGAAGACCAGATTTTCATGTAAAAAACTTCGGAGGAATGGGCTGGGGAAAAATAATGCCAAAAGATTGGATAATACAGATTTTTAATTTCTTGGGAAGCTAGCTGTAAGAATATAACATTGCATTTATTAGAGTAAAGCTGTTTAGAGAATCCTCTCTCCCAAGTTCTATTGCTGGGGCAGCTGCCACCTTTATATTGTCTCTATCCTTTCCCCCAGAACGATTCCTTACAACCTTTTGTCTCCTACTATCCTACTGCATATGCAGGACTCCCCCTCAAGGTCCCTGAGTTTCTTCATTTTACATCTCTTTCTAGCACCCTATTCATTAAATCAAAGGATAGTACTTGGCACCCACTCTCTTTAGAAGGCCTAGGGAAAGATGAAAAGGATTATAAACACTTAATTTTTATTTTTCCCCCCAAACACATATTTTTGTGTATAAAGTTATTTTGTTATAAAACTGAGAAAAATATACCTCTGATTTCATGCTATTGAAATTTTAGATATATATAACTTGCCAAATAAATGCATTCAGCTATTGAAATCAAATGAAGATTAAATAAATAGTAACCATCTTAGACATAAATACATTTTCAGCAAAGGGATATTCATAAAATATATTTTCATCTAAAATTAGAGGAAAATGTGCCAGGTACATATTCAGTTTTAATTGTTCAGCTTTTCATAATTTGCACCACAGGAAGGATGTAGATTTATGGGAGAAATGCAAAATTCTGAACAATTCCCTAAACTTTATCAAATGCAATAAATTCCAAGTAGCATCTGGTGATGTGGAATTTTCTTACAGTTATTTTGTGTAAAGCTATCAAATTGAAATAACAGTAAACATTCATTTATTTTCAGTGTATTACTTTAGAGCAGTGAGTTTCAGAGAAATCACATTTGGGCTAAATAAAAACTCATTCACAGATAAATTCCCTAGCGATACCAGTAGATATAAGAGGAAGACCCAAGAATCTGCATTTTTAACCAGCACCCAGATCATTCTAATGCAAGTGATCATGGTCACAGGAATCATCTAAAAATCATCTGTAGTACCTAGTAATTCCCAGACACCACTGCATACTTACTAAACCAGAAACTGGTGATCTTCCCATAGAGAATTCACATTTTTCTAAGAGTTTTGGTGATTCTTATGATCAGGTAAGGATGAGAATCATCCCATTAGGGTATATCTCTACTAGTAGATTACATCAATATTCACTGTTACTCAGATTCTAACTTTATATATCATCACATTATTACAGTTCTTAGCTAAAATCAAAAAAGCCTGAATGATTAATTGTAATTCAAAGCATAACTCTGAAACTTTTTCTCATCTAAATCAATTTATTTTCCTCTATCCAGATATGCAAAAATATCACACTTCAAGTATCTTTTTAATTTGACTATCGTAAAAATCCTGTAACATGGATTAAGAAAAAATTGTCATGTTATAGATGAGATGATGGATTCCTAGACATTAAGTGACTTAACGAAGGTCACACCGCATTGAGAAATAGAGTCCAGGCTCAGGCTACTTCAGGAATCTTCCCATTTTTCACTAAACTTCCTACTACCTATCAAGTGCTTTGCTATGGTCACCATGTATATTATTTAATTTGATAAACATGACAGTCCTGAAAGGTATGAAAAAGGTATGGATTTTGAAGTCCAAGAGACTGGAATTCTGCTGAATCTACACTGAATCTGTATGCCTTGGGCAACTGTTATTTTCTTAATTTGTAAAATTATAATGATAATCTTATGGGGCAGGCTGGAAGAGATCAAATAAAATAAAGTATGTCTAAGCATCCAAGACAGCACCCAGCATATAGTAAGTGCTCAGTTAATGCTAGCCCTTTGTTTTTCTTTCTGCCTCCCAGCCCCCTCTCTCCCTCCTCCCTGTTTTCTTTCTAGTTCAGTTGTGTTTCTACTGCCCTAATTAGTAGCTTGTTCCTCATTTACACTATAAAGCATTCCGGTATTGGGCTCAATCTCTAGTCTAGACTTTGAGCCACTTGTTGAGCAACAATCCCCAAATTGCGTGTCCAAATCCAGACTTAATGGACCTTTGGCTTAGAAACTACCTAGCAGGGCAGTGGCTTGGGTCTTGGAGGACCCAGGTTCTGGACTGGGCTTAGGCACTGACAACTTTATGACAGCAGGCTTCCATTGTAAATATTAAGATGTGATTACATGGTTCTAAATGTTTCTCCTACTCTAAAATTCTATGATTCTAAAGTTGTTTGTCTAAAAATGGCTGTTTTTCATTTCTTATTTTAGGCATGAGTTTAAAATGCATGTTCTGAATTACTGGGGTTTACCGTACTGGCTTCCATGACCTCTCATTACGTGCATTACATGCATGATATTTTACATGCATTTTTAACTTGTTCTTTAACTTTACTATTGTATACTAAAAAATAGAGGAGCTTATAAAAATATCTCATATTCTTGATGTTCCATTAAGAGTAGTTACAAAGTATTGGCCTATATATACTGGGGAGAGATAAATGTCTATCAATTGGGCTTACATTTAGCTTCACCAATAATATTCTGACCTGAAGAATAACCAAACTTGAGGAGTTTGAAACCTGTCCCAGAGGAGCCAGGGGCCTGAAGAAATTACTATGTCAGTCTTCAACACCGCTCTTTTTATAATCATGTATAAGTGGTATAATGACAAGTGGCAACTGCTACACATGACTTCCAGGGCCAACCATGGTACATACACACAAAGACAGGCCGAGGGCCGGAGGGGACCTTCTTTAGGGGTGATGATCAGGCACTAATCATTCCCAGGCATCTGGAACAACTATGAATCCATTGAAAAAATAAAATTTGAAGGAGTTATGTCTTGTTACCTCATGTAGCTTTGAAAAAATTATTGCTCACATGCAATAGTATAGAATTTATATCTTCCCAGTTTTTTAATCATGTTCTAGCTCTTTTTAAAAAGATACCTCAGGGACTAGAATATTTAAATTGGGATAAAACTTACAATAGATAAAATGTCTCTATTTTCCACTTGCTTAACCAAATCTAATAATTCCTTCAAGCTACATTCTTCCCACATTATCCATAAAGACTTGAGTGATCTCTTTTGCTCACAATAATCCTCATAAAACTTAATGCCTGTTTCAATATTATAATCTATATCATACGTTAACCAGATTATTAGTTTCATTTTCAAATGAGTGTGTTTCTCACACTGGTATACATGAGTGGTTCCTAAAATTTTTTGCCCAATAACCCCAGTGCTTCCAGTTCAACTAATACTTTCTAGTAAAATTTTCCTGTTATCATAGGTCACCTGCCAAGACATGTCCTCTGGCATTTCTTAGAGACTGCCCATTTGGCTGGATTCATCTGTGCTGCATGTATACAACTTGCAATGGTAAGTCTTTCTACTACTTAGAGGCCAATCGCTGGGGCTACTAGTAAATATGTTGAGGTTCCCCTCTGTGATTCTCCCTGAATAGTTTCTCTTCGCACTGGACCAGCAATGATGTCAGACACACAAATTGGTGACAGTCAATAAGGTTGAGATTCAACTTCTTAGGCTCATGAAGACAATTGGCATTTATAGTTAATCCAGGTAATACTTAAATTGTAAGCCCATGGGACCTATAACAAAAAAATACCTTTACTGTGTTTTCAAATAGGAGTGTAACCCTTGAGTAAGAAAAATGAAGATGTAAAAGAGTTGTAAAGAGGAGTTTAAAATACTTTGAAGAAAGTTACATCAGGTATTCCCAAACCTGAAGAACATGTTACAACAGGTGTACAGCCATTTAAACAACCCTTTCTTTTGAAATAGCCTGTAAACAAAATCCCCTAAAATAACTTATTCTGAAAATATGTCAACTTGTCGAAACACCACGGCTGTTTAATTAAAATAAGCTCATGCTTGTTGCTCTGCTGTGTTCTGAAGCAATTGATTTTACTTTCAATAGCTATGACCTCTAAAAAAGTGCTCTACTAAAATCAGGTGATGGAATTTTAAAATAAAGTCTATCGAGTCATAATGTCTATTTTTTTAAACTATTCAACTTCTGAGAACCATGTGCAAAACAGAAAACAAACACATTTTAGATGTTACACAGTGAAATGTCGTAGAATGCAATTTTCATAATTAGTTTTTCAGTATATTAAGAATTACTTTTCAGAAAATATCACTTCTCTGTAAGTGCTTTTCAATGAGACTAAGAGTCCTTTTTAACACTTAATGGAGCAACTTATTCATATTTTTATTTGGATATTTAATGTTTGTAAGATCATAATTCAATGGAAATAAGCTAATCTAATATTATTGATGGTTCATTCTCCTGCTATTGGTAAATGTTTTACTTCTTAAAACATCTCATGTTCTTTGGCTTTTCTGAAATAATGTTATGTTCATTCCTTTATTCTTTCATTCAGCAAAATATTTATGGTGAAACTATAGTGCACTGAACATGAGTTAGCTGTGGGAATAAAAAAATTGAAAAAATATATTTCCTCTCCTTGAGGAACTCACTTATTATAGGAGGTATGTAGAGACATAGGTATGAAGGTACTAGGCAGGTACATAGATAAATTATAAGAAAGAGAAGTGCTGAAAAGATGTATCAACAGTGTGAGGATTCACCAAAATATGATCCTTGAGTCTCTCTTCTTCTCTTTAAAAGTCTCTCTTCTATGAGACTTCTCTTATCACCTTGAAGCTCATAAAGCTATATTACACATATAATGTAATTTTAAATTATGTATCTGTTTATATATATAAATCTAAGATATACACACATGCTTACACACACCAAGTAGCCTTCTAGAGGAGAGGCTGTTAAAGAGAAGAAAGATTCAAGGATACACATACACACATATGTATATATATACACACATTCATTATATACATACATATAGTGAAACCTTTCTATACTTATCTATAAACTCCAAGCAATTTGCCTTCTCATGCTTTTCTCTGCTTCCTGGGCACTCTGCTCAGCAGATGCTATCTTGATGCTAGACTACATTGATCCAGTTGTGAAACTCAACAGCTTTAAATTTTCCCTACACCAATCCCCTAGAGTTCAGTTATGTAAAGCATTTATGGGGGACAAAGAATATATGGAAAGTTAACAACAGATATAACTTCATCAGTCTCTACGGTCATATCACTAGCTAATCTCACTCACCTCCAACCATTCATCCACACACACTGTAGGATTTATTGGCTCATCGATTCAACCCAACACACACACACACACACACACACACACACACACACACAATATCTCCATTGTTCTGGCTACTTGCCTCTCCTCACCCCTTCCTTCTATTCCTCTCTTCCCTCTTTTACTCTCTCTCTCTTCCTGTAAACTAAAAAGTACAGAATATTCTTTATCTTACAAAGAGAAACTTCATCTCTTCTAAAGCCTTCAGATAGCAGCCAGATCCTGGGAGGGTGGGAGAGATGAATTTAAAATATAACAAAGATAGGACTGTTTACTTTCTACCTGAATAATTCTTCTAAATAAAAACAGCCTTCCTAAAACATCTCTACCTTTCTACTCATATTTATTCTATCGAATTGTGAATTCCTCTCTGCAGCTACAGACTCCTGTTGGCTGTGCCACTGATCCTTGATCTCCTTTCCCCGTCCTCTGTTTCTAGCACCTGATGTGATGCACACTAAGAATGAATTCGTAAATGTTTCCTGAACTTAATGGAACAAAACAGAGTTCTTACCTTGATGATTATGATACTATTATTTTAATATTTTTCCCAGCTGGAAAAAATATTCTTATTCATTGTTCTGCCTTTTCAAATTCTAGCTGCCTGCCCTTCTACTCTCGGGTCTTCTTTGAAGCTTTCCCCTACTACTCTATCTAGCCTGGTCTCTGTCTGTCTGTCTGTCTGTCTCTCTTTGGTGAGCCTCTAAGATACTTTTTTCTTTGCTTACTCTATGACACATCATATTTTTAACTTTTACATACCTTAGATATATCTTTTCTTCAATCTAGCGGAGGAGACGAATGGGTAGGACATAACTGAAAATTAAATGTCTACATAATAAACTAAAGGGGCATAATAAAATCAATGCCATAATTGTAAATACTAAAAAGAATCTGAGATAAGATTTCCTTAGAGGGACGTGTTTTTTACAATTTACTTCTCATGTTCTGTAGTAATGAGTGATTTATATGAGTCATATTATATTTTACTGGCATCTGTTTATGCCTTAGTGCTAGAGACTTAACTATATCTCTAGAAAAATATGATACCATAAATAGTTTTCACAATAAATGTAGAAAAATCCTGTTTAATGAATATTCACAAAAACAAATAATTATACTTTCTCTAAAAGTATTCAAAATCAACCTACTAATTTTTTGTTAAAATAAAATCTTTACAGCAGCAGTACCATATTCTAATGGTTTCTTTCTTTTTTTTAACCAAACATTAATATATTTTTCAATATTATAAGCTGAATTTTCCTACCGTTAGGAAAGCCTAGGGTCAATTGCTTTTAAGTCATTTAAGTAATTTTAATGAAGACAAATCTTTTAGTGAAAGTACTCTCTCCATTTCCACTAATTTTGCTACTTTTCTATTTTTCTTTTGTCTGAAATATGTGGATATGGGATCGATTAGATCACAGTTTAGTTGGTTATGGACTTATTAGGACATTTTTGCTATATATTTTTAAAGACCTTGAGTACCTTCTGGGGCTCTGTTTCCTTAAATTCACTCTCTTACCACTTTTGATAGTTCCTGAAACTTCATCGTGATGCTCCCAAAAGGGGACAGAATTTGCACAAGACTCTGTGCTGAAATGCCATTTCTTTACCCTCATCAAGCAGTTATTACTCTGAACCTACTGTTGCTGCCTGACTGAAACTCTGTGCGAGGGATCCTCCAGGGATATATAGTTATAAGCTATGGTTCCTGCTCTACAGGATAGAAAATACTGATTTTCAATCCAGGTACAAAGTGCTACAGGAGTTTTAAGGAGGAAATAATCACATGGTTGTAATGAGAGGGAGCTGAAGTGGTCCTCAATGATAGGGTCTAGATGAGCAGAGCAGAAGAGCAATACATCTGGGGAGGAAAAAGAGGCTCACAGACATCCTGGAGTAAGTGTGCTGTGGTCAAGGGCCAAGCAACAAGCCCTTTGGTCTGGGGTAGAGCTAGAGCCTAGAAGACGTGGGAGAAAACACAGCCAGGGCCAGATTGTGGAGGGCACTCAGAGAGAGCTCCTGAAGTCTGAACTTTATTCTTGGACAATGAGGAGTCACTGACTATTTTTGGCTGAGAAGTGGAACGTATAATATGGCATTTCAGTTAAAGTTATGAGGGTGAACTGTGTAAGGTATATGGGACAGAGGACATCTGGTGGCAGAGGGTTCCACAGGAGATTATTTTATAATAGTATAGAGGGGAGTCAGGACTGGAATGGTGGCAGAGAAATGAGAAGAAAGTGTTAGGCTACAAGAGAGACATAGCAAAAGGCTAATCAATAGGCTTGGCTAGCTGATTCAGTGTTGGAGAGAAAAAAGGAGTTGAGAGACTTATTTGGGGACCTCATTTTTGACTCTTCTTTGTATTAGACACCTACTAATTCAGTTGTTGAGGCTCAACCTCTCCCTCTTCTTCTTTGGGACTGCCTCAACCCCACACAACTCACAGATGGGCAAAGAACAATCCAGCCCTTGCAATCCCTTCCCTAGTAATCTGGAATTAGGCCTGACACCTAGAGAATGGTCTCCCTCTGAGGAGATGGCTGTGTCCACTTTCTTCCATGTGAACTAGGAAGCTGAAAAAGCTGCTTTACTATAAGAGATAAAAAGAAGGCAGAAATGGGGAGGGGGGAGGAAGATGATAGATAGAAAAGAAAAGCTAGGTCTTGGTTCTTTGTTACACATGCCCCCAAAATGCAATTGCATTCCTCCCCTAATTCTGTAAGACATCTTTATAACACAGTAATATATTCCCCTATTGATGGAGCTAGCTTGGCAGGGTTATTGTTACTTGTAGCCAAAATGGTCCAAATGGATATATTCCTCAGCACAATTCTCTATCTTCAATCAATTTCTGCTCTGGTTACTTTCTGAACACTTTAGCACTTTAGTAGTCAGTAAACATTTTCCTGCCATTTTCTTCTTGTAAAATGTCTTTCTCTTCCCAATTCTGCTGACTCTGCCTGTATAAATCCTATCCTTCTTTTCTTCCATCTCTCTTTATTAGGTATTTCTTGAGTGAGTCCATGATATCTGTAAATTGTAATGTTACACTCTCCCACTTCAAGTCCCTGATTTTAGTGGACATGTTGGAAGAATAATTAAAGCTACATAAATAAGGTAGAAGGTAATGGATGGTAGTAGGAAATCAGGAAATTTGTGCTCTTACATATACAAATTTAAATAAATTCACAAGGCAGTGGTCTACTTATCTACTTATCTACCTTTGACTCTAAAATGGGTTTTAATAGGTACCAGTGGCCACTTGACCAAAGCAGGTATTTCACATAAGGAAGTATATTAATTAGGAGTATTAGATGAAAGGAGATAAAAATAGCCTTTAAACAAGCAATGCAAGATACATTATTGCATAAGTGCTATAAATTCAGTTTTATAAATATCCAGAGGAAGTCTTTCAGCAAGTGAGAGACAGATTTGGAATCTGCCAATGATTTCTTATTCAAAATCCAGGGCTTTCTCCACTATGCCAAATTATCCCACAGGAAATTAAAAAAAAAAAAATCAATATTTAAATGAGATAAATAGTTCAATTTTATGTCTTTAAATAATTTTCAAAGCAATAATGTATTTTAAATTATCATCCATTAAAATAGTTTTTATATACTCCAGGAACTGTTTTTCTCTTTTAAGACACTATAGGATATCTCTTATAAAGGCCTCTCTTTTTTAGCTTTAGAAATGAGAACACCAATCTGCTGTGAAATCTCACATAAATTTGGAACACAATAGAGTATACTTTCCCTTCGGCAATGGCAGCCTTTGTTGTAGTAACTCACAATGCTTCAGGAGGGAAAAACTCAAAATTGCCTTATGAAAGCAATAAGAAAATGTCTAGCAAATGGACATGTAATGAGCAAGACAAAGTGCCTAGAAATAGTTAATGTCTCTTTCTGTCCCTTTCAAAGGACACTCCTAAGACCCCAAAGCAGTCACACCCGAAGATTAAGCAAGTACCACTGGTTAGCTCTTGCATAAACAACCTCTTGTTAAGCAGGGCAGAAATATTGTTCATATGAAAATGGAAGGGTCTCTGGTGAATACTGAAAGAAAGTGATAATTTCCATAACCAGAAAAAGCATTTTTACATGATTCCGTTTTTCAAATGCTATAAAACCTGGGCTGCTTTGGTAATTGCTTATCCCTGTTTTGCTGGCTCTGTATCATCCTCATCTCTGCAGCTTTCCATTTACGAAATGATAGGGGGTCTTTTGTGTTTTGTTTTGTTTTGTTTTTCCCTGAAGCCTTGGCAGGAAATCACTATGCTGTATGGTTTCTAGGGGCCCACCTTGCAATGTTCATACAATGAATTTTTGGTGCCCCTCTCATGAAAGCCCAATTGGCTCATCCTCCCAGTAGAATTGTTGAAAATATGATCAGAGAAGGCCCCATTAACAGCAACTGTGAATGATGCTCTTCTGTAGCTTTATGCAGCCTTTTGTTGTATAGTGTTTTTTAAACTGAGAACAAAGAATAGAGCAGCTTCGCTGAGAAGGGGAAATACAAAGACACTTACCTGCATTACAATAAGGAGGTCAAAGACCAAGATAAAAGAAGCCAGGAATGCTCTGGAAACTTCATCACTAGGCAAAAATCCCCGATTCAGCTTGTCCCAGCTGATCCAGTCAGTTGTAATGACAAGTACAACCACAGAAGTCAGAGTGAAAAGAACCGTCCTGCAAGGAACAAGGACTCATTAGAGAACCTTAGACATGATAATATAGACATTGGAGAGTGCATGTTTTCTGTGCTATATTAAATGTCTATCCCTTGCCAAGTAACAATCCTAAGGTATATTCACCAAAAGGAAGATGCAAAAAGAAGTAAATTAAATGCTTTCTTTCAAAAGCAATTAGAAAGAAATATGATAGCATCTCTTCCAAGATTTTCCCTTTAGGACATTAAGATGATTCAAGAACAAATAATTAACAACACAAATATTACAAATGACCTTGATTAGAGCAACATGTTGCAAAGAGGACACTGGTGTGTAGCTCTCAATGTATGTACGTCATTTACTGAGAGTAGAATACATGCATATGTAAGAGTATAAGGCAAATGGTGAGTAAGTAAGGAAGTCCTTTGATTCCATTTTTGTTCTATAAAAAAGGATAGTTAAGATTGGTCCCATTATTATTTCTGTAGCCTGACAAGCTCCATAGAGGAACCACCTCTACATGCCAACAGTCTAGCCTATTCTCCTTATAGGATTCATGACAGAGATAGCTTGTGGCCTAGGACCTGTCTAGGTCACACCATGTCTGATTGCATGTTCTTTGTTATAAGATACAAGGGGCCTTAGATTTTCTTTTATATATCTTTGTAGCCCCTATAAACCTTGCATAATTGTATGTAGATGAAATTCAATAAATGTTTGTTAAAATTGTAACAATTACCAATTAAGTTTTCTATAAAAATAAAAAAATACTTAAATTAATCTTTAATGTTGATATTTAAAGCAAATCGGAACTATGGGCCATGAAAATTTAATCTGCCAGAGAATTGTCCATAATGTAGTTAAGTGTCTACTTTAGAGCTAGACTGGTTTCTGGATATTGTTTTGAATTGTAAAAAGAAAAAAAAAACTTTGAAAAAGTTTTAATCTAAAGAAAGAAAAAAAAAGAAAGAAAAAGGAAATAAAGAAAAAGAAGAAAAAAGAAAAGAAAAATGGGAGAAAAATATAAAAGTAGAACAATATCTTGGACACATATCCATTTTGTCAATTTAACAAACTTCTTTTGCCTCTAATGTCCTATAATAATTGATATTCAAAAAAGAATAATAGAAACTATCTTAGAATTTTCTTTTCAATTGAACAAAGCACTAATTTTTAAACAAAATTTGGGGTTTCTTTTTCATAGCATCTTATTTAGAACAAGTTATATTTTGATATAATGTATATAATAAGCCCCTCCTTAGATTCTCACCCCCAATGAATAGAAAATATATATTATTTATTTTAATTTTGGAAAGTAAAAATCTATAATAAAATTTATTCATTTCATTTAAATCACAAACTTTCAAAAGAATTTGACTCATGATCTCCAAAATATAAATTAAGATTGTCTCTACTACTATTTAGAACCCCTTTGATCATTTCCAGAAATTCAAATGGATTAAATGAGCATGAGAAATATCCTAAATAATTATTACAATTCAGCAAAAAAAATTGCAAATATTATGTAGTTAAACATAAGGATAATAGGATTTTAAAGAAATTTTTCTCCAAGTTAAGTAATTTGTTTGTGTTTTTGTTTTTTTGAGTTTAAGAAACTTTAAGCAAATCTGAATGAAATTACAATTTCTTTTGTCAGCAAGGAATATAAGAACATCCATGAAAGATAGATAAATATTGATTTTTCTTCAAACGTCTTTGGGTAGCAAAGGTATAGCCTCATTATGCTTGGCTTTTTCACATGATGTCCCACAAGGATGTTATGAATATATACACTTTTTCAGGATGTGCTGAATGGCTGAAGATGTTAAGTAGTTGGGGCCCCAGTTCCTTCAAGCTTCCTCTTCTTTGCTTTCCCAGCCTCCTTCACAAAGTCTTTCACCTCTCTGCTGTCCAGAGCTACAGTGTGAAACCCTGATGAAACGAGAGTACTCCAGTACCTCACTCCAGCTCCATGGCCAGCCTCCATTCTATTTGTCAGAGCCTGTGGTCTGACAGGTTAGCATTTTTAACATCACCCTTGCACTCTCCCCAAGAGATATCTAGAAATTCCTTTTGTGAGGACAATTGATTACATAGGAATTCATACTCTAATGTTACTTCACTGGTCTAAATATGTAAATTGGTAATGTAAAATTGAATACTTATTTAGAGGAACACTGTTAGGTGTGGAAATCTGAGAGTTTGGAATTAGTATCTGCTGAGCAATCAGAAACCTTGTCTAAGATTTATAAAAAAGTTATGCTTATTCGTGCTCATAATCTCAGTGTGAACGAAGTCATTAAAATTAATCACTGAAACGTTTCGGTAACTGGAGTTTATCTTATGCCTTAGCTTCCTAAGACCAAATCTGTGCCACTTCATCTCTCAGCTGTTTGCTTTATTTGATATATTTCACTTAATATAATATATAATACTCTTTCTAAGAGCTTTTCATAGGTGTTTTCCTGGCTTTATTAAGCACTTCTGTTTTGACAAAGAGTATTGCTGCAGATCTCAAGAAAAAGTACTGGTTCTATTTTATTACTCCAAAGGGAAATTAAAAGAGGTATTTTGCCTGATGTTTAATATTTAATACTATAAAAAAGAATAAAAATGGCAATTATTAAATATGAACATATACAGCTCAGAAAAAGAGCCCTAAAAATAAAGTCTCAAGAGAATGGAAAAAAAAGAAAAGCAAAAAGGGGACCAAAGTACATTAATTGGTCATTTGGACTTCCAAAATTATATCCAGCGTCTTACCTAGATATAGCTACAGAAGCAAATGTGTTGCGTGTGGTTTGATTTTCTGAGCCACTCCTTACAAAGCTGATAGTCTACCATGCTATGATAATTCAGTTAAAAACACCAGTTTAAAAGAGCCATGACTCGGGTTATACAAAAGCAATCACTTTCATGTAAAACTGCTATAAAGGAAACAGTAACATAGCAAATTACTATTATAATTATGTGCCACTTATGATATGCCAGGCATTGGTATAAGCACGTTACACAAATTAACTTATATAACCCTTACTACAACCCTATTATCACCATCCCCGATTTATAATTGTAGACATTGAGTCACAGAATGTTCAAATAACCTAACCTGGGTTACAGACTTCATAAGTTCTATAAAATATAAGACTTCATAAGTACTATAAAATATAAGATAGGTGATCTAAGATGATTCAAACCCAGGCTGACATATGACAGTCTGTGTCATATCTAGAGTACATATTGCCTCTCATAGAAAGCACCTTAATATTACCCTTCGGTTACTATGTTTGCAGTTACTATGTAGTTAAGATTTCATTTATTTTCCTTTTTTATTGTAAGTATAAATTGGAAAACTGTCATATAGAAGTACTTAACAATGAAAAATAAAACTGACAGAGACTGACAATGACTGATAGGGAACAGCTAAAAGGAATATTTTCATGGCAGTGGAAATGGAACCTCATGGAAGCTGACCGTTGATGCAACATCTCTGGGTTTCTATTTAATCAATATGGTTGAAAAGATGTTTACTCTGGACCATGCTTCTTGGGGAGTACCAGCTTCTCTTTTTAAGAAGCATCCCATTAAACAGTTACCTGGATTATTTCCTTTCAGGCTGCAGCCAGCACCAGCAGGACATTCTGGCTCATCAACTTAACTGTCTGGTTTCTGGCCACCAAACAGAAAGAACTCATACATAATTATCAGCTTGAGTGGTTAGTCTCATTTTCATGTTTTCAAATTTCTAATTTGTTTACTTTTCCTCAGTTGTTGCTAATTCTTTTTAGATTAATAGGAATTAGAATGTGAGACCAAGAAGGGTTAACAGAGCTTTTCTAATCCAAAGACTTCAAATCTCTGGATTGGGCTCCTGGGAACAACAGAGTTGTAGCTAAGTAAGTGTGAATTGATATGTGCACTAAGAGTTGTCAGTAAAGTGAACAAATAAAATGCTTCCAGACGGGTTAGGGGACTTGCTAATTTCACAGAGACTGCCAGTGACTGAACTATGGTGAGAGCATAGATCTGCTGACTCTAAGGACTCGCCCTGTAGTAAACCGCTTTCCTCCCTGAGCTAAAAAATTTGCAGATATTCTCAAATATTTAGGATCATCTTGATCTCATCTGGAAACATACTAATTTTATAGTCTACTCAAATATCATTTATATATAGTGATCAGAGGTGGAGTCATAGAGATAATCCCCAAAACACAGTTTAATTCATAGTCTTAACTGATACCCTAACTTCTGGATTTTTACAAATATTAAACTTCCATTTTAAGTAACTAAATTAGTTACTATTGTTTTCTTTCTTTCATCTATAACCACTTTAAGATAGACATCACAGAGTAAATAACCTGCAAGCCAGCGTTAAAACAAGAGAGAAAAGAATTGGCATTAGGTCTTCTCTATGGGTTAACTCACTTAGGGCTAAGTATCATACAGCTTCATTTGGATTAAACCAGGCAGTAAGAATATACAGGCCCTCCTAACTAATTTAGTATATGTTGAGTCAAACAAAATTGACAAAATTTGACCATGTTTTATCCTACTAAAAACAGTTATTTCATGTGATTCAATATAATAAGTATGCTTTTATGTGTTTTAATATATTAGCTATTAATCATGCCTTAAAACATTTATAATATTTGATTCTAGTCATAAATATCATATTCCTTTCTTATTATGCTGCACAATTATTTCAACATCTAAAAGGAAATAATAATCACTTTTATTTCTTTCTAAAATACTTGTGTTAAAATGTTGGAACTCAATCAAATCAGATCATGTTTTATAATTTCTTATAGCAAAATCAAAATCTGTAAATCTTATTAAAAATGAAAAGTTTAAGGTTACCACTACAATGAAATAATCCATGAATTTATAGCAAATTTAATTTTACAATTAAGTTATGATATAGTCTCATATTTCATGTGCTAAACACAAATTAAATGTGGCATGGCAATGGAATTTAAAATGATTTAATACTATAGTTTCTAACCATGCTGTTTAGAGGGGGAAATATAATAAGCAGGCATAAGCAGAAGAATGCTCCCCCCTTCACTTTGACTGCAAACCTGAGAGTCAGTTCAAACACTCAGTGCCCCCCTGAACACTAAGTACCAGTACACATAAGTCACAGATGGCCATGAGAGAATGCCAACACTTTTCATTTTGCTTGTTTTAATTATCAATGTTGTAATGGCAGTTCTGGGAGAAAAACAATCACCACTTGGGTCTTCAAGCCATATTCATCCTAGAATATGTGAATTTACTCAGCACTGTAACCTAGCTGATGAAGTCAAGTTGCTTCTAGAGAGTCAGTAAGGAAATGGTTTTGTATCCTAGTCTCTCTTATTCTTGAGATTAGGAAGCACTAAGGGAACACAAGGTAATATTTGCTATGTAACCTAGTGAAAGAGCGCAGATTCTCCATATGGCTATTAAGTAAATGCCACTGCCAGTTCTTAGCCAACCTGAACATACTCGTTGAGATAGGATCCTTGAGAAAGGAGATGCAGTTATTAACTCATCTTGTTTGTGGCTCCATTGGGATCTGGAGTCTATAAAGAAAATTATTAGACTCTAATGTTGTCCATTAAATAATACGTTTATGCGTTATTTATCTTTATATCTCTCTATTATTCCTTGAAGAGAAGTACCTTGAACACAGCAGAAGCTCAAAAAGCACTGAACAAATTGAAATGAAGAAACAACTTGGTAACTCTTTTATATGAAAGGCCATGAATGAGGTCGCTGAAAAAGACACCTCTGGATCGGGGCATTTGTCCATGCAGATTGTAATTTGTGTGCACAGTGTCCTGACGTCATAATCTACGTAAACAATGCCCTTTGGAGTTCTTCAGTGCTCAACCATTGCAACTTGTGCAGGATCCTGGGCATGAATAAATGAGTCTATTTAATCTGGGGTAGATTATATTCATTTCCTACCCTTCGTTAAGCTCAGGTTCCACAGCAATTGATGGTACTTCTGCCAGTGCTTAAAGAGCTTCCGAAGAAGAGGCCTACACAGTACAAAATTAAACTGGCTGGACCTAATGGGCATATCAATCCTGTGTGTCTCTTAGCAAACCTACTAACCCAATTTTTCTTCCTAATGAAAATTATCTTGTTATACTAAATAATTCACCAATTCAACAGAGTCAAACATATGAGATATACTCTACTAATTGTTACCCTGGGTATAAAATATTACCACAAGTTAAGTAATAAAAGCGGTAATAAAGATAGAGCTGTAGAGAAATGCCCATTAACTACAAATAATGTCATTAAAAACCATACTCATTATTGTTGATGGAAAATAAAATGATAGCTATGAAACATACTTCTGATTTTTAAAAATGCAAAGTAGAAATTTTACACTAAACTTACCAAGTTACATCTTTTTCCAGTTAAATTTGCTTTTAAAAGAAATAAGAAGACATAGGATCTTCTTAAGTAGGGGTGAACAGGATAAAAGTATGCTTTGATTTAAAAAATAGGAAGAATTAACATACTGGGTTAATAATAAAGGTTCGAGTAAAATTTTGTCTTTGTTAAAGCCACGATGTTTACATAAGTCAAAAGCAAGGCCACGAGTATGTTTTGATTTCATCTCAAACATTTCTTGAAGAGGATTTATCATCCATCAGGAGACTGTTCATTGAGAAGAATGCTTTTGGAACTTTCTACAAGTATCCTTGGAAGAAAGAATCTTTTTGATGACCTTGGGCACATAATATAATGTCTAGGAAATTAGATTTTATGAATATAAAATACTTTTCTCTATGAAAGAAGACTATGAAATAGACAACAGGAACAAAATAATTCCCTAAAGCTGTACAAAAATACTTAATGGAAGTAATGTTGTGTCACAATGGAAGATTAAAAAATTAGAATTAAGATTCATAAAGGCACACTTCATTCTTGAATTCTAAAGGAAAAGATTTTTAAAAGCATCTAAAACTTTATTACTGCAGATATATATTCAGTTTTTCTGGGACACTGGTGAAGAATATTTGATTTAGAACAATTCAGGGCAAACTGGAAAAAAAAACACTCTCTCATTCAAAAATAGGAGAAGAGCATGTTGGCACTAATGATCAGAGTTGGACCAACTCATAAGTTTGACTTAAATAAGAATTGCTTATTGGCATTTTAAAGGCAAGTCATCAACCTTGTCTAGTCAGCCTTGGTCTAATCAACCCTGTGGAGAATTTTGAAGCTATATATAAAGTGTAATTTCATCAAGAATTTAGAAAGTCCCTTGATAGAAAATGCTGTTTCAGGTAATGTACAAGATTGGACAAAATAGCATTGCTTTTTGAATGAGAAAGTTATATTGTAATACGTGCAAGGGCACAGAGAAATTCAAGAAACATTTGTTTGCATCTGCCATGCCAAAGGCACAGAGCTTAATTGAAGGAACACAGAAATGATCTCTGCCCTTAAGGAACCTGTTGCCAGATGAAGGATGCCAATATGCACAAAACAGTCATATCCAAAGTTAAGTAAAAACCATAAAGCTATGGATATTTCCAGAAATATGATTTATTTTTATTCAGGTATGAAGGGTAGCGGGGAGGTTTAATAAAATTAGACCTAAAAATGGATAGATTTGTACAATGCAAAGGATATCACAGACAAAAGACAAATTTGAAGGAAAATATGGAAATGGTAGTGGGTAGATAGTAAAGCATGAGGAAGAGTGGCATATGATTCCAAAGTCTCTAGACTGTGTGGGAAAAAAAGGATTATGAAACCATTAACTAAAGTGAGGAATATGAAAGCAGGGATGAAATACTGTAAATTCTGTTTTGGACACTGTTGAGTTTAAAGGGCTGGCAGGACATCTATGCATGGATGAACAACAGTCAGCTGGAGATAGGAATCCAAGCCAAGGAAAGATCAGGTCCTAAATTTTGATTTATTCAAATACAAGTAATTGTTAGAGTTATGGAAATGAATAAGATTTTTCAGGTAAAAGAATTTAAAAAGAAAGAGAGAGGTGGGTGTGGGGGGTGGGGAGGGAGAGAGAATAAGAAAATTAGAAAAAAAAGAAAAATCAAGGGCAGAATCTTGAAGATCACCTTTTTATGGTATATCCAAAGAAGGATGGAGACCCCTAAGACCAGATATACGCAAGATCCAGAAGAAAATATTACAAAAGTAGAGAGAAAGATAATTTCAAGAATGAACTAGTGGCCCCAAACTCCAAATAATACATACAGGTTTTATGGGATAAAGACTGAAGATGGATCACTATTGAGGACACTTTTTTTCTTCAACATGAGACTTCTTTGGAAATTGCAAAATTGGATGTAAATATAGTTTCAAATATTTTCTCTCTAAACTCAGATATGGGCCTAATTTGTGTTCTGTTCCCAGAATCTCTATTAATAAAGAGGAAGAGAAAATTGAGGGAATGATTTGGATAATTCAATTAAAAACCCTTTGGTTGTAATTAGTCAGGTATTTACAGTTTTATTAGAGTTTTTACCCAAATACATCAGGCAAAGATATTTAATCCTTCAATTTTGGGTATGTTTTATCAGTGGTGAGCAGACACTTCAAGTCACTCAGTTTTATAGAAACATATTTCTCAGTAATAGATTTTGACTTTGACTTGATCATTCTCTTATTAAGAGAAAGTAGTTAGCATGTATGTTTTGAGGGATAACTATATATTAGCACAAAATCATGTCACAAATATATCTACTCTTGAGTATTTTATAACATAATTAGGGAAATAAGATATAATTTAAAGAGAGAAGACTATTATGTATCAAAGTATAACCAGGAATAAAGAAAAGTCTGAAGGAAGTACTACTAGAATTACTCAGTGTCTTGAGGGAAGGGGAAAAAAATCAAGACAAAGGATCACCTCAGAGAAAAGGATAAAATTGGTAGGAATTATAATACTGTGTTGTGAGGCAATAGATATACCTGCCTAGATATGGCAAACGATAAGGGACATGAATTGAATAGGGAACAAAATAAGGTTGGAATATTTATAGGTTATTTCACATTATTGATGGCCTTAAAAGTCTCCAAGGAAGGTTTGATTTAATGCTACAGAATAAAGATCTTGTTGACTGTTTTTTAAGTACTATACTATCCATCAAAATCATTGTTTTGTAGGATGGCTTCAGTCCTAGAAGAAAATGAAAACTCAGATTGAGAAAGAGTAGAAAGTAGATTACTGCAGTAATACATAAATGATCTGGTTGTAACTAAATTGTAATAATATAGAAGACAAATATAAAATATATTTGAAAGTAAAGTGGATGGAATGTATGCTAAACTTGAATGATACTTACCCAAAGTAAGAAGCTGGAAAGGAAACTGGTTTGAGAACAGAAGATTACGAGACAGGTATTCAAACAGCTTCAGAAACCTACATTTGCTTGCTCCAGACTCCCTAAGCCCTTATAGTAGGCAAAATTCTAAAATGACCCCCAATGATCCTTACCCTTCTACAATCTCCCCACCTTGCTGGGTAGAACATATGGGTAATAGGATGAGATTATCACTCTTGTGATTATGTTACCTTATATATTAAAAGAGATTTTAACAGGTTTAATTTAGATGACCAATCAGTCCACCTTGGGTTAATCAAAAGAGATTATCTGGTTGGACCTAACCTAATCTCACAAGCCCTTTAAAAGCAGAGAGTTTACTCTGGCTGGTGGTAAAGGCAGCTGGAGAGATTTGAAGCATGAGAATGTTCTCTGTTGCTGAGATGGAGGGGGTCATCAAATAAAAATATGAGAGGGCCTCTAGGAGCTGAGAGCAGCCCTGGCAGACAGACAGCTAGAAAATGGGGACTTCAGTCCTATAGCTACATGGAACTGAATTCTGCCAACAAGATAAATTAGCTTAGTAAAGGACTCCATGCTCCAGATGAGAATGAAGGCAGTTAACAACTTAAGTCCAAGCAGAATATTCAGCTACATCTTGTCAGACTTCTGACTTATAGAATTTATATAAGATAAATTATGTAACAATTAAATATTTTTTTAAGACACTAAGTTTGTGATAGTTTGTTATGCAGCAATAGAAAACAATATAGCTACAGGAATTTAGGATTCTTGGGATACTAAAGTAATTGCTTATTGGAAATACTTTCAAGCTAGATATAGAAAAGAAATGCTTAGCTCTTGACATCTAAGATACTTAAAATCAACTAAAATCATCACCTATCCAAATTGGAGAATAAAATTAGGCTTCCATGGAACATCTATTCACAGGAAAATGCTCATTGAATTAAAAAACCAAAATTAGTCCTAAAAGAAAATCTGGTCCAGCTACTTGTCTCTAAGTGTATAAATAATTATATAGAGAAGGTTTTATCATGTCTTTTCTTAAAATTTAGCAAGAGAGAATGATGCTTTCAAAGCTTATTCAAGCACATGAAAATGCTACCTAATATTTAAATGCAATTTCTTAGTTAAATTTAACTACTATATTCCTAGAAGATTATTTGTCAGAATCTAATCCATGAGAAAAACTCTTTATATATTTAAAAAGAAAACTTTGCCAAAAGAAAGAGAGGAACTGGTTTCTAGTCGTGGTTCATGCTACTTATTTAGCTGTACTTAAGAAAGTCAGTAACGTTTTCAAGGTTAATTTCTTGGCCTCTGAAATGATGATAATGTTGTGATGATGATGAAGTAGGTCATGATGATGATAACAGCTAAAATGTATTAGGTAGTTATAATTATATTATTATACCCATATACTCACTTCATTCTCAAACCAATCCTATGAGGTAAACATTATCAATCACTTCATTTTGCATAAGTATTATTAGACTTTGAAAGATTAAGTAACCTGTCCAAGATAACAAAGCTATCAGTAATGGAGCTTAGATTTAAACCCAAGTCTCTCTGATTCCATCACCAAGTTCTTAGCCATTTTGCTATCCTGACTTACCTATTTATAATGTCATGAGGATTGAATAAAATAATGTATGTGAGATAACACTGAAATTTTTAAATGTTGCTATTATATTCAAAAGATGATAGCCCAGTCATTCCGGAGTATTCTTTCTGTAAATTATTCAATGAGAATTCAAAGATAAGACACTACAAATTATCTCACTCATGAGTTGTTGGGAAAATTTTCTTTCAAATTATAAAACTAAATTTTTTAATTATAAAACTAAATTTTTTAAAAATTAGAAATGATGTGTTTAATACACAAAACAATAATTTTTATGATTTTTTTAGTATCATTAAGTGACAAAGGGGCCATTCACTCTGGAGCTGGATGTGTGTTGGTGCAACTACAGAAATATCTGATTTGGCCCAATGGGGAATCGTAGAATATTATCCATAACTTGGTGAAATCAGGTGATTTTCAAAAATTATCATGTTACAATTAATTCTAAAACCAGTTAAGACATCTGAGGTCCTGCCAGTCTCTGTTACATAGTTTTTGAAAAGAGAGTTTCTTTTTTCTTTTTTTTTTAACATAAGGTTTGGGTGAACTAAACTCACCCACTTCAAAGCTGTAAATTTCACTAAGTCTACAGGCCTCATTCCTTATAGGAACAGTTTAAGCACTTTGCTCTCAAACACTTTTCATTTTCTATCTAAGAACAGGGGCCTCTACGTGACATTCTGTCTTCCTTTTAAGGTTAGGGATTTTAGAAGATCAAAGACTAGTTCACCCCCTTTCTTTTTTTTTCATTTTTACAGTACAATTTTTGTACCCTTTTCTGGTGTATGGATCCTTTAACCTTAGTGATGCCACGTGAATTTAACTGCATGTTTGGTAACAAGATGTTGAAACTGCATAAGTCCAATAAGTTAGAGCTGTAAAAAAGAAGAAAGATCTCAAATAAATAACTTAACCTTACACCTTAAGAAATGAGAAAAAGAAGAGCAAGCTAAAACCAAAGCATGGAATGAAGAAAATGGTTGAGAAAAGCAATTATGTACATGAAATCTTTTGACAGACCCCCACACAACTGCATAACACTTGCTTACTAAGCGATAAAGAGTCCTCACATCCAGTATTGGAGTGATATTCCCGTATGGAAATATCTTTCCCTGTTTCAGATTCAATGTGTACTCCTTTGTTCTGCTTAAGCATGTGTATCCAATGGCACCTGGCAAACCCCACTGCTATATGTCCCCTGAAGGGAGGAGACAGAGTCCTTTATGCTGGGGCACAAGAGGGGTGCATGCTGGCCATTTGTTTTGCACTGGCTGCTGAGAGAAACTTGCTGGCAACAGGGAATCGAGTAAGAGACTGATGCCCACTATTGAAGATGATCTCATTCTGCCTCTTCTCTATGCGAGTAAAGTATTGTTTCATTTCATGTTTGTCTGAGCTGTGTTTTCCTTGGCGACTCTGATATAGAGAAGCAGTGGATGTAAGTCTTCAAATTGCTACTCCTGGTGATAAACAATAGATGCCATTTGCTCAACAGGAATAATAAAGTTTTGTGAAGAAATAAATGAATAGAGATTAAAGGATAGAATCAATGAAACAAAAAATTGGTTCTTTGTAAAGATCAACAAAAATTAACAAATCTTTAGCTAGACTGACGGAGGGTGAGGCGGGGATTCAAATTACTAATGAAAGAGGAGACATCACTACTGACCTTTGAGAAATAAAAAAGATTATAAGGGAATATGATAAACAACTGTATGCCAACAAATTAGATAACCTCAGTGAAATGGCCTTTTTCCTAGAAAGACATGAACTACTAGAACTAAATCAAGAGTACATGGAAAATCTAATTAAAGCTATATAACAAGTAAAGTGATGGAATTAGTACTTTAATAACTCTCCACAAAGCATAGCCCATGTCCAGATGAGTTTCACTAGCAAATTCTTCTACTCAATATTTAAAGAAGAATTAATATCAATTCTTCATGTTCTACTCCAAAATAAAAGGTATTTCCCAACTCATTCTGAGGCCAGCTTACTCTGATACCAAACCAGACGAAGATATCACAAGAAAATTACAGAATAATATTTTTTATAAATATAGATGCAAAACCCCTCAACAAAATATAGTCAAAATTCAGCAACATATAAAAGATCCTATAGAATGATCAACTAGAATTTATGCCAAAAATGCAAAATTGGTATAATATGTGAAAATAAGTCAATATGATTACTCTTCAACAAGCTAATATTTTTCTTTTGCTTGTTCGTTATTTTGTTTATCATCTACTATTCCCATAGTACATATTCTGGAAGCATACTGTTTGGTTTCTAATTCCAGCTCTGTCACTTTTGGGCCAATTTATATTATCCATACATAACTCATAGAATTAATTGTTGCGAGGCTTAAATGTGGTAATGTTTATAGAATGCTTTAAAATGTGACTAGCTTTAGCATATACTACTTACTATTTATTTTGAATTCTTTTAGTGGACATCTATATAAATGACAAAATTTAGTATTTTTTTATATAGTCAAACCACATCTTAATATTTTTCTCCTTTTTGTTGGCTTTATGGTATCTAGCAACACATCTGTTTTGTCAGATTTCTGTGGTTCTCTGAGTACTTTGGTTTTTCTGATGCACATACACACATACACTATCTAAACAACAAAAGCTGTCCATGCTGTCATTCACTTCCCTTGTAGAAATTAGGTGGGACTTCTCTGCTCTCCTTATGCATTCCCTTACATTTCCTCATCAGTGTTATTCCTCTATGAGGGATCTCTGAGTAGCCTTTTGCATTCCACTCCACCCCCACCCCAAACATTCTTTCCTCTCAGAAACACTGTCATGGTTTCCTGAGAGCCCCAGAGTTAAGAGAACAGATTTTGAGGGGGATAGCACTACTGATGGGACATTCTGAAAATAACTGCACAGTGTTCACATTTGTGCTTGCTGAGGAAAACATATGCCATAGGGTGAAGCTTGATTTAAAGTCAGAGTGGTGACAGAGCACACTTAGAATGGATTCTGAAATTCCAGCTAGTGGGAGATTTTTTAGGTAGACAACAGAGATAAAAACAAGAACAAATAAACAGATGAAAAATGAACAATTCAGAAAAAAATAGATTATCCCCTAATCACCTGTTAAACTGATAGCTTTATCATATTAAATGGAATCTCTTATCTATGAAGTCAATTTTAGCCTATATATAGGTATACTGAGAACTCTTTAAATTCTTTAGAAAGCCATGAAATTGAGTAACATTTTAAAGCCTAAAACAGGGATTCTAATTATTGAGTTGAATTGTTATAAAACATTAAATTCTATTACTTTGAAAATGTTAATGTGATCCTCTAGGATATAAATGCACAATATTGTGTTTTTCTATTATTTTTCCTTATGAGACACATAATGACAAAAAACTCCAAAGAAAGTATAGCATCATTAATAGCAGGTCAGTCAAATGACTAATTATCTCCAGAAACAGCCCTTTTATCTAAATGACATTATCTTGCCTTAAAAGAGCCATGTCGTGCACGAAACAGTTAATATAATAAGTACAGAACTGATTTCATGCTTTTCTAAAAGGCATGAGGAATCAGATTAAATAAACATACAAAGAAACATTAGGTTTCTTGAAAAACTTTGTTATAGGTAAAAGCAACTCTGAATTTATTTTACCATGTCATTAACTTTTCAAAATTAAAGTGTTATCTATTTCAAACACCAGTTTATTTAAATTAAATTTAAGTGTTATAAATGCCACTATCTCTCTGTGACATAGCAAAAGAAAGGTATAGCCTTATAAAAATCACGATTTCAAAAAAGAATTATTGCATTAAAAATAGAGCAGGAATTAACACAAATTTCAGTCAAGACACACTTTCTTGCTTAGCTTCCATTCATAAAGGTAACTGCTGCATTTAGTAAAATAGCAATATTAAAAATTAATCTCACACCAAGAAAATAGTGGTATATCATATGAATTTAGCTTCTATACAGTTATACAATATGGAACACAAGCCATCTGACACTTATACTCTGATGAATTAGTACAAAGGTATTCATATCTAATTACTTTTGTACTTTGGACAAGATACTCCTTCCTTCATTTCTTTCAAATATAAAGCAACAGGAATGAACGGACCTCCCTGTTCTTCCGGTTCACACCACCAGTGAACAAACAAAGGATCTCTGAACAAGTCATAACTCTACATCAGTTTTCTACTTCCTGCCAAGTAAAAGGCAAGCTTCCTTTTTTTATCTCTATATTACAGTTTTCTGAAACAAATAAATAATAGTGTATGAATATGTACATTTTATCAATGCAAATTTATAGAAACTGGAATACACACACATACACATTGCAAAGTGTGCATGTGTAAACTGAAAAATTTGTGGTATTCAAATTTCAGAATGTTGAATATAGTCAGTATAACACTTTTTCTCCTTACTTTTAAGACAGAGCTTATTTTAACATAAAAATGTTCAGGAAAGCTCTGGAGAAGTTGGCTCACAACTGTATTAATCTTTATAGATTTTTCTTTTATATGAAGCTCACACATATTTTCTTTTAATAAAAACATTGACTGTTTACATTCCATTTCATTAAACAAGGTAATTTTCAACTTTGAACAAAGTTCGTTATCTTGTAATTACTACCCAAATCAATAGAGAATTACAATAAGATAAATTTTACAGGGTGCCAAGTTAAAAAAAAAAAAAAAAAAAGGCTACTCCAGAACTTCAATCAGAAGGGCATTCTAACTTGCTTTTAATTTTGTTTTACTCTAGTTCTTTGTTTCAAACTACATTCAAAATGCTGGCACACGTACGTAAAGGTTTTTCAGAAACTCCTGCTTCTCAATTCACCACTCAACTGGGACAATTACTATGATTTTCCTTACCAGTTAGATGTCATAATATCAATGACAGGGTTTACTGAACAGCACAGTACTGTCCATCAGTGTTCCTATTATTGAATTGGACTGTTTCCTTAAGCTTTATTTTTTTAATATGACTTTTCTCCATGATTCGATGCTGTGGATACTTTTACTCACATGCTTTTTAAATATAACCCTTTAAGTAAATGCAGTACTACTAAAAAGGCTATATCTTCAATATCAAAAGGCTTTCCATCTATTATGCCAAAAGTCCAGACTTTTGGTGTTATCAATACCAAAATCTTCAGATTTCTTTTGTACATCCCACATCATAGTTTCATATTTTGGAACAAATAGCATAGAATATTAGTTTTTCAGTTAGGCAGACCTATGTTTGAATCTCAACTCTGCTATTTACTAATTATGTGATAAAAAGTAAGTTATTTACTCTCTTTGAGCCTTGGCTCCTTCATCTATAAGATAGAGATAATAGCTCTATAACAAAAAAGGTACACTATAAAAGATAATTGTTTATTAATATTTTTATTTTTAGTTGATTGTTTAAATTATATTTTAAGATGGACCAAATATGCAGTATAATTTTGTTATATATACATACATACACATACTATTCAAAAATATATTAAAAATCCGAGACAAAACTGTTAAGGACTCGATTAATTCAATTAATAGAGATACACGTAGAAGAAAAATGCTATATAAAGTCTAATATGCACTCATAATTACAAACTAGAATATTTTAAAATGAGTTTGTTAAATAAAAAATTTTTCCTTCTGTTTATTCATAGAGTCTGATTAAGATGTTTAACCTCAAGGTTTATGCTCATTTACCTCTCCTTCCACCGCCAGATCCATGATTTCCATATGGTTTCTCACTGGAAAACTAGTGGAGGATTGGAAGGGATAAAGGGTTGTTTAAAAAGCTAATCTATATCCATGAAAAGATATTTATCTTTTTTTCCTTTTAAACTTGCATAGTCTGTACCACATGTTGTAGTGGCAAATAATGACCATCAAAGTAGCCAGCTTTAAAACAATTTCACTCTGAATAGTATTTCCCAAATATCAAGTAGTAAATACTGTACATATTTTTTTGGTTTTGTATTTACTGTAGGAGCTAATAATAGATTGTATGAACTATGGATTAAAAAATAAAAGATATTAGAAAATGCCTAGAAAATGGAAAGTTTTTTACTACTACGAACTTCTTTTTGGTCAGTATGAATTACAGCATCCCTCAGGTACAATCTCTTTTGATATCACTTGGCTTCTTATCTAACATGAAAGGAGTCTTTACACTTGTGCACCTGATGGCTAAGGCCAGATATGAAAAAATCTTTAGACCACCCCTTAGCCAGGAGATAAGTCAGAAAATCAAAACTGATCTGTAAGGCACAATCTCATAGGAATTACCATTGGAAATGCAGTGGTGACTACAAATTGCCTAAGAGAATGCTTTCTCACCTTTCTCTAACCTGCAGGTATTTGTGAAATTATTTTGGTGGCTAAATTGGGTCTTCTAGGCAGAAAAGCTACGTGCAATAGAAGGACACTATAGACACCACCAGTCCTTACTTTGGAACTATGTGGAAGCTAAAGGAAAGATGTCCACAGCCAATTTTGGCCAGTGAAACAAAGCAGCATAACCTAGTCAAAACAGGTTAGTCAAAATACAATGTTCTAAATGTTCACAAATGTCATGTGCTTATTTAATCATTTTCATAGTAATTGTTTTTTTAAAGAAACTATTGGTTTCTAACTAAAAATTATTTCATAAACTAATAGGTTTCTTTCTTCAACTCATCAAATATTAGTAGTACTAAATATGGGCTAAAGTATAAACAATCTAATAATGAGTTTTTAGTATATATTTAGTTTCAAATTTTTTTTCTCTAACTTAAAGAATTAATTTTAGTTCAGAGAGTAATATTATTTTTTAATATGGCCAATGTTATTATTTAATCATTGTAATGATAAGTATGCACTAAAATATTTAAAGGGTCCATTTCATTAAATGTATTGATTTGTCATTCCTGAGGTACATACTTAAATACTGATTGTAGAGCATCCAAAATTGGAGAAATCTGGTATAAACTGTTATTCATAATCACGCTAATTGTGATTGTCACCTCCAAAGTTCAGTGCACTTTGACCTAGTTCCTTGACAGAAGTGAATCGCTTCAGAGATTCCTGGAATGCCTTGAGATATAAGAAAAGCAACTGCACAGTGAAAAAAGCATGGGTTATGAAGACTTACAAATTTTGTTTTAAATCCTGACTCAGCCACCTAATCACTTTGTGATATTAGACAATTTTCTTTTTGAGCTATCTGAGATCCAGTTTCTTCATCTTAAAACTGGGGTTATAATAACTACATCATGACGTACTGTGAAGAATAAATGAGATAACTTTATGTAACTCACCGAGCACATGGTAGGGACTCATACCATAGGCTGCTATATTACATAATATGTTCTAAATGTTCTATTATAACAAATGTTCTATACAGAACATTTAAGATAAGGCTTGCCACCTCATAGTAAGATATAGCATAATCCACTAGCAGAGCAGCTCTATCTCACATGCAATTTAGTAAGAAACAAAGACTTGGAAATACTTTAGGGATAACAGTATATCAATATGAAAATTGAAGAATATTTCTATTCAAATGTTTTACATGTACAGACAGAAATATAATACAAGTCGCAAATGTTAGCCACAGATGTAAAATCTAATTTTCTAATAGCTGCATTTAAAAAAGTGAAAACAAAAAGGTGACATTCATTTTAATAATATATTCAGCCTTATATATCTAAAATATTTTCATTACAACACAATTAATATTAAATTATGAATGATATTTTACTTTCTTCATTCTTTTACTAAATCCTTGACATCCATTGTATACTTTTCATGTATATATAAAATTTATATACGAAGTTACACTTAGTGCACATTTCAATTTAGACTAGCCATATTTCACATGCTCAGTGGCCACGTGTAGCTAGTGGCTCTCCTACTGGAAAACGCAGACTGATGAACCATCTGGGTGAGTGGGCTGAATTTGTCAATATTCATCTCAATGTTCTAGCAGCCTAATGGCACAGCTACTGCTACACATTTTCAAATTCTAAGTTTTACATATGATTCTCAAGGAAATCTATCTTCTCCATTGAGATGCCTAAAAGAAACCTTGACTATTGAATTGTGAAAAGCTTTTCAAGGTAAAATATAATTACAAATATTTTGAACTCATCTTTAATGTTTCTTCAAAAGAGTTTAAATAAATATAGATTCTTTCATCTAACAAGGTTGATTTTCTCCTGTAAAAGTTTACATAAAAGAAATGTCAAAACACTCTAATCTTTTTTGTGCTGGTGATGCTTTAATGTTAAAAGTACTTTTCTAGAATACACACCATATGTCATCAGGGAAGAAGAAAAAATTTTTTCATAAGTGAATGAAATTTCATAATCAGCCATATGAGCTACAAGCCTTTCAAACTATTGAAATAAATAGAATAGCCATTATTCAATGAGGCCATGTGTCTGTTCATATATTATGGACAGTAATTGCCTAAAGTACCAAGAACTAATGTCAAATCAAAAATATAAACACTTATTTTTTAAAACCTAATGGAATGAATAGCAAGGTTCTTTTACGCTTTGAAAGGGTTTGTACATCTAGCATCAAATATTATGTCACAGATGCATTTTATCCATAAATACCTACCTAATGCTTTGGTATCTACTGAGTTAAAATTCAAAGCTAAACTAAAATAAGAAAATTCATAGGCAATTGAGGTACTTAAGTTTTTATCAGGAAAAAAATAGTAATATTCAAACTATTTTTATACATAATACAATTTATTTTCTTTTTTTGTAATTTTATTGAGGTATAATTACAGAAATTATATATACTTATCGTGTATAACACAATGTTTCAATATATGTATACATTGTGAAATGATTAGCACAATCAAGCTAATTAACAAATTCATCCCTTACATAGCTGTGTGTGTGTGTGTGTGTGTGTGTGTGTGTGTGCATGTGGTAATAACATTTAAGATTTACTCTCTTAGCAAATTTCAAGTATATAACACAATTAACTATAGTCAGCAGCTGTACATTAGCTCCCCAGAACTTACTCACTCTGCATAGCCAAAATCTTGTACCCTTTGACCAATACTCCCCATTTCAAATTAGGTGTTATTTTTCCGTGAAAGCAGTTAATACAAATAATCCTCATGATTTCTGAATCTCCTTATTTTAAAGATATGAGATACAAATTATTCTAAGAAAGACTATGAAAACTAATACAGTCATAACCGAACAGCAATGAGTTGAGAAGTATTATGGCAGGAATTATTCTGGCTCAATCCAAAAATATATGTGCACAGTATATATTTTGTTTAAAATAGAAACCACATTTTCTTATGGATTTCCTCCCTATTTTACATTATAGCTCTTTGTTCTGGAAAGAAAATGCAAAACAAAAAGGTTCTCCTGCATGAAGTGTTTAATTTCATCAAGTAGAACCAGGGACCTGGGAGTTGAGTGGTGCCTATGTTGGAGCAGCTGATTTGGGAAAGGAAAATTCTCATCAATGTGCAATATTTTCTTTTTGCCTCTCTTTCTTCTTTATCAGGTGATGTGATCTCTTAAATGACTTAATGTATGGATCATCTGAGGATTCGATGAAATAGTATATGTATAAACATCTAGTATGTAATAGATATTTCATAGATCCTTTTTTCCTTTATGTGAGGAAAGGTTAATTAGGATGGATAGAGGTCATTTGCTAGGGGCAGCAGGGACACAGTTACAGACCTGGAAATGGGAAGAGACTAAGCATAGAACTGGGATATTTATATAATGTTCGAGTTACAAACCCTTTTGAAAAAATCTTAAAACAAAATTATCATCACATACAAGAACTGGTAAAATCAATAGCCTATATGAAAACTGTCTATTTTTTAAGATAATAAAAATACTTTAAGGTCATTGATTTTTTTTAATAGAAACATTTCTTTTATTATCCCAAATAATGCTATTTTCAGAAGCAGAAATCAAGTAAAATAAAAGTCCGTTATTTTATACTTTTTAATTGTATCTTGTAAATTATTTTTGGGTTCATGACATCATACTAAATTCTAATGTATTTACATTACTACTGGCTATAACTTTTGGTAGAAAATCCAAGAATGCATAGTAATATAAGGTAGTAAAATTACACATTGTATAAATCTACATTAAAATCCACATGAAATATCCATGTATTATTTATGAGTAATTTTATCTTGTAATTCTGATCATATCATAAATAATGAGATGAAGCCTAAAATAAAATTTAGCTTTATTGAAATATACGATTGCATATTTCTTCCCTTTTTCATATTTAAAAGGTTAAAACATGACATTTTGGGTCTACATTTAATATTAACTATTTTAAGTATAACAATGAGATGCAATATATCTGACCAACAAGGCTTTAAATGCTGTAGGCTGGATGTAGCTGCAATTTAAAAATTCAGAAAAAAATGTTCTATTCTTTTCAAGATATACATATATGTGGTTTTTGTATGTGTACATATACTGTGTTTTTTATATGTATATATACATATATATATATATATATATTTCTATATATATAAAGTTTTTCCAAAACTGCTGAACATAAATGATGTTCCTAACTAGTGTTTCCAGTAATGGAAGTCAAGTTATAAAAAACTGATATAAATAATTTAATATAAAATGCCCTTGGGGATCAGAAGCATTGTCCAGATTGGCTCTCTACATCAGGTGATTAACAATTCACTTCATTGACCAACAATCTGTAAGTATCATTAGTGTCCAGTAGTGTATATTTATTCTGAAATATGAGAGGACTGTTTTCAAAACTTATTTTCTATAGTAAAATTATTTTTAAGTGCTCTTAGAAAATTACTGAAAAGTATTTTAGTAGAAAATAAAATTATTCCTATAGTAATTTAATGGATGACTTCCCTACCAGTGTTTTTTATTCTCTGGTTTTAATTTCACTATATTCTCTAAGGCTATGTGTGCATGTGTGTGCCTGCACGCACACATGTGCTTGTGTATGTTAGGAAATTGTGAGCCATACCCAAGTCTGTATCCTGCCTTTTCACTTAACTTGTTAAATTGTGAATATTTTTATCAGAAAACTCTAATATCCTTCAAAAATGCTTTCTTAAATAGTTGTGTAATATTCCATGACACAAATTATTATATTTATTTGGTCTTGTTATTTGACATTTAGTTGTTTCTAAATCCTAGTCAACATCTAGCACTTTCTTAAGATATGCTCCTAAAAGCAGAATTACTGAATCAAAGGGCATGACTATTTTATGGGTACTTTAGAGATTGCAAAATTTATTTCTTAGAAGGTTAATTCAAATTACATTCCCCACTAGCAATGTATGAGAGTGTCTATTTTTATCTTAACCAGTAGAAACATTTTTTTAAATCTAGGTTAATTTGGTAGGTTAAAATAGTATTTTGTAGCTTTCATTTGAATTTCTGTAGCAATAATGAAGTTGTTCATTTTATATGATTAGTAGTCATGTCTATGCATTTTTCTATGAACTTTTTCTATTTTCATAATGTTTTTTTAATTGATTAATTCTTTTACTACTGAGAACATTAATGCTCGGGCCAATACCAGAATGTTTTAATTTAATCAGTTCATATATGTCCCCCTTGACCCACACATACTCACACTATTCATTAATGTGTAGTTTCCCATTTGAAAAAGTAATCATATTACAATATATAAATGTATCAAATCGACACATTGTCTACCTCAAACTTATAAAGTGTTATATGTCAATTATATCTCAATTTTTAAAAAGTAAAAAAAATTTCATTTGTTATTCTTCTCCTGTGTTTTGATGGGTAATTTTATAAAAAGTAGGAGGGTAATGTTAGACACATAGCATTTAAAATTATAGTTCAAAAATGCATTGGTTCTTAGACAATTGCGCTTCAAACATCAGTAATTTTCTTTTTAACTAGAGGCTCAATATAAAGTCTCAAAATATTTTTCCTTCTCCCTTACCCTCTCCTTCTTCCATATTGTTGTCTAGGTAATTAACTATCAAGAACAATAAATTCTTTCTTCATAATGTTTATTGTTCTTATTTAGCTGGAGAGTAAAGAAATTTTTTTCCTGAACAAGTTGGGTCTGACATTTCCTTAAAGCCTTTAATGCCTACTCTGTGTCAAAAAAAAAAAAAAAAAAAGGCATTTAAAATGAATCTTTAAATATGGATAAAGTTTCATAGATGAGAAAGGGACAAAGGCCTTCTAGGCAAGGGTAGAGCATGGTAAAAGTCACAGAGATGGGTATATGGGGAGCTTGTCGATGTGTGAGCAGATTGTGGGTAACCTGGTATATAAGTATGTCAAGAGACAGAAAATAAGAAATGAAGGGCAGGGATAAACCAGATACTATAAACCTTGAACACTATGATAAGAAGTCTGCATTTTTTTTCTGTAAGTAATGAGGCTGGAGGCATGGGGCAGTGAAGGTGGGGTGGTGACAGTCTCCAGGTAGAGTATTACAGTTCAGAGAGTAAAGGTTTCTGAGTGATCTGACCCAACCAGCATTTTAAGAGGCTGATGCTGGATGTTTTACTTTGTTAAGCACTTGGTTGTGACCTTGGAAGTCTGTGCTTGATTTATCTAGAGGTGAATGACTTTAATACCATTTTCTTCAACCACCTAGGGTACAGAGTCACTAACTAAAAGAATAGTTAGGATTGCTTATAGATTTCATCAGATTATTTGGTATTTCCAATTATTCTGTAGCCAAGGTTGTAAGTTAATTCAACATACAGTTTTTAAAATCTATATTACATATAAATGAATGAACTATAAAACAGTGGTCTAGGATAGTGGTCAAACTATAGTTGGCCTCATGTTGCTATTACAGATGATTAAATGGCAGGTCTCAGGGGAGCTTAATCTATCATCTTATAACCACCCTTAGGATTTCCTCAGCATAAGAAAACATCCAATCAATGGCCTTATAGGCTTTAAAAGCTGGTATCCTGAAGGAAGCTTTGAAAGCATGGAGCTTTCATAGCTCATAAATTGGCCATGACAGATCTGTCAGTAACCACCTTTTAAATGCCTCCCTGGGATTTTAGGTTTCCATTTTAGAAGACTTGTTTTCATTTTATATCCAGTTAAATTATGGTGATGCTTCAGCCTTTTCCTTTAATAATGTTGTAAATCTCTTTCAAAGATGAATGCTTGGGCTTTTTAGTACATCCATCAGAGTTGTCATTCACTCTGGAGTACAAGCTCTCATCCTTGTAATGTTACTGCTTCCTAGGACGAGATTTTATGTAATGGGGGAAAGTGTTGGGACATGTATGAGAGCAATCAGGTTACTGAGAACCCTTTCAAAATCTTGACTGTCTTTGGATATTTTGTCCATTATATGGATTCTAGTTGATAATCACATTTCCTGCAGACTACAGCTAAGAGTAGCAACTGAGGAAATTTGTCCAATGAGATTATTACCAGTTTCCCACATATGTTTGAATATAACCCTCAGAAAAATAAATAGAAACCTTTCTCCATTAAATATCTTTACATTCTTTGTAATTTAAAAAAAATAAAAAAGACTAGTGCATAAAAGAAAATGTTGCCTTCTCACTCTGTTGCTTTTTTTCCCAAAAACTTTTTTATAGTTGATTTACTCAGTAATATTATAATAGTTCACTATTCTCTAATGGCATAAAGTACAGCTAGTCACCACCATACAGACTTCTGTTTGTAACAGAAAAAAGTAATGATCTGAAAATACAGATGACAGCAATAACATAAGTGAATTGCAATTTCAAGGCCTAAATGCCACTGTTGTGAGCAGAAATGGGAGTTTTGCTAGTGCTGAAACTTTCAATTAAATGGGCTGAAGATTGTCTGACATATTCTTAATAGTGCCAAATTTATTAACAAGGCAGTGTTGGGTCCCTGAATGTTAATCCCAACTCCCATTCTCCCTCCTCAGCCTGCACTTCTTGAGATGATTAAAAATAACCACTCTTTCTAAGGAACTGTCAGTCAAAGCTCTGTGCAGTGTGCAGTATATGCAGGCCCGGAAATGTTTTTAGACCATCCAGCATCAGCTCACTGGAAGATGCCGAATAAATTAAACCAAAAATATAAACCCCAGGTTGATGTGTTTGAACTTCTCAGCAAACATTCTTCATACATATTTAATTGCTCCATTGAGATTTTTACTGTTTGGAGAGGTTTCAGGCATTATTTCCATTCCATTAGTAAGCTTGCAGGGTGTCTACTCTTTAACTCAAAATGATTGATTCTATAAATTCCTTCCCACTTACTGACCTGAACGCTAATTGAGTTTGTGTATAGATTAAAAGAAAAAATGTGTTCTCAGAAATTGTTCAAAATATACTGCTGTCATTTAAATTCCTTGTAGCAGGAGAAAATGGCACATCTAGATGATGACACTAAATATCTGAATTGGATTTTTAAAATATGATATGCAGCAGACTAAGTTACAGGAGCTGGAGAAAAAGCAGCTGAAATAGATTTTTCAGTGCAAAAGTACAGTCTTCTTTAAAAAGAATAAATACTGTGGATATATTCTCATCTTATTATGCCAGTTTCCAGCTCTTCTTCATGTGGTAAATGTACTTATAATAAAACATAAATTTCTCATACTCTATACAGAAGTTAAAACTCAGAATATCTTATTGTTTAGTTCTACTCAAGAGGGAAAGCTAAATGTATCTTGAGATCTTTTATAGACAGACTAAAAATGATGAAGTACATCACCCTACTAGCCAAGTAAAACTTCTACCTTCATACATAGGTCATTAAGATAAAATATAACTTATTAATGCTAACTTAATGTGACTCAGTTTGAAAATTTAATCTTATAATCCTTCGTTACCCTATAGACTATGGCTGAATTAAAATTCTTAAACCTTTAGCCTAATATAAAATGAGTAAAAGTATTTTTTCCAATATGGTGCATTAAAATTATTTTGATTCTGCACATATAGAATTATATGAATGCTCTGTACATTTAATATGTAATGCATTTTTAAAATGGTTATTTCCTATCTAAGAATATAACCTAATTTTAGAAAATAGAGTTTTGTTTTCCTGATTCTACTACGTTTTTTTCCTAATAATCATTCTAATGTCCACCAAAAGTGCTCCCTTTAGTCCTCTGGTTATCCCATCCAGAGTTCTCAGCAGTACTTTCAATTTCCCTGAAAAGTGTTTTCCTGAAGTAATTAAATTTAAAGAATAAATTATTTAAATTCATTTATACTAAGTATTTAATTTTTTAAACCTGAGAAACATGTAAACTTTTAGATTATAATAATAAACAGTGTAACCTCCAGGGTTTCTCAAGTATAGCTTTCTGATCAATTGAGTCTGGCCTTAAATTATACAGGATAATAATCTAGAAGCTCATTTCTGTATACACTGTGAAGATATTAGTTCTACTCTGACCTAAATCTGATAATGCTATCATTGAAAGATAATATACAAAAAGAAACAAGAAAGATTCAAAATCCAACATTGACACAAGAGCATTAAGGACTTTTAATTTCTAAAATTATCTGGAGTTGATTGGGACCACATGATTAGATGAAAAGTGAAGAAAATGTTAAAGATATCAAAAAAGGGATTTTTGTACTATATGTGGAGCAAGAAAAGGAAGGATAGAGCTGCTGGCTGGTAAAAGGAGAATATGTGCCTAACAAAAATTTCAAGAATATTTTTTAAGCAACATAAGCTCACTCTAAAATTCAAACATATAACAGAATAGCCAAAAAAATTCTTAAAATGAAAAAAAAAACTGAATACTGATCAGTCTTCCAGGTACTAAAATATATTACAAACCTCCATTAATTAAAATAGTTTAGTATTAATAGGAGGAAAAAATATGCATCACAAAGACTAAAAAGTCCAGAGATTAGCATGTAATGACCATGGTATTTCGAATCTGAGCGGAGAAACACGGCTTATTTAAAAAATGATGGTAGGACTATTAAATTGCTAGCTTCAAAAAAATGGTACATTTCTCACATAATATTCTAAAACAAAATAATTTCAAATGAATCAAAGGCTCAAATACAAAAAAAAAAAATGAAGTCATAAAACTACCAGAAGATGACAAAAAAAACCCCACTTTTTTCATAACACAAAGACTATAGGCCATAAATAGAACAATTGATAAGTTAAACCACATAAAAATAAAATATTTCTACATGGTAAGAAAAAGAAACCATAAAACAACAACCCCAAACAGAAAGCCCATCATTACCAAATAAAAAGGAAATAATCAATCTGATTCAAAATAAGATAACTACAAATTAAAACTACAAAGAATTGCCACTTTTTGCTATTAAAGGCAAGAATTAAAAAATTTGATAATATAATCATAAAATGTCTGATAAATATAAAATATAAGATATTTTACTGGTGAAAGTGCAATTTGGAACAACTTCTAAAGAAAGCAATGTGTCAATATCTATCGAAATTAGGAATTCACATTCCCTTTGGCCCACTAACATACACTAAACTTCATACAAATGTGAAATAATATATGTAAAAAGATAACGCTGCAAACATTTGAAAACAGTTTAATGTGTATCAGTTAAATTATGGTTCATCTATGCAATATGGAAAGATCTCCAAAATATATTATTAAATGAAAAGAGTTGTGGAGAACAGTGTCTATAATATATGCCCATAACATTTGTTTGCAATATATAAATGAAAACACAGACATCATTTCTGAAATGATGAAACATAGTTAGCAAATTTTGGGGGAGAAGAATTGAGTGACTGAGAGACCACAGTAGGAGAGGATGGCAAAGGCTACCAGTTGTTGCAACCTGCTCCCCACTCTTTCATAGGGATAGAACACTTGATTATTGCATAAGCACTTGGTAGCCAAATAACTGGATTTGGGCCATTAGGATGCAAATATAAGTCATATGTGCAACTTTTGAGAAATGCCTTTAAAAGAAAAGAGAGATGTACTCTCTTCATTACTCTCATCCTCCTTCCCATGGGCTGGAATATAAAGATTCAAATTGAATTTCCAGCATCTCTCTTGGCCCATGAGTTAGAATGCCACAGACAGCAGTATATCGAAATATAAGGAAGTTGGAGATCAGCAAATCATGCTGCTGTAATACTGGCCTTCAATTGCCCACTTTGGGAGTCTTTTTGAGCCACTAGTATCCTTAGGTTTCTATAACTATTAGTTAAACGTGATCCTAACTAATGTAGATGGAGATTCATTTTTGCCCAAATATATATTTTCACTGAAATTTTGTTTTATGTGCATACATTTCTAATTCAAAACAATTTCGATATATTATTGTAAATAAAAAATGTTATTTTATCAGATGAAAAGCAGAAATTGTCTTTTTGACTTATGTCTTTTGTAAATCAGTAATGATCTTTAAAACTAAAATTTAGATAATATGAGGTACTATCTTAGACACTTGTAGAGTTGAAGTGTAAAATAGCAACTATCTCTTTCATACAGTCTTCAACTCCAAGTGCATGCATGTGTGCATGCGTATGTGTGCCACATATGCACGTATGCCTTTATCCCAATATACTAAGCATCTAAGGTATTGCTGACCTGCTTTGATAGACTTATGGAGGGAAAAAGTCTAAAAGTATGAAGATTATCTAATGTCTCAATCTAAAGTCATATTTTATATCTTTGAAATCAATATGTTGGTAAATTTGATGCCAGTGATCAAAAAATCTCTGTAATGGATTATTTCATGGATTAGGACTATGTAAGGATAAATATGGAAATAACTAGGAGCCAAAATGGGTTCAAGAAGAGCAAGTAACACAAATTAACAATTTTTATTCTGATTAGGGGTTTAATCTTGACAAAGAATAGTGATGTTGTACCAAGGAGCATCTTAATTTCAGTATATTTGATAAAATTTTTTTGATAGGACAATCCTTACTGCAGCAGGTAGAGTTTCAGCTTGTTAAATTACCATTCCCTAAAAATGAAAATAGCAATAGCTATGATACTGCCTGTGGGGGAGCAGTAAGTAGTGTTAAGTTGCCAGGTATGTGTTCATCTTTGTTCTGTTCAACATTTTATCAAGTAATCATATAAACATTAAGAAAGCCTGCTTATACCCTTGTGACTAATAAAAAGTTGAGAAGTATAACATCTTGAATGGCAAAATCATGATTCAAGAAGATCATGACAAGCTGGAAATCATAGTATAAAACTAGAAATAAATAAGAAAATATATTTAACAGAGGCAAACTAAAAACTCTACAACAGAACTAAAAAGAGGGGAGAACTATATATATATATATTACATATATATTACATATATATATATATATATTACATTAAGCTCAATTCGAACACACAATTTTTCATGACTATAAAAATAATCTAAAGTAACTTCAGGTAAAATTAAAATAATTACAGTATCTAAGGCAAAAGATAATGATCCAGATGATAGGATTACATGTGGTGTACAATGATCAATTGAGTGCATCTGTCTTATGAACCATTCTAATAGAGTTAAAACCAGTCGAATTTGTTATTAAGATCCAGGATTAAGCTATTATGGGAATTACTGTTGAGAATGGAGTTGCAATTGGGTTGAATTTTTATAGACAGATCTGTATAAAAAACCTAGATGTAGTAAAAATGAAACCCATTGCTTGCCTGCTTCCTCCTTCCCTCTTTCCTTCCCATCCTCCTTTCTATAAATGTTTAGAGTGTTAACTATTATGTACAACTACATTGGCATTTGAGATGAAATATCAATTTAAAAGTCTCTCTCCTCATGTACCTACAATCTTTGCAAATATACTCCACACAGAACTGCTTTATTAAGTAATGCTTCACTCTCTTGTCTACGCTAAACTTCTTTCAACTTTTCTTGTAAATGCTGTTGCAAACATACACATTTCTTCTTATGTCTTCACATTTATTTTTAAAGCAATGTGAAGTTTAAGCATGTTTCCTTGGTGAGATCAAACCTATGACCATACATAAAGAATAAATTTCATGTCTGGTTTTTCTCAAGTTTATAAATGAGTTTCAATGCCCTATTTACAGTACAGCATTCTGCATACATCAGTGCTCAGTAAATATCTGCAGATATCACTGATCTGTTTAGTGGTTTCAGTGAATATAGATTCTGTATGTGTATATTTAAAAACATAACTTACCTTCAACTTGTACTGTTTCATCTGTGCCCTAAGGTTACAGAATATTCATTTATTTATTCAACAATTAATAATTAATGACAATTGAAGGCCATGAATTATACAGGATAATGATGGTTAAGTGATCAAAAAATAGCTATAGTCCCTGTCTTAAAAGAACCTGCTGACTGATGGGAGTATATAAACAAATGTAGAATCTCCTATAATAAAGAAAGAAGGTGTTCTATGAAAGCAAGGAAAGACATTTAAATAATATTTGAGGGCCTAGGAAGACTTTACTAAAGAAATGATGTCTAAACCAAGTCCTAAGACTAATAAAACATAAGAAGATGAAAAGAGAGTGTTCTAGGCAAATATAACTTGAGAATTCAGTGACAGGTAATAGGGAACTAGGAAATTCAGAACAAACCTTTGTTGCAAACTAAAAAGGCTAGGTAAAATATAAAAACACTGTTCTTTAAAAGCAACAAAAAGCTAATACAGTGGTGAGGAATTACTGGGATAAAATACAGAAGAAAGATATTCCAGAGAGGTAAGCATTACAATCAAAGCTGGTTTTGCTTGGAAGAGTTCCTGCTCATCAATTGTGACTTGACAAACTTGAGCAGTTTGTGATTCAGAATGAAAGCCTAGTCACCCGCAGAGGTGGGTAATCACCCCTGGCTTTAAGTTGAGAACATGAAAAGCTACAACCTTAAGATAGCGTGAACTGTTAATAAAGTAGCCCTTACAAGGACTCTCATCCCAACTTTATTACTTCATTCTGGATAGTTCATATCTCAAGCCTTGAACTTATATTGAGAAAGATCTATACCTAGTAGGAAAAACAAACAACAACAAAAAAACCACTCTGAAGAAAGAAATCATCTTAAGCCTCAAATTATTCTTATAAAGCATTTTTCAAACACAAACTGTCTATTATAGAGCCAGTGATGCCCAGGTATGCAATAAAACAAGATATGAACCTATAGAAACAACATAAACGTTCACTCAAAATATTCAAATATGAAAATTATCTGATATTGACCATTAAACAACTATGTTAACTATTTTCCAAGATAAAAATTAAAAAGATAAACCTTGAGCTTTAAAATTTCAAGAGGGAATTAGAAACTTTGAGAATGATGTGGGAAATTAAAGGAAAGAAATTCTATAAGTAAAAATTAATGACTGAAATTAAGAACTAACAAAAGATTAAAGAGGGAACTAATTAATCAGAAACAGGCCAAAAGAACATATTAGAAACAGCATAGAGGGACAAAATGAAGAGGGAACAAACAGAAGCGAGTATATGAAAATAGTGGATATAGTGAGGTTTGATATTCATTTAACTGACAACCAAGACAGAGGAATGGAAGAGAATAGCACAGTAGCAGTATGTGAAAAAAATAAATAAATTAAGAAAGTTCCAAAATGAGAATTGAAATCTGTCTGATTCAACAATCATAAGAAATCCCAAGCATGATACATATGTCATAATAAATATATATATTTAAATCCACATCTAGGCATATCATTGTAAAAGAGACAGAGACCCCAAACAAGGAGGAAATGTTAAAAGTAGTGACAGAGGAAGGACAGATTAAAGGAACTACTTAGAGTAGCAGCCACCTTCTTACCAGAAACAATGGCAATCAGAGGCAGTAAAATGATATATTTGAAAAGATATATTCAGTATGTTAAATGCAAAAAAGAATTTCAACCTATAATTCTATAGTTCGCAACATGTTCTTCATGGTTAAGGTAAAATTAAGCAATTTTCAAACAATAACGGGGATTTTGTAACTAACAGACCTACGCTTAAAGGAATAATAAAGAAATTACTTTAGGTAAAAGTAATGATGGAAAATGACACCACCTGGAAGTTAATAGATGAAGAAAAGAATAAAGAGAAAAGGAAGTAAAGTTGAGAAAACATAAAGATGTTAATATTAAATTTTGATAAGGATTCATTTCTTAAAATTCTTATAGTTACACTAACAGAATTAAAGCTAGATTTATTACTTTCTAATTGATAAAAGAAAATAAGTGAAATGATGAGAAAAAATTCCAGTACAACCAAAAAAGGCAAAAAGGGTAAAAATTAAAGCGAAAATTTAGGTTGTAGATTTAAATCCAAATATATCAGTATTTACCTTAAATGTTCATAGACCAAATATATCAGTATTCACCTTAAATGTTCATGGGCCAAATGTTCCAAAAAAATTGTTTTAACTTATTTTTAAAAGTTTATGTACACTTAAAAGAGACATCTAAAACAAATATTCTAAATAACTGAAAGTAAACTAATGGAAAACAAGATACTCACTACAACAAAAGAGAGCAGATTTCCTGTATTAAAAAGTAGACTAAAGGCAAAAAGCATTTCCAAAGATAATCAATACAAAATGATAACAGGTAAAACAATTTAAAAGCTTTATGCACCATTAAGATGGTCTCAAAATATGAAAATAAATTGTTAGGACAATAAAAAGAAACAGATTCCATAATCATTGGAGACTTACAAAGAGCTCTTAGTAACTGAAATGAGCAGACAAAATATATCAGTAAAAATATAGAAGAATTTAATACAATTAATAAACTTGAAGTAAAGAACATATAGAGAACTATATAGCTCAAAACACAGAATACACATTTTTAAACACATCAGAAGATCTTTTAAAAATGATTATATACACTTTATGGTTATAAAACATGTCTTGACAAATTTCTAAATGTTGAAATTATCCAAACTATATACTCTGGCCAAAATTCAATTATGCAAGAAATCAATAACAAATAGATAACTAAAAATTACAAATATGTAATTACTAATAAAAATTACTAATATGTAATACTTAAAGACTTAAGTACATATATTAGAAAAGAGGTGTGCCTGTGAAATGATTAACTAAGTTTTAATTTCAAAACATTAGAAAAAAACAGCAAAAAAAAAATGTAGAAAATAAGGGAAAAAGAGCAGAAATTAGTGAAAAATACAATCAAAAGGATTAACAAGGACAAAGGTAGTTCTCTGAAAAGGCTAATTAATATTGAGAAATTTTAAAGAATGATAAATGAGAAAGGAGGCACATACACAACTAAGACCAGGAATGAAAATGGAGCCATGGCTACAAATTCTGTAGACCTTACAGATACGAAGGAAAACAGAACAAGTTTATGGCAATAAATCTGAATATGCAGACAAAACTGGATAAATTTTGAGACAAAACTTAAGACAAAAATTAAAATGTGACTATAAATCATCTTTAACAATGAAAGAAAATGAATTATCTATAAAGAAAACAATCTCACAGAAAAACTCTAGGCCCAATGTCTTCTTCATTGAGTTCTGCCAAACATTCAAGAAATAAATAATTCCAGTTTTATTCTAACACTTCCTGAGAACAGAAAGAAAAGGTGTACAATCCCTAACTTATTCTATGATGCCAGCATAACTTAGATATATACATAAGGACAGTACGAGAAAAGAAGATGACAGGCCAATATTACATATAAACCTAGATGCAGAAGCTCTAAAGAAATATAAGCAATTGAATCCAGCAATACATGAAAAGTAAAATGCAATGTTATTAAATTGTGTTTATACCGTATTATGTAGGTTATTTTAATATTAGCAAATTAATTAACATAAAAATGCTCATAAAAGCACTAATAATAACAATAAAAGCTTGGAAGCACCCCAAATGTTCTTCCAAGTAAAAATGAACAAAAATAAAATGTGCCATATTCACACGATAGAATTTTATTCGGTTGTCAAAACAAATAAATTACAGATGCAATCAATAAAATGTGTAAAATTTATCAACATAATATTATGTGGAAAAGTAACTGCCACCATAATACCCTTTTAATAAAAACAAGTAAAAAGAAAAAATAAAATATTTTTTAAAGAAAAAAATTTCCAAAGTATTTTTGCTTGAGTAGGCAAGGAATGAGATGGAATCAGGCGATGTGAATAAATATCAATTATTGTGAGTGATACAGCTATTGTTTTGTATGTAGTACTACACATATGCAATTATCATTAAAAATAGTTCACTAAAATAATTAAGTAAATATGTGATGTGAACACGAGTGAACTAGAGATGAGATAGTGTCCTGATTAAAGAATTGATTAATCTAATTCTGTGTACCTGAGGTTCGAAAATATCTTTTAAGAAAAAGAAAGAAAATCAAATCAATATAATTCACTACATTAATTGAAATAGACATGATCATATGATTTTCTCCACAGATGTAGAAAATCATTTCATGTAATGTAACGTCTATGTATAATACAATTCTAAGCAAACTAAGCATCAAAAGAAAATTTATGAAGCTAATAAGGGCAAACTACAAATAAATTCACCACAAATATCATACTTAATAAAGACATTATTGAAATCAGAAATAATTCAACTTTCCTCACTTCTACTCAATATTGGTTTTAGCCATCACAGTAAAGAGAGACAAAAATATAAAAGACATCAAGACTGAAAAAAGTAAAAGCAAAACTGCTATTATTCAGTTTAGTAATAAAGTTAAAAAATAAATTGCATATAAATCACCAAAATTAAGAGAATTTAGCAAGCTTGCTGAATACAAGATCAATACATAAAATCTAGTTTAATTCTTATGTACTAGCAAAAGTTAGAAACTGAAACTATAAAAAACTACAATTTACAATAGTATCCCAAAATATGAAGTCCCTAGTAATATGTCAAACAACACATATATTGGAAAAATTATATAATTTATTGAGATATTAAAGAAGACCTAAATAAAAGGAAACCTAGCCCTTTGAATTTCTGAATTTGGAAAATTCAAAATTGTTAAAATGCGAATTCTTCACAAACTGACTCATAGTTTCAATGAAATTGCACAGTTTTCTTGGGCAAGTTGACATGCTAATGTCAGTAGAGATACTCACTAAAGCATATAAATCTTACAAACATAACTATGAGTGAAAGAAGTAAAACAGAGCATGATCATGTAAACTAAAAGAGGAAGAATTAAACCATATTATTTAGGAATTCATGTGCAATTGGCAAAACTATAAATAAAAGCAAGAAAGTAATCCCCATAAAGTTCAAATAGTAGTTAACTTGGGCATGCGGGGAAGAAGGTAAGGAGGGTGTAATATAAAAGAAGCATTGGAAGGCGTCTGGATGTTGGCGATGCTTTATTTCTTGACTTGGTGGACAATAATACACAAGAGTTCACTTTTAATTACTCATTACATAATACCTCACGTTAAAGTCTTTTTCTCTCTGTGTAGTTTATTTCACAATTAAAAAAACATATTTTTAATGCTCTAGGCAGAGGAAATAAAATGTGTAAATATCCAAAGGCAAGTGAAAGTGTTAAGCCACCTAGGAATTAAAGACACGGGTTATGGCTAGAGCAGAGTGTCAAGGGACTTGCAGACGGGAAGTGACAAGGGATAAAGTTAGAGACTTAAGCAGAAATTTCATAATACCAGCTTTAAAATCCTAGTAAAATTTTTGGAAGTTTCTAAGAGCAGTCTTCAGGGGGAGCCATCAAAAGACTAAACAGGGCAAACATCTTATTCTGGCTTTTGAGAGAAGAATGAGTTAAAACAGGTCAAGGATGTAGGCAGCAAAATAGTTAGTTAGCTGTTGTGGTATTTCAGAAGAAAGAGGGTGATAATTTGAACTGGGGAAAATGGCAGAGAGGATAGCAAATAACAGACTGTACAATTACAAAAAGGAAGAATTTTCAGGAATTGATGAATTACTGGCTGTAGAGGTAATGAAAAGAAAATGAAACTAAATTAATGATAGTGCCATTCTGAGACACAAGGGGAAGGGGGTGGGGGAAGAAGGGAGGAAAGTCTAAGGAGGAAGACGGAGGGAGAAAAGAGAAAAGAGAAGAATTGAGGAGAAAATAATGAGTTCTCTTTGGGAATCTCTGGAATATTCAAGATGAGATATCCAGTAAACAATATAGTTTTACCATCCATTTCATATATATTTATTGTGTCTGCTGTTCTAGGCACTGAGAATATAAGGGAGAAATGACAGAGGCCCTACCTTTATGAAACTTTAATAAATCTGAATCTCAGGTAAAAGCTAGGGTGGAGATAGAGAAGTGGGAGCTAACGTTTGCTTTATACTTCATATTTTTTGGAATATAAAAAATATTTGTGAATAAAAGTAAATATTTCTGTAAAATCATAGCACGTGATTCAGTAAAGTGAATAAATAACAAGCTGAAAGGATAGCTATTATAGCAGGGCAAGGTGGCATAGTTAATTTTAAACCAAGCTAACTTGATCACTAGTTGAAATTAGGGAACAGGTGTCAGCTGCTCCACTTACTAACTACATGACATTGAGCAAGTTATGGGCCACTCTCAGTCTATGCTTCTTCATTTCACAGAGTTGATGTGCCGAATGAACAAGGTAGTTTAAAAACACCTTGCTCAGGTCATAATAAAGGCTTGACACTGAATCTGAATCCAAAATGAGGATAATAGGGTGCTTTTAGTTAATGTACAGGAAAGCACACCATTAGCACGTACATCAAGAATGTGACTACAGAGTTAAGTAGCTCACAAAATTGAACAAAGGAAGATTTTTTAAATGCAAAATTAGTTTGGCTTAATGTTATTTTTATAAGTAAATATTTCCATTGGTTTGTGTGTTGAATACGGCTCTATATTAAAAGTATTGAAATAGTTACATTTCCCCCTCAAAACCTACACATGTAATCAATAAATTTTCTTCCAGTGTGGTTAAACCTAACACTTTTTAAGTGTTACAGCTTAATTATAGTTCTCCAAAGATATCTTAAACAGTGGAATTGGTGGAAACATGAGCATATCTATTGTCTTTACCAGCTTTACAAAACAAGGAAGCAAATGTGAGGGAAAGACTCACGGAGATTAGAGGGGCTCAAGAGATGATTTCTAGAAAAGTGAAAAATGAAAGGGGAAGAGAATGTAAAAGTGAGTTAGTTGCTCCTGAATCCCTGTGCGATGTGCATGAGCTGTGCTATGCCCTTTCTTCTGTCATGGTACATCCATCTGGGCTCCCTGAGTACATGGCCCTATCTGGCAACTATGTACTAGAAGCGTGACCATGTCCCAGCCAATGGGAGGTCATGGTGGTGTGACTCTCTTCACTCATAAATACAGGATTTGGGTTTTCGGTTTTGTTTGGTTTGGCATTGATTTGTTTAAGGTCTTAATTATGCTAGGATACTTCATTAGTATCTCCAATATGATGCTTAATAGGCATCTCGATCTTAACATTTAATATTTCATTAGTCAAACCAGAAAATTCAGAAGTCACACCTCTTCTCCCAGTTTCTTTCTTGGATATCAGCCTATTTGACACAATAATTTTGGTGTTTAATAGACACCTGTCCAAACAGAAATCTTGATTCTCATCTCCAACTCAACTCCTCTACTAATTTTCCATTCTCTAAATGGCATCACCATCTGCTCAGGTGCTCAAGGCCACAAGTTAAAAGTCATCTTTGAATCATTTCTATTTGTTTCTCCTCATGTCTATTTTCTCTCCAAGATATATTCAGAATCCATGTATACCTGTCCATCACCACCACTACACTTTTGGTCTATGCCAACATCATGTCTCGCCCAGATCACTGTTTTTCATACTGCCTTTCTACAATTCATTTCCCACATAGGAACTAAAGTGATTATTTTTAAAAACTGCCTGAATTTTCACAGTGGCTTCTTGCTATATCCCTTAGGGTGACCCATAAGGCTCCACACCACATCTTGACCCTTACTGTCCCTTGGATCTACTTAATCTCAAATGACCCCCCAACTTTTCCACTTTTCACAAGCCACACTGAATTTCTTTCAATTCTTGAAAATGCCGAGCCTGTTCCCACATTAGGGCTTTTACATGAACCATTTTCTCTACATAGGATGCTCTCATAGGTCTTCTTGTGGCTGGTTCCTTCTTGTCATTCAGTTCTCCAATTAAGTATCCTGGCTGTATAATTTAAAGTCGCCTCTTTAGGTTACTATACTGCTTTATCTTCTTTATTGCACAAACCATTATGGGCTTTTACAGTTGGCTTTCCATATCTGTGGGTTCTGAATCTATGGATTCAACCATGATATTTGGTGAAAAAATGTTATGTTGTTGCTGATATGTACTATGCAATTAGGCCTACGATGGTTTCATCTGTATTGAACATGAACAGACTTCTTTTCTTGTCGTTATTCCCTAAACAATACAGTATAATAACCATTTACATAGCATTTACATTGTTTTTAGTATTATAAATAATCTAGAGATGATTTGAGGTATACAGGAAGATGTACGTAGGTTAAATACTATGCCATTTTATATAAGGCATTTGAGCATCTATAGATTTTGATACCCATAGGAGGTCCTAGAACCAATCCCCCATGGATATCAAGGGATGACAGTAATTAATTAATTGATTAGTTTTCTATTTGTTTTTGTCTGTATAACCCCATTAGAATATAAACTGCAGGTCCTGATGGAACTTATTTAGTTTTGCTCATATATGTTCAGTGTCTAAAACAGTGACTTACACATAATAAATAACTTCTTACAAACGAACAAATAAGCCCCTCAACTCAAAAACTTCAGCAAATCCTGTCAGTTTTCCTTCCAAAACATATCTAGAATCAATCTACATTTTTTCATCTCAGCTGTTTCCCCAATTGTCCAAGCCACCAATATTTCTCTCAAGGGGGCATCCAATGTCCTCTTAATTGGTTTCCTTGCTTCTCTCAGCAGCCAGAGCCATTTTTAAAAATGTAAATGAAATCATATTATGCATCTGTTTAAAAACATCCATGACTTTCCAACTCTGTTAAAACAAAATGTCAGTACTTAAAATGATGCAACCTCTGACTACCTGCCAATTCTCCCACATCACTCCATGCCCAACCCTAAATTCTCTGGATCTCTCATTCCTCAGATGTAAAAATAATCAGTACTTCTGGGAAGATATAAGAAGCTATCTGTCAGTTAAACTTTCTGGATCTCAGGTTCTTCAGCTGTAAAAACTGTATTCTAGGAAGGCATAAGAAGCTACACAAACATTTACTGGACACCTGCTGTATGCCAGGAACTCAGCAGGGGCCCTGGGAACAGATATCTGAATAGGCCTAGTCTCTGCCTTTGAGAAGATCAACATATAAGTAAACAAACTACATAATAGTGCAATGAAAGCTATAACAAAGGGAAAGCTGAATGATGTAAGATCAAATGGTGCTGAATCTACTGGCAGACCTCAGGAAGGCTTCCCAGAAGAGGAGACAATGCTTTAAGAGGTCCTTATGTAGGTTGTAAAGCACACTGAGAAAGCAAAGTATGCAAAATAGTATTATCGTTCAAATATAGTAATAAGTATTGGACTTGTTTTCAGTAAAATCTGTTCCATCACAACACATGATTAGGCAGAAAGAGCTGTTTGAGTAACCTGAATGTCTAGCTAACTTGAAAACTCATTTCGTTTTAACTTGCAAATATTTCTAAAATCTAATAATCCATTTCTTGCTTTCGTAAGCATAATAGACTAACCATGATTGAATCTTTTCTTTCATGATTGCAAATAATAAAGTGCCCAGGGTCATGTTTCTGCAAATCAACTACTGCTGTGACTCTGTAATGCAAATATTGAATATGTAGGAGATTGGGCATAACATGAAATGAGCCAAAGGCATCCAGGCCCTAGGAACTGCCATTGTAAAATATTATGATACTAGGTTGTTTTTGTATTATTTAACTCTTTATCATTTTTTTAAAACATGAATTGTTTTGGGATTAGAATTAGTTGGGCTGATTTTAATTATATTTATGTTATACATATGTTTAGTTTGACAGGGCTACCATAGCAAAATACCACAGACTCGGTGGCTTAACAAGAAAAATTTATTTTCTTTCAATTCTGGAGGCTACAAGTCTGAGATCAAGGTGTTGGCAGAGTTGATTTCATCTAAGGCCTCTCTCCTTTGTCTTCTCCCTGTGTCTTCACATGGTCTTCCCTCTGCGTGTGTCTGTGTCTTAATTTCCTTATTGTAATAAGGACATCAATCATACTGGGTTATAGCCCACCCTAACGACCTCATTTTAACTTAATTACCTTTTTAATGACCCAATCTGCAAACAGAGTTGCATTTTGAGGTCCTGAGGTTAGAACAGCAACATATGAACTTTGTGGGGGACATATCCAGCCTCTGATAACATGTATATAGTATATACTATATATAAAACATGCATTATATATTACATGATATACAGCATATATTATAAATATATATTGATCTATCTATATCTATATAGAGAGATATATACAGATATATATAGAGATAGATAGAGATATATTGACTTCAATATATATAATATATTTATTGAGTTCACTGGGATATAAGTGAGGTAAACTCTCCCTACTTCAGGATAGAAGAAAATCTATAATACTGAACCCAGGGAGTCTGCTGGTTGCGTATACCTTTTAGAAAGAAATAATTCATTCTAACTCTGCTATTTTAAGGGCATTTCCAATGACTTTTAACTCTCCCCACTCATCCCATTCTTATCTAGGGAGACCACTTCTCAGTCTGATGCCCACTTACATGGAGTGGTCGTGGCATCTGAACAGATTGTGAAATAGGTAAAATAAAGAAAACTTCTAAATAAACATTGGTAGTAGTCCTTCCTGACTTTAGGCAATTGTGGCGGTTCCCCCAAAAGATAAAAATGTTTCTTACAAGGGGTTACATTACTTCTATTTCTTTCATTAAACATTTAGAGCACCATGTGAATATGGAATCTAAAAGCAGTATGATGGGATCAAATGAACATGAACGTGGGTATTTAAAACTGTTTTTGTGACATTAGATAAACCTAAGTTTCTTCTTGTATATAATAGGGATAATAATATCTCACAGGATTTTATTAAAATTCTGTGTATTTAATTTTTTTATCTTTCAATTACAATTGACATACAATATCATATCAGTTTCAAGTGCTCAACATAGTGATGAGACATTTATATAACTTATGTAGTGATCACTCGAATAGGCCCTGTATCCATTTGACACCATATATAAGTGTGATAATATATTTAAAACATCAACCTTGTAGAGAGTCTCAGAGATATTAGTATCCTTCCTCCCTCCCCTAATCCAGTCCGGTAACTAAACCCCCACGGGCACAAGTTTGTTAAAGAATATTCTTACGGTGCCGAAAATCAGGGGTGACTTAACTGGAGTCTCCTACAGCTAGAATGGATTAACATCAAGCAATGATACTCAGTGTCCAATTCATCAACCTCAGAGACCAGTGGTTGGTGCTATGATAGATATATTGCAGAGAAAAATTATACTGTAGTGAAGTCACTGATGAAGATATTTATATACTAAAATTGCTTTAATCAAAAAATGAGTGCAGTACCTTCATATAATATAGGTGTTAAATTATAATTCAGTTGAAAATGATATGATTTCTAGATAGATGATATAGATACATAAAAACATCTTATGTTAAAAGGAAAAAATCAGCTCATTTATTCACAGGGGGAAAAATACTAAATTGTTTTTGATAGTTTCAACATTGGCAATATTCTGTTCTTTTTATTCCAACAGCTCTATCACTGCACTTTTCTTGCAATGTATCTGGGGTAATTCAAATGTACAAGTACATTTCAATATAGTTTCATGGCAGCTTTTGGCCTGTCATTTCTTTTCTGGTACTCACATTTCATTTCATTAAGTACGAAGTTACTTTACAGTATGTTATAAGAGAATCCAAGCCAGATGTATTTTATGAGGGGAAACCTAAAAGTGATGTGTTCTTTCTCAATTGGATAAAGCACACAAAGTATGTTTTTTGACAAGTAGTCTTTGTTCCCTTTCTTATCCCAAATTTACCACTCCACATGAGGACACCTGAAAATACTGTGCTAAGAAAATGCAGCACGTAGTGATTCTATGTGACCAAAGCTGCAAATATAAATCAATCATGCATATCTTAGGGCACTGAGCTCAGCATTTCCATCTCTTACAGACAAGGGAGAAGGTATTAGGGGTGGCTGCCTTTCCTCAGGCTTCCAGAGACTGCCTTGGAGAGATGTGATAAGAGGAAGACTGAGGAACACTGAAATGAGGTAGGCCTGGGGAGAACAAAGCTATAGTGATATTTTGAAATTTTTTATTTGTTCAACAATGACAGCTGTATGCATTGATTTATCATAGTGAAGCACACAGTCTCTGGCATAGGTTGGTTACTAAAAGAGTATTCAGAAGCAAGTCTATCTTCACAAACAAAGAGATTGGGGGATCATACTGTCATGGCAGGGTTTCAGAGGCAAAAATGAAGCTCCCAATTACTTTCAAATCCTACTCTACATGCTTTCTTATACTTGAAAATTTGCCACAGGTAATTTCCTTTTAGAGTAAGACTCTGTTTAAAAATATATATATACACCTATAAAAAGCATTACTCATTTCTGGTCCCTCTGTGCTACACTTGTCATAGATGAAAGAGATAGAGAAGGGTTATTAATGAAAACATGTATTTGAGGTAGATGGAACAAAAGAGTCTAATTTAAAGTTTTATACTTTATGGGTTCTTAGATTGACAGTGATTGAAACCTGTAAAGTCTAAGATTGACACTTTAATGTATAGGTAAAAGATGGTCTTAGAAGGGCCATTAATGAAACTGTCACAAACCAAGGATTACCACCAATTCAATATATGTTTGTGTGTGCATGTGTACATATATGTATGTGTGGGCTTCTATTATCCATGTGTTCACAGGGTGTGTGCATGTGCGTGGGTGTTGTACGTGTGTGTGTGTGTGTGTGTGTGTGTGTGTATGTGTGTGTGTGTGTGAATAAGAGCATCAGGGCAGAGGCAGGAAAACATGAAATAGAAATAAAGTTTAAGGTCTTTTCTCTGAGTAAAAAGAAAAGCTATAAAGGTTAGGGCATGGTGGGGGGTGGTGGTAAAACATTTATCAAAAAAGATGAGAGAACACTAAGCTTTGTAAATAATACAAAGTTGGTAAAATGTGGGAGAACTGTAGATTGACAGCCTGGGTGATAGATCACATCCCAGAAAGTCATCATATTCTGAAAGGGCTCAGCTAATTGTCCGAGGGAGGCAATCATACTTTGCAGAAGCTTCGCTTGGCATTTTGGGTATTTTTGTTTGTTACTGAGCTGAATTTATGTTTTCCTTTGGTTATAGGACCTCAAAAGTTGGCCTGCACGAGTTACAGTTCGTTGAGCTAGTTCATTAAGATGAAACTCTGGTGTGGAAGGTAAGAGCCAGGACTCTAAAACTTGTAAACAATTCATGGTTTGTGAAGAAGGGAGTGCTTTGGATTAAAAAGTGAATGGCATATTCATAGCAGCAGGAGTACCAATTTGAAGGAAAGTAGAATATTTTTAGATAGCCATTAGTTTAAAATCATGTATGAAATTAAGTAAATTCAACACTGGCAGTAAGATCCAGACTCCATCAAACATGCATATAACTGAAGGATCTAGTTCTAAATGATAGTTTATGTAGAAGGCACCATGAAAAGACAAGGTCTGCGGTGGAGGTTGAGGGGACTTTGACACAATAGAAAGGCCTACATCACCTACAAAAACAGTGGCATTATAATGTTGGAATAAGGGGAACTTAGCAAAAAGAAATTCATATGGAGTGGTCAGAGGACTAATGACTAAAAGAAAGTTAAAGGAGATTTTTCAAATTCTTGGTTTATGATTTTTTACTGAGGTGCACCCTTCATAGTTTCAGCATCTTCCTGGCCCACAACCTCATAATATGTGTTTTGTAGAATGCAGCATTCTGAAAAGATTTATATTTCTAGAAAGCCTAGTGTGGGGCATTATAGCACTACTTGCATGTACGACCAGCACAGGGGTATAATGAGGATTGTATTTTGAAACAGTTAAACCAATATATTTTAATCCTCGGTAAGTCCTACTTTCTAATATCTCAGGGCTTCTCTATCAAAAGAGGCTTGGATTACTTGGACATAGGAGTGAAGACAATACAGGATAGACACAATAAAAGGAAATTTCCTGTCCACAGAAATGAGGGAAATCTGCCCTTCTGGCCAAAGGATATTGGAAGTAAAAGAGAAATAGAAGAAGGATGAAGAGACCAGACAGAAAGGATCTTATTGCCTTAAACCACCAGGGTCCACTTGAAGAAGGAAGTGGTGACATGTAGAAATGACCAGATAAACATGAAGGCATTCAAGCATATCAGGGCTTCTCTGACAGTAGATCAAGAGAGGTGGCAGGTCTTTTCTATAAAAGAATAATGTCACAGCTTTAAGGGCATTTGTAGATGGATATAGTTAGGTACAAATATTGAACCAGCTCCAGATACTCATTAGAGAAAACATTGGTAGCATGGGACTGTTGAGACATGAGTGGGAGGAAGAAAGGCAAATGGAATTCATAAGCAGAATAGGATTTTAAAGGTCAGACAGAATCAATCATACTTCAGCCATCACTGTCCACTGATAAGGCTGAAACAACACTCCACAGCAAAGATTCAGAGACTTTCTTCTCTATCATCTAAAAGTTAGGCAAGAAAGTTAAGACAATGGGTGAGAGGAAGATCTAAAAAGCCAAACCACCTCAAATAGACAGACTTAACCAAATAATATTGAGTCCTCCAAAAGTAACCAGTTAGACCCAAAGCCTCAGAAGTACGGTTAACCAGTAATTTAAAATTTTGTGATGATCCCCCAAACTTCCAAATCTTAGCAGCTAGAAGTAGGCTCATAAAGACGTTATCATGAGTTACAGATCACAATATATTCTGACTTCTTTGCACATCTGCAATATATTTGAGATATCACTACACTGGGATGGGATTATATCAGTAAGTAAAACAAAAAGGTTCACAGTTAGAATTGTATTCTAAAGCTAGAACTCTGGTCATATGAAAGGTGTGGTTGCTGCAGCCTTGAGGTCTATCTAGAAGTAGGCAACAACAGAATATCCTTCTATAAATGACTAAAGTTTATGTAACAATTTGGGAGAAGGCCTCTCAAATTGTTAAAAATGGGGAGGTTAGATGGCTGCCTCCTCTCTCTTCCTGATCTAATGAAGAAACTGTATTTCAAAAATTGAGTCTAAGTACATATGAAATGTTTATAACAGGACAGCATTTTAGAGAAGTACGGGATCTTAATTCACGCTATCAACATGACTTATCCTTGGCAATGTTAAGGTTGAATACACAGCTGGGGTAACATTTGACAGATTTCTCCACTGTAGAGTTACTTGTTTCCCCTTTCCATAGTCTACTCTCTGGAAGCAAGTCACAAAGTCAGACCATACAGAAAAGAAGTTAAGCTTAACTATTGTGAAACAAAGAGAAGAATATCTATATAAATTATTTAGAATTCTTCTATATGGGGTATTTCTCTCTTCTTCCCCATTTATTTATTCAAAATTTATTTACATCAGTATGGGGTCACGAATATGCATTTGGTAATCTGGATTACAACCTAATATTACATCATTTATTTTGTTCATCAAGTTGTTCTAACTTTGACTGTCGGGAGCTCTTTCAAATTGACTCTTACATCCCTTTGAAATGCCTCCATCAATTTGTTTTTGAATATTTCCTTACTCTTTTGCACGACAAGATGTTCTTTTATTGGAGAATGGCAGTAGAAACCAAGGTCTAGGCACTGAGTGTGCTCATTGCTACTGGAGTATCATTCTAAGACCTCTCAGCATGCAGAACTAGGAAACATATATATGTATTCTAACCCATATATACAAACATATCTAAAATTATTTCTGTAACTATCTGTCTCTATATTAAGCTAAAAATGATTTTATAATGCTATCTCTGACACTAACCTAGTAGCACATTGTTCATTGTAGCCTACCTTCCACATCCCCACTTTGCTCTTTCACAGTAAAAAATCTAGCTTCCACCACCTGCCATTCATTTATTCATTGGTTAATCCCAGTATTCATGTAAAGCAGGCTCAGAATTGTTAACTCACATCCCATGAAAAATCACTTTACCAACTAGAACACAGTTGTTTATGTCTAGTCTCCTTTGTCTTTAGTCTTTCAGTCCCCAGTCAAAACACAATTTTCCAGAGTTACTTACATCGGCTTCTTTTTTACTCCATTTTTCATGTCATTAAATACCTTGTCAAAGCATAGTTTCTAATAGATGGATAGTGTTCAAGAGAATAAGCCAGCTAAAACTAACCTTCTCTTAGGATGTTCCTTTGAGTGGCTTTAATCATTATTCTAAGTACTTCATGCCTGTCCAATAACACAGATAACCTGAGAAAAAGAAATAGGCTACCCAGAATCATGGAATATTAGAATGCAAAGAACTCTGGATATCATCTAGCCTATTCTTGCAATCAATACCAAAATAGTCTCTCCTTGGCAAATATTTTCTGCAGAAACATTGAGCTTACTATTTTCCAAGGAACAGTCATTCTTTAGTTAGCTGTAATGTTTAATACCTTCTCACTTCTAGTGTCCCCTAGTAAAATGCCGAGTTTTTGTTGTGATTTTAAGTTTCGGCACTTAGAACATCAACTGCAATCTTTATTTTCAACCTTACAAATATATTTTAAAAAATTAAGTTCTTAAAACTTAAAAAAGATAAGACATACAAGAAAAATAGCAACTGGCTTTTCATATGAGAACTTAAATGAAGCTTCTGTTAATATATCATGCTTTATTGGCATATTAAACTATGGATTGTACATCTTTTTTCTTGCCTAATTCCTGTAATTGAGAGAAAATGATATACAATTACATCAATTTAAACTACACAGAATGTTCTGATTATTACTATTGGCTTACAAAAGCTATTAACTCAACATATCCAATCATCAGCAAATTCTTTTAGTTTGAATTATATTGATTTTTTTAATGGGGTATTAGAACATAAGTAGATAAACTCAAAGGATTCTTGGACTTTATGTCTTTTTTTAGTCAACCCAAATCCATCTGCAAGGAGAACGGAAGAGCTAATATACATGTGAAAAATATGACCAATCATTGTTAACTGTGTGAAACATCTTGGAATAAGTGAAGCCGCTCAATGCAGTATGGTGTAGGCTCTGAGTGCAACCTGCTTGCACTCGAATCCCAGCTTTGCTGTTCACCAGCCATGTAACCTCTCTAAGTCACAGGTTTTCATCTTTAAAAGTACAGATAATGATTATAATTACCTCATAGAGTAGTGGTGTGGATTAAATAAAACAATAACTATGAAGAGTCCAGTCCTGGGCATACAGAAAGCACTCAATACATGAGTCTTTTCATAATAGAATTATAAGAATATTTCAATAGTGAGGTAATACTGAAAAGGTAACATGGTTGAGAATCACATAGAAATGAGTCAAAGCTAATGCTAATTCCTATGTGTAGGTTTGGGCTCCTGCATTGTTCATATGCAATACTCTGTGTACAATAATAGCTACTTAGAGAGCAGAATTGTTCTTGGGTTAATCACCACAGTCTGTCAATAACTCAAACCCATAACTGAAAAGGTGAGTGTAGCATTGTACCAGACTTATTCAGAAAGGACTCCATTACAGCGAGAAATATAGTGGGCCAAACTACCCAGAATTAGGCAAAGCAGCAGGCAAAGGTAAAAAGTTGCTGAAATTATTCCGATGCCTGAGATAAGGAGATAGTAGACCTGTATGGAGGATACCAGACTCCATACAATATCTGTGCATTCTGAAAAAAAATATATATTTTTGTTCTTTTTTTTTTAAGTGCTGGTCTTCTGAAAAACTTCAGACTCTATTACTATGATAAAGAGAAACAAAGAATGTGTTTCTTACCATGCTTAGCCCAGCATTGTATGATGGCAGCAGTAATGCAAATGAGACAACTTCAAAAGGAGGGAGAAGCCTCAAGGGATAAAATTTGGGCTACTCACAAAACAACTTTCTACTAAAAAAATATGGCAGTTCTAGTTTTGTTTACCAAGGAAGATTGTACTTATTTATTCCGGCATCAGCAATTGAACAAATATTTATTAAATAGCTAGTAGGCCCTAGGAATACTAAGCAAAACAAAACATGGCATCTTTTCTCATCTCACAGTGGGAGGAGCATAATAAGAAAGCCACAAAAACACACTTTCAATTCACTGTTGGGAATAAAAACCTAAACTGTAAATCTCCATCTCTCATTGACATTAGAGAACTTCAAGTGTCTTTGACTCAATCCCAGGTGACTCAGTGTGGGTCAACACTGTCACTTGCCTGGTTCTGAGTTCAGAGCCTAGTTACAATTAGCAGGCTTTGGGCAGTTCCTGAGAAGCAGTCTAATATTTTGGGGTAAGTCCTTGTGTGTACTCTGCTCTAAAACCCCAGTCCTGTGACAAGATTCTTAATATCAGAATAAAAGGGTGTCTTGTTGCCAGTTACCCATTTGGACCTGAGAATATTGAATGCACCAATTTTCCTATGAGTACTCTTGCTATTTGCTAGACCTCCATCATCTGAAGGTTCTACTTTTTTTGTGCTGCTTCTTGACCTCTGATTTCTTCAAGGGCCTAGTTAGAATCCAATTTCTTCTATGATTACTTCCACAACTACCCCAATTCTCTTTGGTCATGTTCTGTTTTCAAATGGAACTCACAGTCAGTATGAGATAATTTAATTTTTGGTAACAAACCATCTCAGCATCTGCCATTCATTGTACTTAGGTGAATTTTGATTTGCCCAAATCATTTGCATGGTTGTGGGGCTGGAATCACGACACATGCTTTCTCTATCTTCTACAATTCTAGCCCAACATAGAGTTTATTTCAGGAACTCACTGAGTCCTTGCTTAAAATATTGCTGATTCTAAACTATGTAAGACAAAAAGAACAGGTTTAAAGAAGATTGGTGGACAGCATCATTTACTTTTCAAAATTTCATTGAGCCAAACTGAAAATGTGTTACACTGAAAATAACTCCAATTCCTAAGTGTATTATAAGAAAATATTCATATTATATGATGTGTTGTCTAAGGCTCATCAAATCTTGAAAGAGTTCTAATAAACCTTAATCAACAAATGAATAGATTTTATTTCAGAATATGCATCTAAAAATACCTTTGTGAAAGTTTTCCCTTTTAGATTAAAAGAATCTAAGAAGACTTGACAACTAAATGCAATACATGTTTCCGTACTAAGTTCTGAGTCACATTAAAACAAAACAATCTTTTTATTTTTATTCTCTTTCTCTGCTATAAAAAAAAAAACAAAAAACAAATAAACAAGAACAAAAAAAACCCTAACATTATTGAGATAAATGGTAAGCTTTGAATAAGGTCTAGAAATTAAAGTATTATATCAATGTTAATTTCCTGATTTTGACAATTGAACTGTGATTATGGGAGAGAATGTCCTTGTTTTAGGAACTACAGTTTAGTATTTATTCTTTTCTAAAAGAAAAGAGGTTTAGGAAAATGTGATGAAATATCCTTTCCTAAAAGAAGGACATTCTCTCACATGACCTCAGTCTATCAAAATCAGGAAATTAATACTAATACATTATTAACCATTATCTAATGATATAGCGAGAGAAAGAAAGTATAACAAAGCAAGTGTCATAAAATGTTGCCAGTTGGGGAACATGGATGAAAGATATACAGGAATTCTTTGTATTATTCTTATAACATTTTTGTAAGCTGAAAAAAATTAAAAATAAAACCATTAGATTTATGATTCAAACTAGTAAAATATTTAAAGTATTATTTTGCCGAACATGCTGTCTAGGCTGTTCAGGCTGCTATAACAAAATACCATAGACTGGTTTAGAAAAGATATAAATTTATTTCTCACAGTACTGGAGGCTGGAAAATCCAACATTAAGGTGTCAGCAAATTTGGTGTCTGGTGAGAGTCTGCTTCCTGTTTGATTGATAGCCGTCTCCTCTCTGTGTCCTCAAGTGGTGGTAGGGGCTAGGGAGCTCTCTAGGGTCTCTTTCATAGGGCACAAATCCTATTAATGAGGGCACCAGCTGAATGACCTAATTACCTGCAAAGACCTCACCTCCAAATACTATCACATCCGTGATTAAGTTTCAACATAGGAATTTTGAGGAGACACAATCAGTCTGTTTACATACTTTATGCAATCTCTCCTACCTCTAAATTCTCATAACATTTCTCCTTTACCTCTTGAAGCCTGTGTTTCATATTTTGATGTACGGTTTAGGCATGACAAATCCTTCTCCCCCAACTCCCTAGAACTTTGTACTAAAACACAAAGCCCTATACAAAGTAAGTAATCAAACAGTACATATTTATTAATTTAAAAATGAAAAGAAAGTGCTTTTCTAGAGTATAATTATGATTCTAAATAAACACTTGAAAGGCTTTGCATTTGCTAGTATTAACTGAAAATTTTGTCGAAATGATTTATATTTAAGAAAATAATACAATGTTTAATACACATATGAAAAAGTTTCCCCTCATTGTTTGACTTAACATCAAAAACGTCAGAAGATTACTTTTCAACTGTCTTTCCATAATTGCCCACCTCAAATAAAAGATGGCCTGTCAAAGTCACCAGTGCATGATTAACTTCCAAAACAGTATTGGTTTATATAGTAGAAGTCTGACAAAAACTGAAATTCAGGAAAACTGATAACAAGAAACTACCTGGAATAGAATCGGAGCAGAGACGACACTGTAATTGGCAAATAATGAAATGAAGAGTGAGTGTGGACAGCCCTTTAAAAAAACATGACCTAAAGAGGAAGAGGAGTGGAAAAGGGTACAGTTATATGTTTCCTTCCTAGAATTTATCATTGTTTATAATTTTTATTTGTTTAATTATTTCTTTATTTCTGTCTTATCGATAGTCTAGTTGGTGAGAAAGACAGTAAGTCTTACATGAGGGCAGGCATTATGTATGCAGAATCCTAATGTAGCATTCCCAGTAGAATTCTCACAGTTTATAAATATGAATGAATGACTGAATGAATGAGACAAGTTTGCATTTTTTTCTGACTCAATAGTAAAGCTCTGTCCAGCTTACACAAAGGAGACAATAGCTCTTGTTTCTGGAATGTGGGTCACTCATACACCCAGCCACTATAATCAGATTTTACTTAACCCTTCATATGATCTGTGATACCTGCCTCTACTTTCTCCCTCTAGTTCATCAGAAAGCTTCCTAAGTGCAACAACAAGCATCAAAGCATTTTAACCTTCACAATAATCAATGCATCCACCCTTCTTCTAAAGAGAGAAGGCTTTCAAAAGGGAGAGTTGGTCAACAACAGAAAACATAGAAACAAGATGTTCTGAAAACAAGAGCTGGTGTTACGGAAACAGTACTGCTGAGGGTAGTTGATACTGGATCTTGGTGAGAGTACCAGTCTGATCTCAGAAAGAAATGGCTCATTGATGGAAACTGTCACAGGCCTCAACTTGTCTTGGATGAACCCTTCCCTGCACTAGGGAAACTGAGAGAGGTGTCTTAGCCTTATTCAGTGGTTCATAAAATAAATAAAGATTCACCTTAGATAATGGTAAAGGAGTTGCCCTGTAAAGAACATCAGAGTATTAGTTACCAGCAATTCTAGTTTGGAAACCAATCAGTTATGAGTTTCCAACAGTGACTAAAGTACCACAAAATTCACCCAGCTCAGAACCAGAAGAGAACCATAGTGAATCATGGCTAGTAAATGGCCATATGTACCTTGACAACACTGAGATTCTGTTTCCCCATTCAACATGCAAAAAGCTGATGGATGGTTGTGATTAGAGTGATTTAAATAATGGCAGCTATTCTGATATGATTGTCACCTGAATAGAAAATCTTTATTCTAATAGGCAGATTTTAATCAAAGAACACAAAAACAAACACTTTTTTTTTTTTTTAAAGGAAGACCTTGATGCCAGCAAAAAACACTATCTTAGCAGCATTCTATTCTGAGACATTTGCATTATGGCCACTGTAAATATTTGCAGGATGAAGATAAATACAAGGTATTCTACCAGTGGTCACTTAAAGATATGGGCAAATGACAAGAGAAAAGATACCTGAGATTTTTAACAGGTCAAGTCATAGAAATATTTGTTGTTTTGTTAATAATATGAAAGGCTTGCATTTTTAGTCTACTAAAGAGTTTGAGAGCAGGGCTTGGATCATGAGAAAAAATGAAAAGATTGGCAGATATTTCCCACTCTGCTGAAGTAAATCAAGTCATTAAACTTGGTTAAATGTTGCTTTCTCTCTTCTAGAATTTATTGTTTCTATTTTAAATCAGTGCATTTATACTGTGATATGTGAACTCAGGGATCTTTGGAATCATGATTTATACTTTAGAAATTTAATAAGTATGATAGGCTTCATAGCTCAAGGGAGTATTCCATTCAACCAGCAAATTTCA
>CM053503.1:37795457-38198329 GCA_028627145.1 Eidolon dupreanum | reverse complement strand
GCATCAGAAATGAATAGAAGTGGACAGTATTACATAGATGCACACAGCAACACACTATTAACATTCTGCTTTTCGTAGGGCATCTAAGTAATCACAGACCACAATTTTTACTAAATACTTCACAACTACAACACCTGGATTACCATCTTTTCAGACTCCATCATCAGTTTCCTTGCCATTTATTGTTCAGCCCTTAAACCAAAAAAAAAAAAAAAAAAAAAAAAAAAAAAAATCACTTCCTGTTGTGGTGTTACTCCATATCTTGGGATCAATTTCTCTGTATATCAAATGAGCTAGTTTATATTGCAGTACCAAACAATCCCCGACTCTCAATGCTTAACATTTGCAAAGGATCTTTTATTTTATTTATTTTATTTTATTTTATTTATTTTATTATTTTATTTTATTTTATTTTATTTTTTTATTTTATCATTTTATTTTTTGTAAGCAAGCAACCCTTGGTTGACCTCACAGATTGCAAGAAACTTGTCAGCTTATAATCCCTTATTTTTTAAAATTTTTTTATGCCTAAAGGACCTGGTCTTTCTAGGTGCAAAGTATCATTTCTTGCTTACACCATAGTTCTACCGTGTTGTTAAGGATGCTTGCTTTATCTTGGTCATTCAGGGAAACTGAATAACAAGGGCTCCAGCTAGACACAAGCTTCTGCAGTTGCTACCAAGAAAAGAGTTCCCTTCAGTGTTTCTCAGTGACAATTAAATGCTTCTTCCTAGATATATGACACATGTTACTTTCACTCACATTTAATCTGGTCAAAGCAAGTCATGTGATTAAAGGGGTAGAAATATGTGATTCTGTTATATGTTTGGAAGACAAAGAACTGGAATATTTTAAAGCCTTAATGATCACATCTGCTAATCCCTTCTTCCAACTCCTCTACTAGAAGGGTGTCTCTCCTTATTTAAAAAAAAAAGAAAAAAGAAAAAAAAGCTAAGCCCTCAGAAAATATCATTCTTAGATACTTCCCATCAAATGCATACAAATTATACCTCTGGAGAGAAATTAAATGGAGACAAGAGTCAACATAAATATCAGATTACTTATTTTCTTACATATTTGTTCTTTTACTTCAGACACAAATGAGTGAAATGGTTTTTGCATGGCATTCACCTAGCATTTAGATTTTTATCTTTATTCTTTTTAATTATCCAAAGGGTTGAGAAAAGGGATTTGAATGGAAAGACTGTCAATATTCTTCCCTTCTTCTTTAGTATTTTCGAATACAACCACAATTTAGTTTACTCCCAGACATAAAAACCCATGTGCTATAGCCTTATCTTTGCACAATTACAGAAAGAAATGTAGAGACATTTATCACTAAGAAACAAGGAAGAATTCTGTCACACAGTTGCAAACAAAAGAGTTTCTGACAGGCATTTGTGAGTTAAAGCAGCAACACATTAAGTAAAAGGTAAGTTTACTAGAACGAAATTCCACACTGTACTGTTTAAACTGCTGTACATAATCACATTCCAACTTGGGAAAGCTTTCCTCTGCAAAATTTCCTTTCCACCATAGATTTTTCGCCCTAACCTCTCTTTCCTTAACTAGGGCAAATCCAAAAGAAAACACCTCTTTCTAAGTGGGTGACAGATAGCAAATAGTATGCAAATACTATTTTCATTTCATTTAAAACCTTGCCAATGATTTCTGTATTTTATCTCCTAGAACTAAAAAAACCCAAATGACCTTATACTAGCTAAATTCCTTTTATCTAAAAAGTATGAACAAAAAGGAGGATTTCTTTGCTTCCCACATAATTTCCATATTCAACTTTTTGTATCATATTTTCCTTTTTTAACACCAAGAATATTGTTGTCAAGGTAATCTAACTATATAAATGGATAAAATAGAAAAAAACTATTTTAAATGACATTTAAATACTCCTCCAGTTACTTTATGCTCTCCATGATTTGAAATATTACATTCAAAATATAACAATAAAAAATCATCTTTCATAATTACCTTCTATTGATAATTACACAGAAACTGACTATAAGAATAAGTGTGTTTTAGTGTATTCTCCATTCAAAAAATCTGTCAGTGACTACATTATTTTAACAACATTTAAAATATGCTTTAGATTACCCATTGAGGTTATGTTATCATATATGTCAAAAGTAAACCTATTCGTATTAAAGAGATTGGTAATTTACAGACTTGAGTAATAATGTTCAAGGAAAAATGTACTAAGATGTTCAGAAAAAATCTAGTATGATTTCCTTTCCTCTGAGACAGCAATTGCAATTAACAGTAGCTAATCACAATACCAACAGAGGACTTCAGATCACTATACATGGCTCACCTTTGCAAATATATACTGTGACCTCGTTAACTTGCCACACTGAACAATAATCAATGGGCTGCCTTTGAAGATATGTTAATTAATACAAAATATCTGTCAATATAGTAAGTATATATTGTTTTAAAAGAGATCATAAACACTTTTAATATTAATCTATCTCCTTATATACTATTTTCCTAAAACCCCGGTAAGAGAATTCTATAGGTGAAATGATTTTCCAGAATCTCACATTCTTATCTATCACCTTACCTAAAAAATGATTAAAGATAATCATTTAGAAATTTGCACACAAATGTATCTTTTGTTCTTCTGGAGGCAGTCTGGTGTAATAATTAAGAACTGGGGCTCTGAAGTCAGAGGTCTATGCTTATAATAACAGTATGTATCTTATAGGGTTGTCAGGATGAAATGAGTAAATACATAGAGTGGTAAGTACTTAGCACAGTGCCTGGAGCAAAATGTATCTTCAATAAACATTTGCTATAATATACTGTATACAATATACTGTAATACTGTATATTATTCAGAGAAGCTACATGGGGAACTAAACAGGAAAAAAATATGAAGGTTAAACACACTGCAAAGATAGACCACACTTCACTCATAGACACAAGATGTGAATAAATCATGTTCATTTCTACAGCATTATTGAAAAATATACTTTTGTATACCTGCTAAAAATTGGTTTCAAAATGCCACATATCTCTAGCAATATTTAATGATAGTGCAAAGATACAAAAACAGCTTACAGTGTATATTTCCCAAGTACTTAGTTATTATGATTTTTGTAGCTCGTACATAAAAACAACACAAAACAACAACAACAATAAACCTCAAAATTAAATCCAGGAATAAACTTTTTTTTTTTTCACTTCAAAATGCAGGTGAACAGGGTGGAATTTACCAGGCAAAAAAAATATCACCAATTACAACTTTTCTGCATGTTACTATGCATAATGTTTCATATATCAGGTTGAATCACTATGCTTTGGCAGTGTCACAGAGCCAGATGAAAGTGCCCTTCTTGCTGTCCCTACATTCCTATCTTTTCTGTCTAAACTTGTTCAGGTGCACATAAATACTGGTTACTCCACTAAAAACAAAGTTCTCTAAGATGTGAGTTATTTTTTTAATTGCAATGATGGGGCCAAAGAGCTAAAGGTAACTATGTAAAGAAGAAATGCAAATGAGCCAGATGTGATTCATAAAGAGGTTTCTTCTCTGTATAAATTCTTCAAAGAAAATTATAACATGGCAAATATACTGGAAATTTAGCATTTACTAAAGATATTTTTATATTGTATTTGATTGATGAAAATTATAGCTTGTTTTTCTGAGTCAAAAACCTACTTACCTCTAGTGAAATCTATCCATCACTATATTACAAAACACATCTCTTGTTAAAGTATATGAAACAATATGTAAGCAGAAATTAATTCATAAAATACTTAGGATATTGGTTTTAGTAATTTTAATGGAGCATAGTATCCACCGATAATACCTCTCTAGATAGAATTCTATACATCTAAAGAAAGCTATATCCAATCAATTCCTTTAGTGACCGAGGCAAGGCATAAATCAATAAATGAAACAATCTCTTACCAGAATAAAATGATCCTAACATTTCCTTTCTTCCAGAAAGCTCTTGCGGATTTTCCCCAGTCAGGATAGGGCTTGTCCTGAAGCATCATGTCAGTGACCTGAAGCAAAGAAAGAAACTTATTTAGCACTTTCGGAAGTCTTACATTCAGGTTTAAATATGTAGGCAATTTACATTTTACCAAAAATAAAATATGTGTATTTTAACATCAGAATGCATACAGAGATAAAAATTAGAATATACGTCCTTCAGTTAAAAACATTAATAGTTCATTTGACTTTACATAATGAATGAGCATATTTAAGGCCATTCAACATGTAAAATACTGAGATTGTTTTCTAAATGTTAATCAAGATTAGCATGTAAAAGAAGGTATCATTAAGATACCATTTACCTTTCTATAGAAACTAAACATATAATAAATAAAATACCATATTCTTTAACTTTGTCTAAATAGAAACTCCAAAACCCAAATATTTCCTAATGTGTCTAGATTTTTACCTATATCACTAGTCAAAATATTACCTTTCCTTCTCTCTTTTTTTCCTCAAGGATATGTGAGTTATGGTACTTGAACCTGATTTTATGGCATATTTATTCTAATTACCTAGCATTCTCCCACTTCTTTGCCATCAGTAATTCTACTCCCTCCAAAAATGTTCTGCCTTTCTCATGCACACAGATTCTGCCAGTCTTCTGAGGCCTAGGTAAAGTCATGTTACCATTCTTATGTCTTCATTGTTCCTTTCTGATTGTAGTTGTCACATGTCACATTCCACCTTCTATTTTACTTACTTATGTATTTTTTTTTATCTACAAGGTTTTAAAATTCAAAAAGGTGAGATTTATCTTTGTATCCCTTCCAACATCAAAAGATCTTTTATATAAAAGACTAAAATATTTGCTCAAAGAAGAAATGACAAAATGAATTAGGATATAAATGCTTGCTTTTAAAAATACATTAACAAAGTAAATTGCTTATGGGCGACATCCCATATTAATAGTTTCAGCAAATGTCCAAAGTATCATAAATTGATGACCTATTATAAAAGCATCTTTTAAAACTGATGGGAATAGGGAATGAATTTCCTTTTCTAATAAAGGAAGACTTGTTTGCATACATGTACAAACACACACAAACTTTTTTTCCTAGAAAATTACCTTCCCTTTAAGAGAAGAGAACATTATATTATGTTTTTTAATTAATAATGTTCAAATTCAAACAAGACAGAATTGAAATTGAGAAAACTGATATGGAATAAGATAAACTGAATAGAGTAATGAAGAATTTTATCATCCATTAAAATATATTTTTCTTTTGCCCTTAAAGCTTTAACATTTAAGTGGAACTTTCAACAATGGTTTGACCTGGGATAGATGAGATTTAATCATTTATGATGATAGATTGTGATTCAGTAGGGAGTCTTTCTGGATCAGGCACCCTTTCAATCCTACCGGACTTCCCGCAGAAGCCTCATCAATTCTCAAGCAAGCCCATTTTGTGTGCCACATACATCCAAGAAATGGTCTCTGGAAACATTCACTGGCATGCCAATGTTTCACCTGTTTATTTAAGATGCAGTCAGAACAGTGGGTAAGGAGCCTAGTCTTCAGGACATAGTTGATCTTAATTTTTCTTTATATTCTTTCTAAACATCATTTCTAGGAATAGAACTCTCAAGCCTCTCTTGGTTGATGGGAATCAAAGCAAGTTCACTGACTTTCACTGTGTAAGACTGCAGATTTAGGCCAGCTCTGTCTAATTTAGGTTCTACAATAATTTTGTGTAATGTGGCTTCACTGTTGATTCTGAAAAAATTCAACAATCATAAGGAGTTTTAACATGAACTCTCAGTTAATTTCTTTAAACTGTTCATGATTTCATTAAGTATAAATGTAACTGATATTAAGTATTCAAAAATGGGAAAAAAAACTTGTTCTACTTTAAAAGGAAACCTGTTTATTGATAATTTTCTCATCTATTTTCTTCATGACACATTAAAATCATAAGAGTTTATTTTCTTGCTCAGACTGATGCCCATTAATTGGATCTTCAAACAAAAAAAAAAAAATCATGATATTTATCAAAATAAACAAAGGGAAGATGATAGAATAAAAAGTAACCATGAATTAAGTGAGTTACATTGTTAAAAAAATGAATAAATACAAATGTAGAAAAATTAAATCCCATATGTTCTTGGACATAAAAAGAGTTTTTTCCATAATTTCACTTGAGGAAAGAATTACTGTTTTTCTGAATATGACAATTTTATCCACTGCTCCTTTGCCACCTACTTAAAAAACAATCTTGTGTAAAATTTTATTTTTATAAAACTTCAAGGTTAAGTAAATAAATACTTAAATATTTCTCATTTCCCAGGCTTTTAAAAGATTTAATTAATTCTGTTGAGCAATATTTATCTTGTACCAGAAAGAGTCTGCATGGTAATAAATATTTTCAAGGAACAGAATGATTACTGGGTGGATTTTATTCAATTTTCAATGTTTTCTCCAGGGCACTTTCTGGGAAATACTTATGTTTTCTAGAAGGAGGCAATCTGCTACTATATGACCAATTATTACAGCAGCATGTTTGTAAAAATGACATTCAAGGATAAAGGATTTTCCCAGGAAAATGGCAAGATGAGGCACAAAATATTTTTTCTGATGCCAGACAGCTGGTCTTTTTCACCTCCAGCTTTCAACTCTCTATTTTAAGTCATATTATCAGATCAATGTCAGGTCACTGCTAAATTGGCAAGAGCAGAGACAATCATTAAAGGGATGCATTCAATAAAGAAAAATCCAATTACCTTCTGCATTAGAGAAATCAAATTCATTTCTGGTGTTGGGCAAGGACAATCTTTGTGGGAAAAAAAAATGCAGTCAAAGGAGGATGGAAAATGATGCAAAAAGGTTGCCGTGTAGCATACATACAATATAAAATTGTTGATGTTTTTCCCACAGGAAGATTATTAAAATTTGAAATTGCAGGTCTTTTATTTTTTTTAACTGAAAGCAGTTTGTTTAATCTTCGAGTCTCACAATCTTTCTTCTCTACTAGATCTTTACACAAAACTTAGAACTTCATGATGGCCCTTATCACATTGTGCCTTGTCAGGTAGTCTTCACTGATATAAGATAAGCTATTTTAGGGTGTGGGTATTGTGCAATCTGAATGAAAACATGCATGTTGAGATTTAAACACAGTAAATGATTGTAAAAAGCAACTAATCACTACAGGAATCTAAGGGAAAACTTTGCTCCTCTATGAGTTGAGACAATAGGATATTGTGACCAAAATGGCAGCAGGAAGATAGGAATGATAACAGTAATATCTTACATTTACTATAGAGCTTCATGGCTAAAAAAATTCTTAGGTGTACTCTTCTTAATAATTGTCATAGCAACTTTATAAGTAAGTCATTATTTTCCATCTTTTACCAAAAGATAAAGAGAAGTCAGTAAGGTTAAATAACTGAGCAGGGTCACCTACCTAAATGTGTTGGCATGTGAATTGGTCCTGGAGCCAGACTGCTTGGGACCTAATCCTGGTTTTGTTTCTTACTACTTCTTGATTTAGGGAAAGTAATTAAATCCTTCCGTGTCTTGGTTTCTTATTCATTATCTATGGGCACACAATATCTATTAGCAGGTGTTATAATAATTATTTATGTATTCTTTTTGAGATCTGGGATTTCTACCAAATCATTTTATTTCATGTGACTATTGTGTTAAGTAACTGGACTTGAAATCCAAAAACTTAAGCATCATTCTCATCTCTTCCATAGAGACAAGACTATCATACTGAACTATTAGAAAATGATAAAGATATAGTATAATGTTAAAATATGTTACAGCCAAAAATTGTTGTTAAAAATCAAAGGGAAGAGAAGTCAGCTACTGAAGGCTACAATAATCTAGGAAGGTTTCACAGAGGATTTCTGTAACATAACTGAGCATTAATTTGTATGCTGTATCATTATCTAATTTTGCCAATCTAACCTTAGACTGATTATAAGCTATTTATACACAGGTACTACATATACAGTACCTATTGTCTCATTTGATATAATTTTATGTTAAGCATGTTATGTAAATATAAAATATTAATTTATTAGGGATATAAGGTCATAAATAATAACACAACTATGGCTATATTGTGCATCTCTTGAGACAGCTATTAGTGGAATATCATTTAAAAGAAATAAGTGCTATTAGTAAACAAGCATATATACATTAAGGATATTAATAAACAAACATATACATATAATTTTGCATGTTATTTTGCAACTTCTTTCTATTTAATAATATATTTCAAATTTCATCCTATATCAATACATATAAAGCTATTTAAATAGTTTCTTTTTTATCTCCCACCATACCTTTTTTTATATGCATTCTTCTGAAATGTAAAAGGTTTCTGTTTTTTTTCTAATTACTACTTCTATAATTAAACTTGATTTAATACATATATTTACTATTTCTTTATATTTTATTTACTCCTGACTATGAGTATTGACAGAATTATTTAATTTCTGCTTCTTCTCCCTCTGCTTTCTTCTCCTCCACTACACTGTACTTATTATTTTCCTATTAATTTTGAGTCTTCAAATATCTTATATCTCTATTTTATTTATCATCTTTAAATGATACCGTCTTCCCTCACCTAAAAAAGATGAGAAAATCAGAATATTATAGTTTCTTACACCATATATTGTTTCTAGGTTGTTGGAGTTTGATGATATTTCTATATTTAGTCTATAATCAGAAGTCATGCATTTCTTTTAACCTTAATCCTACCATTCCTACAATAGAATTGACTCGATAATCTTTTCCAGTACTTCTGCTAGAGTTTTCCTACTACTTCCAATGCTTGAACCTTGATCTATAATATATTCTGCAGGAAAGTTCAGGAAAACAATATAACCTTCAATCAAATTGTTTGTTTTCTGTACACTTGATCAATAATTAGGTTGAGTGTAAAATTTTCAATCATATTTTTCCCCCTTAGAATTGCAGGCATTGCTTCATTTAACATTGTTGGAATCGATCTTCATTCAAATGATGTTTTTCCTGGATGAGCACTCTGCAGGATACTCCTGCTAAGGGGTTGCAGGGGCCACCCTCAATCAACACACCCCATCCCTATTGTTCCAGGCCTTTCATGGAGAATCGTCCTTTGCCAACTTTGCCTAAGATCTGTAATCACCATGTGTCCTCTTAGCATAGTCTTGAAACATAGTTGACTGTCACTATATTTGGCAACCCTCCATCACAGATGGTGCTTCAGAGTTAGAGATGTCATTGAGTTTTATGTAAGATAAAGTTAACGTCTCTGATCATTGTTCTCCATGTTCTTTTTGGTTGATTGCCAAAATCTCTTTATTTTAAAACAAAAATTCTGCATTTGCTATTTAAAGTAATTATTAAAAGGCTTGTTTACAGTGCCACATGTTGATGGCAATATGAGGTCATATGACCAAAAATAATTACTACAGCTGTGATATCTTGTCTCCTTTTTTAGTGGTACCTATCAGATGACCTAAATAACATCCAAAACTAGCTTTTAATTAACAATGTTTTAGATTAATGTTTTCCCTAAATACAATTTTGTTCAAAATAAAATAAATATAATATGAAATTTTGTAGAAATTTGAACATAATGCAGTTTCAGATTTTCTGAGAGATAATTTTGAGGAAGAGTTTTGCTTTACATTCGGAGTATATAGTAATATAACATTTTAATTAGTTTATCTGGCTACCCATATTTATTACACAAGTTAAATGTGTCAAGTATTTAGTCAAGGGAATGCTAAGTATTCTATAACAGCATTTAGTAGGTAGACTTTTCATCTCTTAAAGATAATAATGATCATGCTTTTCCAATTTGACAGTGTCTCCCATCTCATAAAAATTATAGCAAAATATTCTGTTAGCAACAGATGATATTCATAAATTTCTACAATCACTTCCTAAATACTTAAAGGTCCTTGTGTAATTGTTATCATGACCAAGATTTAAGTTTATTTGCTTTTTAGTTTCTTGTCCACTTAAGAAAGTTTATTGAGACTCTTAGTGAAATATTGTCTCATTGCTGTAATATTCTTTTCCTGACTTCATTAATGCCACTTTTATTTAGATTTCATTAAGGCATTTATAGGTAGACATCAACTGTAGGAAAATTCTCCAAATAGAATTATATGCCAGTATTTGACACTTACTAAGGCAATTAACACCAAGTTTTTAATACCAGGTTAACCCATATTTTGGCATGTGCACTCAAATTCCTTATGGTGGTTCACTCAGAGACAGGATGGACAGATACAAATTTCCTTTAATTTGTAAAAGCAGACTTCATGTTTGAGGACTTTTGCTTCCCAAAGAATTAGGGTTCAGGATACACTGATTTACTAGTAGCTGTAGCCAACATCAAAATGAGTGCATTTCACATACCCAGGCCAAGAGAAGAGATTTCTTATCATTGTGAAAAACATGAACACTGACAGTGAGTTACGAACCATTCATCATAAACCAGGAAATGTCAGCACTTAAACTGGAGAGGAGAAGATGGTGAGCAGGACTCTAGTATTTCATTAAATTGTTTATTTCTCTGCTTCTAAGCAGGTTGCTATAAAATCCTTCTTCACACAGCAGCTATATATCCCCAAATTCCTCCCAACAGCATAACTGTAGTAAGCCGTCTGACTCCACTTTTTTTTTTTTTGATGTTTGACTGCAGACAACTTTTAAGCTTCACTGTCCCATCTTCCTCTTCTTCCCCACAGCTGGGAAAGCTGATAAGAAAACCCTAGTACTCCTTCCCATGGCTCCAGCAGGAAGTTCAAACCATGTGTGGGAACTCTCCCTTGACTCAACTGTGTATCTACCATAAAAATCCCAAGCTAGTCTCTTTTCTTGACCCTTTCAAGCCATTTTTAGACCACACTCTCCCCAGGAACTTGACTTGTGAGAAATAGACCTTTTCATACCCTTTCAGTGCAAGTATAACATCAACATTTTGAACATCTGAACACAGTTCTGATGGGCTCCATCCTACATCTACAGAGCAGTCACACAATAATATACTCAACATTATTGTGACAAGTGGAGAGTTTCTTTTGATTTTTTTTCTCATGTTGTATTTGGGACTCTAACTTTTCTTATGGAATATTAGCATCTTCTGATGCAAACATATCTTTATCTTCAAACAGCAGTACAAAAGGCCTCAAACAAATTGAGAGATTACTGAGATTGTGTCGAGGAAAACTTTGATGTATTCCTGAAACTCTAGCTCCATGTATCAAAAACTGATATCATATAAAGACAAATGCTGATGCTATATAAATCCTTCATATAAAATATGGAGAAAGTAAAATATTCTGATTTTAGCACCTAAATCCTGAACATAGAGGGAGACTATAAAATGCTGATCTAAAGTGGCTGAATTAACCCTGCAAATGTACTCACCATCAGAATATAGATTCACAGGAATTTTGTCTATTTTGTTTTTACTCTGTCCCCATCCTCTAGCATTGTGTCAAATACACCACAGGCTCTCAGAAAACATTTACAGAATGAATGAATAAAATGATAAATGGATGAACAAAAGGCAATTAAGAAGAGCATGGAATAAAGAGCAGTGGGGAAAGCTAGGGTAAGTAGCACACTCCAAGTAGCTCTTTCTCTGTCCTCTACTTAAAGCTCCTCCAGAAATTAATGCAATTAATGGTGATGATGGTACTAATGGAGGTGGTAATAGCAGGGGTATAGAAGTGGAACATAGATGGTAGAGCATCCCTTTTCTTCCCAACCCTGTCCCCTCACTGCTTAGAAAGCTAGAGAGATACAGAGGATGTATAGGTAAGATACTCGACAAGGTAGAGATGGTCTTTCTCAACTCTTGGAAAAACTATAAAGTCAAATATTATTTCAAACAAGAGGAATATTAAGGCTCAGGTGCATGCTTGCTTACATTATCCATGTGCACAATATATTTGCATTATTGTAAATTTATTCATAGATGAATTAAATAAGGACACATATTAATCACATTTTTATTTTGAAGACTGAAAAGTAGTATAATTTCATGTGCCTTACTTGTGGTGCTGATACACTGTCCAACACTGAGAGGCGGGAGCATGGTGGCCTCTGGAGTTGGACAATGCCCAGCCTGGGCATCCTTATATGGTGGTCCTACTTTGCTGGCACATTTCCATCCACTATAGCATAACAGTGTCTCCTTATCTTCCCTCTTAGGTCATCTATGTGGCAACGAAGTCTAAATTGCATTTCTTTGACAGTAGGGAAATACCATACTATACAGGGCAATGCACGTAGTTTTTCCCCTGTTGCTGTCCCCATCTCCCACCAAACACACCATACCACATGTGCAGATGTTCATATACAATCACTCTTATACAACAGCACTTCCAGCTGAGACAAAGAAAGACTCAAGATCCAACCAGAAAGGATTATGAATACTCACTAAGGAACATTAGCTGAGTGTATAATTAAGTAAATGGAAACCATGGATGAAAGTTTTCTAAATTACCTAGTGATGCCTTGAGTGAATTGCTATAAGAACTATCTGAAAATCACTGGCAAATATCTACGGTGAACATAAAACTTGGAACGTATTCTATAGCTTTTTAGAAGCACGACCAGGATTTCATACAGCATGAATATTAATGCACCTGCTTATTATCTCCAATGATAGCCTGCACTGCTTTTATGATGTATTGCACCTTATTGCTGGATCCCTACTGATTTACAATGAGTCACAGACTGTTTTATTATTAAGTAAGGAAATTGAGCATGTCTCAGAACATTCAGAAAAGATACCTGAATACAGAAATATACACAATCAAAAAGTACTTTCCTAAGCAAAGTCTGCAGAGTTTCAAATAGTGTGTTAATAAATGCAAAATAAATATGATGTGCCCCAGTACAATTTGCTTTCTACCACATTGAATTATAATTTAGAATAAATGGAAAGAATAAGAGTTATTACTGATTTTGCTGGGCAAGAAGCCAGCAGTAAAATATTTACACCATCTTCTGACATGCTATTCCTTATGAGTGGCTAAATTATGAAATGACAATAGCCCAATATTACATGATTGAGCATTTATTTTTGTTTTTCTGCTTGAGAGAATGAGTAACTTTCATATTCATATCTCCTTTGTTTTGTTAACATAGTGATTGTTACTAGGTAAATTAATTATACAAAATATAATACGATGGCTTTGTAGCTGTATATATGAATAGAGGACCAATAGGAAGAGAAACAAAGGATATTTTTAGAAATGTGATTGTGAGAATCATTATTCACTGATGGCCCTTGGAACACAGAGAGAGCAAACATCTCCTCAAAGGGAAAGTCCATCTCATTTTAAGGATCCCAACATTCCAGTTTCCTGAATGAAATGCCTAATACACAGCAACGTTAATGAGAGAGCCAAAGGAGTTGGCTCAAGTCTCCAGGGCCCAGACCATAGTGTAGTCTGTCATATTGCTTGTATAATATCATTTATCAAAATTTCAACTAACTCTATAAAGGTGACAAATTCAAAGCTACAGGCCAGTGGGGTGAAAAGTTCAACTGGGTTGGCTTTCCTACTGTGAGTAAATAGTAAGTCCAAGAAAATGCAGATAATCATTCATCTGTTTCATTTTCAGAATTTCAGAAATTACAAAGTAAGGCAACTACCAAGTAACATGGTTTATCAGTGAAAGCAAGCATTATTTCTAAATTCTACTGTTGCCTGAAGGCAGATATAATTATAACACTATAGATATGATAGCAAGCTTAGAAATTTGAAAGCAAAACTTAAATGCATATCTTTGCAATAAGAAATCTTACTTATCAGTATTCAGTGCCTAAAAATAAAACCAAATATTTACATTTCAAATGCAAGTAAAATGTTGGTTTTAGGGCATATTTTAAAAATTAAACCTAGTAAGTGTGCTTTAATTAAGCTTTTCTGTTGTTCTGTTAATATATAAGATGTAGCTACAAATTTAAGACTTTTTCATTGAAAGTCTTAGAATTTTTACATATATCAAAGGGCATATATAACATATAAATAGCACATAAAGAATAAAAATAAATAGTAGAGCATGTTTCCACTACCTGCCTTAAAAAATACAACAAAATCAAAGGTCTTCAAGCCCTCTGTGTACTTGTCTCCAGTCAAATTACCCTGTCTGCTTCCACAGTTCTAAATCCTGTATTTATAATTCCCATTTCCACGTTTTTATTTATGTTTTTACTCCATCTGGATGTAACCATAAACATAATAAAATAGTGCTTATTTTTATTCATATATATATACATATATATATAATATTAATAGTTAAATAATACAGTATAATTTACCAACATCTGGCTTTTTTTTGCTCAACGTTATTTTTCTGAGCTTCATTTAGAATGAGGAATATAGTTATATCTTTTATCTCCATTCTATCTCTACTGATAATTACTTTCTCATTTTTATATTGTTCATTTTGAGCTTTTCCTTTTAACCTTGATTAATCTCATGAAGATTTGAACATTTTAATCCTTTCTATAGTACCTTTATTTTTATTATATTAATTTCTCCTCAACTTTATTTCCTTCCATCCATTTTTTAGCACATGGAAGATATTCTCCTGGCCTCCATTGTTGCTAGGTAGAAATCATCTATCATTTCTTTACAAATTGCCTTGTATTCTTGTTAGTTTTAATGATGTGTAGTTTTACTTTCATCTGTCTAGGTATGGGATTTTTTCCTGGTTTGAATTTATTGTGATTTTGGAAGATGAAGATTCATGCATTTCAATCATTAGGGAAAATTCTAAGCCTTCTCCTTTGTCCCTCTAAATTTGCTCCTCTCCTATCCTCTTTATTTTCACTTTTGGAACTTCAATTAGATGTACATTAGAACTCACTTCATGTCTCTTACCTTCTTTTAGATATTTCTATTTCTTTGTACATCATTTTGGAAAAATATATTTCCGATGTATTTTATACTTTATTAATTATCTTTGTCTAATATGCTCTTTTCCCAATGTCTAAAATTTTCATTTCAATTATTATATATTTTTATTCCTAAAAGTTCTATTTGGGTCATTTTCAAGTGACCCAGTCTTTCATTCTTCACTTACATTTTCAATTCCCTCTTTATTTTTTGAATATATTTTGAAAATGTTTTATGTTCTACATAAATAACTCTAAAAACTGAAATCTTTGTAGGTCTAATTCTGCTGTTGTATTTACTGCTATTACTCATAATATTTGTTTCCTTACACTCTTTTTAATTTTTGATTATTCAGTCATTTTATTGGCATTTTATGTGGAGGTATTTTAAGAACTGATTTGGTAATGTGTTCCTCCACAGAGAATTTATGCTTGGTTCTCTGAAGACGAAAACATCCACCCTGGTGTCACCTTTAAATAAATTCTTAGTGTAGGGTTTTTTTAAAACCTGCAGGTGGTGAGAATTTGGGCCATCCGCCCACTTGAGGAACAGCTTATGGTTACTGACTTCTCAGAGGAGACTTAATTTTCTTTCCTCTCCAGAACCCATAAGACAGCCAAGTTTCTAATGTGCCTCCCTATATGGGGCAATTTTTTCCTAGCAACAGCCTCACCAAGAGTATAGCTTTTCAGGGTTCCTGGCTTTATGTTGACTGTTCCTAACTGACGACATATCTTATCTGGGCTCTTGGTTTTATCTCCTCTCCCTCACATAAGCATAAAAAAAAGAGCTTCAAGTCATTGATGATCAGTAGATGTCATTATACCAGTCACTGTCCTCCTTTCCTCACCTATCTGGGTTTGAGTCACATTATATTTTTGATCTCTGAGGACATCCTTTACTTTCTTTAAAAGAAAAAAAAGACTATGGTTTTGAAAAGATTGTACTTTTTATTATCTGTTTGTTTGCTTTTAAAAATTATATATATCTCCAAGGTGTTTTTTTATTTGCAGGTGGTGGCTGTCGTTGCTTTCCCCTGTCATCTAGTTCACTATGTTACCAACAACAATTCCACTTTCCACATCTTTTCTATCACCCTCACTTTAGCAAGGTATAGAACCCGATATTTTAACAAATAATTCAAGTTTTCATCACTAATCCTAGAAAGTCATAATGTCTAGAGAGAATTGATTCCAGAAAGAATAATGATATTCAATAATTTTCAAAGGTGCATAGCCAAATAAACCAGATAGATTCTCTGTTTTGTCTTTAAGTCTATAAGCACAGAAGCTGTTTACAGTTGAGAAATGCCTCTCCTCCCCACACATACCTCAATTCAACCTTTAATTAATCTGAAGCAGAGAAAAGGCTAATCAAGTTTCACTTCATATCTTGGGGAGCTTAACATATGTTTATTGACAACAAATAAACATGCATTTTCTCCACAACCTGTGTTACAATGCTCCCAGTTTTATAGAACAAAAAAACATGCAGCTTGGAAGGGACTGATAACTGATCCAAGGTCACAGTGTGTCAGAGCGAGGATGCAGGCATGCCCACCTCCCAAGTCCAAGTTCTTAACCAATGTACTATGTGTCTACTTCATTAATATTAATGACGTTTCACTCCAATGAATAATTTATCATCTATTTTCAGAATTTTTTGTGTGAAAACATATTTCATTCACTTAATGCATTCAACCAATACTTCACTTACATTAAATATACAATAATTTTCAAAGCACTCTTGAAAACAACAGCTATTATGCACCCACAGCCACCTGTTGGACAAGTTTGACAATCTTCATTTAACAAATGAAGAAGCAGACACAGAGAAGTTTCGTGGCTCACACAGAGCAATTTAGTACTGCAGCCAAACTAGGCCATTTTATTCTTAATCCTCTTCCTTCACTTACACTTGAAATTAAAAAATGACAATCCCCTTATGATAATAATGAAAACACTGTGAATTCAGTATGTCCTAAAAGACACTGCAGCCAGAGAAGGAAGCACAGGGACAAGCCTAGGGTGCAGAGGACTTTGGGTGCTGTGTGCGGGCCAGTGACTGCTATTGAAGACTCCACTGCTGGAAAGGGAAGGAGGTTGACATGTGATCACACTGCACCCTTTTCTCCCAAACCCACTTCCTACATTACTCTCCTCTAAGGGTGAGTATTTGTTATTTGAGGAAAGTTTACAAAAAATGAGGGTGATTGCTGTGTTAAATTGAAAAATTAGGAAGAAATGTTTTAGAATCACAATCTAGTAGCAGTCTTACCTATACATTATGCTTACAGCGGACTCTGCTTATCAATAAAATGTGCATTCCTTGATTCTTATGTTTGATCATGGGATTTGAAAAATGTTTATATATTTGATAAGCGTTTATTAAATATTTTCCGGTTTTAAAGGATTTTTGACCACCACACAGTGATATACTCCTTTATTTATAAGAAAAAAAAATTAGGTTGCTAGTTCAACTCAATTTAAAACAATGTTCAATTTACTAAATGCTCACTGAGCACTAACTGTGGCTCTCTACTGAGCACTGTGGTAGTTCATGACTTGCCTCAGGTTGGTCATCCTTACTATGGGGATGGTAGGCCCTGCATCCCTCACGGGATTGTTGTGCGGCCTTGTAATGGTTAATTTTATGTGTCAATTTGACTGGACTAAGGGATGCCTAAAGAGCCATTACTTATGAGTGTTTCTGTGAGGGTATTTCAGAAGAGATAAACATTTGACTTGGTGAACTGAGTAAAGGAGATTGCCCTAGGACTGGGGGGCATCATTTAATCTGAATAGAACAAAAAGGCAGAGGAAGGGCAAATTTGCTGTTTTTGCTTGAGTTGTCCTTGGACATGAGAACTTCTGCTTTTGGCTTGAGCTGGAATATCCATATTCTCCTGTCCTTGGACATAAGAACTTCTGCTTTTTAGACCTGTGGACTTGAACTGGTATTTACACCATCACCCTGCCCTCATTTTCAGGCTTTCGGACTCAGACTCAAACCAGTAACCATCCTTTCCCCCTAGTCACACAATTCAGACTAAATTACACCATAGCTTTCCCAGTTCTCTAGCTTGTAGACAATGAATTACAGGACTTCTCAGCCTCCATAATAGTGTGAGCCAATTCCTAGAATAAATCACCTCTTATATATATATGTCTATATATACACCCTATTGGTTCTGTTTCTCTGGTAAATCCTGACTCATACAGGCCAGAGGAGGATATTTCCAATAGAATAATACGTAGAGTTACTATTATACAAGGTGAGCATATTGGAATCCCTGCCCTCAGTGAGTTTAGAACCTACCAGTAAAATATACTCAAATCAGTTTGCTGTAGGACTGAACTAAATGTCAACGGAAGCCATTATGACAAGTCTACCCTGTCTTATCCAAAAGTTATTGGGGCAGATATATTTTGGGCTTAGAATTCAGATTCTAAATGGGCAGCATAGTACACATACAGTTTATCAGGTGCACCTCCATAATAAAATATATTCATGGTTCTGTAACAAAAGACATGACTCATCACACTTGGGATAAATAAAGAGCAGGAAGAGTCTTGTGGCAGTTCAGATCTGGTTTTGTGAAAAACTGAATGAGGGCAGGGCAATTCACGACTGAGTGAATTGTTATGAAATTTTTCTTTGTTTTCAAAGTTTTTGAGATTTCAGAATTGTGGATAAATAGTTGTAAATCTGAGGAATGTTCAACTACATAATTTAACCATGTAAATTACTTATCATCTCTTTCTTATTCCATATAGTCCCTTCATTTATCTAGATATTTTTCTAGACATTTATCTAGACTCTAGATAAAGGGATTCTCTTTCTGTTGTGATTAGAAGCCAGCAATGGGTTCTAATTTAGCACCTGAATAATGTTCCCATGACACAGCTGCTAATCATCACTCTCGGGTATTGGGATCCCATTTGTCCAAAGTAGAACTTAGGACTTGGTATTTTTCCCAAAGTTCTACAAATAATTTGTTACACATCCTTCATTGAGATCCATGATTTAAAGTGACAATATTTTTTCAATAAGAATATTTCATGTAAAAGTAACAACCACTCCCCAAATCCAAAGTTGCTTTTTCCAAAATCTTAGAGTTTCAGATGCTACGTTTTTAAACTATTAGGGTTTCATGAAAGTGGGCTGCGTATTTTATTAAATTCTCTGAGTGGCCATTTTCATTATTATTACTTTCCCTAGATGTACTTTTCTATAGTTTCACTGTGTGCACAGCTGATATCAGCTTGCAGCATAAGCCCTGTGAACTTTCTATTAAAAAATAATGCTTGATGCTCTTCACTAAAAACAGGTAGCCCCATGCACTACTGGTAGAAATGTAAATTGATACAGCCACTATGGAAAACAGTATGGGGGTCCCTCAAAAAATTAAGAATAGAATTATAATATGACCAAGCAATCCATCTTCTGGGTATTTACCCCCAAAATTTGAAAACATTTATCCATAAAGATATATGTACCACTATGTTCACTGCAGCATGATTCACAGTGACCAAGACATAGAAACAGCTAAAGTGTTCTTCAGTAGGTGACTAGATAAGGAATATGTGGTACATATATACAATGGAATATTATTCAGCCATTAGAAAAGATGAAATATTGTCATTTGTGACATGGATGGATCTCGAGATTATTGTGCTAAGCAAAATAAGACCGATGGAAAAAGTTGAGGCCCATATGATTTCACTTATATAAGGGATATAAAACTGAAAGCAACAAACAAACAAGAGAAACAAACAAACAAAAAAACCCATAGACACAGACAACAGTTTAGTGGTTACCAGAGGGCAAGGAGGGAAGGGGCAGAGATAGATAAGGGTAAAAGGGGTCAAATATATGGTGATGGAAGGAGATTTGACTTTGGGTGGTGAAAACACAATGCAATATGCAGATGATGTATTATTGAGTTGTACACTTGAAACCTATATAATTTTATCAACCAATGTCACCCCAATAAATTTAATTAAGAAAAACATTTTAAAAACAAGTAACCCCAGAATTTTACACATTTTCAGCCATCTTATCTAGCACATAGTTTCCAAGAATTTAGAAGCAATAATTTAAACTCTGGATTTTTATTTATAAAATAAATCTAATTTTTCTAAAATCACTTCTGGATGCAGATAAGTTAACTTTGACAACATTTCTAAGTTCTTTCAGTGCCCCAAAATAGCAATATATTATTGCTTTTCTTTGTCTACTAAGGTTTCTGAACCTTTTTTCCCTTTCCCTTTTACACAAAAGACCTTTAGGCATTGCTGGTTACTGAGTTATATTTGTTGTTCTGGAGGAGTAGCAATACAATATTTTATTTTTTTCTTTCAGGTATAATGTGCTGTCATATTCTTCTGTACTTTACAAATAAATTAATAAAATTCATGTTCATGATAACAAGAGCCTAAGGTAAATACCTCTACTTCCCAGAGCAGCAAACTATTGTACAGAAGCAAATCTAACATTCTTTTAGTATATGTACCTTATCAAAGCCATTCTCACAAATCTTTATAAATTTTCACAGTAACAACTAATCCTTTCATACTTTACAGAGAAATATCATTTTCTGCAATAACTGTTGATTGAAAGAAAGATTACCAGCAAACAGATATTTGAAATAAGTATTAAGAATGCAAAATAATATTTTCCTAATTATGGCAGTGATGTGCACATGGAAGTCACTCACTCATTTATTCAATAAACATTTAGTAAGACATCTATTTGCTAAAGCACTATTCTAGATTCATGGGTTATATTAGTAAAAACAAACAAAAATTATGCTATTTAAATTCTAGTGGGAGAAAATGTAAACAATAAACTTAAATATTTAAGTGACATAATACGTTATAAGGTGATAAGTGACATGGGAAAAATGAGCATGGTAAGATAGACAGGAGTGCAAGGGGGAGACAGTGGCAGAAGATGGAAGTGGTTGTAATTGTACATGGGTTGGTAAGGATAGGCTTTGCTGAGAAGGTGACATTTGGGCAAAATGCAAAGCAAGTGGAGATGGTATGTACAAAATGTAAAGCAGCAAGAACAAAGAGGCTTGTCACTGAAGTCTACTGATCTCCTCTATTTATCCACTAACCTCTGAAGACAAGAGTCAAGGAGTAATTGGTCAAGCCTGATGAGGAGTTCCTTGCCCGTTGGTCCCCAGGAATGACATAGTTACCACTGAGTGATCATCTGCCATGATCATCTGCCAATACTCCCAGATTCTCTTTACCAACTCAAGAGGGCCCTTGAATCAGTTAAGCAATAAGATGGTGTAAGAGTGAATCTGGGACCAGAAAAACAATAAGGAAAAATGATTCAAGATTAGCAGCAAAGAATAAGCAGAAAAGCAAAGTCAAAGACAACCAAAGTTATTGAAAGAGAAAACAGAAATGCAGGCCTAAAAGAGGAGCTCAAATCAGGAATAAGAAAAATCAGACATGGAGATATAAGTACATGATCTTTAAGGCCTAGCTATATGCCTTCCTGCCTCATAATGTGTCTCCAACCATTTACTCAATTGTATAGCCCCCTTTCAAATATGTGCTGAAAGAGGCTCTATGTGCATCTTCTCCTCTTATATACCAGGTTGGATACTTTTAAATCCATCTCTTAAGCCATTCTCAGATTCGCATAAATGATTTAATTTCATCAGCTGCCTCTTGAAATAAAAGTTAGCTATATTGATTCTTCCTTAGGCTCAGTGAAGAGACCGATCAATACTAAGTAAATCATTGGGTAGAGCTCCATATGAGTCAGGATCTTAAAGAGGGTCTCTCTGTATAATACTTGTATACTATACACCTTGCATGAAGCAGACAACCCCCCAAAAAATATCGATGGTCAAATAGGGTTATTTAAGGGCAACAGATTAAGTCTAGGAAGTTTGTATATATCTAAGAAATTATTCATTTCTTCCAGGTTATTGAATTTGTTGGTGTATAATCTTACATAGTATTCTTGTATGATCCTTTGTATTTTGGTGTTATCTGTCATAACTTCTAATTTCTGATTATTTATTTGTGTCCTTTCTTCTTTTTCCCTTATACACTGCTGGTGGGAATATAAATTGGTACAAGCACTATGGAAAAGAGGATGGAAGTTTCTCAAAAAATTAAGAATAGAATTGCAATATGACCCAGTAATCCCTCCTCTGGGTATTTCCCAAAAAAAACTTGAAAATATTTATCAACAAAGATATGTGCATCCTGATGTTCATAGCAGCATTATTCACGATGAGCAAGACACAGAAACAACTGAAGTACCCTTCAATAGATGATTAGATAAAGAATATGTGGTACATATATACAATGGAATATTACTCAACTATAAGAAAAGATGAAATACTGCCACATGAGACAATATGATGGACCTTGAGAATATCATGCTAAGTAAGACAACTCAGATGGAAAAAGTCAAGAACCATATGATTTCACTCACATGTGGGATATAAAACTGACAGCAATGAACAAACATGACAGAGAATCATGAACACGGACAGTGGGTTAGTGGTTACCAGAGGGGAAAAAGGGAAGGAGGAAGGTAGATAAGAGTTAAGGGGGTCAAATATATTGTGAATATTGTGACAGAAGGAAATTTAACTTTGGGTGGTAAACACACAATGAATATACATATGACATATTACTGAATTGTACACATGAAACCTACATGATGATTTTATTAGCCAATGTCACTCCAATAACTTTAATAAAAAATTAAATTAAAATTTTAAAAATGAAGGGAAGCAGTGCTTTGCCTGAGAAGCTGCCCACTTCTTTGTTTGATTCCATTTATGACTCAAGACCTAGCACAAATACAACAAACTCATTTTCCTCATTAGACTATGTGTTCCTCCAGGTTAGAGATCCTATTGTATCTAATCTAAAATCCCCCACACTTTCTTTGGCACATAGTATTAATTTTAAAAAAACATCACTGAGTGCCAAGCATTACAAATATATGGCCCTTACTCTCCAGGGACTATCCAATATTTGATAAACAATTAAATGAACAAATGAATATTAGGCTAACAAGATTAGTTCTAAAGGACATAATATGAGAAATTACACATAGTCAAAACTATTCGTATAGGGAAAAAAACTACTCATATAGGATATAACATAAAATAATATACTTTTAAAAAATAGAAAAATTAAAATTCTGCTTTGACAAATGTATAGATCAAAAGAACACATGAAAATGTTAATAATCACGAGGCCCTTGATTTTCTTCCTATTGACCTCTATTCACCTGGATCAGACTCATATGGGGGAAATAAATATGCAAATATGAAAGTCTGGCTACAATTAAAAAACACATATATATTTAATAGTCTTAAAAGCCTCCCTAGTGAGAGCCCATCTATATAAGAAACTGATATGTACTAGAAAACTTGACAGCTTTGAAAATTAAATAAAGAGGGTGCCTAAAAATGAAAGTATTGATGGTTTATTTTAAGATTATTTTATGCATTCTTCCAGGTTCTTGCACTATTCAAATCACTTTCAAGGAGTAGGCATTCTTAAAGCTAGGGTTACTCCTTCACTCCACTGGACAACCATGACCAAGTTGTAGTCTCATGAAGTGTAATTTTAGTGTGTTTCCAAAGTATTAGGCACATTCACACAGAGTAACTATGCCATTATTATTATTTAATATTTTTTATACATTTATAACTTTTGTTTCTTCTGGCTTTCTTCCATGAAATCATTATAAAGTGAAGGATGCTAAGGCAGCCCTTCTATTAGGCACTGTAAAATGAGTCTTCCTAGATATGCAACATAGTTAATCAAAATTATGCTAAACTGAGCAGACTTCTGAATATTACTAGATTTTTTAAGCATATGTTCCTTACAAAAATAGGCTATTATGATAGTAAATCATTCTCATTTTCACCTACCCAGTTTCATAGGAAAACTGGTTAAGTGTGACACAACATATGGGGATGTTTGGCGGTAAGCAAACATCCTGCCTCCTTCTCTGTGTCTTTCCCCATGCATTTAACAGCTCCGAGAGAATTTGCAAAGTTGGCTACCAATTAAACAAACAAGATGTAAAGTGAAGGATACTGCTCTCTCTAGACTAACTTTTCTTGGTTTGCCAACCTTAGGTCTCTGGAAGATAAAATGTTCTGATCACTTCATCAAGACATAAGGTTCAATGGGAAGGCAAGTCAACAGGAGTTCCTTGACTCAGCGGTCAGTGTTGGTATTGGAAGGGTGAGGACTTCCCATGATATCTGCAAGAACAGATGTCAAAACCCTAACCACACCTCATTATCATGACTCCCAAAGGCCCTTTTCACAAAAGTGGAGGTTTTGGCAAGGATTCTAATCAAATCATCTGCTGATCATTCTACATTCTGCCTGCTGAAATGCCCATAGGAGCTTCTACTGGAAATGTGTCTCCTTTTTTTTTTTTTTTTGGTCTCAGATTGCTGCAGAACAGTCTGGTGACCTGTTTTAAAAGTGCAGCTTTGTGTTAGAAAGGGTAGTAGGTGGCATGTGAGAGAAGGCATGAATAATAATAACACTACAAGTAAGAGTTTGTGTGTATATATATTAGGTAGCTCTGAAAATGAGTAAGCGATCTAATGAACTGCTTTATCTCCAATATTAACCCGATTCTTTTTTTGCTATGCATTATGTTAAACAGTGGGAAAACTATTAAACAAGCAACCCTGAATCCATGATTTCATAGAGCAACCTTCTCCCTGATTCAGGGAATAGAGAGCAAGGAAGTCAGTGTGCCACTTATAGCACATGATGAAATACAATATAAAATACATGTATCATGTAAAGTAGAAACAATTTTGCCAACTAGTAATACAGGACTAAGTTATATGTATACAATATAAACCCAAAACCATAAATATAAACTCATGGAAAAATGCTTTTTTTAAGCACCATGACTTTTACTAAGTTTTAAAATGGTTAATAATGTATTTTTCTCTTGAGTTTTATGAACTAGATCTTCCTAGAAGATAAGTCCAAAACATAATTTGTAAAATCAAACTAAAAAGCAGAAAATTTTATTCCCTGTACCCTTCGGCAAAATTGGCAAAAATAATCATTACCCGATTTTTCTGATTGAATACATGGTTCAGCTCATTGATTACAGCCTGAGAACCATTGTTCATTCAATCATTGTTTCAGCAATCATGTTTTGCATGACTACAAGTGTCAGGCACTGTAATGGTCACTGAAGATGCAAAGTTAAACAAGATATGAACCCTTATCAAAAGATTTATTTATGTCCTTTTTAAGAGGAATATAGAGAAGTAAATCAATAGTTACTAGTGTGTAAGTTCAATGATGGAGGTATGCACAGGTTACTAAGGCACAGAGAAAGAACATCTGAATCATACTGAACTATATCAGGAAAAGCTTCCTGAAGAAGGTGACACAGTTATTTCAAGGGATGAGTAAGGGTTACTTTGAAGAAAAGGAAGAGCATTTTAGACAGAGAGAGGAATATAGGCAAAAGTTTGGGTGGCTGGCATAGGAAGCTATGTTTAAATCTGATTGAGACTGCATTGGTTTTCTATTATTGGTTATAACAAATTAACACAAATTTAGTGGCTTAAAACAATGCCCAGTTACTAGCTCACAGTTGTGTAATCAGAAAATGAGGCACAGTCTCGCTTTGCTGGTTTTCTAGAATCTGTTTCAAGCTCATCTGGTTGTCAGCAGAACTCAGGTACCTGCAGTTGTAGGACTTAGGTTCCCATTTCCTTGTAAATTGTAGTCTGGGAGTTATTCTCAGCTTCTAGAGGCCACCTGCTTTCCTTGACCCACTTCCTCCATCTTTGAAGCGAGCAATAGTGGGCCGAGTCCTTCTCATGCTTTGAATCTGGGCTCCTCTTCTGCTTCTTCTCTCCAGCTAAGGCTCCCTGACTTACCCTTCTGCTTTCTTATGTTGCTTTTAAAGGCTCATGTGATTACGTTGGGGCCATGAAGATTATCCAAGATAAACTCTATTTTAAGGTCAGATGATTAGTAATCTTAGTTCCGTCTGTAAAGTCACTTCAAGCAGTATCTCAGTTAGTGTTTGATTGAATGACCAAGGGTTAAGGGATCTTGGGGGAGCACTTTTAGAATTCCACCTATTGCAGGGATGTGTGCTTCAGGTCTTGAGATTGGGAAGGTCTTGCTGAGTGTGAAGGAAGTAGCCAGGCAATGAACAAATGAAAAAGGTGGGGAATTCTGTCAAATGGGGCTATTATCATCAGCTCCCTCACTTCCTCTGTGCCAATACCATGGCCAAACATATGAGCCTCACTTCTTCCTCTCTTCTCTCAACATACTATTCAATTGCATGTTAATCCTTTGTGACTTTTTTCCTTATTTGGCCTGTCTTTGATCCTAGTTTTTAACCCATCTTAACTGTGTGTTCTCTAGAACTTATTGTAGGTCTCTAAAATAAGTTTTCTCAGCCCCTTAGCAAAGGCCAAAGCACAGCACTCTCTAGAACTGTTTAGTTAATATTTACATCAAAACAGTGATAATTTGGGGGTGTCAGGAACTAGACAAAAACATGTTGAGCACATGCCTTTAGAATAGCTCAATGCTTTACAATTAATTATGCTCAGCTTCATGTCATCTAAAAATATAAGTATCCTCAATTAGGAACTTATATGAAAAGTAAATAAGTATGCAAAATTAAAAGAGCAATAAGCTCTCTAAGACTGTACCACAGAGTACTGTGGCACATGCAATAACAATTATATAGACATGCATCCAATAATAGGGAATGCCTGTATGAACAATGATCTATTTATATACTTACTAAATAATGTAATGTAGCCATTATAATAATTCTCCCATATGACCGGGAAAAATATTAGAAATACACCAAAATTTAAACTGTTATTATCTCTGAAGGTTATTGGCAATGTTTTGCTTTTCCTTTATACGTATCTGAGTATTCTAAATCCTATGAATGAATACACACACACACACACACACACACACACACACACAAAGAAATTGATGGTTATAAACAGTTATAATGATGTCCATGGGAGTATTTTAATATTCTAAAATATGAAAAAAATAAAGGTATATACTAAGATAAGACAACTAATAGGTCTATAACGTTATTTTAAATTAACAATTTAAATTTAAAAGATTTTCGTTTAACTATACATCAAATGAAGTTCTGTGTATAAGGTTACATGCCACTGGCCAAGTCATCATAGTTTTTTCAATCAGTACAACTAGGCTATGAGATACCTTCAATCACTTGCTGAAATTTAAGACAACTCTAAGCATGTTAGGAGGTGTATGCCTTAATTATCTATGACATTCTTTTCTGTTTTTTTCATAATAATTTTATAATGCCTCAAAATCTTTTAGTATATAGAAAGAATGTGGTGAAATTTCAGGCAGGTCTTTTGCCATAGTTGCTGACTGAATCTTACTAGACAAGATACAGGAGCATGAGCTGCATGTGGTTTAATGAAGGAATATCAGTAATAGTGATGGTGGTTACTGTGGAAGGGATGGTAAACTGTTTACCAAAAATGTGTGCTCTCACTTACCAAGTATCAAGCTAACACTAAGGAAGTGGCCGCCTAGAAAGGAACCACATTCTGAGCTCTCTTTGCAGCTAGGTGAGGTTATACGATTAGTTGTTCTCCTCAGTGAAATGTGAGTCTGAGTGATTTTTTTACGTCTAGGTCATGATAGTTATAAAGAGAGTATGCCTTTTCCACCCTGTTTTTATATTGTTCTACCTAGATAAAGAAGATATGGAGATCTTAAGGGATGGCTGAGTTTCCAAACGAAATAAGCATGGATCCCTGAATCACAAAATGAAAGAAAGCTACCTGCCGAATAGAACAGCTCACATTGGACTACTACACAGCACTAGAATCCTAGGGTCATTTGTGTTTCATTAATAACACAATGATGAAGATAGCCAGTCCTAATTGAGTACTTACTATGTGCCAGGCATTATGCTAAACAATTAACATACTCAATCCCATTTAAAATGTATCCTAGAATCTGAGAAGTAGATATGTTATTTCCTTTTCAAGGTAAGAAAACCATAAAGTTGAAGGATTGAATAGTTTATCAAGAGTAATTAAAATATTATACCTTTTACGTGTTAGGTTAGGCAATCATGTCTAGGATCTCTGACTTTTAAACCCACGCTCTTAACTGCAGCGTGATATTTAAAGGTTTGAAATTGGTTGAATGACCTTATCCAAAGAGTTTGATTAATGAAATGATGCCCACCTCGAAGAAATGCTGAGTTTTAATATATCAATCAATGAATCGGATGATATAATTCTGTGCTTGAAACCTGCAGGCGACAGGAAGCTGGCAAAGATAAGTAGACTAAACGAGAGAAAAAGATCAGAGTGTATATTAAAAGAATGGAGAAATGGCCTGGGTCTTACAAATTAAAATTAAATAAGGTTAAACGTAAGTTTCTATCATCATAGCCAATAAACAAATTAGGTACAGAATGGGAGAGACATGATTTGGCATTACTTTATGTGACAAAGTATAATTGTCAGTATATTCAACATGGATCAGTAAATTCATGTGATTATCAAAAACAAATGCAATGGTGGGTTAAAGTAACATTGGATGTAAACCATGAAAAGTGATAGTAAAGTTCTTTTCTGTTGTGGTAGCACCATACCTAGGGAATGAATTCTGTCGTGGAATCCACATTTTAAGAAAAATATTGATAAAAATGGTAACTGAGATATTAAAGTATTTTGAAGTCAGGTCAACTGAGAAATGACTTGCTTTATAGATACTTGTCCTGAGAAGAAAGTACTTAGGTGAATTATGTTATGTATCTTTAAATATATAATAGCTTGTGTTATGGAGGAGAAAGTTTTGATATGGCTGTAACAGTTGAAACAACAATCAAAAAATATAAGCTCAAGTGATTTCAGGTCATTATAAGGAAAAACTTTCAAATAATCAGACTTGTCAAGAACTAGAATAGGCTTTCTTATAAGGTAATGAAATCTCCATCACTAGAAGCATCCAAGTCCATTCTAGGCAATTTATTGGCAAAGTTATAGAGAACAATCAAATGATCATTGAAATTAATAAGATAATCATTACATTCTCTTTGAAAACTGAGAAACTATAATTAAATGAATGATTTGTAACTATATATTTTAATCAATTTGTACCCTAATCAGACTTCACTGTATAAGTTGTGAAGATTGAATTATTAATAACTCTCCTGAGGCACAGCATATTTATTGGGTGAGGCAAAGATCTAAGAAAGGAAGAAATGTGAGGTGTTTCAACCTGAGTATTCCCAGTTCGCCACCATTAATTAAGTGTGAAACAATCCACTTCACTCTCTACCTGCAGAGGCCCGGCCACAGGCAAATGTAGAACACAAATAAGCTATAAATAAATAAATATTTCAATTACAATTCAGGTTTGTGATTATGTTTGCAAAAAGAGTAGGTTGTTTTTTCCTGCAAAGAAACTGTTCATTTTACACTGAGGCTTAAATGAGCTATAACAGTAAATCTTTTGTGTAAAGAAGAAAAGGAAGATAGATATTCAATAATATTTTGCCCAGCTTTTTCTTTTTTTATTCTAGCAAAGCTTACAGATGTAGATACTTGACCACTTAGCCCAAAACAATCATATGTCTTTCTGTTCTAAAGCAATATTTTCCTCCTGAAATAATCTGTACTGCATTGTAAATAGAATGCCCCTCAAGAAATCAGTAAGAAATAGTTCTGGCCTATTTGCTGGAGATGCTACTTGTATCTCTTTAACAGCTTGTAGCTTGATTTTTGTTAATTTGAGCAATGCAGCTACAATAGTGGTTTGTCAACATAAAGAACATGACTGCCTTAGGTATTTTACTAGTCACGCATAACTTTGTTCCTTTCCTTCCTGAGCTAATCCTCCATGATACAGTACCAGTCCTCAGTTGCTATTTTTTATATCCTATCCTTTTCACTCTCTTCCTGTGTTTTATAAAATTCTTTGAGGACAGCATTTTAATTATCTTGAGACCATTACATAGCATTCTCTTTATCATCAGCTAGAACTCCACGGTACTAGAGACACATCATAGTGCTGAGAATGAACTGGCCATAGTCAAGTGAATACCACCCGATTTTAATCCCCTTAAAAGATTATTTTAAAAAGGAAAAATACTTCTTTTGGTTTAAGTAAACTAAAGTTTAAGATCTGAAAACAAGCTCTCTGCCTAATGTCCCTTGGAGTCTAGGTTAAATTACTTGAACTCTCTTCCTTCCTCCCATATGTAAGGCAGAAAATTAGTCATTCTTCACAAATACATTTGAGAACCTACTAAGTGCTAAACTCTAAAAGATGATAGGAATCCACAGATTAACAAATCATTATCTTTCTATTGAGTATTTAATAGTTTAATAGGAATCTCTAGGCATGAGATTACTAGTAAAAAAAAAAAAAGATATCCACCCTAAAGCAATTATGAGATATCATTTACACATCTTAACAAATATGTATCAGTCATTCATTTATTTATTCATTCCATGGATATTTATTATCACCTACTATGTACCAAGCACTATTCCAGATGCTGAGTAGATAGCAAAGAAGAAAGGAGAAATTAAAAAAAAAAAAATCCCTGCTCTAGCAGAGCTTAAATTCTACTACAAATAATAATGTTTTATTCTAGTTAGCCTTAAGTGATGCAAGCACTTTCATATACCAATGATGAAAGCATAAATTAGTAATGTTTGAGAAGAAATTTTGAAATATGTATTAGATTAAGCTTCCTCTTTCTTAAAAATAAAAAATCAAACAAACAAAAAACCTTCTTTAGCCCCATCTTTCCTTTGGGCTTCTAGCTTATCTCTCTTCTTTCACAAACTTCTCAAATAAATCATGAACACTTGCTGTTCCATATCTTCACCTCCCACTTAAGCCAACTATCTCCAAATCATTTCTATATCATAACTCTGCTGTACAAACTTCATACATGTCACTAAAGACCATCCATTTCAACCAAATCAACAATCTCTTTTTCAGTATTTTGCTTGTATGACAACTCAGCAGCATTCGTCACTGTTGGCTAGTCTGTCTTTTTAAAATTCTTTCCTTTGATTTATGATACCATTCTTTTAATTTATTCCCATTTGTATTGTCAGTCTTTATTAATCCACCTTTTCCAGCTCTACCTCCATTATTTGACAAAAAATAGTGGCATTCCTTGAGCCTTTATCCAAGGCCATCATGTTCAGTTCACCCTACACTCTATACTAAGGTAGGCTCACCAACTCATGATGTCCATAAACATCTGTTGGCCATAGATGTCTGAATATGTACCTCCAGCACTGTACTCTCACCTGTTACAGGCCTGCAGGTCTGGGCTGGTCTATCTCAACTCTTTTCTGACATTTACATCTATGCATCTTCTAGCCATCTCAAACTCAACATCCTAACCTCCATCCCCACTCCCAATAAATTTCTCCTCCTCCAATGCTCCCTGTCTTAGTGAATGGGATTAAAGTCTACGCAGTTTCACAAGCCAGAAACCTGCGGTCATCCTTGGTTCCTCCCCATTCTCAACTCCCAACACAAAAATCGTGTCAATCCAACCTCCAGAATAACTCTCTAATACATTCCCTTCTCTCTATCTCACCATAACTACCTTAGTATAAGTTCAATCTTCTTTGCCCTGAACTCCCAACTGATATCTCTGCATTGACTCCTCATCCTCTCTAAGACATTCTCCATATCCCAGTCAAAGTTGTATGCAAATCTACTTCAGTAGTTTCTTATATTCTTAGGATGAGAATAGTTACCATGTCCTTAAAAAAATTTTTTTTAAAACCTTGTCCTTCAACCTCTCCATGTGTATCTTCCCCTCACACCTGCGGCTTCAGCCAAAATCATGTGATTTTAAGGTCCTTGTATTCCAAACCTTTCTCTTTGGATCTTCAAACATCCTGTGCCTTCTCCCTAAGACTCTGTGCTCTGCTGGCAACGCCGCTTTTTAACCTGCTGATGGACTTTCATTCTTCAGGTGACGCCATGTTTTTAGAGGCCTTACCTTACCACTCCAGTTTAAGCCAGTATTTTCAGATGTGTGCTAATCTTTTTAAATAAGTTCTGTACAATGTTTATCAAAAAGTTCATCAAAATTCTCAACATGTTTTAATATATTTGTTTTCCCTTCTAAACTGTAAACTCCATGAAGGTAAGAATCATATGTATCTTGTGTGAAAGTGTCCTCTCAGAAACTAACTCAGTACTAGTTATAAAATAGGTATTTAATACATTTTTGTTGAATGAATGAGTGAATGAATATATTAGGATATTCAAAATTCTTGGCTAAGAAAATCCAAGATAAAGAAAAAAATAGGCAAAAATTTCATTCCCAGTTATATATTAAAGCAAAAAAAGGTAATCTCATTAAAGTACAAAATTTAAGGAATAGTTAAGTGTATAAGAACAGAGGTTGGCAAACTTTTTCTGTTAAGGGGTAGATAGCAAATATTTTAAGATCTTTGGCCTATACAGGTCCTGTCACAACTTCTCAACTCTGCTGTTGTACCATAAAAGTAGCTATGCGTAAAATGTAAACAAACAAGTGTGACTATGTTCTAATAAAACTTTCTTTACAAAAACCAACAGTAGGCTATACTTGGCCCATGGGCTATAATTCTCTCTGACTCCTTTATTATAGTATATACACATGATGGTACATTTAGCAACCTTTTAAAATACTTACAAAGTATATTCAATAACATGCTGGGATCATAATGTCAAGAAAATTGACTCTGAAAATTCTAAACAGAGAGTTACATTAATATGGCTAAAATATTTGCATGGAGAAAAGCCTGAAAAAAATAAGGCAAATGTTAAAGGCAGTTACCTCTGAGTCACAGATGTGCGGAGAATTGTTTTTTCATTGAGTTTTTCTGAATTTTTTTAAACATTAACCATTTCTTTTAATTTAGAAATAAATTTGAAATGCATCATTTTAATAATTAGGAAAAATAAGCATTAAATATATTTAAATATAATTTACCCATAGATAACTAGAAGAAAATATGGGAGGACAGTTATCTGATCTTTTGATAAAGGAAGACTTTCCATGCTAAAAATTTATTAAAGTTGGACTCTTATCTTACACGATATAGAAAAGCTGTCTTAAAGTGGGTTAAAGAGCTAATCATATAAGAGCTAAAACTGTAAAACTTTTAGAGGAAAACATAGGGGAAAAGCTTCATGACACTGCCAATGATTTCTTTGATATGACACTTAGAGCTCAGGCAACAAAACAAATAGTTAAACTGGAAGTCATCAAAATTAAAAATTTTGTGCATCGAGAGACATTATCAACAATGAAAGACAACACATTGAATGGGAGAAAATATTTATATACCATATATCTGATAAATGGTTAATATCCAGAATATATAAAGAACTCTTACAAATCAACAACAGAGAACAACCTGATTAACAATGCTCAAAGGACTTAAATACACATTCCTGAAAAGAAGATATATAAAAAGATGCTCAACATCACCAAATATTAGGGGATGCAAATAACAACAATAAAATATCATTTCACATTCAAGAGGATGACTATTATTTTTAAAAAAATAGAAAATAACTAGCATTGGCACAAACGGAGCCCTTGTGCATTGCTGGTGGGAATGTAAAATGGTACTGCCACTGTAGAAAACTGTATGGCAGTTCCTCAAAAAATTAAAATTAGAATTAATTGGAATTACGATATGATCCAACAATCTCACTTCTGGGGAAGAAATTGAAAGCGGGGACTCAAATTGATATCTGTACACCAACATTTATAGCTTCATCATTCACAACAGCCAGGAGGTAGAAACAACCTAGATACCCAATAGTGGATAAATAGAGAAACAAAATGTAGTATATATATACGATGAAATATTATTCAACCTTAAAAGAGAAGGAAGTTCTTGTGCATTTTAAAACACAAGTATTCATTGAGAACATTATGCTTAGTGAAATAAGCCAGTCACAAAGACTGTATTGTTGTATGATTCTACTGTATGAAGTACGTAGTCAAATTTACAGAGACAGAATAGAAAGTAAAATGGTATTTGCCAGGATCTGGGGAAGGAGCGAATGGGGACTTGTTATTTAATGGATACAGAGTTTCAGTTTGGAAAGATGAAAAAATTGTATAGACTAATGGTGGTGATGTTTCCAAAAGAATGTAAACAACTAATGCAACTCAATTGACATTTAAAAGGGATTAAAACTCAAATTTTATGTTATGTATATTTTACCACAATAAAAAATTTAAGTACATTTTTTTTGGTTGCAAGGTCCTAATTTGGGGAATTTTTATCATGAAAATAGCATGAGGAATTTGAAAAAGCTTCATGCACAATATGCATACTTATTTAGAATAGCACAACACTAGAAAGAGCCTGAACAATGAAAGAACAGTTAATTGAACTAAGTTATGATCACACAGAATTATGATGCAGTCATTGAAAAGATTTTAATAACATGAGTAAATGTTCATATTATTATGCTAAATGATGTAATTCAGCATATAACATTAAAATACAATAATAATGTACAAATGTATAAAATTTTTAAAAGAAAATAAAGCAAACGTTAACTATGGTTTTCTCACAGTGTACGAATACAAGTGAATTTTTTCTTCCTTTTTTATTTTCCATTGCTTTAATAACATTCATATGCTTCTTGTATAAATAAAATATTTGGGGGGAGAGGGGGAATAGTCACAGCAATAGGTACTCCAAGGTAGACATTAATCCTGCAGATTAAGGATTTTTATACTTCGTCTAAATGAATATAGGAACCTAGGAAAACAAGGAGAGTTTGGAACTTTCAAGAGGAGAGTAATTTTTCTTTTAGCTCTGATTGTGCTAGGCACCGAGCTACATGCTAGTACTGTGCGTAGTATTGTGTGTATGTAATGCAAACCTTCAGAACTACTAGGTTCACTTTTTTTATTCTTCTAGATAAGAAATTAAGACTCAACAGGGCTACATAATTTGCTAGTTTGGAAAGTGGCAAAGTTGAAACCAGAACTCCAATAATCTGATTCCACAGTTTATATATATTTTGTACACTGTACAATAATACTGAGGCAAGAGGAGTGTGCCTAGGCATTTGAAAAATTTTATCAGTTTCATGGGGTGGGGGTGAGGATTTAATATAAGACAAATTCTATACATCTAACAGGGCTACAGTACATTCCGTATTGTTATGCTCAAGGACAGTAGAACTACCTATAGAGATATTCACTATGATATACAACAAATTAATCTCTAGTAAAATGAAGTACATTTTACTGAATGTAATTTCAGATGAAAATATATTCAGAAACAAATACTTTAGGAGCTATCCTACTGTGTGGATCCTAAACTTTTGGGAAAGTCAAGTAGAAGATGTGAAAATCCTGCAAGAGATGTGGCAATCTTTATAAGGAGAGTGTTCAGTCAACAAACATTTATGAAGTGAGTATAGTGGGCTAGATACAAATACTAGTATGGAACCAAAAATTCAAGGCTTAAAATTTTGACATGCTCTGGTTATATTTTTTTAAGTTATTTCTCAGTTTGATAAGCAGCCTTGTAAATTCAGGTAGGGATGCTAATTTCAAAGAGAGTGATTAGAGAATTCTGTGCTGAAACTGCCCTTATCTATTCAATAAGAAAGATTTTGCAGAATGCTTAAATTTGTGTGAACATCAGAATATGGCTAGAGGGCTAATAAATATAATCTTTTAACTGCAAGGTGGGTAGCAGCATGGCCACTTAAGTAGTAAAACATGCTTATTTTAGAAAATTTGATTTGTCCACTTTAGAAACAGACCAGTCTTGTGTAACTCACCCCCATAAAGACTGCGAACTTGCTGCTGAACTGCAGGCATTTTCAATGTTTATGCTGGCTCTTCCCAAAGACTGTGTTAAGGAGATTCAAGTTGACTTTGGCATATCTTGGACAAATTTTGGTATGTCCAAACGATGTGAAACTTCTTTTCTTCCATAAAAATTACTAGTAATAACCCCCCAAAAGGTTCATTTTTTTAGATTATTATTATTTTTTTTTTTTTACTCAGTTGAAAGTGTTAGTGCTCCTAACCACTTGGTTAAATATACCATTCAGACCATGGTTTAAGTGATGGCTTTGCTTTATGTTCTGACCCCTTGGTGTTGTCTCTTAAGTTTCTTTCATTCCAGACCACTGGGAATGGAGACAGCATCTTGCCCAGTCCCACCCTAGTGCCTGCTTAATGCCCCTAGGATCACTGGGAACCATTTCAATTAACTTGAGATCCCTCGTACCTGGGAAGGGAGAAAGTAAAAGGTTGTTCCAATCTAGGGCTCAATGCTAAATGAAAACAAATACTTGAGAGAAAAAAAAAACCAATTGACTTGACATACTATGATGAGTAGTTTCAATAATTCTAAAGGCCATTACAAGATGAGATATGTTTGCCTTAAAGCATAAAAAATAATCAGAATGCTACATAGAATGTTACCCTTTTGAGTTCCCATTTCTGAACACTACCTAGTCAATGGCAATCCAACAATGCTATTGAAATTAGTACGTTTTGGTGATGCTCACCATTTCATTCAGGGAGGGAACAGTGAAATAGTTTTTTCTATCATCTTTCATTGGCTTAAGTAAAATAAGACCAGCTTTTCTCTTTTCATGTTTTACTGCTATAAATTCTCACAAATAAAACTGGTGGCTATCAAAAAACTTTATCGTAATGTTTTTAGAGGTGTTACACATTTACCTACTGCATGTAAGGCAAAGCATACAAAGATAAGGATTTATTTACTGACTTATTCTATTATATTTTCGTAATTTCAGAGAAAGACCATTTCAGAAAAGCAGACTTAGGTAAAGGTAGAAATGTAGAATAAGAAATGTAGAGCTCATCTCAAAAAAAAAAATTTCATTTTAGAGCACTTTTAGAGCTCCCCATGTCCCTAAATGTTATGTCATGGAATTACCTCATGAACAGAAAGTATTAAGAATATATGAAAACCCTTAGTGAACAATTTAAAAATGACATACTCACTGCTGAAGAATTTTTATCTTATTCCTTAAATGTGGCTGGTATCTAGACTTCTGTTAAAATGTAAACATTATGGATTTGCTAAATTGTTCACTTTCTTCCAAAGAAGAATATGTAAGCTTTGTAGTAAACCACCTCTAAAGTTTTCCAGCTGATTTTTTCAAATGGCAACACCCTCTTTAAGACTCTACAATGGACATGTAAGTGAGCCAGAAGAGAGGGCTGTGGCTGGCCAGGAGGTACCTCTGGTATGCTGGCTGGTGTTGTAGGAATTACCTATATGCATTTATTCAATGCTGCAACACTACTGAGCAGTCAAAACACACTGAGCATCAGTGAAGATTTCCCTAGGGTATAAAAATCATTTGGAAGGGGTTTGTTTTTATTTTTTAATCTTTGGTTCAATAATTAATTTTTAAAATTTTTATTCAATTTATTTAACCCAAAACAAACCACCACCACAGCTACAAAACTATTTTACCCATTTCTCCCACCCTCTTCCTCTGGCAACCACCAATCTGTTCTCTATAATTCTTTTTTAATTCTTCATATAAGAGAGATCATATGATACTTGTCTTTCTCTTTCTCACCTATTTCACTTAGCATAATGCCCTCAAGGTTTATCAATGTTGTTGCAAATGACAAGATCTCATTATTTTTTATAGCTGAATAATATATCATTGTATAAATATATACCACAATGCCTTTATCCATTCATCCATGGATGGGCACTTTGGTTGTTTTCATATCTTGGCTACTGTAAATAATGCTACAATAAACGTAAGGGTGCATATATCTTTTCGAGTTACAGCAGATCCTCAAATAACATTTCATTCAACGTCATCTCATTATAATGTTGATGAAGAAAAAAACTGATATTTTGGCCAGGGCCACTGTATGTGGAGTTTGCACATTCTCCTCACATCTGTGTGGGTCTTCTCCGGATTCTCCGGTTTCCTCCCACATCCCAAAGATGTGCTCAGGAGGTGAACTGGCTGAACTGGAATAAGCAGGTTGGAAAAGAATTCTTACTTGTTTTTATTACTCTTTCTCAAATGCATGTATAGCTCACATTTATTTCAGTATTTAATATAGGAAGTGTTTAGGGCTCTTTATTTAGAAGCTTGATGATTTTTTTTTTTTTTTTTTTTTTTTTGCAACCAGAAATACGCCATAGGAACTTAACTTTTGTTTGTATCAATTAGCTTATGGTAAAATTAAAATTGATTTTGTTATAAGTTGTTTTGCTTAAAGTTGCAATTTCCAAAAACTTATCTATGACATTAGTAAGGACTTACTGTAGTGTTTTCATTTTTTTCAGATAAATACCCAGAAGTACAATTGCTAGAGCCTATGGTAGTTTTATTTTTAATTTTTTGAAGAACCTCCATACTGTTTACCATAGTGGCTGCACCGATTTACATGTCAACCAACAGTGCACAAGGGTTCCCTTTTCGTCATATCTCACCAGCATTTGTTATTTCTTATCTTTTTGATAATAGTCTCCTAACAGCTGTGAGGTGATAGCTCATTGTGGTTTTGATTTGGATTTTCTTGATGATTACTGATGTTGAACAAAAATAATTCATTTTGAGGAAGGCAAGTATATAATACCCATGCAACTAAGTGCACATTAGGCTACTTTCATGAAACAGCAGCGAGATGACATCAGAGACATTTTCAATGGAACAGGTGCAAGGGCGACTGCATGAACAGTATTCATTTAATCTGATAACTATGTAACCTCAATTCATGTATTTATTCATTCAATCTTAATGCTACAGTAAACAGATATATCTGGCAGGAAGGGAGGAAAAAAGTAGAGGATATAATAGCAACTTGTGAAAGCAAAAAGGTTTTAGCAACATAAGCTTCTGGACCAGGGCAGCCTAAACAGGCAGTTAATGGATATGTATTCTATCAGATAATGAGGAGCTAAGAGATAGGCTTTGTGACAAATGAGGGGGTATAGTTCTATCAGAAAAGATAAGAAGAGAGCTCTTTTTTTGTGGTCCACACCATTCAGCTCTAGGGAAAGAGAAAAAAACATATCCTGGGACAGGGTGCCAACTGCCCCTCCTGGCAAGAACACAGATTGTTTCAAGCAGAGGAACCTTGAGGAAGCAGGAAGAGTGGAACAAAGAAGTAGCAGCCACTCCAAAGTTTGTATGAAGGCCTAAAGAAGGTCACTATGTCAACTATTGTAGAAGAAGTGAATGGGCATTCAAAGGCCAGGGTAAACCACAAATGCTCTGTCCACTAGCAGCAGTCAATGTTATGATTCTCTTCTTATGTCTCTGACTATTCACTCTGTTTTATTTTTAGTTATTTTTATATGTAGTTCTCTAGAATGTCCATGTTTTCTGGATCTCCAATACAGCACATGCTTTTTCTTAGTCTTTAAACTCACTTTAGTGGTTTCAAATAATAGGCAAATTCTAATGATTCTCAAGTGACTATCTAGAACTCAGTTTCTATCTCCAAATGTTGACTCTACTCCTCTACCTTGATGTTCCATAGATGCCTCAAACCAGCATGTATAGCTAATCTCACCCACTCCCTCACCACATAATTCTCAGCTTACTGAATTATGGTTCTGGGTGATAAAGATCTAACACATCACCTGGGACAAGTAGTCATTCAATAAAAATTAATAATTAATCTACCATCACCACAAATCAACATACATAGGGAATAAATATAACAAACTGGACTGCAAACTAAAGGATGGACACTAAATGATACTACAGTAATAACAATAGCTAACATGTAATAAGTGCTTCCTTTGTGCCAAACATTTTTCTAAGTGCTCTGCTTGCATTGACTCATTTAATCCTTACACTTATTGAATGTTAACTACTAAGCACTGTGCTAGGGTGTGTCTCACACACAAAGGTATTTAGAAATAAAAGCATATACAATTCCATTGCTATAATATTTTAATCCTTATAATATTTTTACATTCCTTTTAAGGATATGGGAGCAATAAAAATAGCAATTGCTGGCATTTATGATAGCCTATCTCAAGTTCCACGCTAAGAGATTTTAAGAATGTAGGTATCAGCTCACTTTACTCATATGGAAACTAAAGCCCAGGTCATATAATTATTAAGTAACAGGATTTAGATTTGAACCCAGCTCTAGGCAAATTCAACATAATTTCCACTGTAAATTAAAAAGGTTAATTTATCTTTATCACTTTTTGTTTATTAAGATAGGGAAAATATGTAACAAACTTAGGAAACATTTTCATCAAAGTGCAACTGCAGTCACAAATTTCTAGTGATTAAGTTGCATTTATGTTAAATATTAAGTGGAGAAAAAAATGTATTTTTGTTGTAAAATTAATAAGGTGCTACTCACTATCCATAATGAATCTCACTGCCAAAGCTCATGGAACCTCTTGATTATAATTACTAATGCCTCTGTTTCTTCAACTGTAAAATGGGAATTGTAATAAGTATATCTAATAACATGGGGTCTAAATAAACCAATAGATTTAAAACATTTAGAAAAGGCTCTAGCAAATGGGCTGAATAAATTTTATCTTATTGCTGTTACTATCGCAGCTACAATAATTCCTTTCAAATCACCAATATGAATCAGAGCACTGACAGAGTAATTTCTTAAGCAGTGTAATAAAATCTAACATTATTAAGTAGTTGTATTTCTGAAAAATTATGTATAATTCAAATTTTAATAAAATATGTTCTTAAAACAAATTTCATTGATGGATTATTTTGTACTATAACCATTTCTTTTTATCATTTTTTTAAATAAAAATTTCTAAAAGGGAGAAGTAGAGACACCTAGATTTTTATATATTAACTTTTCTGTATGTAAATTACATAAATATGTATATATTTGTATATGTATATATATAAAATTCACTTAATATATGAGCAAAGTAATGTACATGCTCAGTATAAAATGACATGATTAATTTGGCAATTTAAAATAGTTAAGACTGCTTACAAATGCAAGAGCCTTACTCCAGGGAGTGGCTTGGACATCTACCCATTCTAATTTATTTTTATCCTGGGAACACCTTCAGGAAATGTCATGTTGTTTCCAGGTTAGTGGCCGGGTCCTGCTAAGTCACAATCTGCCACTTCTCTCTGAGTTTTCCTTCAGCCAGGGTTTTTGTGCGTTCATCCGCCCTCTGATTTGAAACCAGGAACCTGGGTAGAGATGAGCATTACCCTAAATTGCCAACATTTGTTTCTGTGCCTTCTCTGTCATTTCCACATCAGCACTTTGTTTCTCACCAGGCATCTGGTAGCTCAGATTCTTTTTTTTCAAATTACTTTTAATACCTCATGAACCATCCCAATTAAGTTAATTCTGTTAATGATATCAACAAAGTTACAAAGTAATTAATAATAATTTTGTCAGCATTTTTACATTTAATGGTATGTTTAAAGAGAACAGTAAATGTCCCTATATTTTATGGTATCAAGTGCTAATCCATAGGCATGCAGAAATTATATGCTTCACAGTTTGACACCAATCTTATTATTATCTGGTTGCACATTATATTTATGAATTTCAAGCATGAATGGGCAAAGCCTTCATTAAAAATTATGGACCCACAATTTAAGAGGAAAAATGCTAAGATCAAAAGTGAAGCTGGCATCTGGTAAGCTTTCAAAAGCACAGCTCTGCAATTGCTTCAGCCTGATTAACCATTCACACCTTTGCATTTGTATTAGAACACTAAACCATCTGCAGGGTTTTGTTGTTGTTGTTTTGCTTTTTAAAAAAAAAAAAAAAGTTTTAAAGAGTAACTAATGTGATGGACCATTGCCCGCTGTTGTTTCTGAAGGTAAAGTGATCAAGAGTAGAGTTCAAACGAGCTAGCAAACAGTTTCTCAAAGGGAAGGAAAAGTGAAGGAGGCATGGACTTTAAGGCAGTAACAAACACTGTATCTGAGAGAAACACTTAACATTTTGAAGCTCTACAGGTACCAGCCTTCCGCATACCACGGCTACAATATTTGGTGATTAACAATGATTGCCACTCACTGCCCCCACTGCTGAAATGTTATTCTAGGGCCTATACAATTCCCTCCAATCCTCTCTCTGGTAAATAATTTCCATTTACTCTCCTCATACTTCTAATCACCCCAATTACCATAGAATTTCTCCACTGATCCCTCCTCTCACCAGGGCTAGCCATCATACACAGGCATCACTCCAGTCATTTAGGCTGTTGGCATCTTGTATGATGCGAGCCTTGCTCTCCCCACTTCCCCCCGCCCCTGCCAACACCCTTTTTCTCCATGTGCACATTAGCTACAATCTGTCAGCCAGCTGTACCACAGCGACAATGCCAAAGAGCAGGGAGGACACTGACAGCTATTGACAACATGGTCAGTAATTACTTTCCTATTGTGTAGAGTCTCTGTTAATTGACTTTTTCAGGACTTGCTAATTTTTTTTAAAGTTTCTAAATGCAATAACATTTCTGAAGTTTATTATTTCTCATCTGCATTAAAACACTCTATAGCCAACATTTAAAACTCAATAATACATGATTAATACTTTTAAGATCATGGCAACCAAAGATTAAATTTGAATTTGAATAACAGAACTCAACCTCCCTTTAAAATCTTCTCTTAGCTAGAGAGAATGCTAATATAATTTTATGTGGAGTCTTGTCAAGTGCATTCAAGAAATGTCAAACTATATTTTTAGCCATGGAGTTTGCTTAATCCCATAAGACTCTATCTCGCCTTTATGTTGACAAATGAACAGGACTGAAATATCAGGGATCTGAGCTGCTGTCAAGATCCACTTCACATCAAAAGTTGTTGTTCTTGTGCAGCTGTTTTCTCAAAACTTCTGAATTAAAATCTACACATACCTTATGATTCCCCTGAGACTGCTACTGAATTCCTTTGTTGTTACACCTTAATTGACACCAAGCTTTACTTTTATAGACAAGTCATTGAACTGTTGTGGAAACACAACGCAGCAGGAAAATCAGATGAGAGATGCCCGATAATTGTCATTGACTAGGAAAATGTCATCTTTACTCATCTGCTTCCCAAGTTTGCTTCTTGAATGGCATGTCTGGCCTAAACTCCCTTGCCTTTGTGTTCTACAGAGAATCCATTTTCAAAAACATAAAATTAGTATTTTAACAAAATCTGCAATTTGAGGTCTACTACAATAAGAAGGACTAAAAGTGTGTGATGATAAAACTATTTAAATGAGTGTCTTATTTTTGCCTCTAATTAGGAACTCTAATACTGTTCAGAACACAGGGACCATCAGGAGAGGAAATTATGAGACAGCTTATGGTGGTTAAAACTTCAAATTCCCCACTTTGTGTCAAGATTACATTTTAAAATTCAGCATTTTTCAACACTATTTTTAGGCATTTATTTTGGTAAATAGGTATTATAATTTATCCACTCAAGACTGTCTTGTCAGCTTTTGGAAGCATACCTGAGATATAAGTAAGTATTCCTTACAAGGATATAAATTTTTCGTTGTGAATTTTCATCATTGAACATAACTCATATAATCCAGATCTTAGTTCCTATAAGCAGTGGAAATTCTGGTGAATGACATAACATTAACATCAGGCATATTTATACCTAGAGTGACCTATTTAAAGCTGACCTCATTAAAAAAAAAAAAAAAAAAACCTCACTTAAATAGCTTGCTATAAAAAATAGTTAATATGCAATCTTGGTGTTCATGCTTTGCTGAACTATGGGAATGACAATATAATGAAAATTAAAAAATGTAAAACTTAGCAAAAAGTCTTCATTCAGAAAATGCAAATTGCAAACTATATTTTAAGATGTTCTCATTTGTGAAATGCTATAATTTTTTAAATTTAGTAACACTATTAACAATCATAATTCCACATGCTTAATCTTTTATCTCACAGCAGTTTGTAGCCATATTCTCTAAGTACTAATTACTAAAAGTAAGCCACCCCCTGGGTGAATGGCCACAATACTTACTAACATTTAATGAGAGGTAAAGAATCAAATTAAAGCACGTGGAGAACTGGGAGAGCTGGTCATTCACTGGTTGGAGGATGAATTGAAAATAAATTTATGTAAATGACACTGTATTAGAATAGGTAAAATTATGACATGCTTATTCTCTGTATTATGAGCTAGAAAGAGGTGGGGGTGGGATTGGGGAGGGATGCCTGTCCTGATATCAAGAGAGGCAAACTTCTTGTATAATTTAAGCCAAATCCTGGGCATAGTGATATTGGTCAGCTCTTCAGCTCAGGGGAGTCCACTGAGCATATCAGAAGGACATCACAGTCAAAGTTGCTCTGCAAGAAGTCCAAATCAAGTTCTAGACTGAAGCTAGGTAAAATCTATTGAGCAGTTACATTGCCCTGTGGCAATGTGTGGGCCCTTGGGGTACTGTGACTCAATGAGGAGGCCAGTCCTTCTCTCAGCCATCTTTGCCTTCATGACTACTTCTCTGCTGTGTAGTCTCCCAGCACCAATTGATTTCTCCTCTTGATTTCCCTTCAGCTTTAATATTGATAGTTATGACTCCATAGCATATGTCACAATATCCCCTTGCCAAACCTCCTAGAATCACCTTACAGAAATGGTCTCAAACATGTCTCCATATTAGAATCTCTGGGAACCTTATAAAAATTCCAACACCCAGGCCACAATCCAGACAAATTAAATTACTATCTCTGGGAGTGGAACATAAGAATCAATTGTCTTTGAACCTCTCTGGGTAATTTCCATGCAAAGACAAATTTGGGGACCACTTTCATAAGGCTATGAAATTCAGGTAAAAAATGACTAGGGCAATCAACTAAACAATAACCTTGGTTCATTAGATAAAAACTTCCTAAAAGCTTTATAAATTCTGATATCTTAATAATATTTGTATTGATGGAAGATCTCCACAAAGAATATTCATTAAGTGCCCACCTGTGCACCATTTTTTAATGATAAACCAAAGCTAGACAGTCAATCAACACATACAGCATGAGTTTTAGGTCTCTCCGAAAGCATGCTGGTAATGGTTAACCTGACCACAATAACAAGTATTTCATTAACACTTCAGAAAGTGTTACTATGAAAGTGTTCCTTGCTCACTTGAGCCTTAAACGTTTGGGTATAATGAGTGCTAAGTGGCACAAGAACTCTGGCTGTTTTCATCAGCTGTGATTGGTGTGCAGGGAATTCTTATCGCCCTTGCATTTTAATGTTCATACCAAAACAGAGAGACAACCCTAGAGGGTGAATAAGTTTACAAGGTGTGATAGAGATGTTCCAGAATGGCACTTGCCCGAAATTCAAGCCTCACATGGATCTTTCAACATTCATATCATGACAGTTTCCAGCTTAATGCCCATGTTTATAAAGCACAAAACAAATGACCAGTGGGCAGAATTTGTGTTGAAGTTACATCCTACTTCACATTCCTGGTATTTTTGTATTAAAGTGAATTTTGATGACACTTTGTAGGGAATATGCTCTCTGGTTCAACATAGCTCCCTCTCCACACCCCCCACACCCCCTTTTATCTCAGGCCAGATGTCTCACACTTTTACTAGATTGCTCTGGCCCTCAGGGCATTTGAATTTGCAACTCTAGTATTTATTACTTATGCAAGTTTAACACAGAAAGCCACTGTCACTCATTAAAACCTGACCACAAACTGATGACTTAGGATATTGAAAGAAGGTTGGGAAGATATAAACAGACTAAAAGATGTTGTAGGACAACATTGTGAAGGGCTGGCTGGGGCAAGGCCCTTAGGAGATTCTTTTAATAAGAAAAAGTTAACTTTAAATGCAATCATATTATGAGTCCATTTTTACCATACTTAATATATTCTAATGTTTATTCATCACTCATTTGTTATTATTCTTTAGGTGCCTAATATATATTTATTAAGTTAACAGATTAATGATTAAATTAGCAAGACCCTCAGAAGGGTGTTGGACTACTAAAGGTCCATATGTTTGCAGCATTAAAATTTGGTAAAATATTCAAAAATAATGCATACAGACAACTTATTTGATGAGTTGTCATGTAAAAATATTTGTGGAAAAAAAGTAGCTTGATGATGACAAAAAGATATGTGAGGAAATATTTGGGCTAAAATGGTCATAAAAATCAACTTGTACCATCCTCCATTTAGTAGAATATGTTCTGAGTTCCTCAGGTCCTTTGACACCAGAGAACATATTTTCTCAGAAATATTATAGTCTATAGAGATGGCCAATTGGAGGTGTCAACAATTTCAGAAATATCAATGCAACTGCCTTGGAGATATATAGAGCTAAGAAAGTGAAATATGTGAATAGGTACCAAGAACAACTAATCAGCTTGTTTAAGTGTTCATATAATCAAAATTAAGAATCTGTAAAAATATATTTGCTTTAATATACATAGAAGTTATTTTTATATTTTAGGAAAAAAACAAATTTTTAAATGGTCTTTGAAAAGACATTCTATATCTCTATTACTATAGTAAAACCAGTTTGTTGGTCAATAAATATTCTGACATATATATGATTTTAATTATACTTTGTCCCCTTTTAATAGTCAAAAGAATTATATAATCTTGTATAATAAACTATAAGGTTACAATATAAATAAATATTTATTCAGTGAAGGAATGAGTTTAGATATCTAGCATTTGGATAGGCAGAAATTTGGTTCATTTTGCTAATTTTTGATGAGGCAAAATAAAACACTTTTTTTTAAATCTTCACTTAGATTTGTCAAAAATCTTCCATTGATTCTATCACCTCTAGTTTAAATTGAAAACGCCGAATAGAAATGAAAATAATTATAACATAAGTCAGGGAAAAAAGTACACAGATCTTGAAAATTATTAGTTTTCATTTTTCTTCAATAGCTACAGTTTCACAGTATCTCTTATGATGCATGTTTAGACCTTTATGAGAGGTGCTATTTTTTTTTTTAATGAAAATAGATGGCTTCTCTTCTTTCCTGTTTCATCTCAAGCACTTGACTCATTTAGGCATTATTTATCATATGTCCTTTACTTAGTAGTTAAAAACAATTGGGCATTCTTAAGTTTGCACATTAAGTGTCCTAAAGTTCTGTGAGGCCCATTCTATAGCACTGAAGAAACTAATGATATAGACCTAATATGCTGTATTTTGGAAATGTCAAAGGTATTTACTTGATATGATACTTAATTAGTAAGTTTCATTATTATTGTATGCTTAATTGACTCCTCTCTTTGTGCAATATGATGGTCACAAACCCACTTATTTCATCAAGCAACTTGGTAGACTAGCGAAGGATACTGGAGTCAGGCACAGGTCTGGGATAAACCTCAACATATTTTGTCAGCCAGGGCCAAGAGAAGTTTATTTCCCAATCAGCCTTCAGATATATAAGAATAAAGAATATATGATTTTACTTAACCTTATCAAAACATTTCCTCTATTCACTCAAATACTTCAATATCTGGAAAAATGATGTAACAGCTTTTATAAAACAACAACAAAACATAAGAACTAGTCATTTCATTGCTGCAAGTTTCTTTTTGATGTTTATAGAATATTTAACTACAAATGCAGCATATATTACAAATATAAAAATCTTCAGTGCTCTAAAAATCTTTGGGGCAAATAACTGCTAGAGGATTGCAATTCTATATAAACAGAACGAAGCTTAAATAACTAGGAATTGCAGTATCTATCTTAATTATAGTATAATATAAAGCTTTTTTTTTTTTTACTTTTTTCTAATTCCAGAAGTCAGATGCTTTCAACCTCCTATATTTTCGTCAATAGAAATAAATAGCTGAGTTTTCTAAAGTTTAAAAGTGATAGTTTGGCTGAGATGTGCTGTACTGTCACTTAGTACCTGAAAAGAAATGCACTCCCCCCTCCCAACTAATGACAAAATTCAACAAATTTTATTGACATGCTGGCAGGAAAAAAGTATCAAACCAACTTCTTGTCTGTATTTCATGTCTTATTAAGATCTATGATTAAATATTCCCAAGAAAATTATTTAGTGTGCCACAATAGCATAGCAGTTGAAAGCACTGAAACCTTTGGAAACTAACTGAAAATTTATACACACCACACACACACTAATGCTTGACCCACAGAAAGAGACACCAAATAAAAGTGAAAAAAAAAATGTTTAAGGAGAATAATTAAATTACATCTAAAATTACTTCAAAAAGAAAAACACAGCTCATTTTTTAAAGTTCTAATCTAAGCTAATATTAATAACCAGCACTCATTACATTATTGACTTTCAGAGGAACAAATATCAAGTATCAATGTTTAAACTTCTTCCGGCAAATAATTGATAAATGGTGCTTTAAAAGGTGTGGAACATTGTTAGGAAAATTATAAAGAATGGGTACACAAAAAGGACACTTGCCTTGGGGAGTATAAACCAAGTAATATAAATAAAGTATAATGAAATTAAAAGATGCTAAAACTGAGATGGGAATGAAAAAGATGAAGGGTGAACATCTCCTGTCTCTAGTGAGAATGTCTTTCTATAAGAAATGTCCTTAGTGGCTTTCATATCTTAATGTAGTTCAATTCAACACACATCCCTGGATGCCTTTCATACTCTTAGAATAAAATATTCCATAAATTTTTAATAAATGAATATAAATTACATGCAATACACCTATAACATACTATGAAATTTCTAATAGACACTGAATTTAGGGGAGTTATAGCAGAGCCAGGATTTGTGCTTCTCTTCTTAAATATCTATATGCTATACTAAAATCTATTTTACCCGAAAGTCCTTTTTTTTTTAATTTCACATCATATTCTATTACTATTTTAAAAATCCAAGGGTACTAAAAATGGAAAGATTCCTGATCTCCATCTGTGATGCCATCTGAAAATAAAAGGTTAGACTCTCTCGTCTTATTAATTTTTTAGTGAAAACTTATTATTTTGAAGGACCATGAAACATAATGTTAAAATATTTATAGAGACATTAAAATATTTATACTTATGAAAGCAAAATAACCTTATTTGGTTCTAAATTTTCTAGTGAATAAAGAGGAAATGTAAAAAATAATTCCTCTATTATGCTCTCTGTTTCAATCAAATGGCTAGATGAACTGGCAATCATTTTTGGCAATTATGGGTGCCATCAAATACACTATCCTGGGTTTTGTCTGTGTGGTAGTCAATGCTGGTACCCACCCAGACCCTCTTCTCCCACTGGAGTACTCCATTCCCTAAGGACACAACACCGACCTAGTGGATCAGGCCAAGGGTAGGTTTTACCTGAGACCATATGACCATATTTTTGTTTGCCTCCTCCCTTTTTTCTCCTGCTTTCCTCATTACAGGTTTCCCTGAAGAGCGCTGCCTCAGCAAATCATGTGCCCCCCAAAACCTAATGCATGCTCTTTATCTAGGGAATCTCACTTAACATAAAATGTTTATAGAAAGACAGCCTATCACCTAATGAAATTCTTGATCCAGTTTCATTTTCACTGTACAAAATAATGAAATGCAACATACAAAGTTATAAAACATGGGGTTAATTAATCATGAAGTAGACTCAAGTCATGAATTTGCTCCAATGAACAGGCAGAGAAAGAGAAAAAAGAGAGAAAAACCCAGAGCTATGCTGGGCTCTTGAGTTTAGCTCCAATGGTTAAATATCTGATGTGTGCCCTTCCAGTTGTCAGAATATACTTTTTCAATGAGTTTGCTAACTCTGCTCCTTCATTTCATGTTTCACAGTTTAAATTCCTTTTTATTATCAAGTTCAGTAAAGCTATTATTGCCACTTTATTTTAGATACTAAATCAATTCAATTATGTTTTTTATTCCATCATTTTAAAATATCAGTGGAAGAGAAATAATTAGAAAACTGGCATTGATCATAATATGAATTGTCAAGTTCAATTCCAGAGAGCATAACAAGCTACATGTGATGTCAGTTATATTACAGGTTATTGTTCATCGACAAACAGCATTTGAGAACAGTTCACAAAATAGTGACATGTATATAATGGAAAAATTTGAACTAAATAAACTATTAGTAATTTGGTGAAAGGAAAATAACACAGATAATCACACCCCTTCCTTAGTAAGTGTGCAATAAACATGGGATAATAGAAAAACTCACCAAATTTTAGGTTAGTATGTATATTATAATTACAAAATTTATTTCATATTTTCTGTATTTAAGCTAGAAGGTATTCTTTAGTCTCAAATACTGCAGAAATACTTCCTCCCTCTATTCTGTTCTAGCTTTGTAAATAAACACTAACCCAGAAGGAGTATAAATTATTCTCAAGTACATACTTTAATTCTGTCTGCCTCTATCTACCAAAATTTAACCAATTTTTTTGTCTTACATAGTGATAGCTCTCTGCTTAAGTGGCTGAAGGGATATATCTTGACCCAGCTTCCTTCTGTCTCCCAAGCCAAGAGCAGAATTTATGCCACTGACAGCGATAATGACTACACAAGGAACCCTCTGGCAGGATCGGAGAAGCTCAATTTTTGTTCTTCCAAAGAAGGTCTGTTATACTCAAATGTTTTACAACATCATTTTGGGACAATGACATCAACATTTATCACTTCCATTCAAGGAAGTTTACAGGCATGTGCGCTCCTGGTTATGGAAACAAGCTCAGGAGAAGCAAGTGCATTGTCTTTTAGGGGTGCAGGGAGTGGAAGAGGAAAGAGAGTTGATGTCTATGTACCCTGAACAATATAGCTCTCCTCCTGTCACCTTGTTAGCATTCCACAATGTTCATTTTACAACACTAAGTCACAAAATAAAATGAAGAAAAAAGAAATGAAACTTAATGCTTATATGCGCTCCTGATCTATATATTTATTCTTTCAAAAATATTTCTTGAACACCTAATTTATGCCTAGGATTGTGCTGTGTGCTAGGAATACAATGGTGAACACAACTGACATTGTATCTCCTCAAGAAGTTTCAATCAAGTAAGGAGGAGTTTTCACATTTGTCTCTTAAATAAACAGTCTTTTGAAAAAAGAATGTAATAGCACCATAAGTATGAATTATAAAATCTTCTTGAAGAAATAAAAAATGTGCGAAAAATAAAACAGGAAAATTTGTCATTCAAATATTTAGGGAGATAATGTAGTATTTACATATAAAACAGGCACAGTTAAAATAGAAGGGTAAAAACTATTTTTAAAAACTTGTCTTTCAAAAATTATATTCTCTCTAGAGCTTCAGTAGAAGAAATAATTAAGAAATAATTAAGCAAATTTAACAGTTTCATTTCTTGTTATAATTCAAGGCCATGTTTTATCAATCTAAAGGTATTTTCACATGAAGGTATTGACCAAGCTTATCTGGCTCTAATGTAATTCTGAGTTTAAAGAATGGGGGTGGGGGGAGTCTATTAAAATCACACACAATTTAAAAAATAAATGGTCACTGTAAAAACCTGAAATAAAAGTAAAGTCAATTGGTAAATACTAAATTGTTGTGTGTATGTATGACTGGCTTTATGGTGGAAGTTTTGCTAGTAGTGATATGTATATGTATGTGTGTGTGTGTGTATACACACACACACACACACACACACACATACACACACACACAAACATCCACAGACAATCTTGGGGAAAATATGTCAAGGCAAACTAGAGGATTCGATACACATAGTATACAGTTTTGTGATGAAAAATGCTTTATGATGACTTTAGTTTTTACCATAAAAACTGTCTTCTTTAGGTCATAGCTCAACCTCACTTTATTTGCACCCTCCCCTGTGCCTCTCCCCTAACCATGAACTTCAAAACTGGAGTCTGCTGTCTCTGTCACTGTGATGAGCCACACAGCATTTACTGTTGTAATAGAAAAGCCACTAGAGCAGGAAGAATCAGAGGCTGGGGAAAAGAGATGGTAGGGTATAGACAGTAAATGATTTTTTTTCTCCCTCTGGTATTAAATGAGGGATGAAAGAAGTGCCATCATGATGTCCTCAGACTTCCCTGCCACTTCAGACCTGAACAGAGTCTGTGACCTTTGTCTTTTGAAGGGGGAGGGATGGTAAAACTGGAGCAATGTGCTATGAGACTGGCCAGCCCTCCTCAGCTCTTTGACTAATGGCACAGAGTGTGGTAAATTTGTGGATACGTGGCAATGGTATTGCATGAGACACCCAGTGCTTTTGTTTTAGGCGTGTCCTCCTGACAGAGCTCTTCTCTGCTCTTATCAATATAAAGGACCAGCTCAATAATGTTATCGTATATATTTCTCTCATATTAATTTTTAAAAATCTATTTGACAAAAAATTAGTAACTTTAACCCTGACTTACATATATTTTTGTCCTCTTTGTGAGGTATACCACAGAACAAGGAAAAGTCAAGACTGCCTAGAAAATTGAACCTAGTAGAGCTTGACACTTAGTAGGGTGAGGGCCAAAGAATACTTGTCAGATTGGTCGATATCAGCCTTGGTGTGTGTGCCTTTTAAAACCATGGGAAAATTATGAATTATTTCCATCAAAGGAAAGTTCTCTATTTCAGAAATACATCAAAAGGTACATTTTTATTGGAAATGTAAATAGTCACTTGCATTTCTATGACAGTCACCAACATTGATATTCATTGCATGATGAGAATTCTATAGACAAATGAAGGTCAATGCTTCCTTAAACTCTTCTCACAAGAAAAGCTATTATTTTGTTAATGTTATCAATGCACACATATGTAGACATATAAATATTTATACAGAAACTTACTGGCTAGTCAGTGAACAGAAATGGAAATAAAAATGATGTGCTCTGGGAATCCTCCCAGTGTGACCGTACTTCCAAAGCAGGAAAGCACTGTGTCTTTGCCATTCCTACCCCTGTGTCTCGTGGGGAAAGGCCAATATTTCACATAACATATGCAGAAAGGGACTTTGGATTCTCCCTGTTTACAAAAAGGAAAAGATGAGAGGTCCCAGAAGGTTAAGTGACTTAAGATCACATTACTGAGTTAAACCTAACACACAGCTTTCTTGATTCTCAATCCAGTCCTACTTCTGTGGTATTGGAAGTATAGATCAGAGTAGTAATCTACAGTACAGGGAGAGGTAAAGAGTTATCAGGTTAGCTAGTAGAAATAGAAGGCATTACAGTAGTAAATTTAGGAGTAACTGTGAAGGTCAACCAGACCTTGGAGAAAAAGACCACAGGCTGAACTGTGGGAATATTTGCATTTCCCCAAACCACAAGAGGAAGGCAGATAAGTGCATGGTAGAAATCCAACCAGGAAGGGTAAAGGTTTTAGGTTAAAGCTTCACCATGCATTTGCCTCTCCAGGGTGCCCTAGGAACTGGACTCCACCTTATGGTTCTATAAAAAAAAAATCCTAATAAAAATGTAACAAGTAAATAGAGACAAAGTCATATATGGCCTAGGAGACACTATCTTGAGGGAAAGTCTAAGGAGGAGTTGAATGGAGTTGGGTCACAATCAAATAACAATGTCATCTTGGGAAAGAAAATGATATATGTATCAAATGGCTGACTTTAGCCTGCAAAGTGCAGAGCAAGCTCCTAGGTCTTATTGGTCTGCTGCTTCCCCGCCGACTTTTATCAGGGTCAGTGTTAGAGAGAAGTCAGGAAGCAAAGTACCATATTGTCACAGTCTATTCTAGCACTGACAAATGGAAGGACACTCCAGACACTCTGGGACCCAGGCCTTGGATAAGGCAGAATGCTCACTCACGCTCCTGGGGCTCCACAGAGGGGTGAGGAAACAGGCAGCCTAAGGCTTGGATAAATGACCTGCCCTTGCCATCACTTCAAAGGACTGGGCTCAGCCAAGGGGATGAGGGCTCCAAAACAAGAACAACAATAATAAAGCACTTAGGTCTATATTATGCTTCAGCATTTTACATCTTGTCACAAGTCCACACATTTAATCTTTACAGAAAACCTGTAACACAGGTAGGAACTATAAATCCCTAAGTGCACATTAAGTGCACACTAAGGCTCAGAAGATTGTAATACTACTTGTGCAAGGTCAAACCGTAGATAGCAAGGTCAGAGGATCAACATTTCTGAACTTTTGATCCAATTTTCTTTTGCATTTATTAAGCAGATTTACTGTAAAATAGAGTCAAAAAGCACAATCTACAGTTAATGCAGAAAATTTTTTTAAAGTTACCACCTCAAACTTCATGGAAATTACATATTTAAAATACATATATTTCCTTCTAAATATTTTTTTCCCAATGGAAATAGAAGTTTTTGACATGAGGCAGCCTGGTCTCAATATCTGGCTTATTCTAATTGTTATTTCTAGAGAGTACAAATAAAATAAATTTATTTTCAAATTTAGATTTTAAAGTTAATGGAATAGGATATATCTGGTAATTTGTTCTGTTAACATTCTAAAATTGAACAGAGATAAGAGAAGTCTCAAAAATAGGCTATACAAACACTTTTATGGTTACTTCATACTCTTGCAGATGATCACAATAGTATCAGTTAAAATATAACTGTTTCCTGTTTCTAGGTAAGAAGCAAAGCTACCAATAGAAATGGCAGTAACTGTTATGACAATCTATCTGCTGTATCTGGAACACATCCGTAGGGGCATGTCCCTGACACATCTTGTTCAGGTGGGGTATCATCTTTCCTTTGGTAGGTCTCCTTGTTTTCAAGTGAATGGATGAATAAAGATAATTAGGATTAATTGCACTTATGAAAGGTGTCAAGGAAGGCCGAAGTGTTCCATCTTTATGACAGTTATCCTCTTTTCTCTCTGAGATTCTCTTATAAACTTGTAAGATCTAGAGCCTTGTGGCTATATACTGTATTTAAATAATCCACTGGTTAAAAACAGAAGCTACTTTCTTCACAGATGGGCTCAGCTTAAAATATAATTTGTCTGTGTGTTGCAGGCTTATAATAATAAAGACTAATAATGCATAAAAAAGATTAAAACATACAACTCACAGAACTCTTAGTTACTGTTAAGTTAGTAGGTTCAATGAGGAAAACAAATATAGAAAACAATTTTAAAATTCCTTAAAGAATGTTTCATATGATCTCTTGAGACAGGACAGACAACACTCCTTACCTGAATATTGCACATGTCAAAAAAACAATCTCCACAAAATTATTTAGAACTTCACTAGGAAAATTTTCTATTAATTTTACAAATGTATATATTTTGTGTATGTATGTGTGTGTATGTGTGTGTGTGTGTGTGTGTGTGTGTGTGTATCTCAGCGGACAGCCATCATTAATATTATAATTATATTATTTTTGCCTGAGGTAAATAGATATTGCATATAACCTCTGGATTTATCTATATTTATGCACTTGTTCCTCTCAAAGGGAAGTAACTCTTTTGCTCTAAATCATCAAAAGCAGTGTCTATACAACATTATGAGCATGTCTCCTTCCATCTAATGTTTGAAATGGGTGAAGTTAAAATTTCTTACCATCCAAGCTGTGACAAAGTCCCCCATCCAGGTCCCTACAGCAGCTAATTTCATGAAACTTTCATTTCGGATGCCCATATAGTCTGTAATGATATAAGCTCTGTGGAAAAAAAAAAAAAAATAAGACATTGTCCAGACTCAGAGAGCCACATAGTCAAAGCTTTTTGGTTCGGTAACGTGAAAAAGGACTTTCCCCTTTTCAAAAAGCTTTTTTGCTTTGTTTCATCACATACACTTACAAATCTGAAAGGCTAGGAAGAGCTCTGAGGGTGTCTGGGTCAATTCCAATTAGACTTGACGACCTACTGTACCAATTATCATGTGCATTTCATTTTTGAGCTGTAAGACTGACAACAACTTTTGGAAAATTAAACAAAAACACTCAGCAAAGGTATCATTTCATGCTCACTCAAGCATGAGAGTGGAAACAATTCCTGAATTAGAGTAACTTGAAAGGAAAGAGCTTACTTTCATCAGTTCTGTCAAGTCAGAACTATTAAAAAAGTGCTGTGCTGAGACGAGGCTTTAGATACAATATCATACCTGAAAAATGTTCAGAATAATGTCAAGATTTGAAATAAATGTCCATACAATGAAGCTACTTAAATTTGATTCAATATTCAGTTTAAATTATTACTTAAATAACAATAATAATACAATTTAATTTCATCACTCTTTTTGTTTAGCTAATTCTTATTTGCTTGCTATAACACCAATTCATATCTTCACAGCTCAAAGAGAGATTGGAAGGTACAACTAATCATTAAATACAAGTAATGAAACCATGCTTATTGTTAAACATTTCACTTCCATGTCTCCATTTGATAGTCAAGAAAATCCTAAGTATTACTTTTCCCATTTTGCAATTTCTCTGAAATTAAAAAAAAAAAACAAAAAAAAAAACTAGGACTCAGAAAGATCACTTAACTTGCTTAATCAATACCACATAACTGACAAATGGGAGTTAGGAGCTAAATCCCCCACCCCTTACTTTCTCTCTCTCTCTCTCCCCCTCCTTCCCTCTTACCCTAAGTTTTTTTCCACTCAGATTCTTTTCACTTTAAATTTTATTCCTTTTTTATATGATGATACCTGTACAATTTTAGAGTATTAGTTGAACTTCATTCTTCTTGGATTAACTTTAAAACATACAGTAAAGAATGATATGTTTGTTATTTATCTACTAAAAGTATGAAGAAGTAAATTTTTGAAGTCACTGAGAGGTAAATCATCCTTAATTTAGTTATTTATTTTCTGGAGTGATTTCATATAGTTTTGTTATTCGTAAAATAAAGATATTTAAATAGTTTTATTTAACAACAAAAGTTCACCTACCTTGGAAGGTCTATATAAATATCCTAAGGTCTCATCCCAAAATTCTGGGTCTCTAATTCTACAGGTTTCCATAATAGCCAAAAAATGTATAGCTACCATAAACTGCAAGCTTACTATGTGCCAGAGATCATTATTAACACATTAAATACTGTGTCTCCATCAACTTTATTAGCATAATGAAATGTATTATTATTCCTGTTTCACAGATATGGAATTGAGGCTTTAGAGGTTTTGCTTTTTCAAGGTCAAGCATCTAGTAAATGGACAAGATTTGAATTTAAATTTGTTTGACTCCAAAATCCAGTCACTTAATCACTACGCTATACCCTCCTCCTACATGTGTTAGTGATGATATTAAAAAAAAAAAAGGGTATCTACTCTATTTGCCAGTATTTTAGTAGGCAATGAAGATCACAACTCATTTCCTTTGAAGGTAATTCATAATGAGAAGTCAACAGTAGCATCCGGGAGCTGCAGCTCTCCAGTGCTACCATCAAGTCTTGAACTCCCACTGAGTTCACTAATCTAAGAAGCCTCTACTTGAAACTCCTAACTTGGGGTCCCCCAAGTTAACTTTTACTGCTGAACAGTTCTTGGGCAGTGAACTCAGTGTAGTGCAGAGTATTAGCTTTGGTACTTGTCCAGATCTCCTAATGACACCTAGTTTGAAAAATGTGCTCAATGCCACATCCCAATCAGTTCACTTTGCCAATTAATTCTATAACACATTGGGCTAGGGTAGAAATTTCAGGGTACATTCCTTGTGGTTGTATAGGTGTGTATAACAGAAGACGTCATTCTCTATTTCAGTCTCTAAAAACAGAGATGAGATGGATAAACTTGCAACAAATCAATGATCCAGCCAGAAACAACTATCTAAATAAAATATTAAAATTACCCCAAAAATCTCCATCTGAGAGCTAATGAAGCAATTAGGACTAGAACAAACAAGATACTGGACTGGAGAAAACTGTGAAAAGGTTAGTTATATTTTCTCTGGGGACACTTGCTGATGCTAGACTTTGCCTAGGCAGAAGGCAGCCTCGGTGGATTACAGAGATGCGATTAGAAATTTAAGCAGCTAAGATCCTTATGAGAAAATAGGGATCCAGAAGAGAGCACAGTACATAGCAGGTTTTCATTTCAAGACATTTGCCAAATTATGAACTTGTTCAGTGGGGAGGCTAAGACACTAAGCAGAAAGTCTCTGAAAAGCATAGCAGAGGTTTGGCAAATTCACCACGCTGAGGAGACTATTATAGTTCAGAATCTGACACAGGGAATGGCCTGAGAGAATACAAAGAACCACAGAGCAGCTAGAGAAAACTAAAGATGAACTGGTCCTTGATGAAACTGTAGGTTGATCCTTGCCCAGTCCATTCAATGACTGGATTGAATGGGTCAGCCTCTATTCTTTCTATTTAACAAAGGAAAGAGTGAACCTTTTCCAAAAGAATAAAATATCATCTAGATCCTCTATATGTTATTACACATAACATCCATCGTTCATTCAAAAATACTAAGATGTCAAGAAACAGGACAATACCACTGGAAACCAAGAGAGAAAACAACATTTAAAATGAGATAATAAGCTCCAAGAGGAGAGAGAGTTATTTTCACTATATTCCCCAGTACCTAGAGCAAAGCTTGCATATAGGAGGCGATCAACATTTGCTTAATGTATGAATTAATAAAGTAACCCAAATTATTCACATTTATTTGGATAGACCTATGTATATTAAACTTTAGAAGTGGCAATGAAATGAGATTGAATCATGAAGAACTCTTCCATAGAGGAAAACATTAAACATGTTTTTAAATTGTTTTGTGTGTTCACTTTATTTCTCCAACTATATCTGTATTTCCCTTAGGGCAGCATAGCTGTTCGATATACACCTAGAACAATATATCAGCACAAAATAAAGAAATGTCCCTCCTTCTGTGGCTGTTGGGCACGTACTGAGTTACTGGATGCTATCACAATACAGATGAGACAGCACAATTTATGAAATAACTAATATATTTAAAAGTGAAGAGTGATATATAAAAGTGGTTATTCTTATTTTTGCTGCTTCGAACAAATATGAAAAAGAATTGCAAATATGCAGACCTGTCAACATACTTCAAGTTCCTTGATTTGCATACCCATTAACATTTAACAATATTTTCTGCTCAGGTTGTAAAGGACAGAGTGTGCATACATTTATATCAGCAGTTTGAGCCAGTTGGAATATTACATTGGACTTTAAAGAAAAGTTGTGAGGCTTTATACCCAATGATTTTGGGGAGTGATTTGGAATTAAATTTATATGCTAGGAGGCGCCAATAAGTTTGAATTTTGTTCGGAGTTTTAGTTATTTCAACTATTCATCTTTTGTTTATTTTGTTTTATACTTCGGCTGGTTATTTCCACTATGCATAGATCTAGAAAATCTTGCAGTTCTACCAGCCTTCTAGGTAAATATTGATTATTGATATTTACTTTAAAGAGTCTAAATGAATTTCTTTTCAGGCTATAACTCCAGTTTTTATTTTTTTCTTAAGAGTTCAAGCTTAACTGTCAAATTCATAACAAATGTGTAGAAATTTCAAATTACAGAAAAGATACATAATTATCCTAACAGCTTGAAAACATGAGCTACCAAGACTATCGTACCTAGTGAAAACTACGTGCTAAACAGCTACAAACTAAACAGACTCTAACATGGACTAAATATTCAATAAAACTATAATATAATAAATTGTTTCATTTCAACAAAAGTTTCATTTCACTTTGATCTGTTACTTAAACGTAAGTGGATACAGTCAATGCCAGGTGATTTAGGAGCTGAGTCTCTGAAAGTTTAACAGGGGGCAGTAAACATAGATCACCAAACCAATATTGATTCATGCTTCGCTGAAGATACATCTGTGGCCAGCTGGATTCATAATGTCACAGCTGTCTCTCCCTGCCATGTTTGAACAACATAAACAAGATTGGGGGCTTTACACATAAGTAAATCATGGATAAGGAGTTGACTTACATGAGTACAAACCTGAATTAAACAAAATGAAACTAAAGCAAAAACTCTAAATATTCTTATGACATCGAGGTCAAACTATCACTATAAAACTCTAGGAATTAAACTTAGATTTATTATATTAACCTTTTCCCAATCCTTCTGTGTTTATAATGAAATTATTAACAGCCTTTAATACAGTCACTTAGACAACTACTATTCAAATAACCACATTTTAGCATTTTTACTCGCAATTACTAATTCTTGATTATTGAAAGGCTTTGATAGAGCTCAGTACATGTGTATGGACCTTCCAGGCAAGACCTACAGTATGAAGCTATGGAGCAAGTTCCACTGGAACCTCAAAATGCTGCAGACAATTGTTAGAAGTGGACTGAAATGATTAAAATTGGATCTAGACCTAGCTTTGCATACAGATAAAATGCTACCTCAAATTGCCCAATTTTAGCCATTCGCCCTTCTAGTTTATATAAGGAAGACATATATAAGAAGACTGTAGATGGAGTTTTCACTGAATAAACCCACCAACTGTGAGTTCATCCACCATACATCAATTATTCCTTTCATCCGTTGCCTTGCTTCAGCCCATTCGATGAAATTCATTTGTATTAGATGCAAAAACCTTAGTATAATTCCAATTCCTCCCCTCCTTGACTCTCGACATTTGATTAATCATTATGGTTACTTCTGAAAGGCTCTCAAATCTATGCTGTTTTTCTTTCATCATCATTACCAATGTCCTAACCCTGTTCATAATCATCTCTATTCTGAATTACACAATGGCCTCCTATTTCCCTTGTGACTGTCTCCTCCTTATTATAGACTCTCTATTAGAACTATAGTGACTTCTGGGAATGGAATATGGTATACTGGAGGGGCAGTAGTTTTGGAACCAGAAAGTACTGGGTTTGCAAACCACCTCCCACTCTATAACCTGTGACAATGATCAACTCAATAATCATCCACTCCCTTATCCATAGAATAGGGACACTTTTCACAAGGGTTTATGACAAAAAGTATGTAAAGTTTCTAACACTATTTCATAATAAGCATACAAAAAAGGTACACCTTTGGCCTCCTGACTCCCACTTTCAAAAATAATGTAGTGGTTCACATCGTCACAGAGTAAAGCACAGATAAAGAAGACCCTCCACTCTCCGCAAGCCATCTTCTTTTCTAGATTTATCTCCTTTCATTTCATAATCGCCTTTTTCAAGCCCTGCTCCCCACCATGAAATCAATCTCACCCAACATCCACCATTCTATAATGCACCTCAGCATCTTTGTAAGCAATGCTCTCTTTGTCTAAAATGCCATCCCCTTTCTTCTAGCATAAGATTACTAACCCAACCTGTACACCAAGAAATCTCTTGCCATCATCCCTAAAAGCCATCCCTTTCCTGGTGTTACTATAACATTTTGAATATCTTTCTATGTTAAATAAATGTCTCAAAGTATTTTAATGATTTTCCTCACACTGTCCCTCTCTCTCAAAAGATCTGGTTCATCAAGGGTGAAGAACATGGTTCGTTCTTCTAGGTAGGTGAAATTCTTTGCCCAGTGTATAGTATGATTTAAGAATGCAATAAATATTTAAATGAATGAAATATTCAATTGATTCATGTAAGAAAATTACTTAGATCATCTGACACCAGGGCCAAACTAAGAGAAGGATAAAATGATAAAAAATAAAAACAAAGATTTGCAATATAAAATAAACTAAAATATCAAAGATAAGTTGTGAGCCATGTAATTATGACATTCTAACAAAGTTAGAACAAAATATCATTGTATCATTTTTATTACCTCTTCTAGAATAAAAAGCTAGAGCCCAGAAATAATCAAATCAAAATGAAAACCACATCCTTAACTTTCTGCAATCACATGTTGCAAATTTATTTAATTTGAACATAAGTTAACTGACACATAATGAAAAAAAGTCAAATACTGTAAAATCTCTGCATGGTATACTGAATCTTAATGTTTTAAAATAATCATTTTAAATAACACTAGATATCAATACATAACTTTATGCACCAATTTGCTGCATAAACAATAAAAAAGCTATATAGAAAAACACATTCAGTTTATCCATGTGAAAAAAGAAAAAACTTTTATTTCACTACCCTGCAAATAGATACTGCCAAACTATATTTGTTGCTTGTCCTTTAAAGTAAAAATTTAGAAGTTTACAAGGTTATAAAACAATAAAGCCTCAAAACAAATTTTAAAGTTACAAAATTGTTGTAGTTATACCCCAACTTTCATTCTTAGTTCAATTTTTTTTCCTCAAACTCACAAACGCTCCAGGAATATCCAATCTAATTGAATGTTCAAAATGGAGCTGTCTTCTACTTCTGATTAATTAAATAAACACTACTAAGACACCTATGTACCTTTACTAAAGTCACTGGGAAAATAATAGAAAGTACAAAATTTTTAAATCCTGAGTTTGTTGCTGAGAGAACCCCAATAAATCCCCAAGGGAATGCAGATGGTCACAAATTGCCTAAAATTAATTTCATATCTAACTTAATAACATTTTAAAGTTAAACAACATTCGTTGTGTTTATAACAATTCAGAAAAAGTATATTTGAATTGTAAGAGTGAATTACAAGCTGAGCCAGAATGGCATTAATTAATTTATCCTACATAATGTTGCTTCCTTCCAAACTAATTAGAGAGGCATTAAATAGTTTACAGATTCTGCTAAGATTCTGATACTGCTCAAAGTAGGACAAAAAGCAAGTTTTATTTTAATGGATGTGTGTCAGCAAAGGTAATTGTTCATAGCTTTTAAAAGGTCAAAAAAAAAAAAGAAAGAAATAATGGAATGAAAACAATGGGACATAAATGCAATAATTAACTTTTGGCAGAAACTATAATTTTTCCCTTCTGTATGGTAAAACAAACATGAAAAATGAGTCTATCTTTTGATTGACTATAAAGTTTTCAAATTCAAAGCATACTGCTTTGTGATGATATAATTATGTGTTACCCTTTCTCCTCCCTCCCTTCCCTCCCCTTCTTCTTTTCCTCCTCTTTTCCATCTTTTTAGATATGAATTCAACCACCTCTTTTTCTCTTCCCCCACTGGTACCCAACACTTTTTCTTAATTCTTGTTGGAGAAGTTTTACACTCCAGTGATGGGAAGGGGAAAGAGAGCTATTTTTTTTCATCTCAGAACCTTCTTGCAGTGTGTGAATTCATATTAGCTAAGCATCTATCTGATTTCACATTCATTTACTTATTAATCATTACTTATGCCTTCTTATATGCTAGACCATGGGCCCGACACATGTAAACTCATATGTTTCCAAGGGATAGAAAACAGCACTTCAGATCTAATGGTCACTTCCTGGATTATTAGCCAGCACCTGTTATCTAATAATTTGTTCTCTCCTACACCACCTTCCCCAGTGTAAGGGTGAAGCTTCTGAGGTAAACTTATGGACACACATATACAATAATAATCAACCTTGATGATAGCCTATTTTCCCCCCTTTTCTGGTAATTTAAAACCAAGACCGAAAGAAAGAAAGAAAGAAAGAAAGAAAGAAAGAAAGAAAGAAAGAAAGAAGGAAGGAAGGAAGGAAGGAAGGAAGGAAGGAAGGAAGGAAGGAAGGAAGGAAAGAAAGAAAGAAAGAAAGAAAGAAAGAAAGAAAGAAAGAAAGAAAGAAAGAAAGAAAGAAAGAAAGAAAGAAAGAAAGAAAGAAAATCCCTTTCCAGGAGGTTGAGTGAAAAACAACTCAGTGATTATTGGCAACTACATTCGATCCCCTGTGAAGTGGAGAACTAAATCTGCAGCAAGAGAGAGGAGTCGGGGGTGGAGAGAAAGCAGGAGAAAGAAAGAGAAGGAGAGAGACTGAGTCACGCAAAGGAGGAGAGAAGAAAGAGAGCAAACACTGGTGGTGTGTGAGTCTAATTCCAATGCCTTCTGGAGACCTACATTCCAGCACTTTGAATTCCATGCAACACCCTGTTAATTCCTAATAATGGCTGCCCACCCGCCAGCTCCCCATCTCTGTTCTTAAGCAAACCTGACTAAGCTTCCATTAGTTGCAATGAAAACAGCTGTAACCATTCACCAAGAAACTTAAGAGCCTAAAAATGTAGTTCTGAATATTCTGTTAAGTTTTAACAAGCCTTTAATTCCTTTTAGAAAGGAATGCCACTAAATTGGCTACAAGAAGAGTCACCAATGTGGCTGATAGGTTGGTTTTCAGATTACTCCTATTAAGAACAAGGAGATGTGTATTGTGCCAACTCTTTATTCCACTGCCCAAAACAACAGGAAGACTTTTGTTTAACTCTTAATGTACTATTTACATGTACACATTTCATAAGCATGCTAAAGTTGAGAATAGCACTCCCTGCCCCAGTTAAAAAATAGGTAAATACGTTCTAGTTAAAACCAGTGTGACACGGATGGACCTTGAGATAATCATGCTAAGCGAAATAAGCCAGACAAAAAAAGTTGAAAATCACATGGTATCACTTATATGTGCGATATAAAACTAAAAGCAATAAATGAACAGGACAAACAAACAGAGACTCATAGACATGGACTATAGACTAGTGGTTACCAGAGGGTAGGGGATGGGGGGAGAAATCTAACTATGAGAGGTGAACACACAGTGTAAAAAAAAAAATACACACACATACACACACACACATGCACACACACACACACACACACACACACATATATACCTAATTGTTAAAGTATATAGCTGAAACTTATTGTATTTGGTTAACCAAAGTCACTATAAATAAATACATAAATAAATACCAATCTGTTAGAATGTGTTCTCATTTTGTGAGGTGTGGGGCACGCTATGAAAGTGTGTCGAATGAGTGACAATAAGCATGGGAATATCCGTGCATTTAATAGATAAAAAGATAGATAAAGAGGGGTTAATCTCTTAGTTTGCTAGTCTAAAGGGAAATGGATTTTGAAATAAAAAATATTGATAAAAGACAAAATAAAGACAGATAAAGTGTAACTTAAAAGTGGAGGCTGAATTTTTGACAGATCTGAAAGATTTTTATAGGTCTGCTACAAAGTGTCAGAAGGCAACAAAAAGATCAGATTAAGGTGATATCACTTAATGTAGAATTAAGAACTGGAGAAAGTTTAATAGGAGCTTGGGAGAGGAGACCTAGAATTGCATTTGCCAAAGATATGAGCGATTTGAGGTAGCAAATATAGAACTGAAACACTTTCCAGGTGTTAAATGTGATTGAGATGCTAAATAGCACACATCTTTCACCTTTAGCCATCTCTGGAGTTGGGCCCTGTGTGTAAGAGCCAAGCCCACAAGGCATCTCTTTAGCCTAACAATTATTAGCAAATGCCCTTCAAATTAGAAGTGAGATCATTCTATTGCTCCCTAAATTTGCTCTGCAATTTTACTAATTATACAGTTTCATTTGATTTGATTTAACAATAAAGAATTGCATGTGCTGCTTTTGCAATGTGTGCCTCACAAGCTACAGCATACCAGCCTATGGTAAGAAAAAAAGGAAATAAAGCCATGTTTCTACCCACTTTGTGAGCATTTCACACCCATCAAGTTCCTCCCAAATAATTCAATGAGTTTTCAGAGTTTTAATCACACCATTAGAACTTTTAGCTACAACAGTGCTATAATCCAGTTGACACTGGTGTCAAAGACGATTCCAAAGATATCCTCTTCTACCGATATCTGTCCACCAAAGTCGTTGCTACAGCTACTCATGCTGTCAGTGTGTCTGCTAAGGTCCAAAGAAACTGATATCTGTGTCAAGGGCAAGCAAGACCTCATTACAAATTCTATCACTGCCACCTTCACCAATTCTGAGATCAGTCGTCAGTACACCCACATTACTACACTATGCCTGGGCTGAAAACAAAAGTTTCATCTCAAAGAAAACTAACCATCCCTGCCTTTACCAAAAGCCTTATTAATGATCGAGCAGCCCCCAGTGAAACAGCCAAATTCCTGTCAACTACAATCCCCGCCCCCTTTCCCCAAATCTTACAGGTCACAAGCTTGTCTATGCACATATAGTTTCTAATAATTTGTTTATTGGCTACTCTTAAAAATGAACAGACTTCAGATACCTGTTTGAAGAAAATCTCCAACAAGAAATTCTAAAAAGCTCAATACTAAACAAAAATGAGGAACTCAGAGGAAACAGAAAATGCAGAAAGCAGAGAAAAAGTGTGAGGATGTAATAAAGGTATTTTTCAGCCCTGCAAAGTCAAAATTCAGTCATAAGCGGCCTATAAAAAAATACATCTAAAACTAAGGCTACGTAAAGCTTGAAAGTAAAATAGTAAAAAAGGTTGAAAAAGAATGTAAAAAATAATGAAAAAATTGGTGTAGCTATACTAATATCAATTAAGGCAAAAATGTTTTATATAGATTCACTCAGAAAATATGGTATATCAATGTACAGTAAGTTCTCTAAGTAGTCAATAGACTCTGTGATTTTGAATAAAATGACATAATGAAACCAATTTCATCATATGCTAATTTTTATGAACAAGAATTAAGTTCCTATGGCATTTCTATATTTCAAGGGCACATTATATCATCCTGATAATTCGAAACTTTTGTCATTAATAAGGTTCCATCTTAATCAGGTCCTTAAATAACATTTTGTTCAATGCAATTTTGTTATAATTGACAAAACTGTAAGGAAAAGTAGACAAATTCATGCAAAAAAAAGTGAGATACAATATGCAGTAAGTCCTCACTTAACATGCTATGAAAAGGCTTAAAACTGATCACTCTCTAGCAAGACTAATCAAAATATAAAGCAAAAAGGCACAAATAATCACTGTCAGAAATGAAAAAGGGGCATCACCACAGATGCAGAGATTAAACAGGTAATAAGAGTGCATTTTAAGAAACTTAGAAGTAACTAACAAATTACCAAGAAAAAAATTACGAATTACCAAAATGTGCATAGGAATAAAAAATAGCTCTATTTACAAAATTGAATTTATAATTAGAAACTTTCTCACAAGAAAATTCCAGGCCCAGATGTGCACAAGGCGAGGGTAACAAGAGAAATGTGCAGGAATGTTTCAGCATCATTATTTATAATAGCCTAAAACTGGAAACAGCCTGAATGTCCATCAACAAAAGAGAGGATATATTATGGCATAGTCATACAATAGAGACTATTCAACAATGGAAATGAACAAACTACTACTAAACAAAGCCTGGATGGAGCTCACAAACTGTTATATGAAAGAAGCCAGGCCCTCCCTCTCCCCAACAAAAAAAAAGGAGAACATATTGTATGATTACAAGTATATAAAGCTTAGAATCAGGCAAAACTAAACTGCAGTGATTAGGAAAGTATTATAAGTGATAAAACTGTAGAGAAAAGCAAGAAAGGGATGAATATAAACATGAAATAGGAGTTACTTTGGAGAGAGAGGTTTATTATTAGGAAAAACAGCCAGAGAGAGGGCTTTCTGGAATGTCAGCAACATTCTCTAGTTTAACATGGGTAACGCGGGTGTTCACTTACAAATATTTTCTAATAATTCACTTTGCAATAATTAAGCTGTACAAATATGTTCTATGTACTTCTCTGTAGGTTTATTATTTCTGTATTTTTAAAAATTACAAAAACATAAAGTAGCTATTATTACAGAAAAGGCTTAAGAAATTGTAGCTACTGCTATCACTCTGGAGAGGAAACACTGGGATGACAAAAGAGCAACACAGCTTTTGGGGGAAAATTATTTTTATGTTGGATTGGAGGGTGCCACAAAGGGAGGCGGAAGAATAACAGAAGACTTCTGAAGTGTGATCGAGCCTGTGTGTTTTGGAGCAGTGCAATTACTGGATATTCTGGCTAGAACGAGAACAATATAAAGGAATAATAAAAGAAGAAGCTGAAATTAATGATGTAATGAAGGGCAGAAAGTGCCTACAGTGTAATTCAGCCCCTCTTTTAAAGCCTGTGGACAATTTACATTTGAAATTTAGATTGTTTTGAGTTTCTGCCATAAGGCACTATATTCTAAACACCTTTCTGCTTCTTAACTGACCAGGCTTCTTAGTATATCTTAGATGGCATAGCCTTATCAAATGCAAGGGCTACCATTTTGCCATACATAATGTCTGCTAAGGTAGACATTAAATCAAGAGCCATTTGAAAGACCCATAAAAATTTATATCAGCTTCATTTCTTTCTTTCTTTCTTTTTTTTTTTTCAGGCGAGGCAACCCTTATTTGACCTCACAGATTGCAAAGACCTTGTCAGCTTACAATTCCTGATTTTTATTTTATTTTATTTTATTTTTTTATTTTTTATGCCTACAGCACCTGGTCTTCCTAGGTGGTCTCCCTGCTTCATTTATTGTGACGGATAAAGCAGAAAGTCACCTCAAAGCATTTGTTCCCTCGGTTCCATGAAGAACAATGTGAGTTATTTGCTAGTAGCTCCCTCGATTAAGGTATGAAAGTTACTGGGGACAGAGAATGGGAAAGAGTATAATAAGCTTCTGTGACACTAGAGAAGCTCTCCAAGCCCCCAACATGAAGAGGTGGTCACTGGAGAGGAAATGGGTCTATATAATCCTCAAGAGGGGAGGTAGAGAGGCTGTTGTGGGGATGACTAAGGTCCAGTGCTAAGGAAGAAAGATAAGGCCACTCCAAACAAAAATCATGAGGAAAGTGAGTGGCCAAGCTGCTGACTCAGCGGCATGAATGGGAGAACTGTTTCGGCACCAGGTGTGACTGATGTGAGCTCTTCTGAACCCAGCCATTCTTGTGTAAGGGACATCTCGCAGACTTTGCAGGATCTGGGCCAGGGAGGGCACCAATGCTGAGTGAACACGAGTCCGTGTGCAGGTTCAAGCTTCAACAGCATCACTATGTGGCAGCAAGACATATGTAAAGTAGAAGAATAATCACATAGCACAGGTTTCTCTACGGCTGGTATTTGAAAAAAGACCCCAATGACCCCACATTGGACGAGATAAGGCACCAGATTTAAAGTCAACTGGTTGGGTAAAAAGTCAAAAGGGATTGGACTCCTTACTAATGAATGCAGGTAGAGTTTCAGGTCATTAGAAAGGTTCAAATAAATCAGCCCAAAGTTTTATGGAGTTTGTGAAGCATTCATGCTATATCAACATCTGATGCCAGAAATTTTCTGAACAATCAGCTTAAACCAGCTTTATGTATGTATACCCTCCTCGCCAAAAAAAAGAATACTGAAAGCATAGTTGTTAGGAAGAAATGAAAGGTCTGTTTGCCTGAAAATACTTCAGGTACAAGAAGCATACCCAGTCCTGAAAGAATAGCCACTTAAGACACCTCCCAGCCACCTGCAATTTAACTTGAAGGAAAGGGTTCGCTACTTATTCATTCTTTGAGCAATAGCGATTGAACACTTCCTATATGCCTGAAAATGTGCTAGGTGCTGGGAATACAAAGATAAATAAGACATGGTCATTACCATTTAGAAAATGAAAAAAGACACGCAAACAAATTGACAGAGGCTTTTGTAGAAAATGCCATACATGAGGGGAAAGGCAGAGAAGGGAGCCTCAGTTCTTCTGGTATGCAGGGATGGGGGCAGGGAGAAGATCCGGCTTCAAAAAAGAGTATCAGAGAAAGGAAAATGCGTTGGGAGTAGAAGGAAAGAGATATACAAAGGCAAAGAGGGCTGAAAGCAGGCATGATAAAGGGAACACAGGACAGCTCAGGGCTGCTGCCAGCATGCCCATTGAGACAGGAAGGGAGGCTGCAGGAAGAAAGGCTTTGCATGGCCTTCACAAGGTTTGCTTTTTCAAATACCCGCTGAAATGGGAACATTAGAGGATAAGCCCCACTCCCCTATCCTAACACCTACCTAGATGTTATCTACTTTACACGGTTAAAATGTTTTCCACTTAGGAAGCTCTATCAGTCAGAGTTCTCCAGAGAAACAGAACCAGTATGAGATAGATGACAGGTAGGTGGGTAGATAGGTAGGTCGGTCGGTCAGTCAGTGGGTCAAAAGAAAGAAACTTACGCATACACACACAAAAAGATTTCTTTCAGGGAATTGGCTTATGCAATTGTGGAAGCGCCAGCTAGTCCAAAATCTGCAGGGCAGGCTGGCAGGTTGGAATTTCTTGGGCAGGAGCTGATGTTTCAATCTTCGGGAAAAACTTCCTCTGGGAAACCTGTTTTTGCTCTTAAGCCTTTTCAGTTAATTGGGTGAGGTCCACTCACATTATGGAAAGTATGCCCCTTTAGTAAAAATCAACTGATTGTAATGTTAACTGCATCTACAAAGACCTTCACAGCAACACCTGATTAGTGTTTGATTACATAGCTGGATACTATAGCCTAGCCAAGTTGACATATAAACAATCACAAAGGGCATACTCCCAATTTACAATTAAATATAGACTTGTTTTTACTCCAAAAAAGCAATTCCCATCAACATGTAAAAGTCCCTACAATTTTAATTTGAATTAAACACAGAATTCCTCAACTTTACCTAATGCGCGCGCGCGCGCGCGCGCGCGCGCGCACACACACACACACACACACACGCATACACAATGATATCTCATCAAATAGAGATGATGCTTCTCTTCAATACTCTAATTGAGAAGTCAATACTGATTTAGCCTACCTTAATATTTTATAATTCAAACTGTAGGATTCCATAGTATTTCTGAAATTTTAATTCAATTTCCATGAATCCATACTTGTACCTTAATCTGTAATGAGTTGTTTTGGTATAAGCTCTCCTTTTCTTCTGGGTTCTTTCTGAAGTCCTTACAATAGAATGATTTTTGCTGTCTAGCATAAACTTTCTGCTCTTACGTTAACAGCTGCATGTTAACAGATAAATTACTCACATTTGTGTCCAGCCTAAAAAGCATTCCTTTGAAACCCAAAGGTTTCACTTTTAATTCCTCTTGACTACAGGGGTCATGGTTAGATTAAGTATTTCTATTAAAGGACTATTATTTTCATTAAAAATAGACTATCCTTTAAACAGATTATCCTTTGCATATACTATAACTAGCACACTGTACTAAGTAGTCATCAGACTGTGAGAAGCATTGGAGAATGTTTGATAACACACAAAATCATCAGCAGCCAGAACATCAAAGATCAGAAATCATTTCTGGAATCCTGAGTTCCAGGGAATTATATAAATACAGTATATTATACTAACATAGTACTTGATACTGTTGGTGTTCAGTTAACACCTGTTCAATCTGAAGAGAAAGGGAGAGAAGTCTCACCTTCTGGAGAAACCCAGCCTTCTTAGATGGTGAGGAAGAACTGGAAGTTGATATCAAACCAAACTGAATTTCATTTATGTTCAATTTATTGATAGAAAAGCATAAACTCATTACAGATTTTATGTTCACTCATACACAAAAATATACCTTTAGACATCTTCATAAACCCCTTAATTGAAATGACTCATTACTTGTGACCTGATGGCTTACAGGGCATGAGAAGGAGATGGAGACACTGCTGAACTTCTTAACAAAGGTTGCCACGTATATGTCCCAACAACTGGAAACCAGAAGGGGGGCCTGAGCAATCGGGGTCTGAACTGGGATCCCAAATCCAAGAATTAGTAGATAACCCAGGCCTATTTAGAGCTGCTCAGCCTAATAAAAAATCAAATCATCAAATCCATGGGGTTATTTAACAGAAATGTAGGCACCAGGATACAAAATCAGACACTATCCATAGGCAAGCATAAGGGTAGCAACTCCCGAGCTGAAAATCAGACCCTCTGGTTACACATGCAGTTAGCTTTTTATTGAGCTCCTGGAGCGGGAGCAAGGGCATGCTGGTAGTGCTTAAAAAGGAAGGAACGGGCCTAAGGAATGCCTCCAGATATACATTGGTGTCTGAGCCTGGTAAACCTTACCTTAATTTTTACAGTCAAGGTATAAATGCACTAGCAAGGTATATAGCACCTTTTACTTAACATTGCTCTGATAAAGTTCCCAGTGGCTTTAGTTTGTCTAACAATCCCCCTGCAAATCAATGGCACTCAAAATTGAGAGCAGAAGACGGCCAACAGGAAAACTACAATTTCTGTTAACTAGTCTCTTCACAGTATGGCTTTACCTGCTCTAGACACACACCTTCAAGGATCCAGGTAATGATACAGCAGCTGTTCTAGGCCCCTTAAAGAGTCCATGTGGATTTTTTATTTCCTCCATCCCCAAGACCTCCTTCCCAGACTCCTCAGCTCTTTTCACCATTGCCCAAAGGTGAGCAGGCCCTGCCCATCTTTCAGTCCTAATCCACACTCTGCTCATTCTCAAGCCTGGATACTGAGTAGATTCACCTGGGAACTTTTAAGGAACATTGCCTGGGCCCCTTCCCAGTAGGTTCCAATTTCATTAAACTGGTATAGGCGTCAGTATTTTTTTGTTTTGTTTTGTTTTTGTTTTTTAACTTCCTGGTGATCCTAACACAGAGACTTGGGAACCACTGCTATAGCTAAAACTTCTGCACACTAACCCTGGTGGTCTAAAAGTCCACAAAGGGTCTCAGGAGTCACCACAAAGGACCACAGAAAAGCAGAATATGCTCTAAGAAGCAGAAAATACTCTAAAAATCATAAGCGCTCCAGGAATTATAAGCACCGAAATGACACAATTAAGCACATTTGGACAAATCAGGAATGATCTCAGCTGGGGCTCAAGAAAAGGAAACATGTACAGCCTCCTGACCTCCAGCAAAAGGTCTTCATTTATTCATCAGACTGAGTGTTCACCAGATTAATAGTAAGTTCCATTCAGAAAAACCATGAACATCCTACCATCAGGAATCGTCTAAAATCTGCTCAGGGTGCTCAGCTTTTAACTACCCAATTTCCTGTGCAAGCTCATAAAAAAATGATGGAAACATCAAAGAACAATCTGCTTCAGAATCATCGATTTAAAAGTAACAGCACGTGAAGACATAATTATATCTTTGGTGATTAACAACACGAGAATTTATTTAAATTAGAGAACTTCTGCTTGAAATAAGCTGTAACCATAAGATGATGTGCTTAGCGTACACTGCATTAGAAGTGCAGCATAATAAGTCAACATAACACTACCTAAACTGCTCTTTTTCACGTTGGAGTCAGTTTTCTTACCAAAAGTTCCAGTTGAACATAAATTATGAGTAAAGATGAGCAGTTTAATAATACTTTAAGTTATTTAGGAATTTGGGGATAGTCTTATTGCTAATGGCTGCATTATATTTCCAAACGATGCCTGTGAACAGGAAAAATAAATGCAAGAATTGTGTTTTTAAACTATAGATGGAGATAAAACTACTTACGGCAAAATAAAACTATAACAAAATTTATCCATGGGTATTATACAAATAAACTTTGATAAGTTTTTAAAAATGAAAAAATACCAATACCTAGGAAACAGAGGTTAAAGAAAAATGCAATGTATATCAGTTTTAAGTCAGATATTGCATCGTACTTAAAGAGCTAAGAAAAAAACTTTTTTATTTCCTTTCACAAATTCTTACTAAATTTATAGGTCAATGAAATAGCACGGCATACAATCCACTTTTCTACCTCTGATACATATAGTAATCTCCAACCATTCTGAGTTCCCCTTGCTTTTCCACATCTGTGAGGTTTTGCACAATGCTGGTCCCTATGCCTGGGATACCTTCCTTTATATTTTCAGCAGCCAACCCTTGCCTATCTTTTGAAATAAAGCTCTATTACTGCTTTCTCTTCCTTCTCCTCATCCCCTACCTTCTAAAGTGAGTTATTTCTTTCTGTTTTCAAAATCATAGTACTTTTCCCCAGTTAATCTAGAAACTTAATTTTTTGTTTATTAATTAAATCATTGGCATTCTCTTAAAAAGAAATTCGGGTTATTACTCAAAGAGAAGGGGACTGGCCTCAATATAAAATTTTGTCGTTTTCCATGAACATGCATTTCCTATATTTTGTTTCTTTTCTTCTTTTAAAAAGTGTTTTTTTAATTATAAAGGTTTTTTTTAAGTTCACTATTAAAATATAAAAAGCATTAAAAAATGGAGGAAAAATGTCATCTGACACTCCATCACTCAGAACAACTGCTACAATTTCCAACCAATATATTTTCTATACATATTTTCTAAATAAATATATCAAGATATGTGTAGGGATAAAATGTGGCAGAAGATTAGAGAGATGATAATTAGATAGATCATGATCTACAAAGATAAATTATAAAAAAATCTACAAACAAGACAACAGATAATTCATGTACTCCGATAAATCTATAACACAAAGATATAGTAAGGAATTTTGCTGATAAGTTCTCTTCACTCTTATATTTCTGCTTCTGCAATGGAGTGAGTGGTAGTGCCATTCAGCATATTAAGAAATAAAGGAAGATAAATGGATTTGAAGAGAAAAAACATTCAGTTTTGGAAAAACAGATTTATATGCCTGTGAAATATCAAAGACATGTCCAGTAAGTAGCTGAATATATTAGTCTGTACTAGCATAGAAAGAAAGATGCGAAAACATTCAAGTTAGAGGTAAAGTTTGCAGTTACAAAAGTGGGTAAACCTCCACAAAGAGAAGAAAAGGAAATTAAGGTCAGAATCCAAAGAAATGCCAACCTCAAAAGAATTGGAAAAGGAAAAATAATCCACACTGTCTAAAGAGAGAGCTGCTCCAGAGACAGTAGAGAAAATTTGGAGAGTATTGTGTTGGAATACAACAAGAAATTCAAGAAAGTGGACTATAATAAAGAAAAAGGAAATGATTGACTGTATAAAATGCTGAAGTGACATGAAAAATGAAGAACTGCTGACCTCAGCAAGAACATTTTGGTGACTGAGTAGAGGCAAAGTATTAGAGTAAATACATTTCATCATACATGAGAGTAAAGGAAATGGTGACAAGTGCAGGTATTTATTTTAATTCCAGAAGATTATCTATAAAGGGACAGAAGGACGCGCCAGTAATTAGGCAATGCAAGCTAAAGAAATGAGAGAGAGATAATTGTGTTTCTAATGAAGGGCATTGAACCAGAATGCACTTTATCTTGTATCATGGCTATTTTTTGTACAAGTTATCTCTTTAAGTTGCCAGACTGCAGAGACACTAACTCTGGTATCTATAGTAGTTGCTCAAGAAATGTTACTTAATCAATGAATCAGTGAAGAAGTCAGTCAACCAGAAAGAATATGAAAAATATAAAGAATATGATAAACGCAGGCAGACTTGAAAATTATAGAAACGGCTTGGTGTCACAGAGTAAAATGGAGCGGGAACATATACATTTGGATTTTAGTTCATATGACAACAAAAATAACAAGTCTCATGACTTTAATTTTAAAAATTGTATAATATTTGAACTTTAGATTCTTTATCTGTAGATAAGAAAGTCAGAGTTAGTCAGGAATGAAAGAGGGTTTAATTCATTACCAACTCTGATCGATTGGCCATAGTTGCCTGAAACAATGTGTTGTGGAGAATTCTGAGGTTCTGTTTTCACTCAAGAGAGTAGAGGATTTTTATGAACCAGCAATGTCTGCCATGTGTGTAGGGGAGAGGGATACACATGCTACATATTTGCCAGCCCTGAAATAGTTCATGCATACAGCTCTTAAAGAAAATATATGATTTATGGTCTTTTTCTGAAATTCATTCAGGATACAGTTTTGAAAAGAAAAGTCCACTGTAAATTGGACTTGAGAAGACTGAGATGTTTTGTCTATAGCTTGTTTCAGATTCTTTTTTTTATAAAAACCGAACTAGTATGTCTAAAATACTGAATCCACACGTCGGAAATATGGGAGTAGTAGCATTTTTATAGGAAATTGTAGTGTTTGTTTTATTACCTAAACACACAGAAGAATAATGCATTCCCCACCCCTACCCCAAACACTTATAATATTTTGGCAGTGACTTTTCAGTATCCGTAATGCTCAATTGATATTCTTTTATTAATCTCAGAAACCGCTGTAATGGTAGCCTTACTGATCAGATGGGGAAAACAAAGCACAGAAAGCATAAACTACTTTTCAGAGGCTACTAAGCAAACCAAAATTGGATGTGGGGATGGTTTCTTTGGTCAAGCGGATGCAAGGCCTGACTTAGGCATTTGCTCAATTATTCCAGAGCTATACAGAGAAAGGTTCCTTTGAGGTCATTCATTCAATACTGATCTAAATGCAGATAATTTTCATTTTTATCTTGCTATAAAGTGGTATAATTTCTATAGCCACTAACTTTTAGGCACCTGGTGATACTTCATTCCTGCTTACCATTATTCATAGATGTAAGAAGGACATAAAGATGTGAAAGTTGCCATTTTTCTTTAAAATAGAAACTAACAGATAATATATTTTCCTTGGTACAAGTGATTACTGGAACAAACAAACAAAGAGATAAAATCAATTATTCCTTTTCAGTGACTTTATTTTGCTGTTAGAGGAAATATACTAATAATTCTACTTTATAACAGCATTATTTACACTCAGGTCCAAATAAGTTTTCTAGGGCAGCTTCCATGTAACAGCACTTGTTGAAATGGCAGTAAAAGTGGTCATTTATAAACAAGCAACTCCATATCTTAATTATAGTGACCACTGCTCCTTTCTCTTGTCTTGATTCCCTATTGTGCACCCTTCTTGAGAAGTGCCAATTTCACTCTTCTTACTAGAGTTTATATTGTAAAGTTTTAGTTCTGGGGTTTGTCAAGTCGCAATGAACTTGTCAGAATAGACACTAGATTATTCTCTTCAAGTATGATATTCGTAGAGAGAGAGAGAGAGAGAGAGAGAGAGAGAGAGAGAGAGAGAGAGAGAAACAAAATTAAATTACCTGTTATCTTCTAAAATGCTTAAGGGGAAAATCTAGTAAACATCAGATAAAAAAGTCAAGGATGAGATATTGTACCTACTCAGGAGAAAAGAAAAATAGTTGTATTGAGTCAGGCATATGAAGCCACAGACAATACAAGCTTTAACATCTGCCAGCTCAGTGCTATGTGGATTCTGGCAGCAGGTGCTGGGATCCGTCAGCACGCCAAGTGAGGATTCTGGTGTAGGCCACACCCACAAAGAGCCAATCTCAGAAAAAGATAAGATGAAATCTGCCAACAAGTCTGATAATTAAAAAGGAATGAAAAGAACAGGAAAAAAAATGATAGAGGAGAAATATGAGGCAACGTTAATGAGAGAAAAACAAAGACAACTACCACCAGCAACAAAAGAAAGGAGGAAGTACACACATAAATAAAAAAATACTAGGGCAAACAACTACAATCTACTAAATTCCTTGATTAGAAACAGAACCTGCGAAGACAGCGTTCAAAGGTGAACAGGGCTGTAGATTAATGTGTTTTCCTTGGACTTCTAATATCAGGTAATAAAGGAACTTGATAGTTGCCTGGTAAAATGTATTCACAGGTTATAGAAAGAAGCTCTTCTCAAAAAGGAAGAAGATATGGAGTTGTACTAAGGAAAGTATATTGCAGGAGGAAGATCTCAGAAAATAGTTTTTTTAAAGTAAATGATCATAAAAACTATTCTGTCCTCAACTCATTACAGAAATAGAAATTTTCCTTTAATCCAAAATATTCATAATGCTAGCCAAAAAGATACAATGAATTTGAAATTTTATTTTAAAGTAAAATTGCAGTGTTTGGACCATTTCTGAAAAACTTTTGTTCATAGTGCATTTTGGGACTAGGAAGATGAGGCACAAATATTGAGGGATGCAAGGAAAAGAGAAAAAAGAGAAAGAAAAACAGAAGGAGAAACAGAAACGGAGAGACGAAGAGACAGAAAGCCAGAGAGAAACAGAGAAATGGTAAAGGCAAAGAGAGACAGAGAAAGATAGACTGATTTACTGAGGAAAAAAAGGCTTGCAAGAAATCACCAAATTCACTTCTCTGCATTCAGGCCGCTTCATACCTAAATTGGCTGACAGAAGAAAATATATCCTTTCAGATCCATAGATAAATAGATTTTGAGAGTTTCATGAATAAACGCTTTTAGGTAGCCAATCCCTTATCTGGGAAATGTTTTTTACAGCAAATATAAATCCTACATGCTTTGCTGTGTTTCTTCTCAGTGTTATTAGAGGGTGGTTTGAGTCTATCCTCTAGGAAATAATTTTTTTTGTTATGTCTTCCCTCAGGCTTTTTCTTCTCTTGAATGAATAATTGTTTCTTAACCTGTTTTTCACGGTTTTTATTTTCTAAACTTTTAATTACCTTTATTGGTTTCCTGAACATCCTCTGCAAATCCCCTTGAGCCCATCTCAGAATGATGTGATACTGAGAACCACAATGAACACGTATAGGTCATCTTACGGTGCTTGTAGGAAATTCAGCAGTTACACAGGCACCATTTTCTTCTACCACCACAATCTCTCCTTAATACAGACATTGCAGTTTCCTTTATTGTATTGATGAGGGAAAAGGCACAAAGAGATTAAACGCCTTGGAGACTGCTAGACAGAGAGCAGGAGGACAGGCCTGCAGAAAGGAACATGAGTTTAGAGGCAGCCAGTCCCTATTTGGTATAGGGAGGAAGTGAAGAGATATGAGGCAAGAATGAAAAATGGAAGCCAGATTCTGAAGACCCTTATGTACTGTGGTGAAGATTTTTACTCTATCCATCTGACAATAAATGTTTTAAGCAATTGAGTGCAGGATCCGGCTGGTTTTGATGAGTGACTACTCTGGCTACAATATACAGTATGATCTGGGACTGTTGGGAGAGGCTTATGCTCAATAATATCTGAGAATATTGGGAATCTCTTGGAAAGGATTAGATAAGAGGTGATGAGTCCCAAACTAAGACAAAAGTTATAGAAATGGAGGGTCTGGACCCAAATTCAGGGGCCATGAACAAACAGAGGCAAGGGGAGACCATGAAAAAGACTGAAAGGAATAGTCAAAGAAGCCAGAAAAGTGGATGTGAAGAGTGGCACCCATGGCAAACAGTACCAAATGCTCCAGGGTGGACAAACAGCAGCACAGTCAGCAAAGAAGCTGCAGAACTGGTGTTCAGCAGATCATCACAGATGACCCGAATAGGGCTGCTTTCACTAAGAAGTGAGGGCATAAGACAAACTGCCGTGAGTTGAGAAATAAATACGCAAAGATTAAAACTATTCGATCTAGAAGTTTTATGGTGACGGTGACGGACGAGAAAATTTGAGGAAAATTGAAGAGGTAGAGGAGTTTTGTTTTGGGTGGTTATAGTCAAAAAATAATAAGCAGAATATGACAAAGAATCATCAAGTATTATGTGCTTATGTGTGAAAACACATCATCACTTAGCAATGAGTGAGTTTTAGCTAAAAATAGAATGAATCTGGCATTAAATATTCACACATAAAATGTCTAAGCATTGATATGTACAGTGTCTAAGAGACAATTAGGATGTTTAAATGGAATTTATTGGTATCTTCATGCATAGACATTTATATATATATTCTAAATTCTCTAGTAGCACTGCCCATAGGAATAAAAATGACTCACACTACAAATAGAAGGCATAAATCCCAATTCTAACATTATTAGTCACTGTGTATTATTCTCTCGTATATTAGTGAGTAATACACTGCTAGTGCGTCCCATCTGGCATGTTTATAGGGCATGAAATAACCTATATATTTAGATTTTAGCTTCAGCATTATTTTTACTATACCACATACTATAAAAGTACCTAGCACTGTCTGGACCATTACAGGGATACATAAATTGAATTACACTTTGTCAATATCTGGAGTCCTGATATGCTTGACTCCTTTGCTCCAAAAGAATCATTCGATTTTTAAAAACAGTTTTAAATACTTCATGAACACTTTTTCAGTTTGATTTTTATGTTCCTCTGTAATCTGTTACTAGAATTCCCATTAACATAGTATCGGGTCATCGTTCTTAACATCCCACTGCCATGTGGCTTGCTGTGCTCCCACTTTGCTAAGACTTCTGGCCCACTTAAGCCTTTATATTAATATCACTTTGTCTTGGTAGACTTTTTGAAAGTGCTCTCCCATATACTATGATGAAGTAATATTCTGTTTCTCATTCTCCTCTTCACCAATAACATGTGACACTGGAATCCTAACCTCTAGATTTTGAAACTGTGTTTCAAACCAGGACTCCAATGAACTCACCTGCCTGTCCAAGCTTCAACTATAGCATCTCTAACATGGTTCACCATGTTTTATCTGAAAACAGGGTTATACTGCTGGTTTGGAAGTGAAACAAGAAAAAAACACTGCTTTAGACATTCTATTGTGTCATTGTTTTTTACAAACCTAGAATAGCAGAATAATTGAACAACCACAAACCCAAGTATTTTTACAGCATCCTAAGGAAAAGTGTTCACTATATATAAATTTCTCATTTTGACTTTGAATGAAAAATCTCCTAGCCAAGTCCACTATGAACTATAATGCTATTTGGGGCATGAAAAGCAAAATAACACTGTGATCTGCATAGAACAATGGTAAAAATAGATTGTCATCATGTAGAAATCTATTTAAGTATTTATGTGATGAAGAGTAAAAAACAAAAAACAACAAAAAAATGCTGATATCAAGAAAAGACTGATTTTGTTTAAGGATAATTAGCTGGTGTTCTACTTAAGATCTCTTCAGAAAGGTTGACTTTTTTTTTTTAAGATAGCCTAAGGGTTGGTTTTGCCAGTAACCAAGTAATAACAGCAGACTTCTAAGCAGATGGACTAGAACCAGATGTCAAAAGCAAATTAACACATCATGAGACTGCACCCTTTCCCGGATAGTAGAAAGACATTCCATAAGATAATGGCCTGGCCCTTTGTCAGCCACACTTGAGGCAAGAGATGTCTGGATAAGATGAGAATAATAATGAAATAAGGGAAACCCTGTGGGGAAACAAGAAAAGAAGTGAACTATTCTATCATTGTGTTAAAAGTATTATCTCTCAGATACACATTCAATATCATTTGAAAGGACTGAATAAGACCTGTTCCTTTCAGGGATTTTAAGACAGGTTAAGAACAGCTAACAGAAATGTTGGGTGTCACCATCTAGCCCAGCTGGCTATTTCTCAAGACACTCAGAAGAGTAATGATAGTATAGGATCTGGTACCCAGCCTTCAGGAATCAAAAACCTGATTTTGGCAGCACTCTGAGAAGAGATCCATCCCTTATGGGTGGCCTCATAGTAGGCTGATGTAAAACACTGAATACTAATGGCCATATTTAAAAAGAGAAATATAAGCATTATAAGGACCAAAGTCTTCATATTTGTTTGACTAGAGTATTCTTTCTCAATAGGCTGACACATCTGGGGATCCATATTATGATTAGAAACTTATATGGTTAGCATAGACTCAGAAAAGGGAACATTAGTTAGATGATTCAATTCTTAAATAACAACATACAAAAATGCCTGCTGCCTCTATCTTTATACGAGAGGCTCTCTGGGCAAAACAGAAAAATTGTATCACTGACTCTTGAACAATGCTTGGCCATATCATACCAACACTGACCTCTGTAATTATAAGTACTCTGAGATGTCAGGGACATTGTCTTCTTGTTCATTACTATATCTTATGTCTGGCACCTAGTAGGCATTTAATGCATATTTGTTGGCTAAATGAACTCACTTTTTTCCATGTTTTCAAAGCTGACCAATGCATATTCTCTTTTCTGATACATTGATACTCAATCAGGTTACTATAAAACCTGCTGGCCCAAGGACCATTTTACACTAAAGCTGACACTACCTGTCATCTGCTCTAATATAGTAAATATGGACTCTCAGGACGAACATCCTATATTCTGTATTTCAAAATTCATTATGGATACATATCAGAATTGTCCCCAAGCTCCAGAAATATTCCTTTTCACTTATTCCAGATTATTTATTTCCAGTTGGTATAATTTCAATGTGGCCTCTGTTGAAGATAGGGAAGCCATCTTTGAATCAGGGAAATCAATACTTATCTGGATTTAAGTGGCAACTGTTAACTGAACTTTTTCATCCTCTTTCCTCTCCATCTCCAATGCTCTTTCTCCTTAACTTTCTTTTGAATCTAAAGGCTCACTTTCACGTCTCCTTTCCACTCCTGTACTGACACACACTTGCTATCCAATCTTCATTTCATTCTATTTCTAAGAAATAATTTGTACATCTCTTAATTCCTTTAATGCCTGAGCAAAATATTTTTGTCTTGATCCCAGCCTAAACACACACACACACACACACACACACACACACACACACACACACACACACATGTTGATCAGCATGGTAATACCTTAACTATAGTCATGCACCACATAACGACATTTTGGCAAACAACGGACCACATATAAGACTTTGGTCCCATAAGATTATAATGGAACTGAAAAATCTCTTTTCACCTAATGACACCATAGCCATCGTATCATCACAGAACAATGCAAACAATGTAAACAAAAGTACTGCACTGCCAGTCATATAAAAGTATAGCACATACGATTATGTATAATACATAATACTTGCTAATAAACGACTACATTATTAGCTTATGTATTTATTATGCCGTACTTTTTATCATTATTGTAGAGTGTGCTCTTTCTACTTATTAAAAACAAGTTTGCTGTACAACAGCATATTATGATATGCCAGCAACAGCATCGTACATCTCATGTTTACCAAATTTCTTGACTGGATCATTTTCTCTTGTACTCGACTTAATCTCATGTTGTCTTATTCATCACGGCCTCTAAGCACACACATTTCACTGTTCATGTTGCCAGTAAGAGGTCACACTAAGCAATTGACCTGGAAATGAAAATAAAAGTGATTAAGGACTATGAAGGTAGAAAATTAGTGATGGTTATTGTTTGCCAGGCAGGCTTGTCCCATTCCACCATGGCCACAATCCTGAAGAACAAGAGTAAAAGTGACAGAAGCTGTTAAAGGATTTGCTTCACTGAAGACAACAAGACTAACATAAATTTGAGTAGGCCTGTTTTAGACATGGAGAAACTTCTAATAACCTAGATTAAGACCAAACACAGGAGCGTATCCCTCTCAGTACAATGACAATTACAGCCAATGTAGCAACTTTGTTCTGATGTTTAAAGAAAAGGCTGGACCTGACTATAATGTTGAATTTATTTCTAGCTCTGGGTGGTTTAAATGGCTCAGGAATTGTTATTCATCACAGAATGTGAAAGTGAGTGGTGAGTCTGCGAGTGCTGATGTGATGGCAGCTGAAGAATTTTTGGAAACTAGATAAGCTGATTGTGGAGGGGAAATTATTTGCCACAGCAAATATTCAATATGAATGAAACCTACCTATTCTAAAAATGGATGCCAAGTCAATGCCAGGTTTCAAGGCCTTTGAGGACAGTCTTACTTGGGACAATGTTGTAGGCTCAAATTGAAATCCTTTGTGATCTGTTGCAATGAGAATCCTAGGGCCTTAAAGCATATCAACAAGCACACACTGCCAGTGTCCTACAGGAGTAATAAGAAGCCATGGATGATCCAGCCCTTCTTCCAAGATGCTCACCTGAATTGTTATGCCAGTGTAATAGAAAAGTATTCTCTGGAGAATAATATACTTTTTAAGATTTTGCTTATTGTTGTTAATGCTTCTGGAATCTACCTTTTATTGATGATCTTCATCCCAATATCGAAGTGGAGTTTCTTCCTCTGATCACCACTCTTTGATCCAACCAATGGATCAAGAAGTTATAGCAATTTTTAAGGCCTGCTACCTGTGGAGGACTTTTAACCAGGCTGTTGATACAATTGTGGAAGACATCAAGAATACAATGATGCAGTTCTGGAAGGATTACAACATCTATGATTGCATTTAAAACCTTGCTTTGACTTAAGATAATGTCACTAAGGAGTGTATGAATGGTACTTGGAATAAGACATACCAGAAGTTAGTCCATGACTTCAAAAGATTTGCCTAGGATGAAGAGGTTGGAAAAAATCAACAAAGATGTGGTCGAGATGGCAAACAACTATAACCTGGGTGTGGATGAGGATGACATTGAGGAGCTCCTAGAGGTGGTTCCTGAGGGATTAGCTAATGAAGAGTTGGAACTTGGACAGGAACAATTAGATGGAGTAAAGGCAGAGAAAGGGAAACTGCAAGAGAATAAAAGAAACCCCAAGAAAATTCACAGTGAAAAGTTTAGCAGAAACTTTTGCAGACTTCAATGAGCTCCTTAAAATTTTTGAAAACATTGACCCCAACACAAAATATTTTTATTAATACAGAGGAATGTTCATGGTGCATTATCTACTTATAAGCAAATCTATGATGAAAAAAAGAAACAAACCAAGCAAACCACTATGGACATATTTCTGAAAAGAATGACACCTTCTCAAGAAGAGCCTCAGGCAGGTCCTTCAGGAAGTATTCCAGAAGAAGGCACTGGAGATGAGAACTTATTGCCCTGAAGACCTTCCAGGGGGACAAGATGTGGAGATGGAAGACAGTAATGTTGATGATCCTGACTCTGTGTAGACCTAGGCTAATGTGTGTGTTTGTGTCGTAGTTTTTAACAAAATAAAAATTTTTAAGTAAAAAAAAAAAAATTTAATTTTAAATAGAAAAAAAACTGATAGAATAGGGATATGAAGAAAATTTTTTTGTAGAGCTGTACAATGTGTTTGTGTTTTGAGTTAAGTGTTATGAGTCGAAATATTTAAAAATTGTTAAAGTTTATAGAGGAAAAAATTGCAGTAAGTTAAAGTTAACTTATTATTAAAGAAAGAAAAATATTTTTGATAAATTTAGTATAGCCTAAGTGCACAGTGTTTATAGTCTATAGTCATGTACAGTGATGTCCCAAGGCCCTCACATGCACTCACCCCTCACTCACTGACTCACTCAGAGCAACTTTCAGTCCTGCAAGTTCTATTCGTGGTAACTGCCCTGTGCAGATATGCCATTTTTCACCTTTTGTACTGTATTTTTAATGTACCTTTTGTTTTAGGTACATTTAAATACACAAATACCATTGTGTTATAATTGCCTACGATATTCATTATAGTACAAGCTGTACAAGTTTGTAGGCTAGAAGCAATATTATGCCACATTGCCTGTATCATTTAAGTTTGTGTAAGTGGACTCTATGATGTTAGCCTAATGACACATGTCCCTGTCACTAAGGGATGCATGACTGTAATTAATTAAGTAGCCTTGGTAAGAAAATACAGTGATGTAAAAATATGATTGTATGTAGATGTGAAAGAATGTCGTGCACTTTCAGACAATATCTATTAGTTGTTTATAAATTAGCTAAAATGTCTAACAGAGTCTCTGACACACAGTAAACACGTTTGAAATTCCTTTTCCTCCTTTTCTCTTTAGTAGAGTACCCCCTATACACACACACTTACACACACGCATGTTTCCCTAATATCCTTAATTAATTCTATTCATTAATTGATAATGAGTGAATTTTGAGGAAGACTGACCTGTATGCCCACAGGATAGATTTTTCTTATTAATAATAAAATTTTTGATGTATCTTCATAACAGGAATGGGGAAATTAAATATTGGACATGAAAGAAAAAATTAAAATGGATATTTCTGTCACTTGATTTATGCTCTCTTATCAACCATCTGGACTTGCTCCTTAGAGATGTCAAAGATAATTTTTAATACTTTCACTAATGCATTTCCTTCATCACTCTTTCTGGGGCTCTCTATATATCAGCAAACCAGCCAAAATAAAAATTTAGGAACCATGACCATTAATAAATGCAGGCCCCTAGGTAAAGTGTCAAAATGTTTTCAAAGGCCAGATTTTAACCTCCAACTCATTCCACTTACTTTTGTCCAATTACAAAATGCATGCCATTCTAACCAAGGCACACATTTTTAAAGTTTGACATCGACATGTGCCACACAGAGAGCAGAACTGGGCAGAGGTCCATGACTTACTATGATTTATATTCTGTCATTGAAGCTAATGTATATGGAATGGCTTGAAATCCTCTTCCCCTTCTCCAGTGCTTTAAATGGAATCAAGCATAGGACAATATTAATTTTTAAGTTAACTTACTCTAATTGAATGGCAATGCTTTATTATAGTCGTGTATCAAATAAGGGCCACAATATATCATAAGTGACACAGCTAAAGTAGATCCTTTTATGTTTTGCTTTTCATTCTCCTTGATTTTTTATCCACAAGCTCTTTAAATACCACCATTAGTATATTAATATACTCTGTTAGTAAATTAACATTACTAAATCATCCCTAGCCTAGTGACAGCATTCCTAAATCATGCATAATGATATGCAAACCAGTTCATACTCTTCAGACAGAGGTATTCTTATATCATAGAAACCCATAGCTAAATGACTCTTAAGTGGATTCAAGAAGAATCCATTTTCTCTCATGTTCCACCTCTCTGTCCCTCAGATAATTCTGTATCTTAATAGCATCCAAGAGAAAGTTAAGTTACTGAATATTTTTTTTATTATTGTGGTAAAAAAATAACATGAGATCCACCTCTTGGCAATTTTCTTCAGTGTACAGTTAACTATAAGAACGATGTTGTACAGCAGATCTCTAGAACACTTTCATCTTGCATAACTGAAACTTAATACCCATTGAACAGCAACTCTCACTTCCTCCTATCCCAGCTTCTGGCAATTGCCATTCTACTTTTTGCTTCTATGGGCTTGACTACTTTTATATACCTCACATAAGTGGAATCATGCAGTATCTGTCCTTCTGTGACTGACTTATTTCACTTAGATGATACCCTCAAGGTTGATACATGTTGCCATATATGATAGAATTTTCCTGATTTTAATTCTTTTTAGATATAATATTTCTATTTTTAAATTTTTGAGAAACCTCCATACTGTTCTCCATAGCGGCTGCACCATTCTATGTTCCCACCAACAGTGCACAAAAGTTTCAATTTCTTCGCATTCTCATCAACACTTTTTATTTTTTCTTTTTTGATAATGGTCATCCTAACTGATATGAGGTGATACTTAACTGCAGTTTTACAGTATGGTACTGGCATAGAGACAGAAATACAGATAAATGGAACAGAACAGAAAAATAAATCCATGCATACATGGACAACTGCTCTTCAAAAGGGTGCCAAGGGTACCAAGAATACACATTGGGGAAAGGATAGTCTCTTCGACAAATGATGTTGGGAAAACTGGATATTCACATGCAAAAAATAAATAAATAAATGAGCTTAGACCCTTATCTTACACCACACACAAAAATCAACTCAAAACCTATTAAAACTTAGGAATTCCTGCAACTATAAAATCCTTAGAAGAAACATAGATGAAAATCTTCACAACATTGTTTTGGTAATGATTTCTTGGATGTAACACCAAAAGCACAAGCAAAAAAAAAAAAAATAGACAAGAGAGACTACATCAAACTAAAAATCTTCTGCACAGCAAAGGAAAAATCAACAGAGTGAAAAAGCAACCTACGGAATGAGAAAAAAAAATGCATAAACCACATATCAGATAAGTAGTTAATATTTAAAATATACAAGAAACTCCTACAACTCAATATCAAAAAAACCTCATTAAAAAATGTTGAAAGGCTAATGTTATTTTGGCAATTATTTTTTGATATATTATGTTCAAATCAACATGTTGTACATCTTAAACTTACACAATGTTTTATACATATATTATATCTCAATGAAGAAAAAAAAATAGTCAAAAAACTTGAATAGACATTTCCTCAAAGAAGACAGTCAAACATCCAGCAGGAATATGTAAAGGTACTCAACTTTACTAATCATCAAAGAAATGACATTCCTTAAAAAACTGTATTAAATGAAAACAGATGATTTTCAGTGATGTGGCTGATTTATAACTTCCCAAGGAAAAAAAGGAACTTCTTGTGATTGGATAGAAATCAAAACTGATTCTTGTTAATGTTTGTCTGATTTTAACTGAAAACATTACAATTGGCCTAAAATAAAACTGTGAAGTTTATGCTGACACCCTCCATCCCTCTTGAGTATCCTGACCTCTGATTCTTATTTATATTAATTATGAGAATTGAGATGATATATGTAGCAATATGTAAAAACACTACATAAACTTGAAAACACTATACAATTATAATAATAATCATAAAAAATAGAATTGAGGGACATGACAATACTTAGAAATACCAAAGTAAGAAAGAAAAGAGTCTTTGGCTTTATTGCATAGGGAGTGAGAATATATAACTTAACTTAGATAATGTGAGAAATTCTGTTGTGTTACTCTTTCTTCAGGAAAAAAATACAATTTAGCCTACTTCAGCTCCAAGCCAAAATATTCAAGATCTAGAACTTTATTGTGGTTATCCTGAACTTTCACAGACTCTCTCCCCATCCCTGGAACACTTTGCTCTCTCTTCCCATTCCCATCTTGGTCTCATGTCTAGTCATCCTTCAAACTGCAATTTAAATATCACTGTTTCAAGGGAACTGTCACGCCCCAAACCCCACTCAAAACCAGGTCATTTCAATCCCACTTATTATAGACTTTTGGAGCACTTTGTACCCCTCCTTTGTAGCACTAAAGAGCATCATAATCACAAGGCTCTTTGGTTGTGATATATGCTCCGTGTGCACGGGAGTTATGTCTGTTGTATTTTGTTCATGTTTTTCCCCTGGCAGATCCAGCTCAGTAACAAACACTCACCTCTTGGCATCTACGTGAAGACTGCTGAAGCTATTCTGTGCAGCTTGGGTTATCAGGGTGTTTTGTTTTCTATAGTTTGTGGCTATTTTTGACTGATTTCAATATTTTTGCCCCTGCAAGTTGGCTTCAGCAATGGCTATTCCATTGGCTGTCACACTTCTATGTGTGGTGATGCTATTTCAATGCCTCTGAGTGTTTCGTAGGTGGTAACAAAGTAATGTCATTACATAAGCCAGTATTAAAAACATCATCTTCCATCTCTTAGGTGAGTTGACCTCATTTGACATCACTCAGTAAAGGCCCTAGTTCTACATTTCAAGCCTTGCTTGGTGTCTGGTTCACAGTGCTGAGTTCAGCTATTCATTGGTTTTCTTTGAGACAGCAATATGGACAGAGGTTATGAGTGAGAAATATATTTTCAGAAATTTTATAACGTAACATGAAGAATCTAGAATGTAATAAATTACTAAATGAAATTAAGCATTTAATCCCACACACTGCTACAAGAATGACTTATTTCTATACTTTGTGTTATTTTATTATAAAGAGACATAGCTGACACAGATCAGACTCTTCACTGTGATCAGAATAAACACTCTTTGCTACCAATGAATCATGCTAATTCATATTTCAAGACGAGGCACCTGAGCTGCATATCTCCTTGTGTTACCTGTGACAGCTATACTTTCCCCCTCATCACTTCTACAAATCTCATGATTTATAATTAATCTCCTCAGACTCCACCTAGGTCGCCAGAAAATGTGAGTGTAGTATTTGCAAGGAACAGCTAACGTATTTAAACAGATGGTTACAGTACAACATGAATAAAAATTGATGACTGAACTACATTTATCAGAATTTTTTCCAGACTAACAGTGAGGGGAAAAAAAACTGGAAAATGTAATTTTCGCTTGTTTCTGTTTTTATATTCCATCTTCTCTTGAGCAAATATAACATCTAGACTGTTGTCCTTTCTAAAGCCTTGAATTTTGAGAAGAATGCAAAGTAATTGTATTCTGTCCTCTATTGTGCCAATTGACTCTGCAATGCTGAGAACAGAAATATTTCCCCTTCTGACCTTAATATCAATCAGTAGGCACTGTCAAACTTGACATTTTATTGTCCCTCTGTAGTGGCATGCTGTAAATAGAAACATTATTGTTATAAATTGTTCTTTAGAGTTTCACATGGTACGAATTACACTGTAGACTCTATTTTATTAAATGGTAAAACTCAGCAGGGTTTCCATCAGGAGGCCAACCTATGGTACTTTGTTCTCCTAAGAAATGAATACTAGGTTGGCAGGCTACACAAAAGGTCGCATCATTACCATTCTGACAGCAAATAAGTCATAAAATCTTTTCTTAGGATACACATTAAAGCATTTATCCTGATCTTCAATATATATCCTAACATAGAGAGGTGATGCACTATATCTGAACATGGGCCAAAGCCTGCATTCAGAAAAGAACCAACGCATAAACACAATATCAAGAATTTAGTACATAAACAAAAAGGGCAACAGAATGAAAGTAAAGGGGAATCAAATATTTTTCTTGTCTTTAAAGAGGATTTAAGGCAATCACAAATATCCGAATGTCTGAATACAGATCTTGTTTAAGGTACCAAGATAGGTATGAGGAATATTAAGAATGGTAGGTTGTCTTCATGGAATTTATAGTCTAGTTTGGTAAGCATTGGATAAACACATGAAACCACAAAAAAAGGGGGGGGGCATTACATGGTAAGTGATTAGTAGTCACAATAGATGCTCTAGTAAAATAGTTGGCAAACTATGGTTCCTTTATGAATAATCAGTACAAATTATCTGTAGGTGATTTTACTAGAACACTGCTACACTCATTCACTTAAGTACTGTCCAGGAACTGAGTAGTTGCAAAAGAGGCCTATGGCCCACCAACCCTAAAATATTTGCTATCTTTACCAAAAAGGTTTGCCAATTACTACTCTAGAAGTTTAGAGGAAGAGATTGCCATGTACTGGACTGGTAAAGAAAGGTTCAAACAATGGGCAGAAATCGACAAAGGAAGGAAATGAGGGAAGAACACTGTAAGCTGAGGGACCACATGAGCAGAAGTGTAGAGGTGGGAAACTGGGGGTTCAAGAGAAAAAAAGACCAGCCAGGCTTAAGGTGGCAAGTGCAACTGTTTGGAAAAGTGGAAACCATATGGAAACAGTGGTTTTCAATTGGACACAAGAATAACAAGCCACCTAAATGCCAACTGAAAAAATATGGACTTTCTCTTCATAGTCAAAAGATGAGAGCTTTGTTGTGAGGGCTATTGTTTTGTTTTACTTTGTTTTTAGCAGATAAATAAAAGAAATGAAAGATATATTTTTTTAATTGTCACATTTTATTTCAATAAAGCAATCATTTTATTCTACCTAACTAGATCAGTTTCCTGCAGAGCAAAGAAAATAGTCAAAGAACTTTTTATATCACCTCTATAAATGTATCCTTCTTTTCATTCATTTTAAAGAAAATTTAACATTGTTAAACAGTTTCTTACCCAGCACACATTTGTGTCCCTTACACCTGTGATCCATATTTTCTTCATGTTGAATACTTGAAGAATCAAAGCTCCAAGCAGCAACAGAGAAAAAAAGTGGTCTTTGACCCTGTCTTTTTTGATTTATAGGGTGTACGGTGCTGTCATTTTGATTTGCCCAAAGGTTAAAGCTTAAAGACAGTACAGGAAAGCATAGTCCTCCAAAGAGATAAATGCACTAGGGCCAGCTCCCAGGCAAATGGCATTTTATATTTTTGCTCCTGGCTATTGGTCACTTTTATCTAGTGAACTGGGGCTATAGTACAGCCTAGGAAAGGTATGGCAAGTCTGTCCCGGTGTCCAGTCACTCAGACTGGTATAGCCCACTCATAAGGCCTCTCTAAAGAGCACAGCTATATTCTGAGGCAGAATTATAGGTTCATGATAGGTATAATTCCAGAACTATCCAGGTTCCAACTAAGAAAGACTTCTAAATATTCAAGTTAACCTGGAACCAAATTCAACTTTCAGGTGTCACCCAGGACCAGATCAGACATCACAGGATCACTTGAAAATTAAATGGAGAATTCAGTTCTGATTCAAATCATTCTCGTGCTCCTGAAGCTGTGATAGGACTAGATTTAACTCAACTAATCTAGTTTGATGGAAAATTTTCAGATCACACAGGTATGGGAGAAATATGTCATAATAAAAAAAAAATCACAGGTCTGCAATTAGAAGATCTGAGGTTAATTTTACTAGCTGAGCTCCCTTGAGCCAATCACTTAGTTTTTCTGAACTAATTTTTCCCTACCTATAAAGTGACATAATTTTAGCATCACAGTTTTAGTAAGTTAAATAGAAAACATTTATGAAACTACACTGCAAATTTCAAGCTACTCGATAAATATTTCTTGTTATTACCACTTCATGTTTTATATAGCAGTTCCTAAAATGTTGTCTGGGGGCCCTGGAAGTACCAAGACCCTTTTTAGTTTTGCAACAACAAAACTAAGCCATTATTTGACTTTTCCACTCTGATTATCTCTATTGAACAAAGCAGTTTTCCAGAGTCTAAGTGATATAAGATGGCATCAGTCTACAAGCTGATGAAATGGTGTGCTTGTGCACATTCATGTTTTCTTGAATTTTCTAAAGTAAATCTTTGGGATCCTCAATAACTGTTGAGTGTGTAAAGGGGCTCTGATATCAAAACATTTGAGAAATCCTGTTTCATAATTTAAGTTTAGAGCTTCTTAAATGTCCTTTAGAAACAAACAAAGCACACATTGTTTGCTCCTGTGGTAAATATATATATAGACAAGATAGGTAGAGAAGAACATCTTTAACTGCTGGACACTTGTGAGCTTATCAGTTTAAAAATAATAAGAATGGGAAAGAAAAACATTGCAAATTCTGTTTTATCAACCGAGATGCTTACTGAGTACTTTTTATGTTTAGTATATTGCTCTAAAGCACACACCAAAAAATCCAATACACTTCCTGCTCAAAAAACTTTGAAACAATTTGTGAACAAAAATGTATTTTATAGAACAATATATGTTGATTAAAATTCCAACTAAGCTAAATCGTTTTGTAAAGTTAGTAATATAATTAGACATAATTTGGAACTAAATGTTCTGATTTTGTGGCACAGAAAAAAAGGAAAAAGAATTAGAATAGGAATATATCCATGTCAGCAATCAGCATTATTTACAGTCATAATAATATAAATAATAAATGTTAACTTAATTAAAACGAGATGAAAGTCATTGTCCTTGGGAAACAAGACCCAGAAAATGACCTTGGTTGGAATAATAAGCCATATGTATTGTATGGTCACATATACTGTATTCATGCATTACAGTAGCAAAATTGAAAACTATTTTTAAAATTGGGCCTCATTATTTCATTTAATAGTACAAGAATTAACCAAAATTTCAGATATACAGCATAACTGTGACAAATGCCCCTGAACCACCTGAATCTCTGATCTATTCAGACAGATTTTTTGGGGGGGGGGCGGATTTGAGCCAGAAGCAGAGAAAGACAAGCAAGTCTGGATCTGAATGGAATCTGAGTATAAAGCCAGCCAGCCGGGAGTACAAACCTAGCTCTAGAATGGGAAACAGGACTAAAGCAGGATGTAGGCAAGCATCAAGAGTTGGAAGAAACATCCAGGACTCCCCGAGCTGAAGCATTTTAAGCATTCAATATCCTGCCGAAATTAAAAGCTATGGAAGAGACTAGCTCCACTTTCCATTGTTGTTAGTTTTCGGGTTCATTCTTCTTTGTTAAAACCAATAGTTGAGAGTAAATTATTTTTAGATGACTTATAGAAGGAAGTCTTGGTAAAGGAGAAAAATTCACAAAATTTAAAATTTAGAACCACTTAAGACATTGTCTTATGATCCATAGAAAAAACTAGAATAAAGATTCTTTTAGCAAAATTAGGTCTGACAAAGATTGGGTTAAGAACAAGACAGGCTAGAATTAAGACATGCCATAATGGTTTCAGGAAAATTTAATCTCTCTCTCTCATTCTCTTTCTAGAAACTAACTTCAGAAGAAAGTAAATTTTTAAAAGAAGCTCTCCTTCATTTCTTCTCTTTCTCCTCCCTAGAAAATATAGGCACAAGAAGGAGACAAAAGGAACAGTATTTTTATGGATTATAAAATTGTTATATTTAGGGATGATTAGGCATGGAGATAAGACAGATCATTTCTCTCTTCCAGGAAGTAGAAAAATTATATGATTTCAAAATAATACAGATTTAATGAGGTAATATACAAGGGCTAATATTTACTATTAACAACTATCTTTCATAGGTGAGAAAGTACCATTTTGCTTTCCCCTAAATATATCTTTCTCTGTATCTATTCCTGTGTTGTTGAAAATGGACCCTTTAACTCCTCTTGGAGGGAGCTGAAGGTGACCTACTCTGGAATGTGTACCCAGATCAAGGTCCCCACTGATCATTTGGTGATAGTGAACCAGACAAAGTGGTTATAACAGAGACTCCAGAACCACTAGCCACCTTGAAATGATAATGGCTTTATAATTATGACTTTTGTTTAATAGTTCAAATGAATGTGTGTTATATTTCTACTGGCTAATTACATTTCTTAAATCTGTGGCTATGATATAAATAGGCACTAGATCATTTACTAAATTAACCAAAACAAAATTTTTGAGCATTTATTATATGAATGCACTTTCCTAGGTACTATTTAGGTAAATGAGATAAAGTCTACAAATTAGTTTTCAGCAGATTATGAAAACTAAAACCAGTAGCCCCCTATATAAAATGAAAGATGCCCTTATGTTAAAAATAAAGTGTTACTAAGGCAGCCTCATGAATTAATAACATAATATGGTATATGCCAAATTTGTAAATGTTTATAACAATATAGAATCAACACTGTTTCCTCCATCGGTAACATTTAATGAACACTTACTATATCAGACACTGATATCATTTAATCCTCACAGCATCCTAGCTGAATGTAATTTTCAGGAATTCTGCTATTATTAGACGGTACACAGAAACAAAGATCTCAGAGAAGTTCTCCCATATACAGTTTCTTTCTCATCAGAAACTGGATGTAAGATGAACTTTCACTCTACCTGGGGAGTGCTGGTTTAAATGTCTGATGAAAGCAGCAGTGTAAGAGTGCTCTTTTAGGAAACAACAGCACGAGAATATATTCAGCACAGAATCCAGCATGGTCATTGTTATGCCACTGTAAACATATGAAGTTACAAAGTAAATGAGACTTAGCATGGGGGCCTGAGACTCAGTGAGGAGCACTGAAAGGACAGGTCCTTTGCATTCAAGCCATCTCACCAGGTAGAAAAGCTGATGTGAATAATTATCTCCAGATATTGACATTTTCTCATACAGAGGAAGGGAAGAATGAAACACATCTAACAGGGAAAGCTCACGTTTCAAATAACACGCTCTCCTCTTACAGTTGAAATATCACTTTAGGGCACAATTGGATTTTAAAGTTGTATTTTAAATTATTACAATAATTAGCATAATGATGTTTAAGTATACTTTATATTAATATTATGCTACTATTGACAATGGCATAATGATACACTACTAGAAAGGGCTTTTTAAAAAACTGCAGATATGGTAGCACTGGCTTAATTAGTTATCATGCTGAACTTTTTGATTCCATAAATATTAGAAGACTATGAAATGCAAAGTATAATATAAATGATAATTAATCTAAAAGTATCAGAACCAAGTTTAGGACCCAGCTTATCCCAATAATAGATACATTAGAATCTAAAGGCTTTAGAATGAAAGACCACTCAATTCTGGGTTTAAAAAATGTAAACATATTTCTAGCTACCATATATATGATTTAGTCTGCCATCTACATTTAAATACAATGTTTAACCAGAGATGAACGTCCTCTTGACAGAGACCATCTTAAATTTAAAAAATTATCATTGCTTTACAGAATCCACATAATGGTTTGAAATCCTGTTGGGTTCCAAAATATTTTGTGGAGTTTTTGTTGTTGTTGTTGTTGCATTTAAGGATAATTTTATTTAGGAAAATAGATTTTAATGCAAATCAATAAGAAAACGACAACTCAATAGGGAGAAAGAAATAGACAAGAGATGTGACAAGACAAAAGACATTTCACAAAAGAAAAATCATGCAACAGTAATAAAAATATAAAAGGATGTTCATCCTCTATAATAATCAAAGAAATGAAAATTAAGACCACAATGAAATTATTTTACACCGAACAGACTTCCACAAATTTATAAGTCTGATATTACCAAATACTAGTGAGGTTGTGAATCAAATAGAATATTGCTAGTGGTAGTGTCAACTGGTACAAACATTTTTGAAAATAATGTCTCATTATATGATAAAGTTGAATATTTGGATAAACTATGATCTTGCAATTCTAAGCAAAATTAAGCAATCTTTTTTGGTTTATGATATATAAAACTTTGAAATTAAAGCATGGGAATAATAAAACCAAATATAAAATAATCACTACCTTTGAAGGGATCCAGGATTATACAATTAATAGCGTTCTGTTTTTTTTATTTAAGGGTAGAGTTCATTATATTGTTATGCCGTATAACATATCTGCATGTTGCATGACTTGTTTTAAGCAAATAGTTACCATCCTTTTTGTTCAAATAATCTTACATTTAAAATATATAGCTTAAAATGTCATAAAAATAAATTAATTAATGTTTTAATATTCTTTACTTAGGAAAGTTTTTCTCGTATACATGTCTGTTCTAAAAGATTTTAAAATTTTCTCCCATTAAGAATCATACAACTAACTCTCTCTCACAGTAATGTTGGCTCTGGCTTTAAAACCTAAATATTATATCTGTGATTTATTAAATGATTCTGATGTGATATTATTAATAAAATTGTGAGATTGAGACATCATGTTTCTAATTTACACTGCTTCCAGTCAAGAACCTGCTTGATGAAATTTTGAGATTTATATGTTTACTAACTCAGTCAGAAATTTTGCATTTTGGACTTACTGCAGCTTCAAAAGAAGTCCCAAGAGAGTCATTAACTTTAAAAATAATTATAATCAATAATCATAGAAGCCTCAGACTCAGAGCCAAAAGACAAGTCTACTAGAAGAGAGCCATTCTACAGCAGAAATCTCGGATTTATATTCTAAGGCCATCTAATTATTGATTCTCTACAAATCAATTTCTTTATGTATAAATGGATGATTACAGATCACAGAAGCCTCTGTCTCTCGGTGTGAATAATCAGAGATTTGCATATATTTTTAATACTGCATGACACAGAAGAACCATAAAAAATGAATTGAGAACAGGAAAAGCTAGAACACCAGGCATCTAATTAGGATTGTATTTAGCTTAGTTAAATCAGATGCAAATATAGTTTGTGATTCCAACAAAGTATTATTTTCAAATTTATAGCAATTAGTTACTTCAGGGACTTGACAAATACCACTAAATTAAACAAGTCTTCAAAACTACAGTTTAAACTAAATCAAAAGAAAAAGTACATAGCTAAAATGGATTATTCTTTCTAGTACTGGTATTTTTCAGCTTTGTGTGTTTATTTAGTCATCTATTTCTTGAAAAACATATTATATAAACTATATAAATGACTAACCAATGTATTGTATACTTGAAAATAATTAAAATAAATAAATAATGTGACTATCATTCTATTTATTCAAATTTTCTCCTATGATTCTGTAAATGTCTTCTTTGTTTAGTTGGTAGTTAAAAGTTTCAGTGTTATTATCAAGAGCATCTTATCTTTCAGTTGGTTATTACCAGCAATGACTGTTTCTTAAAAAGGGTGGTTAAGGGCTTAGAAAGGCAGAGGTGGGAGAAGAGCATTCCAGTCAGAGGGACGACCCTTGCTGAAAATCCAGAGCCTGCAAAGATTAGAAGTTATATCAGAAATTGAAAGGGGTTTCATTGGTCTGGAGCCAAAGATACCTGGAGGGAGCCGTTGGAGAATAATGATAAAGCGAGCAGCAGTAGAACATACATAACATGTTAGCAAGTCTAGGTTTTCAGAGGTAGTACAGCATGCAGGTTGAAAGCAAGGACCCTGGAGTCAAATTACTCATGTCCTGGCTCTGCAACTTATTACCTGGGTGACCTTGCACATCTCTGTTTCAGTTTCCTCACTGATAAATGGGGATTCTGATAGTGCCAACCTCATCAGAGTACAGCGAAGATTACATGATTCAAGACACATAGCACCTGGTGTGGATAAGCATTCAATAAACATTAACATTTTTTTAATGTGAAAATCATTCCTAGCTCATGGACCAAACCAAAACAGGCAGGATTTGGTCCACGAGCCATAGTTTACGACCTTGACTTAGAATGATAATTTATTCTCTTTTAGAGAAATCTTTTTTCTAAAAAGTATCATCTTTATACATCGCATTTTTAAAAAAAACACCTTTGTGTTTCTCATATGGTTTTAAAGGTTCTAAGATGGTATTTGTACAGAATTACCGAACTTCAATATAATACTCAGAGAAAAACCCCTTTATTTCATTTCATTTGAATTCACTTTAAAAAAGTACCTCTCTGAGGATAAAGAATTTTGTAAAATGTTTCCCCTTGGTCTCATTAAATTTTATGCTGAGATCATTGGATCTGCCTTATCCAAAATGTCTTGATATATCTTTAAACATTAGAATTTAAACAGCTGAAAGCAAATATATTATGTGCTGAGTGCCAAGTGCCTTCCCTGTGGCTCATCCAATCCTGCAGACACTCTTGAGTTGCCTGCAGAATAGGTCCTCTGCTGTAAATGACCCACCATGAATGAACCAGTCGTGTGTCATAAGTGGTGTCCAAATGAAATATCTAGCTGAGGAGAGCTGCTCTTCCTAGAATGCTAAAGACATACTTCGTGTGTGTTGCATGACATCATTCTCTACCAGCTCATCCAATTTAAATTATTTGATATGGTTTTATTAACTGCTACAAAGAAATAAATTAAATAATTCTGTGGGATCTTAAATATTTCCAGCATAGTTAGCATATTTCTCTCCTCCAAAGGCATGGTCCTGTAAAACATTAGTTGAAGGGGGAAAAAAGTGCCAATAATATGAAAATGTCTTTTAAACAAATGTTCCATTTACTAAATTAAACATTTTGGATAATTTTAACACTTCCTTTTTCTGAGTTTTTATTATCAACACGGAAGTTATGATTATTTAACTCCTGTAATTTTCCTTTCTGAATTCTGTCTCTTGGTTTTAAATTTCTTTTGAGATACTTGCTTGTAAGAAATGTCAAGGAAATATTAGTCTTTTTCCTCCCTTATGTTTCTCTTTGAATTTGTATAATATAGCTACAATAATATATTTCAGTATCCGAGAATTTCTAAAGCTATGTCTTGAGAAGAAATGATTTTCTATGAATAAGAAAATATAAGATTTGTACCAGGAACCTGGAACTATCAGCAAAGGAAATAAAATTATGCTGCTGGAATCATTTGTTTAGTTTGAAGGACTCTGCCAAAAACATGAAGCAGTAACATTTTGCATCTTTTTCAAGGTCACGACTGCAAATAAAATGATCTTAATGCTTCTAAGTCATTCTTAGAAAGAAACCCTTCATTAAAAACAAAAAAGCTTAGAACATAATTTAGCAATTTAGCAGATGGTTTTTTAAATGAGAGCAAATCCTCCCAGAAGTCATTCTCTTTAGTTAACATAAAGGTGCAGAGAATTAACTAAGCTCAGGGCTGAAGTGTGACATTATGTCTATCTGGTCACTCAAAGGGCTAGAATATATATAGTTCAAACCATTGTTTATGTTTCCAAGCAATAAATTTAGCTCAGACCATTCAAAAGTAAATATTCTAACATAGGCTAAAAACTAAAATTGTTCAAGCATTAAATAAAAACAAAACTCTCGACAATCTACAAAACTTCAGAGCAGCGTTCTTAACCTGTTTGCAGCAAGTTGTACCTGAGGAAATGCTAGCTTAAGAACAGTATCCAATAAAGAAACACAAGTTGCTAGAGTGTTATAAATGTGTCTCATTAGAGCAACTGTTCTAATGAACACTTTCCTCTACCTTCAGTGGGTTAAGAATATTAAAGCTTTGTTCCTGCTGAGTGTGCCTGGATATTTTCTGTTTGTGAACTCCCGGAGAACTTGTTGTAATGTCTCCTGGTGAGTATAAGACAGTACTATGTTCTGTAGTTGCCAGCTGGTAGGAGCAAAAACACCTGGGCAAAGTACTTGTTAAATGGCATATTTCTTCTCCATGGCAGGCATGACAGATTGAGGAATCTGCTTCTTAGTTTAGCCTTAAAAAAAAAATACAACATTGCACAAAGTGTAAAACCAATAGTTTAAGTCCTGTCTTTACCTCCATTCCTGCTAAATATGGGTGGTAGATTCTGTTTTTGTCATTTTTGTCTCCTCCATTGGGCTAACCATTTTACAACTTGCTACAATGAATTCATCATCAGTTCTTTATCCATACTGCTCTCAAAGGGTTTTGTTAATTATACAAAAATTCAGCTACTAAGAAGACAACTACTTTTATCCATGCATAATCAGAAATTAACATATTTTTGTGGATACTGATTACTGAAATACATAACAGCATTGGCTAATTGGGAATATGTGCTGATTTGCTATCCATATTTAAATCTACAGGATAAATGTAGGATCATGAATGGAATATCTCACTTGCATACTTAACAGCCTTCAACTTCATGAACCAAGAGGTGTGAGAAATAAATAAAAACCTTTCTAACACCACAGTAATAATCCATTATTATTTCCTATAAAAAAGGATGAAATAGTAACATTTTTAATAAGTATTTTTTCCTTGCCTTTGGTTTTCAAGTTATGATTTGCTTGAATGTTATGTTGCCTTATTTATAACTAAAATTCAGTTTTTCCCATCATTAATTAAGAGAAGTAAAAGAGGCTCACATGTTGAGGTAATCTACATGTCACAGACCACACTAACTCAGAATGCAATATCAGTGTTCATTTGATCAACAACCCACCTTTCTCTGATGTTGCTTCCTCACTAGCTTTTAGAGCTATTCCAATTATTCCAATTATTTCTCAGAGAATGCAAAAAATTTCTCATGTGTTTTTAATATAATGCCTAAGGAACCAACTGGCACCTATCATTTTCCTCCTCTTCCTCCCACGATGATGTCATGTCATTTTCATGGTAATAGTAGTGGTGGTGTATCTGTTGCTTGGCTCTCTGAGGTCCCTCAAAACCTTCAAGGAAACTTTACCACCCCTGTAGGCACTGCCACAGGCACTCAGACAAAACCAGTCCACCAAGCTATGGCACCAATGCCAGAACTGAGGTACCACATCCCAGCTTAGCTAAAATAAAGAGAAACACTCTCCCTAATCTTCATGCTATACTATGTGACCATGGTTCTCTGCAAAGCTGCCTGTGCTTCTAATGTCTCCCAGATATTCTTATTTAAAAGAGCACTTTCATTTCCCCCCTTCCCACCCCATAGCACATGTCCACAGCTAGCTAAACCACATGACAGCCATATTCAACCTTCCTTTTTAACAAATTAAATAGTTTGGATTAAGCTCACTGCCTGACTGTACCTTCTCACTTGAATACCCTTTCCTAGGAGGATCCCGTGTACCCTCAGAAGAAGAAAATATTACTATACCTGTTTTACAAATAAATAAACTAGAGCTTAGAACAAGACCCGGTACGTAATTTGCAAAACCTAGAGCAAAATGAAAAAATATTGTTTGAAAAAATATTACAAACTTCAAGATAGAGACCAAAGAGCATTAAACTAAGAGCAGGGTTCTCCTGAGCATCAGGCCCTCTGTAAATGCACAGGTCGCATGTCTATGAATTGGCCCTGCTCAGAGAAGTGAAGTAACTTGCCCAAAGCCACATAGCTACTGCATGCTTGAATCACAGTTTGAAAACTGAAGTCTGACTCCAGTCAACACTATGCTCCTAGATTCAAGGTCACCAGCTCTTCTTTTCCTTATGCGACATTATCATCATCCTTCAGATGTGCTCACTCTTGGCCAAAACCTGAGGAGAGAGCATAGCTCTGGTTCAAGATGGGAATCACAAAGTAACCTTGGTCTAGTCTCTTATATATAGGCAAGGTTACTAGTAAACCAGTTTAAGAAATCAGCATTTATCATCATGAAAAAAGCACAAGGCAAGGGTGAAAACATTCAAATTCTGAGAAAATTCAATGGACATCTGGAGTGAAGAAGAGACAGACTAGGAGAAATAATGCATTAATGTATATGAACAGTTCATAGTCCTTTCCAATTTTTTCTAAATTACCTCAAAGTAAGGGGTGCTCCCATGTTCTTAGGGATTCCAGGAAGACAGACTCCAACACTCATGGAAAGGTCCATTCCACCTCTTCCTCCCAAATTCTCTTCATGTTTCTGAGACACTATAAATTTCTCCAAGACTCACAATTTTTACTTAAAACAGTTATTAAACATCTTTCTGCTTTAGATCAGGACTGTCAATGTATGTTTTCATAATGTCCCAAGTCAGATTAATCTGGAATTAAAGCCTCATTTAGATCTATTACTTACTAGCAATGAAACCTTGAGGAATTTACATATCTCTCTGATTGAAAGAGATAATGCTTAGCAAGTAAGCATTCAATAAATATTAACTTCCATTTCTTCCTTTTATTTGAAACACAACTTTTCTCATAGGGTTTGCATGACTGAGACTATGTAAGTTTATTTTTATAGAAACTATAAATTTATTTCTAATATTAACTAAAAATGACTATTGATAGATATTTAACAAATAAAAACTATATTCAGGCTGCCCATATATACCTATTCACTCAGGACAAGCCAAGTTGACCCTCATTGTTTTAGCTTAGTTATTAACAAAAAAGCCTTTTTTATTCTCAAAAGTATCCCATTTTGAATGATAGATTTTATGATTACCCTGGCTGTAATGCAACTAGTATAACTTAAAAAGTCACCAATCCTCCATTCCAATAAGTTGTTTTTACAAAAATTGCTTTGCTGTGGCTTTGCAAAATCAATCAGAAAATAGGGAAAGCACATTCACTCATCGACACATTAAACGAGTGTTTCGTCAACACTTACTTCTTGTCACCCCTCTGTTAGGCAAGTGTGTGTGTGTGTGTGTGTGTGTGTGTGTGTGTGTGTGTGTATTTATGTGTGTATTTTGCCTTTTCAAAGTGGCTCATGGACAAGAAAGATTAGGAACCATGTTCCTAGATTAAAATAATAACAAATCCTTTAATTTTCCCTTACAGAAATAATTATCTGCTGTTTTTCTTCTGCCTCTTACTTTTCCAACATTTCTTGATTTGTGTAGTTCAAAAAAAGTACTGTACACTGAAAATTAATCTGCAAATATAGGCAGAGGATGGCTTCATGATTTGCCTATACCACAACTTTACGACTGGCTGTTCTAAGAGGCTCCTTCCAACACCCATTGCTCCCACCCTCAAAGACACCTCTTGTTGCTCTGACTGACTCGGTATTCATCAGACTGCTTTTTCATTTCATCTTTAAATAAGAACATATCTGTGTCCTCAGTTGTACTGCAAGCTCTTTTAAGGCATCTGAAAAACCTCAATGACAATAATAATTGAAATTTATTAAACACCAAATATTATGCTTTGCATTCTTTAGTTACTTAATCTTCAGAAAGATTTTTTAAGATATACTTTAGAGTTTTTTTTTTTTTTAATGAGGCTTAGAGGAGAGAAGTAACTTGCCTGAGTTCACCCCGCAAAAGGGAAGCAGGAGCAAGATATGACCCAAGGTTGGTTTGACTCTTCAGTCTATGCTTTTAGTATTCTGTTATTCTTTACATGGCCCCAAAATACAAAGAGTTCTCCAGGCATGAAAATATACAGTCTCTAGGAAATAGGCACAGTAAATACTCAAAATGATTTATTTATTGATACATTTAAAATAAGCTTGTAATATAGATTAGTAAGCAAAGGTTTTCAACAGGAAACCAAAGACAGTGTGATTTTCTAAATCAATTCTTTTCATCATAAATTATTTATGAGCTTAGCACCTAGAACATATCTAACAAACAATAGACACAATAAACATTTGATGAATGAAGAAATAAATATATATTCAGGATTATAGCCTTGGGATTTTTGTTTTGTTTCATTCTTTTCATTGCCAGGCTGAGCTCCCTATTTAAAACAAACCCACTCAGCCTGAGCTTGATGTCAGGTCTAAATGATATCTGGGAAGCCTAAACACTTGGCCTCAACATGGATTTGGTGAATTTGGCCAGAGAGGCAAGAACCTATCACATAGGTAACTTAGAATCATGAAAGATCCCAAATAACCAAAGAAATCCTGAGAAAGAAGACCAAAGGAGGAGGCATTATTTGTCCTGATTCAAGCTGTACTATAAAAGCCAGTCATCAAAACAGTATGATACTGGCATAAAAACAGACACATAGACCAATGGAACAGAATCAGAGCCCAGAAATGAACCTGAGCATATATGGTCAACTAATATTTGATGAGGGAGTCAAGAACACACAATGGGGAAAGGACATTCAATAAATGGCTGGGATAACTGAATATTCACATGTAAAAGAATAAATCTGGACCATATCCTGTACCACTCACAAAAATCAACTCAAAATGGATTAAAGACTTAAAGGTAAGACCTGAAACCATGAAACTTTTAGAAGAAAACATAGGATTCAAGCATCTTGACGTGAGTCTTGGTAATGACTTTTTGGCTATCAAAGTAAAAGCAAAAAAAAAAAAAAATCAAAGATAAACAAGTGAGACTACATCAAACTATAAAGCTTCTGTACAGCAAAAACAAACAAACAAACGAACAAAAAACAAAAACAAAAAACATTGATGAAATGAAAACACAACCTATGGAATGGGAAAAAATAATTGCCAACCATGTATCTGATAAGGGGTTAATATCCAAAATATATAAAGAACTCATACAACTCAATAGTAAAAAAAAAACAAATAACCCAATTTTTTAAATGGGCAAAAACCCTGAATAGACATTTCTTCAAAAAAGATATAGAAATTACCAACTGGTAACTTAAAAAATGCTCAACATCACTAGTCATTAAGGAAATGCAAATTTAAACCTCAATGAGATGTTACCCCACTCCTGTTAAAATGGCCATAAAAAAAAAAAAAAAAAAAAAAACAAATTCTATCACAGATGTGGAGAAAAGGAAACCCTTGTACATTATTGGTGGGACTGTAAATTTGTACAGCCACTATGGAAAACAGCATGGAAGAGCCTCAAAATATTAAAAATAGAATTACCATATGATCCAGCAGTCCCATTTCTGGGAATATATTCAAAGGAAATGAAAACATTAACTGGAAAAGATATCCACACACTCATGTTCAAAGCAGCATTATTTACAATAGCCAAGCCATGGAAAAAAACCTAAGTGGCTATTGATGAATAAATAGATAATGAAGTTGTGAGATACAGAGATATAGATATAGATATAGATATAGATATAGATATAGATATAGATATAGATATAGATATAGATATAGATAGATATAGATATAGATATACATACACACACACATACACACACACAATGGAGTTCTGATGTATATGAAGTTGTGATTGATTACACACACACACACACACACACACACACACATACACACAATGGAATATTTTTTAGCCATAAAGAAAGAATAAATCCTACCATTTGCAATGATGAATGGATCTTGAAAGGATTATCCAAAATAAATAAGTCAGACAGAGAAAGACAAATATGATCTTATATGTGGAATCTAAAAAGAAAAAGAAAAAAATCCAAACTCATAGAAAAAATTGTCAGGAGATCAGACCTGTGCTTATCAGAGGCAGAGGATGAGGGGAGAAGGAATTGGAGGAAGGTGTCAGGTGGTCGAAAGGTACAACCTTCCAGTTATAAGATAAATAAGTACCAGGGATGTGATGTACAACATGACTATAACTAATTCTTATATATCATATATAGAAAAGTTGTTAAGAGAGTCAATTCTAAGAGTTCTTATTCTTTTAAAAAAAAGAAAGTAACTCAAAACCCAGGAACCTAATTCTTGTCAGAAAAAGGTAAAAGACAAAAGAAACTTTTCCCACTAAAAGTTCAAAAGAAATAAAGCAATGCGGATGTAAAGTCTGTAGTGACAAACGCAATATTTTTAGCATCCTCTGAGAATCCCTTCTTGTGCATCTGGCTATGTGAGGGAAACAAAAAATTACAGAATTTGAGTAAAGGGGAAAAGTAAATAAAGCATGCTGTATGCTTTCTTTTTTGTATCTTTTTTTTTAAATTTCTGTATTCTTACCTAGAAAAGAGGCTGCTCCGCTTCTAAATTTTCTCTACATTCTCAATGCCAAATTGGAACAAATGGAAAAGACTTCGTTGGAGAAAACCTGTTTATCTTCGTTCGTGAGCAGTGTATCGATCTGTTTTCTACCAACTCCTGGATGTGAGGCGGGATGCCTCCTGAATGCCTGGCGTGGTTCTCACCACTGAATTTCAATTTTGAGCAATATTTCTGCAAATATCATCTGCAGAAAACCTGCATCAAAGTCATCTGGATACTAACTAAAACGTGGATTCCCAGATTCTGTCTCACCCCTACTCAACCAGAACCTCTGGGTTGGAGCCCAGGAATCTACATTTTAAAATAAACTATTTAAATGACTCCTAAGCTACAGAAATTTGAGAATCAACAACACTGACCTTGAACCAGGCCATAACAAATCTCACTTACAGCGTACCTCTGATATTGCCTATTTCTGAATTCAGTCTCTGAGATACCCTCAGATTTATCACCTTTCCTAACTTTTCCTTAGAGTTTTTCTAGAATGTCCTGGACACTACAGAAAGTTGTTAGCATCTGAATAAGTAAAACATGCTTGGATCCAAATCTCAGTTTTGGTTGCTTATTGGTTGTAACTTTAAGTAATTTAATTATCTCTAAATTTCAGTTTCTTTATATGTAAAACAGAAATGCTAATAAAAATAGTAATATCTAACACAAATTGCTGTAACAAATAAATGTAGTTTATGTTCCCAGCATTGTAAACAAATTAAATTCCCATTCCTCATAATTTTTACATTTTAATTCTTTATGCCTAAACTTAGAGCCTCACTATATTCTTTCATAGACCAGTCAGAGCCAGGGTCATTAATTATTTTGGACCCAAGTTCTCATGAACAAAACATCAGTCTTGTAAAAGGAAAGGTTGATCATACACCTGGACAGAAGATGGATTTTAAGAGTACCACAAGCATCTCCAAGATGCATCCACTGTGATACAGGAGAGAAAATGCCTGTCTGGCATGGAGCTCAGCTGTTCTGCTTCTCACAGCTACTTGTAAACCCAGCTTTAAGCAAATCTTACATAGAAAACCAGACTGTCAAGAGACAAAGGGCAATTGTTATCTTTATAAAATAATTATGCAATTCACAAAATTAATGAAAATATGCTTTCTTTACAGAGAGAGCTGGTACATTTTATTTTTTAATTAAATTTATTGGAGTAATATTAATAAAATTATATAGGGTTTAAGTGTACAGTTCACTAATACATCATCTCTACATTGCATTATGTGCTCACCACCCAAAGTCAAATCTCCACAAAATAAGTCAGACAAAAAAAGTCGAGAACCATATGATTTCACTCAGATGTGGGATATAAAACTGAAAGCAGCAAGAAAAACAAAAGCTCACAGACATAGTTTAGTGGTTGCCAGAGGGAAATGGGGAAAGGAAGAAGGAAGGTAAAGGTAAAGGGGGTCAAATATATGGTGACGAAAGAAGATCTGTCTTTCGGTGTAAGAAACATTTTATCCATGAATTTTCACAAACCCTTCCACTGTATCACAGGTCAGATGGATGACTTTGTGTCTTCCTTCCCACCTGGCTTTCTGCATTACCTCGGGCAGCTCGGACCTCAGGTAACCAGAAAAAAGCCACGAAGTAATTTTAGTGTCCAAGTCCTCAGAAAGAACAGGAGCCTTCCAGCAGCCTCTCATTTACTGGAGGAGGCTGGAAACACCAGTAAAGCATCTCCTGGGGAGAGAATCCAGGCTTTTCATACAATTCTAAATTTAGATGTCAGAAAATAATGAGTCAGTTACATCTGTTCTAGTCCCTGCCTTGTCATTAAAATACCTGTGAGGTGTCCGTCCCCTCTGGGCCTCGACATTCTTATCTCTAAAATGGAGCTTGCAGTCCCTTCCTTGCTTTGCTCTACAGGATCAATAGAACTGAAATAAAAAAAAATGTACATGAAAGAGCCTGGTAAATTTATATAGCACCACAGATAAAACAGATATGCCTGTCAGACACTACAGGATGACTGACCCAGCACCCATCCCCAACTCCTCTTCCTGCCTCTTCTGCAGGGGCCAGGAAAGCAAATATTTTAACTTTCATCCTCTCTTATAGGTACAAAGAGCCTGTTACACAGAGGTCAAGCTTTCCAAATAGAAATGACTAGTGTTGCCTTTCATTCCTTCTTTCTGCCTTGAACAAATATGTGGCTGGCGTCTGGAGCTGCAGCAGACATACCAAGAGTACAATGGGGAAAGCCAATCTGTGGAGGATGGTAAATATGAAAGGGAAAAAGAGCCTGGGTCTGTGATGGCGTCATGGAAATGCTGAACTGATTCCAGAAAATTCTTGCATCAAAAACAAAAATAAGAAAAATAATCCCCTCTTCATTTAAACTACCAAATGCATTCCTGAGATAGCGATAGAAGCCAGAATAATCCTTTTTGAAACAAATCAGATCATATCACTCCTTTGCTTCAAAACACCCCAATGACTCTCTACCTTACTCAGAGTAAAGTCAGTCTTCTCAAGGCACAAAAAACCCTCCACAGTGTGCCTGCTGCAAACTTCCTGACCTCATCTATCATCTTGTCCTGACTTGGTCCACTCCTTGGTCTTGACTCAACACACCAAGCACACTCCTGTCTCAAGCCTTTTTTGAATTTTTTTTTCCTGTAGTTTCCTTAGCCTGGAATGTTCTTCTCCTAGATATCTGCAGGGTCGCTCTCTTTCTTCTGCCAGGTCTTTGTTAAAATGCTACCTGTCACCGAGGCCTTATTTCTAGTGAATATCAAATTGCAAAAACTCCCTCTGCCCAAAACTGCTTTATTTACCAGTAATTTTTTAAAATTAATATAGATTTCTTACACTTCTTGCAAATTATAGGTTTCACTTAAGAAAACTGATTTAATACTTGAGGGTTTATACTTTCCTGAACTGTAAAAAAGATCAACATTAAAAAATATGTTATTTATGCCATAACAACTTCCAAAAGGGATTTGAGGTACTTTATAAAACAAGCCACATGCAGAGTAAATCATTACATAAATAAACATAATTGAAAGTCATAAAGAGTAAAGACTTCAATGATGACTCCCCCTTCCACTTTTTTGAAGCCCTTTGGGTGGGCTCAAATTCTTTGGCAAGAGTCAAGAAAAATAATTAACTGTGACGACCGGCTGCCATTGCTGCTCAACACCCATACCAATTTACAAAATGCCTACATGAAATAAAATCCACATTCTGCGAGGCTTGAGTTTTTCTCCAATTAAGCAATGGCTTCAAAACAGAACAGATGACACAAGTAACTCAAAGCATTGAGCTTGTTTACTCTGAGTCACCTAGTCAGCAGAAAAGAACTCCACACACAGTTCCAGAGAGTTCTTAGCAAGCTGTCTTTCTCTTCCAAAGCTAAAGCCAGTCCCCATGGTCTCATTTAGTTAGTTACCCTCCAACCCTTGCCAGACTCCTCACCTGATCTTTCTGAAAGATCCAAATTGGATCTCAAAACTTATTTACTGTTTACTTCATTTGCATGTGATATTTTCCTTATTACATTATTAACATAGAGAGAGTGACTGCATTACAAGGCAACATCAGCGTGCTTAATTTCAGCTACATTTGTTCCAGGAACTGTCCTTGGCATTGAGGACAGTGGTGAATATATAACTAAAACCTCTTCATGAAGTTTATAGTTTTTATTATTCTTACATATTAACTATTTTTCAGGTCATATTACTAAAAGTAAACTAAAAGGACTCTTGTAATTGAACACTAATTGAGCATAAGCTTCTTCCTGCTTAAAACCAAAGAGAGAAACAGTAGTTTATCATATCACATTGGTAATCATAAGATTCAGGAGAGAAAATTCTTTTGTTGTCGTCGTTTTTTTAAAGCAGATCGTGAAAGAATTTATCACCTGAGTCATTATACTAAGGAAAATGTAAAGCATTTTGTAGAAGTCTTCATCAGGGTACTGAAAGATTTGCAAATTCTTTTTCAAAGAGTCACTTAATAAAATACCCTGCAATTTAAATAACTTTAGCAACAGTTAGTGGCAAAATCATGGGTTTGTTTTTGGTCTAAACTGCAAGGCCTGAACATTACTGAAATAATAAGTTACCATGAGCTTCCAAACCCTTTTCCAATTAAAGACATATATATTACGCAAATAGATGAAGTTTAAATTAACTAAAAATAGGCATCAGTATTTAAGCAGATACTCTTCAAGCTCTTTGAAAAAAAAAAAAACAAATAATATCAATTGATTCATGTTGTTCTGATGGCTTTAAGGAGAAAACTCCATGACCTACTTAGTTTTGGCTTGACTCCAAAAGTTTGTCATCATCTCTCTTTTTAGAGAATCATCTTGTGCTCTGTGGTTTTCTTTTTTGACCCAGTAAGACATAGATCTCTCTCCAGAACTACTTCTCAGTAATCCCTTCCAAGAGACCCATAAATTCACCTAGGCATACAAACATGTTTAGAATCTCCCTAACACGAGAAGAGCTTTTCCTCTAAGAAATTTTAAATTTCCCCCTTTTCATCTGATTAACATCTTATTTAAAAGGAGCAAGCCTATTAATTTACAGCCTCTTTGTTGGTCGCCCCTAGCAATCCCCTTTTAGCCGGTCCTCTCCCTCACAGTCATGCATTCTCTATAACATCAGAAAATTGTGTATAATGTTAACTGCTTTTATTACATCTTCCAAGGATGGAATGTAGTAAGCACAATTTACAGAGTAAAGAAACAAAACCAGGATTGACAAATCTGTATCCTACTTAACCACACAGAAACTTTTTCAACTGGCTAGTATATTAAAGATTCCTTTGGGCAATAAAACTGCATTTTGAAAAGCAAACTGGCATTGCTAATAAAATAGTCAAGGTTATGCAGAGAATACAAACTGTCGATCAGGGATTTAATGTTTTTGCAGCATTCCTTTATACTCCTAAGTATTTCTTCTTTGCTTCGAAATAGAAATAACTCTATATTGAAGAAACACTAATATACATCCCTTATGTTTTACAAAGAAGATGATAAAGGATTCTTGGAGACAAGATTTTCAGTCTCAGTGTCTCTTTATGAGCTTTCTGAGCAGTCACTTTCTGCAAGAGGTGGGATGTTACTGTTTCTAGCTTCAGCTAAATGTTCTGACTGTTCAACAGAGAATGCATCGTGTGGCTCCTACAGCAGGTGCACTATGTCATTTTATCCATGAGCCAGAGAGTTCGTTCTCTTTAAAAATGAATGGTTAAAAATATATTTTATAATTACTTCTTAAGGTCCTTCTAGGAATTGAACTTCGAATCATGACTATTCCACCATTATGGCCCCAGGGAGACTTCAGGACATGCTTTTTTTCAGTAACCACTTTCAATTTCTTGTCTTAGCATTTATCAAATATGCTTAACTAGAGGGAGGATCGTGTTAGCTTAGCTCCCCTTTTCTTTCCAGGCCATGGATCATAAGTCACTAACTAAACAGCTGTGGTCTAGGGCCAATTAGGACCATTTGGTAAAAACTCTGGCTTCCCAGTCTATCCCTTCAGAGGAGTAGACTTTAAACATGGAAGTTCCTCTTACAAGGGACAAAGAGTAGAGAAATGCCATGAAATATATCTAATACAGCCTATCATGAGCCAAACATTGAACTAGTTAAATGGGGAATTAATCACATTTAAATAATTCCACCAAGAGTAGTCTGTGAAGCAAAAATAATGAAATGGAGATGATATCGACACCTATATAAATACTTTAATTAGATGTCCTAAGACGTATAAATTTAGTTAGTGAGACTTTCTTTTTTAAGAAAATTGGCATATACCTAACCACTTCTTTCAAATTTGGCAACAACCCTCCTGACATAATCTTAGGCATAGTATGCAGTCCTTTCTACCTAAATATATCTCCAGACTTTATTCATTTCTACTCCAAATGGCAACATTGCTAGAAAAATTTATTGAACTTATGCAATGACATTTGAAACTATCTTTCTGTGCTGCTTAGAAATCATTTTATTCATTGGTTTGATCAGATGAGCCAAAATCTTTGCCTTCCTCAAGCTCTACATTCAACCCTGCTTCCTCATTCCAGAAAAATGATACTGCTCCCCACAGATAGAAAGGATATGATGATGCCCACCTTGAGGGTTTCTCTGCAAATTCTCCTAGGCACAATTACCACTTCACTTTAAAATGTTGTCTTTCCTAAGCTTCTCCCTTTTCCTCTAATTCTGAGGAAAAGATGACCAACTCTCCTTATTCGTGAAATACAAACCTATTTTTTGAGTCCGTATAATTTCACTTCTGTACCTTCAATCTCTCACTCTCTACTGCTTCCTTCCTCTCCCCCATAAATTACTAATTCAACTGCTCTAATCTTAAAATATTATAAAACAACTATGACAAATTAAATGTTCATGAATATGGGTCCTCTTCCATATGGAGTGACAGTTTCAGTACTTCACCAACATTGATAAAAATCTTTTAAGGAATAAAAACAACTACACATACCAAGGACATCTTGGATTTTGTAGGATATAGGCAGTGTCAGGTCACATGAAGCATAGATTTTTCACTCAGGAAAATATCTCCATTAAACACATCTCTTCCCCAGTCTCTCTCCTTGACCACCCCAGCCACTGTTTATCTTGCCTCTCAATCATCCCACTGGAAAATAATCTCAGGCACAGCATGCAGTCCATTCTACCTAAAAGGACCAGCCTTTCCTTTTTCTTCTTCTTGTATCTTGCAGAGTAAAAATTTTTGCTCCCATATAAAACACAGTGCAGCCAAGCTCCAGCAGCTCTCTCTTAATCATCTTCTTGGACAAGTTCTTCCAATGCTGGGAAGATATTCTTATGAGTTAAGAAAGTAAAATGCTCTCCATATTATTACCCCAAACCCTCCTCTGACCTCAGACACCAAAGATCTACCATCATATTTCTCTTTTACACTGCCCAGTTTCTCCAGAAAATATATGCCTTCTGCTTCTGATTTCTAACCATGAACTCCTCCTTCATTCCCTGCAATGAACCATTTCAACTTTCTATTGAAACTACTTTCTTGCACCTCATCAAAAAATTTAACTACCAATGACAATGAGTTTGTCTAATTTTCATTTTTGTGTACTTTCTCAGAATGATTTTAAACCTTCCTCTCTGAACTCTTCCTTTGGGGATGTAATCATAAAAGCAGAGCTTGAAATCAAATAATCCTCAATTCAAATCCAACTTTGCCACTTAAAAATTGCACGGACTCATATAATAACCAATGTCTCCTTTTCTCTGTCCTGGAATTAGGTTGTTACAAAAACAAGGTGACTCCGAATAGCCAAGATATGGAAGCAACCTAAATGCCCATCAACAGATTACTGGATAAAAGAAGTTATGGTTCATATATACAATAGAATATTACTCAGCCATTAAAAAAAATGAAATCCTACCATTTGCAATGACATGGATGGACCTAGAGGTTATTATGCTGAGTGAAATAAGTCAGAGAAAGATAAATACCATATGATTTCACTTATATGCAGAATCTAAAGAACAAAAAGGACAAACTAATAAAAAACAGACTCATAACTATAGAGGATAATCTGGTGATGACCCGAGGGAGGGGGTTTGGGGGGCTGGAGAATGGGGTAAAGGGTTAAAGAAGTACAAATTAGTAGTTGATAGAGGGTCACGGGGATGGGGAGTACAGCATAGGTAATGCAGTCAACATTAATGTAATAGTAATGGCTAGGTGAAGGACCATGGGAGAGAAAAAGCAACGAGGGGATCATTTTATAAACTACATAAATGTCTAACCAATGTACTGTATACTTGAAACTAATAATAAAAATTAAATTTTTAAAAAAAATGTTATATTGTTGAAAAAAAATAAGGTGACTCAAAACCTGTAAAGCCATCCAGAGTAACTGAATCTAGTAGGAGATGACTAAGAGTCAATCCTCCCCCACCAATATGACAATCTTCTGTGCTATTCTCTCCTATTTCCTCAGTGACCACTCCTTTACTCTGTCTTTTACTGGTTTTCACTCCTCCATCTGCTATGTGAGCATATGCCAAAGTTAGTTAAAACCTCATACAGCCTTCCTCCTCTTCCCCACCCTCTCCCCCTCTGTCTTTGCTTCTTTGTGTGTATGTGTGTATGTCTCTCTCTCTCTCTCTCTCTCTCTTTGAAAACTCACCAACTCTATAGTTTTGATATATACAGCCATAACTTTTCTCTTATGTTTCTGTGCCTCTCTTCTCCTAAAATCTCCATTTTTCTAAAATTAAATCATCATATCTCTGAAATCTTCATCTCTCCAGACTTATTTTTCTCTATAAATGTTGCCATTATCCCACCAAGTAAAATCACTCAACAAGTTCCCCACTGTCTACAAGACAAAGTCCACAGTCTCTGGGGCATATCATGTTGAAGCCATCTACGATCAGCCTCCAACCTCCACTGTACCTCAGAAACATCAGGTGAACCCCTGCTGTTCAGCCTTCACTCTTGTAGGTCCACTTGCCTAGAATACTCTGCATTTCTCTCTACTTTAAGTTCCAAGTTCCTTCAAAGATGAGATCAAGTTCCACCTCTCTCTGAATTCTTTTTCATTTGCTGCAAACTCTCCCCGCTGAATGTTTGCAGAGATTATTGTTGAATATCCACTTATTGTTATTGTTTGGTAAAGGAAAAGAGACACAGTGCTATTAAAGAAAGGAAGTTTTAAATATCTGTGAAGACTCTCATGTATCTCAGTTGCTGGGCTAGGAGATTTCACTAATCCTCACAGTGTTCCTGAGAGGTAGTTACCATCATTGCCTGTGTAATTGTTCCAGGGTTGGGAGCCTTCATATTTGTCATATTTGGAAATCATTAGATCATACTCACTTTCTCATTTTTTATTTCAAATTCCCAAAGTACTTGGGATAGTCTATGCCTAAAATGTGTCATAACAGAATTATACGGCTACATGTAAGCTGTTTCACTATGTTCTTATTTAGGCTGTCACCATTTAGCCAAGTGAGAGACTGGGTCTCTAACTTTAGTCCATAAAGCTGTCATTACTATCCTCATGGACAATTTACAGTGACATGCCTATTGGCATGTCAAGAAAAATACATATAAATGTCATAGTCAAATATTTGGTGGCAATTTATCCTGCTTTTTCTGTTGCTGTAATTTTAATGAGCCACCATACGTACTCATGTGAGACCTGCAATCCATTAGAGAATGTTGCTATATACACTATGTAGGCTCTTGCCTGTCATAGAGTGATTTGCTGACAAAATGAAAATTATGCCTTTTTATTTGTTCAATGTGACAAGAAGTAAAATGGTACAAACTTTTGTAAATGACTTACAAAATGAATGCCATAACCTATTTATACTTATCTTTTAAAAATTAAAAAAAAAAGACCTCCTAAAAAAGAAAGAATGAGGTTATTATGTGTTCTTTTACCATTGCAATACATTTCCTAGCACAAATGTTGGCAGAGTTGTCTCAAAAGCTGAGCTTCTCACCTTATAACAATGGACACTCTGCAAGAAAAAAGTGATATATCGTTCTTGCACAGTTATTTATTTATACGTTTTCCCATTATCTTGGAGATTTTTGATCAAGCAACAAGAAAGTGGGTACCAATAGCCATTTTCTTATAAATTCACCTGTTACACATATTTATTTCTAAATTGTAGGTGCTTTAAATAAACTAAAATATATTCTTTCCCTCTTTGGTTCATACAGTTGATTTCTCTTATCTTCAAAGTTACAGAAAAGAATGCATAAAACACTTTGGCAATGCAGCAAACAAAAAAACTGAAGAGAAGATTTAACAGCAGAATCCATATGAGTCTACAGAGCTTAGATTACATGTGCTTCATAGCCACGACACAGTTTACTGCAATAATTATAGGTACATTAAAGAAACTACTTCCTCCCAAAGAAGAAACACTTTCAGAATGAATGTATCTATGTGGATATTTTTTTTTAAATCACCATGACAACTTTTATTCTTCAGCATATGAATTTGTTAACAGTTTGAAACAATGTTAAGGAAGGAGTATCCTGAAAATAAGAAGTAGTATTTGATTCATTTTTAAATTGACACTACAGAAAAATACAAAAATCTGAGGAAATTATTACATTGGTATTCACAGCATAGAAAGACTGATCCTTGTAATATCACCTACCAATGCCTTCCTGGGTGACACCTGGGGAAGTATCTTTCTACTGTGATTATAGAAGATCATGTTCAGCTAGAAAATACAGGTTTTAGATTTTGTCATACTGATTTGACTATCTCTTGTTGTATAAGTGAGCTTTCATTTTTGACTAGAGGCTGCTGAGATTCTTAGAGAATATATTATTTTGAGCAAGTTAAATTACTCAGTTATCTTCTCACTAACAAGGATAGTGATTGTTCCAGAAAAAAACATCTCTATTTCCTATATCTCTTTTGTTGGTTTTCTCCAAATTAAATATCAAATAATAATAAATAATGAAACACAGCTGCTCCCAAATGGCTTCTTATCAACATAAGTGGAATAAGAGAAAAATTTCAGCAATGATTTACTTTTGCATGGAATAACCTCAGTCAAATAAAATTGGGAAAACTGGTGAAATTCTGACATTGTGAATTGAAACCTGTGTAGGCATTAGGCAGACCAGGTTCAGCCACTACTGCTTAGAATACAGACACCATTTAATGCAGACAAATCAGCTTCATGCAAGATTTGGTATCCAGTTTTATCCTGACATACATTTTATATTTCTATTTCTAGATAAGTAAATCAAGGAACAGAGAAGTATATGGTTTCCTCCACCAAAATCTAGATTCTAGACACTGTGAATAGTGTTGTCAAGGTTGTCCTCAATAATTTAAAATGTAATTGACGTATTTTTTGACAAATGTTCAGTTTTCTAATCTATCAGCTGGCCCTGTACTTTCCACCATTTTCTCCAAAACACTTAATCATAGCAGCGACTTTTTATGGCAATTATCTCTCAGAACCTTTGTGACATTATCTGCCACTATATGCTAACTGAGATAGAAAACCCTTTAACTCTCTTTCAGAGACGTGTCACATGCACTTGCTGTTTCGGCGGTTTCACAAAACCGTTACTCGATCGAATGGATCCCCTATTACCTCCTTATAGCATTTATTCTCAGTCTGTTATTATCTTGTACATTTGAACATTATCTGCCTCCCCCTAGAAGTTCCTTAAGAGCAGGACATGTCTTATTTAAGCATGAATCTCCAGAATTCAGCAGGATCATAACCAGCACCTGGTAGATGACCAAGAAATTCTTGCTGAATAAACAATTAATTCAGAAGACACTCTCACAAATGTGAAACCACAGCTGCACAGATTACTTTTCTAATGCAAGCTGGAGTTCACAAAACACAGCCATTAGCTTAGATTTAACTCTTCAGTGTAAAATATAACTTTTTAAGCTACATAAATAGAAGATAGCCATCATTTAAAGTAATTTCCTTCAAAAAATCCTACGTACGAATAGGGTTGAGCTCTCTAGCTTTCTTCCAGGGAATTGGAGATAACTCACAGGCATGAGATCTGTTCTGATCAGAGCTTTTGCTTCCACTTCTCCATTCTACAGAAAGGTGCTGGCTCATGTCTGTTCTGCATAACAGCTTATGCCAGCCTTAAGTGGAACCAAGTCGTACTTTGTACTTGGCTCATTAAGCCTTCAGATGACCTAAATGAGGCTGTTCTTTCTCAATCCTTGCAAAGATGTCACAGGCTACATCTTATACCTCCACTTTCTGAAGGAACTTCACCCCAAAAGCCAAAATACATGGCTTCTTTCTCTTCTTTTATTCCTCGATGAAGGAACTTGAAAGGTGATATGTGCTGAGGAAAGATTCTGAAGCCAGATCATCTGGTTTCCAATCAAGCTTCCAAGACATTGCTATGGAAACAAGCAAGTTATAAAACCTCTCTGTGGCTCAGTTTCTTCATCTATAAAGTTATTATAGAGACTTGAAATTATATCTAATATAAATGTAATATACATATAGATGTACATATGTATACACACACATACGTACATTAAACACACACACACACACACACACACACACACACACACACACACACACATCACTTGGCACAGTGCCTGGCACATAATACTAGCTGTTCTGGTTGTTAACAGGCTGAATAGAAAACCTATTGTTCATTTTTCCTCCTAAGTCACCTACTTTTCCACAGCTGTTCTTTAAGTATAATTTATGTTAAAATACAAAAAAGAAAGTCAAGCTCAAGTCCCTGCCATCTGCTAAAGTTGCCACACACTTTCTCAAAGCTGTATTCTAACACCCACAACTGCCATTAACATTATAATTCCTTCCAGCTCTCTGTTCAAGTATGTATAAGACTTTAAAACACTTAATCTCTAGAAAATTGATTCAAATATAAGCTTCAATATTAATTCAACCAATGAGAAAGTTTTTGTTGGGAACATGATATAAACAAGCGGTCATTCACTAATCCTAGGAAAAAATTACTGAGACATTACAAAAAGCAATTTGTTAATTTGTAAAAAAGATGCTTAAGAATGTGTATACATGTATTATTATAATTCTACTTCACACTATTTATCCTAAAATCATGACTGCTGTAAAATTTAGATATAAGAATCATATTATGACTTCGTTTTAAAAAATTAAAAGCTGGAAACAAGCTAAAAGTATAATAAGTTTATATAATTTTTGCTATAAACATAATAAATTGTTCTAAGCTTTAATAAATTACATAATATATTAAAGACATGGAAAATAATTATGAGATTAAATGAAAAAGCAGGAATGAGAGGTATAGTAGGATAAAATTTTTGCTTAAAGAGGAAGTGTGTATACTTATTTAAAGTACATTTATATTGCACTCAATATGTTTCAGACACTGTTCTAAGCATTTTACAAATATTAACTAATTTAATCCTCATATTAACCCCATAAAAAAGGTGCTAGTATTATTGTTACCACTTTACAAATGAGGAAAATCAAGGCACAGAGAGGAAAGTAAACCTGCTTGATGTCACGCAGCTAGTAAGTGGATAAGCCAGGATTTGCATTCAAGGGTACTGACTTCAGAGTCCATGCTCTTATTTGCTAATTTTTTCCAATGATGATTTTTGACTATCCATATTTTTAAATTTTTCTACACTGAATCTGCATCATTTTTATTATAATCTGAGTGATTTTAGGTGTGTCATAGGGGATATACATAAAAAATAATAGCATCACTGAGGCTGAATAACCGTTCCCAATAGCTTAATGTTTATTCTTCACTAAAATGTGTATTAATTTTCATGGAAAACATCCTAAACATAATCAGTAGAAATATACACACATTTTATTTAATACAAACTTTTGTCTAATCTAAATTTTCTGCTCTACTTTAATAGAATAAAAGTTTCCCACTAACTATACAGGTTTTTTTTAAAAAACAGAAATAGAGTTTGCATCATAGATTTATACTTTTCTAATTCTAAGTTGTTTTCTATGATAATATTTTGAATTTGAATCAGCCATTTGTTTACCAATTATAAATAAATAGAGTAATAATCACATAGCTCTCTGTTAAAGATCTAAGTAGGGTTAACACTGAGGTTAGCTTATGGCTGTGGCTAGTCTGTATATCATGTAGGTTTTAGGGTACGGACAATTTTTGGAGAATAGGGCAAGCCTACATCAACAATCCTACTGCTATCTATAATAAAAATATCATTCACTGTACAACCTAACTCATAAGCTTAAAAGCTAAAGAAAAGTTGTGCCTGAGAGATAACAAAGTACTTATGATATTTAAAATATATTTTGCAAAGAATTCCAAAGTTTTCAAATAATATTTATAGACATCTTTTTGAAATATGCCATATGTTTACTAAGATAACCTCTTCATGCAGCTTTCACAATTATGATAACCAACCCTTTGACAGAATTCTGTTGAATTTCAAAACTGATTGTTCATATAGTTGAGGAGATTTGCAAGAAAATCGATTTCCAGATTATGGAAAAGAGCAGCCTTTCAAGAAGTCTCAATTTGATCCCAACGTGTTTTTCAAATTCAAAGCATTTTACAAGTTTCAGCACCCAAAAAAAAAAAAAAAAAAAAAAAAAAAGCATTTGTTCTCTCAGACATCTTTGAAAATTTACAAATTACTAGATAAATTATTTCTTTCCAACCCTTGATTAAGATGTATAGGCACATAGATTCTCCCTACATACAAACCTTTCGAATAGGAAAATATCTTTCTCAGTATATGTCGTCACTCTCAAGGTTTTGGTACCCAGGGGATCGCCATTCAAATAAGTCCACAAAGGCATGACCTTCATGGTGTTTACAGCAGACATTAAAAATATGCCACTGGCTATCAGGGATGAAATTTGTCAGCAAGGTCTTTGATCTGCATCGTTTCCTTGCACTTATCATTACCTAACTTGGAACATTCCAAGAACATTTAAAGTTATCTCACCCAAATTTAAAGGCCATGCTTGTCCTATATAAACTTATATTTGTGTCAAAATAGTTCTGCTGCACTTCACTGTATAACACAATGTTAAATGAGATTCTTTCTGTCTCACATTTTACCTGTGGCCCTTAGACAATACATAACAACCACCGCCAAGGTCCAAGTCGGTAATATAATTTTAAAAAAAAAGCATATTTGGTCTTTGTCCCAGGTTTCAGGTAGAGCTTCAAAAAATGCCTGGAATTTCCTAAGTGATTGGAGTGTCTTTTATTTTTCACAGAAGCCCCTCTGAACCATCCCAAAGTTTATACTAGTAAAGTGACCTACTGGGGTGTGAGGGTACAGTTACATAGCTTCAGGATGGAGAGGCTGGCTGCCCCAAAAATTGACCATGTGATTAGAGGGTTAGCACTTTCAGCCCCACCTGCCAACCTCTAGGAAGGGGAAGGGGACTACAGATTAATTTCATTCATGTGGCCAATGAGTTAATCAATCATGTCTATGTAATAAAACGTAGATAGTAACTCTCAACAGTGAGGCTTGAAAGTCTGCCTGGCTGGAGAACACACTGATGTGCTGGGCAGTAGCCAAGCCCAGAGAGAGCACGAAGTTCTGCACCCAGGACCCTTCCAGACCTTGCCGCATCTAAGTATACCTCTCTCTGACTGTTCATTTGTAACCTTTATAATAAAATAGTCATTGTAAGTATAGTGCTTTCCTGAGTTCTGTGCCATTCTAGTAACTTCTAAACCTAAAAGGAAAATGTGGAAACTCCCATATTTGTGGCCAAGTTGGACAAAAGTGAAGGCAGCATGGGGACCCGGGACTTGTGGCTGGCATCTGAAATGAGAGCAGTCATGTAAGACGCCTTAACCTGTGGGGTATGCACTAACTCAGCTAGTTAGTTTCAGAACTGACTTGAATTGTTGGCCGCCCACCCAGTCGGTGTCAGAGATGACTAAGGAGACTTTACAAAGCAGGTGGTGAAGAACCTCTTTTGCAGCTATGACCTGGACATACATCTCTGCAGCTGGAGAGACTGAGAGGAGAGGCTGGAAATTAGAAGAGCTTTTGGAGGCTGAGAGCAATGTCCTTAAACCCAGGGAAAGCACTATCAGAGACTCATGTGTTTCCTAGACCTAAAGTAATACACTAGACTGTATGTGGTCCACACCTGAGAAATTGAAAGAGAAAAAGACTGGTTGGTTACCTGATCTGACAGCCTTACCAAGAATGGCCCCAATACTGGGGACGGACCACAGTCACAGAATGTATTGAGCCAAAAGGTGTGGTTTCCCCCGGAGTCAGGTATGGGCCATGACTGAGAGAGCTAAAAGGAGTTGTCTTAGATTCTGGCCAAGAGAGACCTTGGGACATAGAGAAACCAACAGTGTCTGGGGAATAAGAGTAGAACCATAATTGAGCAACCTCGAGTAATTTATTAGTCCATATCAAGTGAACTGCAGAGGGGACATTCTCAGCAGCACTGCAGGAGGGCCTCCAAAGAACCCGCAAAGCCCCCACAACCACCTGGAGAGTCCGCGGGACCAACCATGGTAGTTACAATCTATTACTACTCTTTCTGTCCCTTACCTCTTTGCTCTTCCTCTGCTGGAGGAGTCAGAAGCAGCCTACAAAACTGGGAAAAGAAGTCATAAATATAGAGACTAACTGTGGCCTACTTCCCCAAGCCAGCCTGCAGCAGCCTGAGCCAGGAGGAACTGCCCTTTAACTAAAGGTGCAGGGAGGTTTGATTATGGCCCTGCACTGGACTGAAGCTGCTTCAGGGGTAACGAGAAGTGACCAAATGAATTTATTTTCACCTAAAAGATGCCAGGAAGGTCATGAGGTCTCATGGAACTCTTGCTAAAAATATCTAGAATATTTTGAAGAAACTGATCGTTCAATGAGATAAATATCTTCCTAGAACTTTACTATCACTGCTGATATTTACTGAGTTGTATTAGGTGCTACACACATTTAATCTATATAACTCTATGAACTAGAGGTACTAGTACCATCTTTGTGTTTGATAAGGTAACTGAAACTTAGATAAATGAAATAACTTACCAATACTCTCCATCTGCTTCAGGGTAGAGCTGGCATCTGAAAACCCAGATCTCTTTGACAGCAAAGATTGCCCTTAATTATATTTATATACATATGATTATATGATAGGTTTTTAAAAACATATTGCAAAATTAATAATGATGATTAAGTCCATGTGATTTCTTTTACAGTTGCTGCTATATGCTCAGGTTCATTTGCTTCTCCAGTAACTGGAATAATAAGTGGGGTGCATGTGGGACGTGGTCATTCAGGGACTAATGCTTCTGTGTTGTCCCCACCTCTGTCTCACTACTGCCCCTATTCACACAGTTGTTAAGGTACCATTTTATGCATCATAACTTCTTTATCGAGATAATATGATTTCTATTGTCAAATGGCTTGATCATGGCAAATCTAAATGGGTGCCTCTAAATGGTTACCTGATTTACCACTTGATAGGAGGGGAAATATTTAGTGAAAGAATACATAATGTACAATTTTCCTCTTACAACATTAATCTTGCCAGAGCTTAGTTCTACAATAATTTTTAATTATATACCTCTAGGCTTCAAGCATATTTTATTATTCATTTATTCTTGAAAACTGAAAGGCAGTCTGATATTCCTTGCACATATGCATAGCAGTTTTTGCTACTGTTGTTCATTAGAACAGATGTGGATATTATCTATTATTAACATCATCATCATCATCATCATTATTATACTCTCTCCAGCATCAAATTGCCATGGCTACTGTGAGTTGGGGGGAAGGTTTGCAACACCTCTGACATACCACAGAATTTATCATATCTTGAGACTGCAAGAGCCCCTCAAGACATCAACGTCATCTGTGTGTTATGTCCATGTACACTTCCTTTATCATTCCTGAGCTCTCCACCCTGAACTTTATGTGCAGTCTGGGACATACTAGGGAATCCTTCCAAATGAATGACTCCACAGTATATAACACATAAAAGGATTATTATTGTTGTCTTCAATTATCTCAAATCCCAAGGATCATAATAAATGAAGCTTCAGGAATAATGAAATAATAAATTTTCATTTAGAAGAAGATGCAATCTAAATATCCTTAATATATGCCATCACTCTCATTCTTAAACTTCCTAGGACATGGGTAATATTGCCCTTGAATGTCCTCAGGGCTGTCTGTAAGATTAAATCTTCAGTCTTTACTGATGTAAATTCTTAACTCAAGGGAATATAAGACATTCATTGTGAAACAAAAGGTGACAGATAAAAATGGTTTAAGAAATTACTGTTTGGTACTATATTAGCAATAGATCTCTGAATGCTTTTCTTATGAGATTGAAAGTTCTTTGAGATCATGTACCTAACAAGCACAATGTCCCAAATATGCTTAATTTCTTACTATTAGATTTTAAAGGGAGAGACAAAAACACATTCAGAGAGACACATAGAGACACAAAGATAAAGAGCTGAGAGAAATAATAAGGAAAGAGATTCACACACATATCTCTTGACAGTGCCTAGAAGTTTTCACACCTAAAGTTCTGACCTGCTTTAGAAGCTTTGCCATTTGAAAAGTCCCCACCCTCCGACACACACACCACCCCACCCAACCCCAGCAAAAGAAGGCTGTGGTCTGGATTCCCCACTACCCAGCTTTGTTCCTCTGCTAGGTAGTCCTAGATTTCTAGTGGCCCCACTACCCTTCCTTCTAACCCCACTCCTCACTTTCCTTTGCTCTGCATTAGAATTGTGAACTACTGATTGTTTTGCTGTATCTGTCCCTCCATCCCTCTGGTTAATCAAGTGTTGACTATAGTTAGATCTTCTATAAAATTTGTCAAATAAAATAAAATGATATTATTCACTGAATACCAATCATTATTTGCTCTGGGAAAGCTGTTATTTGCAAGGTGGCAAAATCTGAAGTTAATTTCTTTGGTCTTTATTTCCAGTTAAAAAACCATTAACCTAGCCTTTTATTTTAAGGGCATAAAGGATCAAACATTTGATGTCATATTTTTTAAATGGTTTGAATATATTTAAAATAAATTTTATTTCATTTTTCTTTATGCTTTCTATAGTCTTAATAAAATTTTTATATATGTATAATTTTTTAACACAATGTTTTAATGAATCCTTTAAAATATCAAGAATATTAGGTATTTATTCACTCTTCCTACGATGAACCTCCCAATAACAATTTGTAAAACTATATTTAATTTATTTAATTCTTCAAAGTATACTCTGATTATGTCTTGTGGACAAAAGTAGTTTTCACAATTTGTAATTTTAGGTGAATGATTTTGTAAACTAATGAAAACTGTCATTATGCATGAATATACATAAACTTGTCTACTAATACTTGCACATAACTTACCACATGCTAGGAAATAAAGGGATAAGTACTAACCCAGGTATTCTTTGACCATCATTAAAACCAGAAGAAAATTATCCATGGTTTAATATATATTTTCTAACGTCAGCCATGCAAATATAAGGAACATTCATTTTGATTTTTGAATTTAATTTAATTTGATTTTGATTTATTAGGTAGGTAACTACTTGGTTTTTAACCACTAAAATGTAATATGAGCTCACTGTCTTAGCAATATTCTTGAATCCAAGACCACAGTCCAAAACACAGCTACTAATAACTGGAAATTCTGCATCTGCAGAATTCTAACACAACTTTAGGAATAATCAACATAGATTTAATTGCATTAAGAGTCACACATACATTTCAGTTTATTTGGACTAATTTTACAACTATTATTTATATTATTCATATCTATTATTTATATATAATGCCAATACTATTAACATGCAAAGCCAAATGTTACTCATTTATCCGCAAGACCATTAAAACTAAGGGCAGGGCCTCTTACCACTCTATTTTCATCACTTTCTTTTCACTTCCACATTTTTCTCATCTTTCTTTTGTTGAGAGGCTTAGAAATGCACAAAGCACTCTAAGAAATTAACAGCATTAGAGAGTAAGTGGATAATACAATAATGACATGTATGATCTTTGCTGTTGACAACGTAGTCAAGAATCACAAGAAACAAAATCAGTACATCTCTGCCTCCATTGAACTAAAGAAAACATCAAACTTTATTAATGCTCTTTGATTCTGTCCCGAGAAAATCACCAAAATCTTTAAGCTGAATGCAAAATTAGTAACAGTCATTTGGCAGAGCACCTCTAGTCCATTATCCATTACTAATCGAGGAGAGTTACATTAAAAGTTGTTTAATTGGATTCTATTCAGTGATCCTTGAAGAAGAAAGAAGAAACTCAGAAGTTGCTGTCAAAATATGCTTTTCTTTCTATTGAAGAAATAAAGAGAATTACCCCAAAATCTAGAGACCATCATTAGGAAATGTTTGAATCCCAATCACACCATGTGTATGACCATTGGCAAACCACTCTTCTTATTCCTAGACCTAGTTTATTTCATCTGTTAGGGTGATGGCTTTACAGTTATGCTATATTATGGTTCTATCAAGGACTTATTACAGACATAATCAAAGGATCAGTTTTCAGAACTGGCATATTATCATATAATAACACTAAACTTGAACAGTGATTGATTGTTTCACTCATTCAATTATTCATTCACCCCATGCCTACGTTTCAGATACTGGAACAAAAGAAATATAATATCTTTAAATAAAAGAACAAAAATGTATACCTTGTCAAACTGCTGACAGTAAATAACAAGTATATATTTCAAATATATATAGAAAACCTAACAGTGCACATCTAAACTTAGACCTAACAGAATAGTTCTAGAGACGTGGATTCACATATAAATTATCTCTGTATTAGAAGTTTCATTAATACCACTTGTAATGCATACTGACAATCAAGCAATGAGTCTGAAGTCCCAGAGCATAACCTTTTATTGTTCAGTCACTGTAAAGAAATTTGATTAAAGTATAATAAACCAGACAGAGAAAAACAAATACTGCACGGTATCACTTATATATGGAATCTTTAAAAAGCTGAACTCACAGAAACAAAAAGTATAAAAGTGGTTTCCAAGGCTGGAAGCTGGGGAAATAGGGTGAGGTTGGTATAAGGATACAAACTTTCAAACAGAATATAGGTAAGGTCTGAGGATTTACTGTTCAACAGTTGATAACACTGTTATAACATCGCTAAAATTTGCTAAGAGGGTAGAACTTAAATGTTCTCAAAAAAAGAAAAAACTTGATTATAATGTGACTATTTGACATCATGTGCCTCCCTATGTGATACAGTCAGAGGGAAACACCTCTCAGGTAGTATTCCTGACAAAAATACAGTGTCTGAATCCAACTTCAAGGAAACATCAGATAAACTCAAATTGAAGAATACGGTATAATACTACTGACCTAAACTCTTTAAAAATGTCAACGTTATAAAAGGCTAAAGGATAGTTTGATATTAAAAGAGACCAAGGAGGTATGATAAATAAATGCAATGTGTGATCCTGGGTTGCATGTTGGACTGGTAAAACAATTGCTGTGATAGACATAAATGAAACTGTTGTCAAAATTTGGATGTGAACTGTGGATTAACCATGAAATCATATCAATCAATGTTAAATATTCTGATCTTCATAATCGTCTTGTGTTTATAAACAAAAAAAATTGTCCTTAAAAGAGGCATTTTTTAGAAAAAACAACTGAATTATGTAGGAATATATACATAATATGTATACACAAAGAAAATGATAGCACAAATATGGCAAAAAAAAAAGTTAATAGTGGCTCTAGATATATGGGAGTTTTTTGAACTATTTTTTTTGCCACTTCCTTATAAGTTTTAAATTATTTCAAGTAAAATGCTAAGAAAATAACTGAATATGTTTTTGCCAGTTCAAGGATCTGGAAATATAAAAAGTTTCCAGGCAGACGTAGTGCCTACTCTTATGAGTGCAGAGGAGAAACAGAAAAGAAAACTAGTAAAATACATAATCAATAATTAAATATTGTGGTATGTGCAATAAAAAAAAAACACAGTGCTTAAATAATAAATGATAGAAGTGGGCGAAAAGGTTTCAGTGGGAACCACTAACATAAAGGTCAGGGAATATCTCTCTGAGATAGTGACATATTACCAGAGACATGTGGAAACCTCAGGAAAAGCAACAAAGCATATGGAATAATATGTGCTAAGGTCATGAAATGGATCCTCAGGTTTTTAATCACAGTCTAATTTTAGTATATGTGCTGCCAAAGCGAGCATATAATCACAATCCAAATACACAAGGAAAGACAGGACAAAAAATGGCGGCAGGGTACCAAAGCAACAAGAGGATAAAATCAAAACAGCCTATGGTATTATGTTGGACATATGAACATGCTTCAAATAAAATAATACCATTGTAGACATCTACAAAACAGCCACAGCAAGGAGAAAGACAATACTTCTCGCTTGAGTGAAAGAGAATAATCAACACCAAGAAGTGAAAAGAACATCGAATAACAGGGTCACCTGCTATAGCCTCAAACCAGTCAATATGTTTTACCATGGAGAAAATGGAAAAGATTACTAGTCCCACATGGATTTTTGTTGACAACTAAGAATTATCACTCTCAGAGACATCTTTGAAAGCGAAGGTCAAGTGACCTGGGCCATCAGAAATTTCCTACAAAGGGATATATATATATATGTATATATATATATATATATATATATATATATATATATTCTTCTAATGGGATAGATATTCCTTTGACTATACCTGAATTTCATGAACTCTTTGTCAAGAATTGTAGCTGTGTAATGAATCTAAATTTAGAGTTCTATCACATATGTAATTGACAGAAGATTTGAGATACCATCTGTTATCATATTTAAACTTCAGAAATCTTCTCTAGAAATGTTCTTTTTCTCAAAAACAAAAAAAGATTCTTTAATACAAGTTTTGTAGAATAAAAAATGAGATATTCCAACAGGCTGCCAGCAACAGTTTTTCCTAAAATATAACATCCAAATTCACAAACTATTCCAGTGTTTCATTACTAGATGTTCCTAAACTCATGAAAAGTCCTTTCAACACCAATCAATAGAGCAATGAAAAAAAAAAAAAGGAATTTATCTCTGCATTCTGGTTTTCCACCTTTAAATGGGATAAATTCAATTTTGACATTTACTCATTTCTCCATATCTTTTTTTTACCCATATAATTTATTTTCCTAAATTTTCACATGAGTTAAAGTTTAAACTCTGCCTGTTTCCATATTAACAGAAGGAGAAGCCTGACTAGTATGAGTATTTATGAAGAGTTAAGCAAATCTAGACTATCTAATTCCTTCTTAAATGAAAATCAGTACTGCATGAATCCAGTTGCATATCCTTTGCATTCAGTGGTCAAGTGCCCCTAGACTGTGTCTGTTCAACTTGCCTTCTGTCTCATTGGCAGATGATGGTGGTGGTGATGGTGGTGGTGGTGGCGGTGGTTATAATGATGATAACAAAAACCTGAGCCTTTAATATATGTCGGTATTTTACAGGCATTACTCCTTACGACAATAATTTGAACCTGATAGTTCCATTCTATGCAAGAGTAAACTAAAGACTAGCAAAGTCAAGTTATTTCCCTAAAGACATTCACTTACTTATTAGTTAATATGGAATGAGCCCTACTATGTTAGTGTTTGAGCAATTTAGTCATCTTTTGGTTGTAACTGGAAATCTAGTCTCTAATCCAAGCTATCCAATCTGTCTATATTTAGGAATGGATAAATGTATAAATATATTCATATACATTCATATTCAAGAGTTCTGTTTTTATACCTATACTGACTAATAGTTAAAGTAATTTTCCTTATGTTAAAAAAATCTAATAGGAAAAGTTTGGGTAAATTTGCCTCTCAATCACTTTAATCCCTTGACTTATTTTCATATTTTCATTTGTTATTTGTTTCTCCTGCTTCCTTTCCTTCCCCTCTTCCCTGCACCCTTCTGTCTTTCTTTTCATTAATTCAGCTGTATCCTGCTTTCTTCCCCAAAAGATTTACAGCATAGCTATCTGTGACATAAAAGTAGATAGTAAATAACCTTGCTCTTGCTTTTAATAATTTGTTCTCATCAGTTACCTCTTACAGTTACACTGTAAGGTTGAGGAGTGCTCCCTTCCACATCTTCTTGGCCAGCAATAATAATTTTATCCTATATACTGTTCAAGTCACCTTATTTTTATTTGATTTCATTTTCCATCAAAGGCATTTCTGTTGCTCAGCATATATTGTGTGTAGATGTATCAATTGATTACATTGTCTTTTCTGTAACCCCTTTAAATTCAGTGTACCAGACCAATCGTATTCATCTCCTTCCAGCTGCACTTAGCAATATTATGCACTGGTTCACAAAGAACAAATGTCAACAGTTCATTGTGTATTCTGATCCCACTTTGGTATGCTAGTCTTATGAAAAGGGCTTCCTGTCCTCACGTGAACAGTTTTAGTCAGACTAAGTCACCTTATAGTTGTTGTTCAAGCACAGTCTTTGCTTTTTTTTCTGTTAAAAGGACAGGGTTTGTCAGTCTGACGTGAGTAAAAGCATTCAGCATCACATTGGACCCACTGAACAGTAGTCTGATAATTAATCTTCTTCTTCTATTTGTAATTTTTTATTAGATGTCAGACCTCCTTGATGTAATTCACTGTCTGGAACTTAAAACAAGAAGACTCCGTTTTTTGTTTTTTTTATTACATCACTGTACTTTAGTAATATTTTTGCAGTTTGAGTATAATATATATGAGGACTACATATATGTGAATCTCAAGAAAGGAACTTGTAAACATTATTTTGATCATTTGAGGGCATTTTTATTCTTGAGCATTATTCCCTTCCAACATTTCACACTATTCACATTTCAGAGTTGTTTTTCATATAAATGCAGACTTATCTCCCAAAGTCCTAATAGCTTTTTAGAATTGAATATCACCCACTCCTAAACATTGTGCTTCTGCCATATGCTTGTATTCCTCATGTAGTTGACTTATATGATACTTTTACTTCATTTTACCATCAATGTACATATATAATACATGTCTGTGTCTATGCAGTAGAAAGATTTGAAGGACAATTCTTTGGATCCTCAGAGCAACCCTATGAAGGAAGCAGCACTGTTACCTTCATTTGATGATGATAAAGAAAATGAGGTTTAAAATTGGCAGTTACAAATCAGAATGAAAATATAAAGTACAGAATAAGCAATATAGTCAATAATACTGTAATAATTATGTATGGTTCCAGGGAGGATCACTTCCTAAGTTATATAAATGTCTAACCATTATGCTATACACCTGAAACTAATATAATATTAATTGTCAACTATAATAAATGTTTTTAATTTAAAAAAATTAAAAATGAGGTTCAGAAAGGTACTCCTAGATCACCTAAGTGGTAAAGCCATGATTTGAAGATGGAGTCCACCCCCTTAATTATAATGTGCTTTAGAGTTCACCAATTTATTTTATACCTTTTCTGTCACTTCTGTATTGTAGTGAGGTCAATAAAAAGAATTATAAGTAGCATCATCATTATTTTATAGCTCTAAAACTGAACCTCAGAGAGGCTAAGCGACTTGTCCAAGGTCATACAGTAATAAATAGCCAAGAGTCAAACCCAAGGCCTGTAACTTTAACTTCTTTGCTACTTCATTATATCATACTTGTTTAAGGTTCACATAAAAAGAGCATCCAAATTACTATTTCACACCATAAAGGAACAACAATTATTAACACATCATTTACACAGATTCATTTCCTTCATGTCCAGTCAGAAGCAAAGCTATTTGGCTTATTATTTTTTAAAAGTATACTCATAGGTTTATATCAGACATATGTGGTAAATTTGAAAATTTGGCAGTTGATCAAGGAAGAGGCAGGACCAAGAGAAGCAGTAACACACAGCAAGCTTTAGTGGGTGGCACCTAGAGTTGAATAGAGGGGAAGTTCTTCCCAATGGCAGACCTTCCAGAGATGGTGGCCGCCACTCAGAAGGAGAATAGGATAAGAGATCTCCCGGGGCAGACAGAGAAACCAGGAAGGGACCTTATATGTCTCAGTGATGCCTCTCAGCAGCAAGGCACAGCGGTCTGGATCAGAGAGCTCCAAGGGCAGGAGGGTTTGGGGTCTTTCATGGCTAGAGGCTGTCTCATCTATGGTTACATCTTATCTAGAGGTTAGGTGCAGTTTCACATACTATGTAAAATAGGCAGGCTCTAAATGGCTAAAAATATGCTAATTTGGGCTATATTTAAAACAATTGCATGTGTAAAAAATTTGAATTTGGTGCCAGCTAATGACTTTAGACTGCTATGAAGAAGTGAACAAAGGAGTCATGTTAGGCTAATACACAGAGGCCATCTTTGGCCCATTTACATAACAATATACAAATCTCCAATCTAAAGACAGTATGTCAGTTAATCTGTGCAGTGGAAAAGAATGACAGTTAAATAATCAGTTTTCCTCTTGCCTATATTTTTAACAAGCTGATAAGTTCTTCCTCGATTTCAGACTACAAGCAGAGAGAAATAAATGTCTAAATTTCGCAAGCCTTGTTTCTATCACCAAACTCAGTTAGCATTAGAAATCAGGGCATTTGTTAATTGTGTAACAAACTGATGTGTAAACTGAAGGATGATTTTGGATTTTGTCATTTTTATGTATTGTATACTCCATTCTGTTTTAAGCATTCTCTCAGTGGAGTGGAGGTTGTGGGTTGAGTTCTTGCTGCTAGCTGATTTTGGCAAACTGTCAACTCCTTAAAATATCCACAAAGTATCCTCACTATTGAGAACTCAGGAATGTTTCTAAAAACTGAAGTTTAAATGAAAACTCCCCAATCCAAGGTTTATTATTATTTCTTTTGGTAGATGGCTACTTAATTGTTCTTTTAAATTAAATTTATTGGGGTAACATTGTTTAATAAAATTATAAGGTTTCAGAGGGGCAACCAAAGTGGTGTAGATGATAAAGGCTCTGTTCATCCCTCTGGAGACCAAATCAAAGTTGTGACAGAAACAAGGAGCAAGCAGCAAGGAAAAATCACCTGGGATCTTGATGAACAAGCCATACAGCTAGGGAGAAATCCAAGAAAGCACCCTGCAACAGCAGGAGGTAGGACAGGGTGAGGACATGGGGCTGCCTGGTCTCGAGCAGCTGAGTGAGACCGAGGCTGCAGCAGATGCCTCTTAAAGGGGCCATGTCCACGAGCGGATTTTCACAGTGAACCTGCTTGCTCTGAGCACCAGTACTGATTGGGCTGCACACAGGAGGCACCAGGGACTTATAGGGAGACATTGTTGGAGTGAGGGCAGAGGGAGACTCGCTCTGCACAAAAGTGCCAGTAGTATCCATTGTTCCCGGTTGAGCCCTCCCCCATCTCAGTGTGTGGGCACAGCGCGGCCATTGCCGTGAGGTCATCAGACTGGATAACAGAGGTTGTTCCACCCAGAAGATTCCCTGAAACCCCGCCTACCCCAACTCATGGCCCTACCCACATCCAGGTTTATCCTCAGCGAATCAGGTGCTCCTGGCTGAGCAGTGCCTAGACTCACACTGGAGGCAGCTGGCCTCAGTTTCTGGCGTAGCCTTTTCAGGCAACTATAAGCACAGCATCTGTGGATTGCTTGCTGAATCTTAACAATCTTAACAGGTAGCCCTGGAGGGAGCAGAGGCTTGAGCTAAATTTGGCTTGTAGCTGAGCCCCTCTCAGGACTGTGCCACTGGACACTTACTTTACCAATCCACACTAATAAGACCGAGAGACATAGGAGCTTTGCTTGGTACATAGAAACAGACACAGAAAGGCAGCCAAAATGGGAAGACAAAGAAACAGAAACCATATGAGAGAACAGCAGAGAGAGATTCAGATATAACAGAGTCAAGTAATCTAACAGATGCAGAGTTCCAAACACTGGTTATAAAGATGCTCAATGAACTTTGGGTTAAATTCAGTGAGAACTTCAACAAAGAGATAAAAAATATAAAAATGGAAATGGAAATTATAAAAGGGAACCAGTCTGAAATGAAGAACACATCTGAGATGAGAAGTATATTAAATGGAATAAACGAAAGATAAACAGAGTGAATAAAGAAAAGGATCAAATGCCCTATCTAGAGGATGGGAAAGCCAAGGACACTCAATCAGAATGGCAAGAAGTAAGATGCCAAGACTATAAAAATAATTTAAGGAGCATATTGGACACTATTAAGGGTCCAAAAATCCGTCTGATTGGCGTAACTGAAGAAAATCAAGATGTTAAACAGCTGTTTGAAGAAATAATGATGGAAAACTTCCCTAACTTGGTGAAGGAAATAGACATAAAACCCCAGGAAGCTCAGAGAATTCCAAAAATCAGAGATTCAAAGAGGCCCACACCAAGACACATCATAATTAAAATGCCAAAGGTTAAATACAAAGAAAGAATATTAAAAGCAGTAAGAGAAAAACAGGTTACTTATAAGGGGACATGACTGGCAGCTGATTTCTCAAAAGAAACTATGCAGGACAGAAGGGCTTGGCAAAAAATATTCAACAGAATGAAGACCCAGGATCTACAACAAAGAATAATTTATCCAGCAAAACTATCATTTAGAGTTGAAGGACAGATAAAGAGCTTCCCAGACAAAAATAAGCTGAAGAAATTTATCACCACCAAGCCAGTATTACAGGAAATGGAGAGGCTTCTTTAAGAAGAAAAAAACATGTATCAAAAACAAGAATAAAGAATGGTAACAACTATATTTTCATCAATAAGTACCTCAAATGGAAGAGAATTAAGTGCTCCAACTAAAAGAGTAGATGAATAGAGAGAAAAACAAGACCCCTACATGTTGCCTATAAAAGGCTCACTTCAGATTTAAAGACACAGACTAAAAGGAAGGAGATGGAAAAACATATTGCTTTGATGGACCTAGAAGGTATTTAAGTCAGACAGAGAAAGATAAACACAATATGATTTCATTTAACATGCGAGTCTAAGGAATAAAAAGAACAAACTAATCAAAAACAGACTCACAAATATAGTGGACAATTTGGTGATGGACAGAGGGGAGGAGAGTTTGGGGGGCTGGGATAATGGGGTAAAGGGTTAAAGAAGTACAAATTTGTAGCTGACGGATGGACATGGGGATGGGGAGCACAGCATAGAGAATGCAATAAGAATGAATACGTTGGCTAGGTGGAGAGTCAGGGGAGAGAGGGAGCAATTGGAGGAGGGACCATTTTATGAACTATATAGATGTCTAACCAATGTACTGTATACTTGAAACTAATTTTAAAAAATTACATATGTTTCAAGTGTAATTCGATAATACATCATCTCTAAATTGCATTGTGTGTTCACCACCCAAAGTCAAATCAAATCAGCATTCATAGCTTTGGTGTATGCCCAGAGCTTTAAGCATATTTGTTTAAATATTCACATAAAACTTTAGGGTCGAAAGGTATAAATGATAATGTTAGGATAATTCCTTTGATTTATAGATGAAAGTAAGTGATGTCCAAAAGTCACAAAGCTAGATCAGAGCCAAAACAGAGTAAAAGTCAGGAGTCTTGAGTTCAAAATGTGTTCTTGAGTTCTATGCCATGTTACTACCTTATAAATCCTTCACAGCTGGTCTTTGACCATGAGAAGAATATATATAAGGTGAATAGTATGAGGCATAACATCTACATGTACTTTTAGAATGTTGATACTTGTCAGATCGGGCTTCATGTAATATATAAGTGAGTGAACAGTGATTCACCAATCATGACATCTGAACACTGTTAACACAAAACCTTACTATTTTCTTCTATTTTCTTTGTAAGAGTTAAACTCTTTCTCTTATCAAAGATATCATGAACCTGATTGCTGGATTTGACCAAAAGACCTAGAATTCTTTAATCTCAGATTGTTTTTAATTCTTAATTTATTTTTAATATGGATAGTTAATAACTGCAAATTCCTAAAGAAATGCCTTTACTGATTAAGACATTCCCTATGCGACAGAGTAGTAGTAAGAGGAAGTCTCTATTTGCTGAGTATTATCACCAACCAGACTCTATCACGATGTGTCAACAATCAGATCCTTCAATCTGGTCAAAGAAGCTTTTTTCCAATGTTGGGGGTTATCACATAAGGAATGAGAAAAGTCAAAGTGGTTCAGGGGGATTCATTATTCATGTTCTTAGAGGCTTTATTAAAATACTTCCAAAACTTTATAGAGATATAATTCCATCTTTTGATAATTAGGAATGTCAAAGACTTTCCACACATGTATGCAGTATAAAAAGCATCACTAGGCTAGTTTATAACCTATACATATTTATGCCGATTGATGAACCTGCCATTTTAAAGAAATGAAAATCAGTCAGAAATTATTTATACATAATACATAATACATAAATACATAAATACATAAATAAATAAATAAATAAATAAATAAATAAATAAATAAATAGAAATAATATATAATAAAAAGTTGAAATAATAGCCACATCAAACTTAAACTTCTTTATCTGAATATCTTTATCCAGAAGAAGAAAGAAGAAGAATGTGAAGAGGAGGAGGAGGGGGAGGAGGAGCAGAATAAAAATACAGTGAAGAGAACCCCGGACCAGGGAGCAAAAGATCTGAGTCTGGGTCCTACCTCCAGTGCTTACTAACTGTCCAAATCTGAATGTGCCAGTACCCTCTCAGAGCCTCCGTTTCTACCATTTTCCTCTCAGGGCTGCTGTAGGTGAGCATGCTTAGGAAATATAGTGCCCTGCGTCCAGTCATTTGGGGCAGTGTGACTGCTGTCCAGATTTGTCTGAGATGTTCTTTGCCTCAGGTTTTTGCATGTTTTGCATTCTGAGGAAATGATGAGTCTGGTCACACCAGATGAGTTTTCCCCAGTTGTGTTCCAAAGATGGCTGCCCTGCCTCATAAAGCCCCACCCTAAACAACAGTCTTTCATACATGAACATAATTAAACAAGCAAAAAACTCCATAGGCAATTTGGATACATAAATCAACTCCTTCCCTGACCTCTGCCCAGAGCTGGAAGCCACTGACTTTGATGAAGTCCACTTATGGTTAAGTGCAGCTGCAAGAGTGGAGAGTTAATTATCAAGAGTACTTTCCAGATAAAATAATTGATAAGATTCTAGGAGCTGTTGTTCAAAACACATTATAAGGTTGGAAGAATTCATAATAATAGCAAAAGTCTCCATTTATATAACAACTAATAGAATAAAAGTACAAAGGGTTAGTTTCATAATGTAACAAATGTACCATTTTTATTAAAATAACTTTTTCTAAATTACTGTGGCCATTTCTAATTAAAATTCTTTCAAATATACTTCATCTAATATATCGTATTCACCAAAAGCTTTAGAAGACTGTTGTTTGAATTTTTACTGCATGATTGTAGTTCTTAAAAATTCAGTAGGTCTAAGATACAATTCTGACCTTTCCTTAAAGCATACATATCATTTTCAAATGATCTGAGAAAAAACCCAAAGCTTAAGAAAGAAGAAAACTCTTTCTTGAATGAATGAAAGAGTTCTTTCTTTATTCAGTCAGGCAAAATTCATTTTTTACTTTTTGTAACCATTTCAGAAGTCTAGTTGATTTATTTGCTAGGGTTAGTGCAGTTTCACACATTTTGATATTACTTGTCTAAATTCAAGACAAAGGCAGAAAAAAGTTGAGTCTGGGCACAGATGTATCACACAGCATGAAATGAACCCCAGTAGAGTGACCTAGTCACCACAAGCAGCCAGCACATACCAAACTGGGAGCAATTAATCCATAATCCACCAACTAGATAGTCTAATTAAATAACTGTGGTTAATTACTAATTAGTATGTGACTTATGTAGATAGAAACACTTAGACTTGTCAGATGTGAAAAAGAACACTAAAAAAAAAATCAAAGTTCTGTCATTTCAATGATCTATTTAAAAATGATGCATCAGAGGTTTTTTTTGTCATCATTTGTCTAGCCGAAACACATATTGAAGAACTTGTTTTATCTTTCTAAAACTGATGTCCTCACTCTATTTAAGTAATAATGTTACTTTTGATGCATGAAAGGCTATAAACTCTAAAATGATATTTTATTTTGAAGTGTGTAAATGGGGAGTATATTTACTATTATCCATTTAAATCCCAACATATTTGAAATATATGTTACTAATCAGCTGGAGACGTTTGATTATCACTTCTTACATGTTTATTTGTTGCATACTAGAAGGCTCTGGTTTCAACCAAAAAAAAATCTCTCTATTTAGCCAATCCAGTGACAAACATTCAGAATGTACAGATCTACTCTCCATGTGATTCACTGTCCTTTGCGGCTAAGAGGGAGCAAGTGGGATCCAAGATATGCGTTTGGAAATTATATAAGATTTGCTTCCACAACTGTGAGATTTGAGAGGGTTTTTTTTTTTTTTGGTTTTTTTTTTTTTTTGGCATCCAAAGGAAAAAATACCATCTGTCTTCTCATTAAAAAAGAAGAAAAAGAAAAGCTTGACATGGCATTGATGCCAACCTTTACTTTCAATTATTTATCATCTAAAAAACACACACACACACATTAGAGGTTTCATGAATAATGCTTTCTCCTGTTGTGAAAAGTGTAGGCGAAAAGAAAATACTACACATGGGCAGATGACATTAATGCCCATTTTTACTAAATACTATTTTTCATAACCTTGCCAAATAATCTAACTAAATACCTTTCCTGTCTGCTTGGTGATAGTGACACGTTTGCTGCCTTAAAACAAGAACCCACAAACAAAAGATAAACTCTAAAATCACGATGCATTTGTCTGAAAGGAGGCTTAAGGATGGAGGACCTATTGCATAATTTATCAATGTGTGGCCCAAATAACATCAGAATCACCAAGGATGCCTGTGTAAAATGCACTTCCCTGGGTCTCACTCCACATATCAGAATCTGCATTTTTGACAGGCTCTCCCAAGTGATATTGATACAGCCTAAATTATGAGGGCAATTTGTGGTGGTCTCCCTCCAGAGAAAAAGATGGTGGTTGACATTCCTCTGATCCACTCGCCTTCAGACATTTTGCTCACCATTCATCTCCACCATCATCCCCATTAGCTCTGAGGAGAAGAAAGGAAACTGATCTCAGCTCTGGCTAAAGAGGAAAGGGAGGAAGCGTGGTAAGAAATTAGGGTAAGAAATTAACTGTCAAATCGTGTTTTGTTTTCTATTTAGTTTAAAATACTCACTGATTGAAATGTAGAATAAGGTAATGAAAGCCCTAGAGGGAACAAAAAATTGGATATTCTAAAAATGGTCATTAAGTTAGGTGGAAGAAAGCTGAAGAGGGAAGAGGAAAAGGGGGACCATTTCTAGGGCGGGGACAGAGAAAAAGAGGGAGTTGTGCTGTAACCAGGGAGGGTCCTGCTCCCACCTGGGAAATGATCTTAGTGAATCCTAATAATAGATTTGGGGGAGATTGATGCTATAAGAAATTACCCACAATAGTTTGGGACCAGGAGGAAATTACTTCACGCAGTGACTGGGGCTGGCTGGACATTTGACTGCCTTCTAAGATAAAGGAAAGAAGCAAGAAATACTACCGAACAGTGGTAGTGGAGAAGCAGAGGTGGCCAGATGTAGTGGTCATCAGAAAGCCAAGTGGGCTCTAGGAGAAGAGGAACCCAGCCTACAAACAACAGAAGGGAGTTGGGACAAGGGGGCTGGTGCTATCAATCTAGTTACTGGTAGGGGGACCCACAGGTTAAGGGTTCATTAATATTTTTGTTCATTGCTGTTTTTGAAGGAATGGAGATTGTAACTTTGTAGTAGGTATTTCCAAGCCTAGTAGGCATCTGTATTTAAACCTGTCCCACCCCCAACCCGCAAAAAAAAACAAAAACAAAAAACAAAAAAAACCCTCTCCAGATTTTTTAAAACCCCATTATATCTAAATAAGTTGTAATTTTATTGGAGCTGTGTGTGTGTGTGTGTGTGTGTGTGCATGTGTGTGTTGTTGTTATTGTTTCTTTTTATAAAGCAAATAGACCTCTGTTATAATGCATATTTTACAGAATATTGGAGGTTAACTGAGGAACACACCACTACTTATTTTATTGTTTCTATGACAAAAAATTCATTCTTAGTTCCAAAGAAGTAATTTAAAAACAAAATTTTGAATCAGTACATATGGGTACATAGAGATTTCCTGTACAACTAAATTCAGGCAACTTAGAGCTCCTACAACGATATCTTTGGTACAAATGTTTAGCCACAGTGCCCTCTCATGGTTTCAACACACAGAGACAAAAAAAAAAAAAAAATCCACTGAAAAATGCTTTTCCATATTACGAGATGAATGTATGTATTTAAGTCTCAGAACCATACAACTCAATAATTTTATACCTAGGATATAATAGAAAATATCATTTGAATTTATTACATAGTCAAACTTCAACTGTTCACTTGATCATAACACAAAAGAAATACGTTCTTTTAGGAATCAATTAATTGAGGCCTTCCTTGGTTTGGTTATTTTTTAAAGACGTCAGCATGGATACAATAATGAGTGATTTAAGACAGTCATTTTTTCTGATTTGAATTTTTAAATGTTTTTTGAAATACAGCTTCCCCTTTTTAGATGATGCACTCTTCCTGGACAGGTCTTGTAGCTAGTAACAGTAATAAAAACCAGAGGGAAAGTTTTTTTGTTTTTTTTTTTTTAAATGTTAACTGCATCATCTGTATCTGAAATCTCAAATCTCTAATTTATACATTATTACTGAAGTCACCCAATTTTTTTTTGAACTGAGTTTCTCAGGTTTTTCAGAAGCCTCTCAACAAATAAAACCTCCAAAATGAAGTTAATAATAGGAATTATGACACCTTTTTTGCTGTTCTCAGGCTGGATGCAAGGTAATTTACTTTAAGCTTAATTAAATTATATTATTTATCACAATATTTCACAGAACATGAGGGGAAAACACAACGCGACAAATAGAGTTTCTAAAGAAAGATCAGAATAATAAGGAGAACAAAGAAAATGAGGAAAGAAAAAAGGGCCAACATAAAAGCACAACATTAAAGGAAAAAAATAGTAGTAACCAAGAAATGGAAATACCAGTATCTATTTTCCTTGTTATATCTAGGGGATTAACCATAAAGTTTAGAAGGGTACACAACCCATGGAATTGGACAGTGTAACATAGTTTTTTATTATACACAGAGCTACTTATACTTATGAGCTAATAAAAGGTTGGGAAGTTGGCTATAATATAGTACAGTTTTTTCAAAGTACTATCCTAGAAACAGCAGTACCAACATCACCTGGAAACTTGCTGGAAATTCTGAGTCCTCATTCCAGACCTTCTGAATCAGAATATCTGGGTCTTTACTAGTTAGTGCTCCAGGTGATCCTGATGCACACTAAAGTTTGAGACCCACTGTTACAGCAGCTCAAACACTGACCTTACTTGGAGGCAGAAAACCTGGATTTAAATTCTGTGAGGATTCTGAGCAGCCTGATCTTAGGTACCTGTTTCCTTGTCTTTGAAAAGAAGACCATAATACCTACCTGACTCAGGTAGCGAGCTCCTGGCTATCAGAGGACCCCAGTTCAATCTTAGCAATTAACTTACTCTGAGCTCTTAATGCCAAGATGCCTCAACTACAAAATATGGAGGGTTGTCTGAATAGCTCTCAACTTTCTGCTGACGTCTACACACCAGAAGGAAACAATATACTCCCATTAGTATCAGAGGTTCACTAACAGCGGTCCCCCAACCATTTTGGCACCAAGGACCGGTGCTCCTATGAGAGTCTAATGCCTAATGATCTGAGGTGGAGCTGAGGCAGTGATGCTAGCACTGGGGAGAGGCCGAAAATACAGAGGAAGCTTTGCTTACCCACCTCTCGCTTCCTGCTGTGTGGCCTGGGGGTTTGGGACCCCTGCACTAGAACATTACATCAGGCTGCAGGTGAGAATTAAAGGTAGATTGTCTATTTGAAAAATTCCCAGAGAAACTCTAATATATCCTAGAGCCCAAGATGGACTAGAAGTCCTAGACAGAGCAATTGGTCAAGAGAAAGAAATAAAAGCCATTCAAATTAGGAACGAATAAGACAAATTGTCACTTTTTGCACATGACATGATTCTTTATATAGAAAACCCTAAAGACTCCACCAAAAAGCTATTGGAAACAATAAACAAATACAGTAAAGTTTCAAGATATAAAATCAACTTATAAAAATTCATTGCATTTCTATATGTTAAAAATTTCAGAAAAAAGAAATTAAAAATAATTCCCTTTGCAATTGAAAAAAAATTAAAATATCTAGGAATAAACTTAACAAAGGATGTGAAGGACCTATACACTGGAAACTACAAGACATTACTAAAATAAATTGAAGAAGACACAAAGAAATGGAAAGATATTCTATGTTTATGGACTGGAAGAATCAACATAATTAAAACAGCCAAAATACCAAAAGCAATGCACAGATTTAATGCAATCCCCATCAAAATCTCAGTGGCATTTTTTTCAAGAAATAGAACTAAAAAAAAAAAAAAACATCAGATTTGTATGGAATCGCAAAAGACCCCAACTAGCCAAAACAATCCTGAGAAAAAAATAACATAGCCAGAGGTATCACACTTCCTGACTTCATACTATACTACCAAGTGACAACAATCAGAACACCATGGTATTGTGAGAAAAACAGACACAAAGACTAATGGAAGAGAATTGAGAGCCCAGAAATAAACCCACATAAATATGGGCAAATAATTTTCAATAAAGGAGCCAAAAACATACAATGGAGAAAGAAAGCCTTTTCCATAAATGGTGCTGGGAAAATTGGAAAGCCACCTGCAAAAGAATGAAACTGGACTGCTATTTGTCACCCTACACAAAAATTAACTCAAAGTGGATCAAAAACCTAAATATAAGACCTGAAAAAACAAAAAATATAGAAGAAAACAAAGGTACTATTCTTATGGACTTTGGTCTTAGAGAAGATTTTATGAATTTGACCTCAAAGGCAAGGGAAATAAAAGTGAAAATAAATGAATGGGATTACATGAAACTAAAAAGCTTCTGCACAGCAAAAGAAAACATAGACAAATCCAAAAGGCAAAGTACCAAATGAGAGGAGATATTTATATACATCTTCGATAAGGGTTTAATATCCAAATTATATAAAGAACTCATACAACTCAACAACAACAACAACAACAACAAAACAGTCCAATTAATAAATGGGCAGAGGACCTGAACAGATACTTCTCCCAAGAAGACATACAAATAGCTAGCAGGTATATGAAAAGATGCTCAACTTCACTAGCTATTAGGGAAATGTAAATCAAAATCACAATGAGATAGCACCTCACTCCTATCTGAATGGCTATTATCAACAAGACAAGTAATAACAAGTGTTGGAGAGGTTGTGAGGGAAAAGGAACCCTCATATATGGCCGATAGGAGTGTAAATTGGTACAGCCACTATGGAAAACAATATGGAAGTTCCTCAAAAAATTAAGACTAGAATTACCATATGACTCAGCAATCCCTCTTCTGGGTATCAACCCTCCAAATTTGAAAATTTGAAAATATTTATCTATAAAGATAGTTGTACCCACATGTTTGTTACAGCATTATTCATGGTGCCCAAGACATGGAAACAAACGAAATGTTCTTCAATACATGATTGGATAAAGAATATATGGTGTGTGTGCGTGTATATATATGAAATATTACTCAGCCAGAAGAAAAGATAAACTACTGTCATTTTTGACAACATGAATAGATCTTGAGATTATCATGCTAAGCAAAATAAATCAAATGGAAAAAAGAACCATATGATTTCACTCACGTGGGACATAAAACTAAAAGCAACAAATGAACAAGCCATGACAAACAAAAAAAACAAAAACTCATAGACACAGACAATAGTTTAGTGGTTACCAAAGAGAAAGGGAGGTGGGGGAAGAAGAAAAGGGTAAAGGGGATTATATATATGGTGATGGAAGATTTGACTTTGGGTGGTGAACATACAATGCAACATACAGATGATGTATTATAGAGCTGTACATTTAAAATCTATATAATTTTATTAACCAATGTCTCCCCAATAAATTAAATAATTTTTTTGAAAAAGATGGGCTGTAATGTCACTATCATTTTTCAACATCACCACCATAGGTAGAACCTTCTAGCCATGGTATCTGGTCTATCTAGTCTCTGAGCCAACTGATCGGTAGTCAGTGTGCCAATACTATTACTACTACAATCACCAAACCATCTCCAACGTCACCACTTCTGCTCTTACCACTACTCACTGCTACTACTTACTAGTCCTATTGTTACTATTATTTGCTTGAGTGCTCATTATGTAATGAGCACCGTGCTAAGTATAGTGGTTACAATATTTCGGTCTATAAAGCCAAGTGTGCAAAATATCACTTTATTTTCTCTGTAATAGAAATTTCCACCTCTAACTGGCCAGCAGAAACTTTGTGTTAGTCATGATAAACTCAGTTTTTTAGTGGCCTGGGTCAATAGTCTTCTGTCTGTCTTGCTCATCTTCTCGACATCTCCTTCTTCTCATCTCAACCCCTGTATCTCCTGATCTAGATATGAACATGCTGAGAGAACATGTCCATACCACTCTCAGTAGCAAAGGGGAAACTGAATCTGTTATTCTCTACATCACAGAGTCCTCACTGCAAAGGTATAGGTTGCCTTGGTCTATCAACCTGCAGTCATTTCTGCTCTATTGCTCCTATTCAGTGGGGATGGAGGAGCTTCTGAATATGGTTTCACATGATGAGCAAGACTTTCCTTCTCCAAGGTCCTCAAGCATACCTGAAGTGACTAATATTCTCCTGTGCAATTCTGCTGCAAAGCTTATTAGCTTTAACACTCATTCTTGGGGATTGTCATCAATAGGTGTCTTACTTCCAGTGATGGTTAATTGTATGGGTCAACCTGGCTAAGTTATAGTACGTATTAATTCAAACAGCAATCTAGTTATTGTTGTAAAGGTATTTTGTAGCTGTGGTTAACATCTACAATCAGTTGACTTTAAATAAAGGACATTGGTCTCAATAATGTGTGTGAGCCTGATCTCACTCATCAAAAGGCCTTAAAAGCAAAATTGAGGTTTCCCTGAGGAAGAATAAATTCTACTTTATGACAACAGCAACAGCTCCTGCATAAGAGTTTCCAGCCTGCTAGCTGACTCTACAGATTTCAAACTTGCCAGTCCCCACAATCACGTAAGCCAGTTCCATGATTAGTTTTATGCACACACACACACACACACACACACACACACACACACGTATATGTATAATGTATGTATGTACATACATATACACACACGTACATGCACACACACACATACATTCTTACATATTTTTTATATTTATACATTTTTTCCACCCCCACTGATTCTGGTTCTATGAAGAACTCTGATATATTTCCACTGCTACTCCTTCCTTCTTCAAGCCAAAGAATTTTTATCTTAATATTTAAAAATAGTATCCTATGACATATAAATCATTAATTGATTCAGTCCCAATTACCACTCTATAAGATAAATATTATTATCCTCATTTTGCAGAAAAGAAAATGCAGGATCGGAGAGTGGGAACAGTTTGCTAAAGGTCCTTTTGCAAGCAAGTAGTTAAGCAGATATTGGCTAATCTCCAAATCACTGGCCTTGCCCATTAGCTAATACTCTCTAAAATTAGTCTTTCTAATGGCAGGTGCTTGGCATATGTGATAGTTAATTTTATGTGTCAAATTGGCTGGATCATGGGGTGGCCAGATTAAACATTTCAGATATGTCTGTGAGGTTGTTTCCAGCATCTGAATCAGTGGACTAAGTAAAGCCAATGGCCCTCTCCAACATGTGTGGGCACCATCCAAACCTTTGAATCTCTGAATAGAAAACAAAGGTGAAGAAAAGTAAAATTTGCTCTTCCAACCTGCCTACTGAGCTGTGACATCAGTCTTCTTCTATCCTTGGACTAGAACTTGTGCCATCAGCTCTCTTGGATCTCGGGCCATTGAACTAGAACTGGAACTTACACCACCAGCTCTCCTGGGTCTCTAGCTTACAGAACTTCTCAGCCTCATAATTACATGAGACAATTCCTTATAAGGAATCTCATTTTATCTGTATATCTATAGCTATATAGGTATGTTTTTCTTTTACATATTTTACATATCATTTATATATTTTCATATATAGGTAGATATAGATAAAAATATAGATATAAATATAGAGATCCTATTGGTTTTGTTTCTTTGGACAACCCTGACTAATACAGCATACCTACATGCTAACGCATTTGCAATGACACCAGGGCACTCACAGACACTCTTACACAACTTTCCTATTCGACTCTGCTTGTGATCAGTCAGTTTCTAGACTTCGCCTTTGCTTTCTAATGCATTTCAATTCTTTTGCTGACCCTGGAGATCTAGACTAACAGCTGTACTCTTGACTGGAGCCCTGACAACCTTTCCAGTCCTTACCTTCCTCTCTGCCAACATCTGGATGACTCTGTCTCTGTAATTCCCAAGCAGCAACTTAAGTCCTCTGCCTTAAGGCAGAACTACCATCCTGTCTGCAAAATGATCTGTGCATTGCACCAGCTGTGATGGATTTTTGCTGTGGATTTTATCTTACCTAATTGATTCCACAATCCTTTAAACACCAACCTGAATGCTAAACCCTGTGGCCCAACAGCCAGCCCCACCACTAATAAGAGTACAGTCTCCTTGGCTCCCTCTCTTGCCACATGAGGTTGAGGGAAACACAAGTATCACTGAATCTGCTATACATTAGAGTGGGTGTGAACATGGACTTTGGGTGCAGGTGGAAAAGGATTCAGGTCTGGACTCCACCACTTACAGGTTCCATGTAGGTGTTCTTATTTTTAAAACTTGAACACAATGCAGTGTGTATGTGTATGGGGGGGGCACTGTTGAATTGTAACCTGAAACATTGGAATTCATTAACCAATGTCACCATAATAAAAATGAAGAGAGAGAGAGAATAAAAACTAAAATAAAACTTGATGGGAATGGGAAAAATGAGGAAGATGAAGAAGAAAGAATGAAAAAAGCATCTTTAACAAAGAAGTTGATAACTAGTCCCAACTAAATGAGAAGTACTCTGAACTTTATGGATAGAGTATATATTGAGAGTAGGAAGTGGTTATCTTCAAGTAGAAACACAGAAACTCAAAGGTAAAAGAATATCTTCACTCCATTTCATACTCAGTTCTCTGTCCTTATTCTGCTTCCGCCAAAAAAGAAGAGGAAGAGGAGGAGGAAGAGGAGAAAGAAAGAAAAGTTAAACTAACTAAATTAAAACTAAAACAAAGGGGTCTCTATGCATCATTTCTCCTGTTCTTATAACTATTTTCATTGGAAAATATGGGAAGAGAAATCCCAGAAAATCTCTTATCCAGGAGTATGAATCTTAATGATTGAGCATGCAGGCTTTGAAGTCAAGTGTATCGTGGTCCTGTCACACTTCTACCATTTTCCAGCTTACCTAATTTCTCTGGGCCTCCCAAGGTTAATATAGTAGTTACAAGATTTTGTAGAAAGTAACAGAAACCCAAATCAAATTGCTTCAATGGAAAGAGAATTTACTGACTCAAGGCATCTAAAGAAAGGTTGAACAAATGAGTCATGAGAAGTCAGAGACAGAGCTGTTTCAAGAACAACTGTAACTACAGACACCGGCAGTGTGTGTGTGTGTGTGTGTGTGTGTGTGTGTGTGTGTTTCTGACTCTAGTATCCGCTCTCTCTGCATTGTCAATTTAATTTTATCTCACTAAAACCAACAAATACAGTCAGTGAAGCCCCAGATACTAGAGAAGTCCCAAGTTTAAAATTTTCTGGTGAAGCACTCCAATTAGCTAAGTTTGGTCAAGTGCCCACCTCCATTCCAATCAAACATGACCAATGGGATATGGTTAAATAAGAACCTGGTTGCTCCTATAGTAACTACATAGACAGTAGAAGACAGGACAAAGGAAAAGATGATGTTTGGCAAAAAAAAAAAAAATCTTATAGATATTCACTTAATTGGTACTTTTAAACCACTTAAATATTTATAAAAAAAAATTTAATGTTTCGGTAAAAATGAGTACATTAAACTTATGTGAAAATAGATCTAAAACTGTATAGAATACAATCTCAACTTCAGCAAGCGTAATATATACTAAAATCACTGTAAGAAAATGCATTAAGTCTATGGCCATGCCACCCTGAGCAAGCCCAATCCCGTCTGATCTTGGAAGCTAAGCAGGGTTGGACCTGGTTAGTACTTGGATGGGAGACCACCTAGGAAGACCAGGTGCTGAAGGCATAAAAAATAAAAAATAAAGGATTGTAAACTGACAAGGTCCTTGCAATCTGTGAGTTCAACCAAGGGTTGCCTTGCCTAAAAAAATAAAAAATAAAAAAAATAAAATGCATTAAAATATTAATAGTATTTATCATGTGTAACAGAATTATGGATAATTTTCACTTTCTTAAAAATGTTTTATTGTACTATATTTTTTCTAAAATAAGATTGTACCACTTTTGTAATCAGAGGAAAAATAAAAGGTTTCAGCTGTTTTAATATCATCTCTATTTGTTTCAGATTAAATCTTGCAGTACCTAGGACTCAGGTTCATACCTAAGTTTATAACCCAAGGAACAACTCTAGAGACTGAGAAAAACCTTTTATAAAGTTTCTTTTGACTTCCATAGAAACTGCGAAAGTTTCGTAGTGAACATAGAGATAGAGCTACAAGAGAGTTTTCAGAGATGACCTGTTAAAATCACACAGATAGTTAATTTTTATCACCTGGCTATTTATCATATTAAAAATCATTATTTCAAAGATGCTTGAGTTGTTAATTGTTTATTTTTTTTATGGCCTGTGACTTCTGATCATTCCGTATTCTGCACATCACACAAAGTCCAGCATCAGTAGCTGGTATGGGCTAATGAGAAGACTACTGGTGATGCTTTCATGTTTGAAAGTTATTCCAGCTCTTCAAAGAGAATGGCTAAATATTTCCAATTTATCTGGTAACAGAGATGTCAGTTTCTGTGTAAACACTAAGGCACCTAAAAAGGCCTTTAGATGTTACCAGGCTTTGCAGAACCTATCTAGTAGGGGATGGGGAGGGACTTCACAGACTTCAGAGTCAAAGATGAGTTTAAAGGCCAATTTTGTAAGCTATGTGACCTTCATTCAGCAAATTCCTTAATTTCTGAAGCCTCAATCTCCTATAATAAAGTTATATGTATGCTTCTAACATGCAACAGGATTGCTATATGGATTCAATCAGATAATACTTGTGATATACCCATGATGGGCTTGCACACAGTAGGCTCTCATCAAAAGTCCTTTTTCTCCTTTGATCCCTATCCTAACTCCTCTTTTTCTCTCCTCTCCTCATTCCAACAAAGGTCATTGTCTATCAATCATAATGTGTGAGATAAGTAAATGTAAAATGTGATTTCCCTTGAGCATATATATTCACTATAAAAATAGAAAAACTTAGAAGTCTTTAAATTCAATGAAAAGAAAATGTAGCTTTAAAATTCAATACTACATGAAAACTAAAGGAAAATATGAAATGTCTGGACAATGTAGCTATTGCTAAAGTCCAAAATCTTGGACTACTGTTTTGTTGTTCTTTATTTGTATGTTTGTTTTGCTTTCCAATCTCTGGACCTCCAAAAGAATAAAACTTAGTGATTATACAAAAGTTATTCTATAGAAAGAATTTTTGTACATCACTAAATTCTAAGTGTAAATTGACCTAGTAAGCTTTTATGTTGTTATAATAAGGAATAAGAAGGATGAAGATATATGAAGTCATGTTGAATCACAATATTCTACTGTAACAAAATATTTTGAGGGAGGTCTATTATTAATGAACATGCCTCCATTCCTCAAAGATACAGCTCATTATTTGATCCTGATTAGAGAAAGAACAAAAATAATAATGTTTCTTGACCTTTGTTAAACCATGGGACCTTTGACAATACAATGATCTCTATCCTGAGGGGGAAAAATGCATTTATGAAATTTTGCATTTTTTTATTTCAAGGAGTTAACCCCATCCAGAAGACATTCATAGGCCTGCCAGTAGACTCAGGTTGGTCTCTGACTTAGCAAGATTTAGAATACCTAAATATTCTATATTAATATCTCCATTATCATAACATTCTCACAATAAAACATTCTTATGACAAAACTAGAGTTTTAAAAGAAAAAAATTCTTAACTACAGGTATTTTTAAAGAATTTCATATATGTAATAATATATATGCTCTGTGAGACAGATACATAGTGACTTAATTTTTATTTCTCTTCCATTCTCTCCCCACAGTTTACACCCCTTCCATCTTCTCAAGGACTCTCCACTCAAGATCCTGAACCCTAACACAGGGTCCTGGTGCACATATGTGTTTCCAATTGTTGGGTTTAGGAAAACAGCTTACATTTGCTTTATCTGTCCCTTGAAAGTTAAGGATTTGTTTAATTGAGCTAAGGTATATAGTATAACAATAGATATTACAATATCTATTTTATAGATGTATAATATCTTACAGCTAGGAAGTGGCTGAGTTGGAATTTCATTCTGACACAAAGGCTACAGTTTAACTGATGACCCATAGTTTTATTTGAATGTCTTTACTTCAGAAAGATAAAAAAAAAAAAAAAAAGACTCTAAGCCTAAATGCCACTATCTCTGTGATCCTTTCTCTGCCTACATAGCCAGAGATTGTGTCTCTTTTCAATAACTTTTATCACATTCTTTGTCTGAAGCAATTAACAGTTATTCTACACTGTTTTCTATTGTTATTCATTCAACAAACATTTACTGAATATCTACCCTGTGCCTCAAGAACTGGACCCTGGAGAAAGATCAGTGAACAAGATACAGTCCCTGATCTCAAATCTCTTAAGTTTAGAGATGGAAAGGGATAAAAAGATCATTGTAATCAGTTGTGGGAAGTAAGTAGGGAGGTAGGAATAAAAGTCTTTGAGAGCACCTAAGGGATCAAAAATGGCCTCTTGGAGGAAGTATGTAACTGACAGATGAGTAGAACAAAGCCAGAGAAAAGGAAGGGAAACAGATACAGATGATGGGAAGTTAACATAACTCAGGCAGGAAGGAGAATGGGGGCTTGGGCCAGATCTGGAGACCTGCAGACCTGGGATAGCACAGACAACTGGCACATTGTCCACATCTCAGAGTTCAGAATATAAGTCAAAGGATGGGTGTATTATAAATAAGCCTGAAGATGCAGTCAGAAGCTGGATTATCAAAGGTGTTGTTAGTCATATAAACTAGTTCATACTGAAGTACATGAAGAGTAATGAATTTTAAGATGATAACTAACATGTTCAGACTTGCATTTCATTAGGTTCTCTTTTGCTTCATTGTGGGAAAATGGACTGCAAAGACAGCCTGGAAACAGGGAGACTAGTCTGGAGGCTCCAGCAGTAATTCAAATGAGAAATGAAGATGGCCTGATCTTCAGCAATGGAATGGAGAACAAAATAAGAAGACAAAATGATTCTCTCGCTCTCGTGCTCTCGCTCTCTCTCTCTCTCTTTCTCTCTCTCTCTCCCCCTCTCTCATCTTGTGCATAAATAATAATAATTGACATTTATGAGTGCTTACTATGTAATAACTTCTCCTAAATGGATTGTATTTGACTCATACTCAAAACAAGTCAATTCCTTGTTATGCAGGTAAGGAAACAGGTTCAGGTATTAACTTGGCCAAGATTCTCGAGATCAGCAGTCATCTTATTTATTATATATGTGTGTATATATACATTAAATTTTGTCTAAGTATTACACATAGCTCAATAAATATTTGTGGATTGGTTATTACAATTATTCACCAGCAGAACAAAGTTTCTTAGAAAGAGATAACTCTCCAACTCCCAAAGTGCTCAAGCAGGGACCTTGTGATGACTTTTCAAGCATACTCTGCAACAAAATCCTATATTTTGTGAAAGTTAGATCCAGAAAATCCTAAGGCCCCTAATAACACTAACATTCCTTCGACTTTATGATTTAGTGAATTTGAAAGATGCACAACCTGTTAATTAATAGAATAGTATAGTTTGCAAGGTTCTCCATCAATAAGAAATTCATCACTAATCTCATCCACACTTACAGTCACCTATTCTCCCTGACTACTATTTCTGACACCCTCTTTCAGTGCTTATGTGACTGGACAAAAAGAAATACCAACTTATGTGTAGTAAGGCACTTTAATCACACACATTCTCAAAGTGTAATATAGAGAAATAGACATTTTATTAAATCCCTATTAGGTCCATTTTAATATCCTAAAATACTAAGCATGTAATAATATGCTAATTTTCATGGACAATGTAGCATTTTAGGGTGGAATATATTCTGAGAAAAGGTTGAAAATCTTTCAACTCAGGGGACTATTCCTTTATTACTTTTCTGCTATTAACTTGATCTGGGAATTTAAATAAGTTCCTTAAGTCTCTCTCAGCTTCATTTGTAAAATAAGGAATAATACTTAACAACTACCTCACAGGGATATATTGAAAAATAATGAGGTAATATAGACAAGCAAGATGCTTTGAGATCTTTGGATCAAAAATCCAGCACATTAAATCCTAATTAATTTTAATGATTTAAAAATGCACACAAATCCTATTAATGTATACATTTCAGAGAAACTGACTGTTATATTATAAACTATATACAAACTTGCATGGTATAAGACATAAAAGCCTTTAAATACAAGATCATTTTCTAAATGTTCTCTCGGATTAAAAGCTGTAGTGCTAAATTTCACCTTCTTCTGAAACTCCAGAGGATAGTGAAATATCTCATGATAGCATTTTAAAAAGAAGTGTGGAGTTACCTTGAAGTCATTTTTGGATAATAAAATGGTTTAAAGTCTAATTTCTGAAACTGCAAAAAAAAAAAAAAAAAAAAAGACATCAGATTGGCTTGACCCTGAACACCTATATCCGTGTACAGCTCTCGCGTGGGTGTAGAACAGGCAGAAGATTAACAGCTGCCAGGAATGCTGGGGCTGTAGACTGCGGGATGATGACCCGTTGCTCTAACATCCTCCATTCTCAGAATGGCCTTTAAGAGGATTTTCCCCTCAATCAATTTCCTGATAATTATTATTTCCTAAGGTAGATCAGCTTCCACATTAAAAAATGTTAGCCTTGATTTATGTCCTACTTTAAATCTTACCGAAGGGCCTGTTTCCCATTTTGGAGATAGAGCCTAAAATGCTATCTGAGAGAAAGTACATAATACAATCATCATTTCATTCAAACATATTGCATTTCAGGTATACAGAAATAACACAGAAATAAAAATCTATTTCATTAGGTGTCGAGAAATGCCACTGTTCTTGAAGATAAGATTTTAAGATCTAAGCTCCTGAAAGGTTAATTATTCCATATTGTTGTTTGAATATGAAATCTTAGGCGAAAAGGAAAATAACAACAATAGTTATTAATTATATTATGTTAATAAAATTAATGTATTCTTATTAATACATTAATATTATTATTTAATAATAATAGTTATTATAATTTGTGGAATGGAGGGACAGATTCTACAGAGCTAGAACTCCCTAAAAAGAGCTTTGATATTTTAGAAGGCTTAAACAGCTAAGAATTCCCTAACAGAGAGAATTGTCCAGAAAAATAAATATTTTCGAATTAATGGATATCATCAATCTGACTGGAATCATGTTAACTCACAGCAGAAATCTCTAACACCCAAATGTTAAGCTACTTTCACAAATATCAACCAGTCCTTGAAAAAGAAGAGAAAAACCAGCCGTGGGTAGAATAAACTGTAGGAAAGAGGGTAACATTGCAGTTAAAAGAAAATGTAGCAATAGAGAGATTCTAGGTCTTACACTGTGAAACCAAAACTATATTTCAAATACAAATGAGTTATCAGAAAAACATTACTGTAAAACTGCCTGGCAGCATAAATCTCATTCTGGTAAGTTCTGAATCGAGAGCAGTGACTAGGAAGCAATGGATAATGTAAACATATGTCTAAGAGTAACGCATTCTAAAAACCTGTCCCAGAACTATGAAAATAAAGTTGGAAGGAATAAAGTTTTGCCCATTTGTAAATAAATTTATTTTTAACACATTTTATGAGGACTAAATAATAAAAAATTAGATTGTGACATGAGCTATTGTATTAGCACTTGGAGAAGGGTCAGTAAACACCCCACACTGGTGCCCCTCCTTTCCTTAGTTATACTGCCTATTGAAAAATGATACTGTTTTCCACTGAGCATGGAGAGTGTCTTAGAATTTTCTTTAAATCACTGGCCCCATGTAGTCACTACCTAGCAACTGGAGTTGGATTCTGAGGTGCTATCTAATTCCCACCTTAAACTTAGAAACTTATATGAAAAAAAAAGTTGCTTATAATTAAAAAGCAGTGGTTTCATTATGTGTTACATTTAGCAAACATTTAAATACACATTTGTAATAGTTTTGAAAAATTGCTTTGAAAAAATTGTTTTGAAAATCATTCAGAGCAAACTCAAAATGACTTCCCAACCTATGCCCCATGCAATTCCCATTGGTAACCATTGTTAAATATTTGGTGCAATTTGTTCTGGAATTTTCTGATGCACTATAATCTATCATATATCCACAAGCCTAAATGTTTTTGTTCTAATTTACAGCAATTTAACAACAGTTTTCCTTAAAAAAAAAAAAAGTGAAACATTACCATATTAATGTAGTAATAATTTATGACACTGACAAATTTCAGTCATTAAAATTTGAAAATGCATCATATATATGTATTTTAATAAACTAAAGCTTACATTCTTCTACCTTTTGTGAGAACTACTTCTAAACCAAGTGTTAAATAACACAAACAAATATCCAGATCCCAATTTTGCAGATGCTGCCAGGCATTTAACATATATTTATAAATCTATAGATAAATCTTAGGGCCCTTTCTGTGACGATCTATTGCCACACAGTATCTTATTTTATTCTTTTATTAGAAGATATCTTTCTATTACAATGTTTCAAATGTTCATGTTTTCCGTAGGTAGCACTAATGTCTTTCCTGAGGCTTGGCCTAAGATTCTAAAGAAATTTCAACCAAAAATGAGTATGTTATTTTAGTTAGTGCAAAATTAGAATATGGTAACGATATCCTGACAAATTGAAATTGGTGGTTTTCTATGATTAATTGCAGGTATTAAATAGAGTTGAAAATAAGATTCCACCCCGTCTTCAAACGCTCATGTGTTTTCCTGCCAAATATAGAAATGAATATTAATATTTAACTTCCTGGAGGAGGCCAAGAAAGATATAACTTGCAGATATGACAGAGCTCAAAAATGGATAACACTGAATCATCAGAACAGCATGTAGGCTGATAAATAGACTCATTTCTTTAAAGAGATGAATATGAACACTGACCCTAACTTTACAAAAGAAGAAAGGTATAAAGCCAATAAGCATACGAAAAAATTCTAATTCACTAGTATCTAAACAAGACAAATTAAAATAAGACTCATTTTTTTTTCCATTGAATTATTTCTTAAACCCGCCTAGGGCACACACACAACACCTCCAAGGACAAACCAAATACAAAACACAGGGGTGACATCAGCAAGATAGCAGGGTGGGGAGCTCTGAACCCCCCTTGCTTCCACAAACATGCTTATTCAGCAACAGTTAACTGAAAAATTCCCTTTGTGAGAAATCCAGAAACTAACTGAAAGGCTCTTGCACCTCAGGAGATTATAAAACCAGACTCACTGAAGCCAGTAGAGAAATTTGGGATACCCTCTTACCAGAGTCCCTGTCCCTGGTATAGTGCCATAAGATCAGGAACAGACCCCTAACCCAAAGAATGAAAAGGTCTGGCTCGTGCATCCAGCACCCCAAGTTTTCTGAGGGGCCTTTATACAGAAATGGCTTCTGTCTTGATAGCTTTGGAGCTCTGACATGTGCAGCACTAATCAGCCACACAGAGATGGTGGCTTGGGCTGGTAGATGCCTTAGATCCTACCACTTGCTCAGCACAGAGTGAGTGAAAAAAATCATTCCAGCTCTCAGCTTCCCGCTGGAGAGGGAAAGAGCTAATACATGCAACCAGCCCCAACTTCTCCAAGGATGCCTAAAGAATCAGTATCTGTCTTACCAGTTCCTCTGGCAGGTCCAGCACAGTCTAGCTGCCTAGGAGAATGGTATGGTACTGACATAAGGAAGAGAAAACGCAGAAATGAATCTACACATGTATAGTAAAATAATCTTTGACTAGGGTGCCAAGAATATACAATGGGGAAAGGAAAATCAATTCAACAACTGGTACTGGTAAAACTGGATATCCACATGCAAAAGAACAAAATTGGACCCTTACCTTACACCATACACAAAAATAAACTCAAATAAATTGAAGACCTAAAACTCCTAGAAGAAAACATAGAGGAAAATCTTCATGATGTTGGTCTTGGTAATGATTTCATGAATATGACAGTAAAAGCACAGGCAACAATAACCAAAAAAAAAAAAGCAAGAAAAAAAAAGAACAAAGAAAAACCCAAATGGGGCTACATCAAACTAAAAAGTTTATGCACAGCACAGGAAACAATCAACAGAGTGAAAGGTATCTTGCAGAATGGGAGAAAATATTTGCAAACCACAGCTATGATGAGGGGTTAATCTCCAAAAACATATAAGGAACTCCTACCACTCAATAGTAAAGAATCAATAAACTAGTAACCCAATTAAAAAAGAGCAAAGAACTTGAACAGACACTTCTCCAAAAAAGGCATACAAATGGCCAGGATATATGAAAAAATGTTTGGCATCACTAATTATTAGGGGAAAAGCAAATAAAAACCACAAGGAGCAGCAGTCACCTCTTACCTGTCAGGATAGCTATTGGAAAGGGAGAGAGGGAGCAAGGGAGGAAGGGGGAGGTAGAGAGGGAGAGAGGAAGGATTGTTAGCAAAGATGTGGAGAAATGGGAACCCTTGCACCTTATTGGTGGGAATGCAAAATGTTGTAGTTACTATGAAAAATAGTATGGAACTTCCTCAAAAAATTAAAAAATAGAACTGCCGTAAGATCCAGCAATCCCACTTTTGAATATTCGCCCAAAAGAATTAAAATCAAGATTGTGAAGAAACATTAACATTCTATGTTCACTGCAGCACTATCAGTTGCCAAATTGTAGAAACAACCTTAAATGTCCATCAATGGATGAACTGATAAAGAAATGTGGTATATACATACAATGGCATACTATTCAGTCTTTAAAAATAAGGAAATTCTGCAATATGTTACAACATGGATGAACCTTGAGGACTATGTTAAGTGAAATAACACGAGCACAGAAAGACAAATACGCACAATTCCAGTAATGTGAGGTATTTAAAATAGTCAAATTCATAGAATCAAATAGTGAAATGGTGGTTGCCAGGGGCTGAGGGGGAATGTAAAATGGGTATTACTAATCAAAAGGCATAAAGTCTCAGTTAAGCAAGATGAAGAAGCTCTAGAGACCTGCTGTACAGCACTGTGCCAACAGTCAACAACACAATGTACGCTTAAAAATTTTAAGAGTTCAGATTTCATGTTGTGTTCTAACTGTAATAAAATGAAATTTAAAAGAGAGAAAATTTAGCCACCGAGTCTCCTATAGAAAACTTCTCAAAAATTCCCAGCAAGACAAATGAAAAGAAATCCACATTTAGACACATTATAGTGAAATGCAGAACTCCAAACACAAATTGATATTAACAGCAGTAATAGAGGGGGAAACATCATTATCTAGAATGCAAAAATATATATAAAGACTTCAGCAACAACAAATGCAACAGGACAACAGAATAACATCTTTGAAGTGCTGAAGGAAAATAACAGTCATTTCTAATTCTATATCCAACTCTATAACATTCAAAGGAAGAGAAAAAAAAAACAAAACACACACCTATACCAAAAAGTTAATCATAATTACTTCTAGGTACATTAATTATAGATGATTTTTATTACTTCTTTATACTTTTATGTATTCTCAAAATTTTCCATATGAATTAATGGTGCTCTTAATATGTAACATTTAATATTAACAGTTAACATTAAACTAAAAAACAAAGTGTGTATGTGTGTGTGTGTGTGTGTATGTATTTGTTAAGACAAGTGAAAAAAGGATAATGTTATGGTCCTCATCACTTCAATCAAATGTCATTTTTCTGTGCATTATAACTCAGAACCCATTAAAATAAATATTCATAAGCTCTTATTCTTTTCCAGTAAAAATGTGTGACCCCAATTTATAATTTAACACAAGAAGCGGAACAGTGACTTGAAATTCAGGTATAAAGAATTATAGTATTTTATTAACAAAATGTTACTGAACCAACAAATTATAGAACTTTCGATCTGAGGTGTCCGCTCTGTACCGCCCACTGATGGTTTGTTCTCCCAGCGTGGGCCTGTTATATGGGCAGCAAGAAGTGTGTCCCAATGAGCTAAATCCTGTTGGGATTTCACACTCAGTTAATCTTAGTTTATTTGAAAATTACCTTCTTCTAATCACCTTAATTTTGATTATTTTTTATTAACGTAGTTGGCACTAATTATAAACTGAATGCTGTTGCTAAACCTTTCCTTCTAAAACTATATACGATAGACAAAACAAAATTTGAAAATAAAGTCAGTAAGAAATAATCACACCACAATCACATTCCATAAGCACTTTTGAAATGAAAAATGCCCATAGTTAACATCTAAAAAGTTATGCTTTTCATTACAATTTTTTAAATTTGGGTTATCGATCAAAATGTATGATGACAAATAACCTGGCCTTTTTGTCTTTCAGTGTTTCTTTAGAATATGCCATATTTTAGAAAAACTATATCACCTTTTTTCATCCAAATATTGCTTTCATATAAATATAAAGATTTGACCTTGTAATTTTCAATGTTTTATTGCAATTTTACTAGCATTTGGGCTCTGGCAGAATCTTGCTGTCTTCCTTGCAATAAAATGACTTTAAAATAACTTTTCAGCCCACGCTTTACTTGGTGAGCACAGAAGATGACGGCTTTAAAAAAATCTCTAATCAATCTCTATAGTACTCTTGGGAATTTCAAGTGACTAAATTCTTTGCATGTAGGGATTCGTTAAATTTATGGAAATTTTCCTGCTATTGTTTTCTATCAAATGATTCCCAGTTTATTAATTTGCAATCTTTATTCATGTTGGGTAAATATGAAAAAAAATTTGGAGAAGCTTTAAATAAAGCCATCAAGCAGGAACTTATTTCAGCCCAAAGAAGCTTCCATTGGAAATGCTATTTTGTTTCTTCCCTCCAACATTTAATAAAATGTTTCCATTTTACAAAAAAAGAAGACATTTCAGTGTCTGGGCTGATTTTGAAATTAATATTCCATTTTTCAAGAGTGAATAAAATGAGATAAACAAAGAAACAGCAACAGATTGTGATAGAATACTGTCTCCTTACCTATTCTAGACACAAAATCTGAGTAACAAATGCTTCGGTTCAAACCCACGGCATTGCATCTAGACTATTTTCAGTGCTTTCTTTGCTCTTTATTGGTTTCCAAAAGGGTCTATCAATAAGAAAAATTTATGTTCTAATCTTTTCTATCCCAGAATATCAAATCTTTCCTAAGGTCATGATTCTCTTTTAAGTCACAAAGAAATGTTAGTAGATGCTGATAAAAAGAGATTAACTGCAGTGGAAAAGGTCAGGTGCTCATCACCTGATTAAAACACTATGTCAATGTAATACATGGGTCAAAGTACACCTTTCGGATAAATCAAGAGTGGGAAAATAGTGATATATTTTTAATAGCCATTGGTTATTAGCATTCTGGTTTCACCTGCTCATGGAAGGCCACATGGGGTAATAGAGTGGCTTACAAACATTTTAAAAAACTATCTACTGAGAGAAATTTTATTATGCGTTGTGAGCAAACACAGAAAAATAAATACAGTTTATGAAACAGTACCTATCCTTAATATGCACCATTACCGATATTTTCTATTTTTTAGGATGCTTTCGATAACATTAAACTGGAATGTGACATGCTAACTGTGACCTTGCATAAATGATTTACCCTCTCTACATCTCAGATTTTTCACTCCCAGTCCACAAATTTAAATGAGAGAACACATGAAGTTCTTGGTACCATGCTCTCTCAACGTATGTTAATTTATTCCCTCCTGTTCACAATGCTCTTTTTATTTTATTTATAGTCTATGCTCATATTAAGTTAACCAAAAACAAAAATTAAATGCATCAAAAAGTTAAAATAAAATACACACGAATATGATAGATGGCTATAGTAATGACTCTAATCACACCTCCCTGCTTGGTCCTCTTCCTTGAATCTGCTTGGTTCTCTTCCTTACCAACATGTGACTTATTTGACCAACTAGATATAAGCAAACGTAATACAAACAGAGGCTTAAAACTTGTTTGTAAATTGGGTATATACTCATGCTAAGAACCTTCTCCTATGACTCTTGGAATGTTGCTTTCATGTGAACAAGCCTACACAAGCCTGCTGGGGACTACTGGTCCAGGCAACAGCAGAAACCGACACACAAACACGTGACGAAGGCCCTCCTAAAGCATGACAGACTATAACTGCATGAGACAAGCAAAAGAATACCCAGCTAAATCCAGCCTGAATTGCTGACCCACAGATACATGAGTAAATAAAACAGCTGTTTTATTTAATCCACTGAATAAATTGGCTTTACACCACTAAATTTTGGGATAGTTTATTATGCAGTTCTTTAAACTGCATATTAATTTCAACTTTGCAGTAAGAATTTTTAAATAAATTTTTATTTATTTATTTATAAATAACAACAAACTTTAATTGGTTTATACATAGAATGCCTGACACTGCTAAAAAAAAGATTTTTTTTTTTCTCTTGTGTAAGTAAAAAAAAAATCCAATTATTCTTTAAACATTGCCTAAGCATCGTGGTAAAGACTATTTTTACTCTCTTCATAGTATTTCCTCTTTGAAAAACTTCTAGTTTCATTTGCATACTTTCCAATTTTTTTTCCTAATTGTATTAATCTACTTGAGAAGACACAGATTAAGAAAACTCTTAACCAGGGGAAATAGTGTCAAAGGACTTTTTTTAGGAAATTCATATGGTTCAAGTCCTTGATGGCTGAGCTCCTAAACAAAATGTATAATACAAAAAATACTCTTGATTTTACAATTGGCAATATCACAGGAGAATATTATTATATTCCCATGTTATACTCTTAGGAGAAATCATATGACAGCAATTTGAGGTGTTATCTTTCCTGAAGAAAAGAGGTAGAAAAAAATGATTTTTAAAGGAAATGGAGATCTTTTCCCAGTATAAGCAAAGAGAAAAATATTAATTTGACAGCTCAAAAACTTGTCAAGGATATGTAGGGAAGTAGATAAAATAATTGTGGTAATGCAGAAAAATTAAATCATAAATTCACTATAAACTTAAAAAGAAACTTCATCACTGGTCTTCTTGGATACTTTAATGTATAGAAACCTGATCAAAATAGGCAATTTTAAAAATATGAGCCATAATAAGATACTTCATGAGAAATTTGGGCAATAAAACACACATATTGGACCCAAGCAAAAATAAAAGAATCTAAAAATAAATAAGTAACTATACGACTACAAGATCTAACTATAATTTGTCCAAGGTATTAGTTTTTAATATATTTAATTAGAATGAAAATGGTTAGGAAACCAAAGTGTGTGGGTTTCTTAGAGGGACCCATCTTTTTCTGTACCTAGTAAAGAGGGGCACCTGTTATACCAGTGTGTAGATTGTTTGCCTAGCAGACGTCACCCTTCTGGAGATAGAGACATTAGAACCTGATGAACAAACATTCATTTGTTCACCCATTCCTTATATCCAGATTCACTCGCACCCTGGAACCCACTGATAACTTAGCTTCCAATATTGCATTCCTCACAGAAACTATTTAAGCTGACCCAAATATCCAGTTTCCCTGACACTGGTAGTCTTGTCCTAAAATAATTCATCCACATTCCTACTTATAGATGAAAATAAAATTTTATTTACTTGTACGATAAAAAGTATCTCTCAAAAATGTAATTTCTGTAGTAGAACTCATTTTTTCATTTAGATTTAATTTCATGAGGTGATACTTTGCTCTGTTGCAAACATTTGTCTCCTTTTTTTCATACTATTAAAGCATTTTGGCCTTGGGAGACACATTAGAGGTCACTAGGTTTAACTAATAACCCAAAATAGAAATCTTTTCTATATTCTTTCTGACAGGTGGTTTACCTAGTACTTACTTGAACACATCTACTGGTAGAAAACTAACACATTGCTCTACCAACAAAACAGTTATTAATTTCAGATGGCTTAAAGAGTTAAAAGGCTCTTGCTTATAGTAAGCTCAAACTGATCCTCTATAACTGATCCATTCATTTTTCTCTTTCTGTCCTCTGGCACTATATAGATTAAGCATACTCCCAATTGTATATGACAGCTCTTCAAATATTTGAAGATAGTGATAACGTTCCTAAAGCTAAAACCCAGATTTAACAGTTTCTTAAATAAAGCAGTCAGAAAACTCTTCATTAGTGTGGTCTGGCCTCCAAATGCAAGGAGATGGCAAATGAACCTTTTAGCATATGCACTGAGATCTGATCAAAATGTGCAAGACGTGGTCTGATACTACAGAGTACTATTTATTTCTGGATAATGCTACCTATTACAGCATTAGCTCTTCTAACAGTCATGACACACGAGGGATTCCCATTCAGCCTCCAGTCAGCTAAAACTTTAAGAGCTTTACTAAACAAATTTCTATTAGGAGAACAATCCATATTTTTCTGGTAGACTTTTTAATTCAAGTGTAGGATTTAAAATTGTCTCTAATTTTACTCTTGCTACTGTCAACCCATCACTCTAGTCTATGGAGTTTCTTAATGCTAACTCCTTTTACTTTCTTCAGCTTCTTTACCATCATCCTACTACTTACTGGCTGATATGTCAGGGGCAGATAGCCCCGTGGGACGTCAGTAGAGACTACTGAGGGTCATCTGGTTACTGGTCTTTTTAACACGTGCTTCTCCATGTCGCAATAAAACCATAACACTTTCTGGCTTTTTTTATCAGTAAAAAATAATGAATCACTATCACAAAGATATTAGATTCCCAGCAAAAGTCATACTTGTTTAATGAAGAATTCAGCGTACCCAGAGAGTCTGCTAGTGTTTGGTATAGAAAGATTGATTTTTAAAGAGGAAAAAATGAATTTTTCACACATGATATTACTTAATCACCAAACTAATCCTACAAAGTAGCTATTACCATTTTTTTACTTGATAGCTGGGAAAACTCGATGTGGCTAAAACTGCAGGTTCTCTCCAGTCACAAAGCCTGCCTTTGAATTGTGACTCTGCCTGATGTGATACCAGCTACATTACCAATGGCAAACTACTTAACCTCTGTTTTCATGAGCATTAGATAAAATGATACATAGTACCTAGCAAACAGTAAAGTCTTGATAAGTATCTGTAATTATTATAGCCTGTGACAAAAGAGTTAGCTAAGTGGCAGAGGCAGGATCTGAAGCAGAGTTTGTCTGACCCCAAGGCACCTGCAAATATGTATGGTCAAGGACACATAGAACTAATTTTTCTGGTAGCAAATACAATTTGTTTTCCTGACCATACCATTTGATACAATAAAAAATAAAAATAGGATTTTGAGACTAATAAAAGGAACAGTGCAAGTGAAGATAGTCCAGTTAGGGATCTTATAGTGACAACTTAAAGACAAAAACCAGGCTAAGCATGAGGTCACAGGAAAGATAAGTTACAAAGCAGACAAGCAGTGGCTCAAGGTAGGGCATTGGTGAGGCAGCAACAAATTTATTTGCTGTCAAGTATTTGAGGGCAAAGGCTAAAAGGCATTTTTATTTTGATGGGTTATACACATTGTCTTGGTTCTTAATGCCTCTCTGAACTTCCTAGGCTTTAGAATGCCCTTTAAATTTTCATAAGTAAAGACTAGTAGCCAAGAGGCTAAATCATTTATTAGTATAACATATTATTCATAGACACATCAATATTAATAAGAATATAAATCTCAAAAGAAGACATACGAATGGTCAACAGATATAGTTTTTAAAAGTTCAACATCACTAATCGCTAGGAAAATGCAAATCAAAATCACAGTGTCACCTCACATCTGATAAAATGGATGCCATCAAAAAAACAAGAAGTAACACATGTTGGCGAAGATGTGGAGAAAAGGGAATCTTTGTGCATTGCTGGTGAGAATGTAAATTGATATAGCCATTATGTAAAACAGTATAGAGTTTCCTCAACAAAATTAAAAATAGAGCTGCCATGTGATCTGGCAATCCTATGTATGGATATATGCCCAAAGAAAAGGATAATATTATCTAAGTGTCCATGAAAGGATGAATAGATAAAGAAAATGTGCGTGTGTGTGTGTGTGTGTGTGTGTGTGTGTGTATAATGATTTAATTCATTAAACTTTTCCTTTTATAGGATAATATTGATATCACTATTTAAAATAAAAGAAAATGTAGCTGGGAATTATTCTTTGGAAAGTATGTTTTGTGATGGAATTTAGGAGCACATATATATATATATTCTTTAATATATATGTGTGTGCGTATATATATATATATATATATATATATATATATATATATCTCACATAAATACATACACAGTGGACTATAATTCAGCCTTAAAAAAGAAGGAAATAGCACTTGGATGAGAGATCACCTAGGAATACCAGGTGCTGTAGGCGTTTAAAAAAGAAAAAAGAAGGAAATCTTGTCATATATGACAAAATGGATGAACTTTGAGGACATTATGCTAAGTGAAATAAACTAGGCACAGAGAGACAAATACTGCAAGATCTCATTTACATGTGGAATCTGAAAAGTTGAACTCATAGAAGTCAACAGTGGCACGGTGATAGCCAGGGGCTGGGAGGGGGGTGGGGAAATGGGGAGATACCGGTCAAAGAGTACAAAGTTTCAGTTATGCAAGATGAATAAGGTCTAAAGATGTAAAACACAGCATGGTGACTATAGTTAGTAATACAGTATTATATACTTGAAATTTGCTAAGAGAGTAGAACTTAAATGTTCTTAACACACACAAAGGTAACTACGGAAAATGATGGCTATGTTAATTAGCTTGGTCGTGATGATCATTTCTCAGTGTTTACATATATCAAATCATAAAATCATATACCTTAAATACATACAATTTTTATCAATTATAACAAAGCAGGAGAAGGGAAGAATGTAACGATAGAAGACTTAATTGTCTACTTCATGGTTTTTAGTAAAAAATCTATTTCTACAATGTAGCAAAGTTGAGAAGGTTATAGTAAATACATGATATTTGAAATAAAAGACAACAAAAATGTACATCTGGAACAAGGGAAGCTAAAATAGAGGGATAGATTATAAATTTTGCTTGATTATTAGATTAAGAAGACAAAGGAAAATAAGAACAGAAATTCTAAGGAGATTTTTCAACTATCAGGTATTAGTCAAACATATATTTACTCAATAAGCATTCTTTTAAAATATATTTAAAAAACAATAGAATATGTTTTTAAAAACTCAGAAATAGAGCAATTCCATCACGAAACTTACTTTCCAATGAATAATTCCCAGCTACATATTTTTTCATTTTTAACAAACAGTAATATCAATATTCTCCAAAAGGAAAAGTTTTCTGAATTAAATCAAAATTTAAAATGCTGAAGTTTACTTAGAGTCTCTAATATTAAAACTTAAGTAGAGGCAGACAAAGAGGGCTTCTCTCAACACTGAAATCGATGAAAAAAGATGGTGAAATGTCAAAGCTCAGTGTCAGGTGAAACACCAGGTGGAATGACACAGACAGATCTTTCCAGAGCATGACAAAGGGAGGAAACTTTTCTTTTCTTAATTATGGCTTCAAGTCAAATGACTGAAGGGTATAGAAAAAGTTACTTTATTCAACTTAATTAAGCCCTTCTTTCTCTTGACTGACAAGTCGAATGGTTCTGTGGGAAAAGACTAAGTTACGTAAAGTTCTGGTATAAATCTTAAGAATTCTTGTTTAATATACCTAAACTGACAAAAAATATGCAAAACAGTCTTTTTAGCTTCTCAGATATCTCAGCACTCAAGCCAACTTTACTATTCCAAAAATAAGAAAGTCACTAAAATTTGGATACAAAAATAGGTAGTAATCTCGATTTAGGAATCATCAATGAAGTTCACCTGCAGCTTTCTTTAAGCAACAGACATCTAAAGAAGTATCTCAGTAAGAATTATACCATTGGAAACTCATCCCAAACTAAGAATCCAAGGTTGCCCAAGCAGCTTTGAATGAAGCAGTAAGAGTATAACAGTCCTAAAGTACATGCCATTGCAAAGGGCAACAAGTCTTGTTTCAGATTTTTCCACTAAATACACTCCAGATTATTAAACACTTCTTAATGTGTTCAGCAGCACATCTCTAGAGAAAAACAAACTAACAACAATGATAACACCATCTCTGAAAGGGCTGCATCATGTTACTGTATAGTCACTTTCGTACCCATCCTCTCATGTGCTCCTCTATACAAGTTTAAAAGGTATTTTGTTCAATCTGTAGTTATGAAAATTGAGGCTCAAAGACATTAACAATCTGCTTAAGATTCTACCTCTAATAAATCTGTGCCAGGACTCAAACCTCTGCCATTCTACTGAAAAACTTACATTTGCCCACATCCCCTAAACCTACAAGGGATGTCCATGGTTCCAGCTCCACAGGCTGACTTTCTTGGTTCCTCTATGTATGATTTCCCTTTTTTAAAGAGAATAAGAAATATACAGAGGAAAAATTGTAGCACTTCCTTATATATTTCTTTGTATAAAAAATCATATTTCTCTATTAAGATAAAATACAAGAGAGCACAGGAAGATTATCACAAATCTAGAATGACTATAGAAAAATATCTCAGAGCACATGTCCTATTCATGCTCATGGTAGTCACAATGGCCACAGACAGTCATTCTTTTGCTCTGTTGGAGTGAGGAGGGCCAGCTATGGCTTTTTAATGCATACAGGCTTTGAACCTTTGCTATGTCCACATTAACACCGTCCAGGATCAAGTGAGCTAAAGCAACACAGGAACCAAGATGGAAAACTTATTCCACCCAGCCAACTCTGCAATTGGCAACTTCAGATTGTGCATATCAAGGTGTTGCTGTAAAATAAAAAAATATCTTAATGTTGCAAAAAAGCATGCATCCATCACTTAACTTAGAGTAACAACTTCTGGTTATAAAGCAGCTTATATTTTCATCCTATCTGCAAACTCCCTGTTATAGAGAAATGCTGACAAAATATGAGTGAGCTGAAAAGTCTTGAAAGGCAGATTGAAGCTAAAAAAAGAATAAAATGTCAAAAGTAAATAGTTCTATAGATACACCATTCCTAGAAACATCATTCAAAATACAGACCTAATTAATGTGTGGTCAGTAGCATTGTTTTTTGATGGATAATGTAGTGCCATGTACTACACCACTGAAACATTTATAAGATTTTCCTATATGTATTAGTCATTTATTCTCTGATAGCAGTTTAGGCAATTGAGAATTAATTCTTTCAGTTCACTGTAGTATCATTTAAAATGTCACTAAATAATACATCTTTTGGGAAAAAAAACTCAATAAGTCCATTCAATGAACAAATATTTATTGAGTACTTATTATGTGCCAGGTAAACATGTTAGGTGCTGTTAATATTGAAGCAAAAAAATCAAACACAAGCCCTGCCTGCATCGATCAGACTAGATAATGCTATGATAACAAACCATAAGAAATCTCAGTAGCTCAACACGATAAATGTTTGCTTCTCACTCATGCAACATATGCCATGCAGTCTATAAGGCCTCTGCTCACTCAAGGACCTAGGTTGATGGATGCTCATCACCATGTAGCTGAATCATCTGGAACATTCAGTCTTCTCAGTCACCGTGGCAGGGGTGGGGAGCATAAAGAGCCGCACAATGGGAAAAGAGCCTGAGCCAACAAGTGGCACATATTAATTCTGGTGACAGTCACATGCTCTACCTAACTGCAAGGGGGCTCAGCAATATGGAAATAAATCTTCTCTGTACTTAGTAAGGAGAGGAGAATCAAAATATTGTTGAGCACTGGTAACACTGCCCTATAAAACTCATAATTTGATGGGAAACATATACAGGTAAAGGACAATTAAAACAGTGTGGCGAATGTTATGATGTGGACTATGCATGGTGTTATAGGGAACATACAGAATAAATATTTCATCTGAACTTTAAGTGTTTTCCCAGAGGAAGTGAAGTCTAAGCAGAGAGTTTGATTTAGCCAAAGGATAAGCAGTGGCAGGGTGATGGGGTGAGAGAAGTAGGACTTATTTGAAGACCCAGAGGTGAGATGAGAAAGAGAATGTTCTGTTCACAGAACTAAAGAAAGTTCACTCTGGAAGGAACTTTCTTTGGGCAAAAGCAATGAAAGAGCAGAATAACAGGGTAAACTGGGACCATATTATTTTGAGCCTGATAAGCCACGGGAAGATTCTGGACTTTATTATAAAGACCATGAAAATCCACTGAAGAGTTGTAAGTAGGGATATCTGTGTTTTAGAGGAATCACCACTGTATGGAGAATGAATAGGAAGGGGCAGCTGTTTCAGGAACCCAAGGAAGAAATAAGATGGGGGTAGCAATGAGGATAAACCTAAGTAGATGGACTTGCAAGATATTTAGCAGGTAGGATCAATGAGCCTTTGTGGTTTACTGCATAAATGAGATAAGAGAGGGCAAGAAAGAATAAACAATACCTAAGTGTCCGGCATTAGCAACTGGTAAGAAAATGGTGCCATTCACCAGTATGGAACAAGAGGAGGCTAGCAGAACTGGAGGGCGGGGGCTGAGATGAGTGCAAATTTGGATTTATTGAAGTTGAATACCATTTGGCTATTCAAATGAATATTTACAGTATTTACTATGATATGCAGCTCAGAAAAAAAAAACATTGGAGATAATCATAAATATTTTCAAATCACCATTTAAGGCAGTCAATCAAGCCAGGAAGGTGGGTCTCATACAAGGAGACTAGAGAGGATAAGAAAATCAGATTAGAACCCTCAGTGACAAGCGCTGAAAGAAAATTAAAGAGCAATACCTTGAGAGAAAAGAATGAAAGGAAAATGTATGGAAACAGAAACCAAAGAAATAGAGCTTTTCAAGAAGGGGGGAATGGTGACAAGTGACAAGTGCAGGAGCGAGAGGTCAAGTAAAATAAAGGCTGAGAAGTATTTATTAGATGTCTGACAAGGAGGGCATAGGTGACCATGTGGCTTTTAAACACACCCAGGATGACAGCAAGACTTGCAGCGAAGACCAAGACTGAGACAGGTGCTAAAGCCTCTTAGTGAGTGGGAGAGAATAATCAGCAAGTTGCTGGATGACACAAAGGAAGAAGTACAAAGTCAATGCCAGAAGCCTCCAAGGTTTTCATATGAGGGCGGGGATGTGATTTTAAATTTTTAAAAGGATGATAAATCTGCACTGCACACTAAGACATCTGACATAATGAGTATTTTGCTTATTATAGGAAACTGCTTCATGCTACAAAATAAAAGTATAGTCTTACGGCTCTGTTGTGCTTTCTTTGATTAGAAATGCTATGACATTACTACGTGAAAGAGTTTTATCATGTCTTTTTTATATTTCCGCTTGCAATATAATTCTTACTTCCTGAAGAAAAATTCAAACTCATTTCCTACTAAAAGGATATACATATAAATCTGTGTCACACAAAGCTCACGAGGAAGTGTTAAGTGATTTTAGTAAGAATTATTTGCCCATGTGCAGGCTGCAGTAAAAACTGCCAAGTCTGGAAATAGTTTTAAATACAGGTACTTTTTCATGCCTAACTGAAAGAGCATTACGCCATTATTCCTAAATTAAAGTGGTATATGGCACCTATAATCTGATGACTCTAAGAATCTGTACTGCATTAAAGAGAGAAATAGGAAAATCCTGTGGAGTTTCAGCTACCTCTCTAGTCAAAATAATATGAGAAGTCACCTGGACTTAGTCTTCCTTCAAGACTGAGTTTATCAAGCTGAATATTTACCCCTTTTTGTAACAAATACTAAAAAACAATAGGTTTTAGATTAAAAAAAAATCAAAGAATTATACAATTGGAAAAACAGTAAGATGCTACCTGTCAACTACTTTTCCTTGATCACAACAGAACTTGAAACCATTCCTAAAAGAAAACCATCTGCCTGCAAAAGAAATTGGACAAACACCTTTGCCATTATGCTTAATACTGTTGGAAAAGCCTAGTATGCAAACTGTTCTCCTTGGAAACTAATAAGTTCTACTTCAGTGTATCACATCTACAATTAAGTTAGTTCTTAAATCTGGGAATATAGACCAAACTGACAGACTGGAAAAAAAATAGCTCACTAAAATTCATTGTTCAATTTATTGTAAAGAAATTACAATAAATCATTTAAGATGTTCTCTGTATATTAGAGGGTGCTCTTTATGAACACTCACAGGAAAATTTTCTTTCTGGGTTCTGTAAGAAAGATCAGTAGTGCTTCTTCCAAATATCTATTTTTAATACAATATACACTCTCTATGCCTGAGATTATCTATTGATTATCTGCTAATTTTCTTTGGAACTGCTTTAAAGTCTCCCTACCATTAACATGGAAGAAGACATCCAGAAAAACATAGAGCAGAAAATAAAAGTAGTGCAAAGAATGGAGGAGAACATAGGAAAAACTCCTACCCAGCATACATGTGGCTTTGTGGTGTCTCTAGCTGTATGTGTATGAATGAATATATATATATATATATATATATATATATATATATATATATATGTGTATGAATTTTTCCTAAACATTTTTATCACATAGAACTCATTATTTTAAACACAGTATATGTTATCTATTGCTGGAGAACAAATTACCCCAATATATAGCAGTTTAAAACAGCAAACGTTTATTATCTCATCATTTCTGTGGGTCAGGAATCTGAGCACAATACAACTGGGTTCTCTAGCTCAGTGTCTCTCAGAGGTGACAATCACCATATCTGCCAAGGCTACAGTCCTCTCAAGGCTTAATCTGAGGAGGATGTGCTTGCAAACTCACTCACATGGCCTCAGGTCTTTGCTGGCTATTGTTTGGGGACAGTTCCTTGCCAGGTGGGCCTCCCCATAAGACTACTCCCAATGTTGCCGTTTGCTTCCGGAGTAAGGTCTCAGAGAGAGAAAAAGAGAGAGATTTTCTTCTAGAACATCCACAGATAATCATCTTTCCCTCCTCTATTCTTTCCTATTGATTTTAGGTAACGTCACTCATATGTTTCAATTACCTTGGACATGACAGTTTATGCCTTTTTTCCTCTGTTATTATTAATAATACTCCCTTTCATTTTCAAAAGTGTCTTGGTTTGAATAATAGATTATAAAGCCAGCCTATTTTTAGGTAATGCTGTATATTTTTTCCTTATTTCTATTTTGTTTTTTTAGTGGGGTTTGTTTAGGGAGCTACAGAGAATAGAATAGATAGAACGCTCCCAATCCTCTCCTTTTTCTAGTGAGAAAGGTTCAGAGAAGGAAAAGTGGAAGTGAAAGACCAAAGTACTCATTGCTGACCTTCCATACTCTCAATGCTTCAAGCAGTGGTGCACATTTGACATCTATTTAATAAAAGCAGAAAAGGTCCACACCATTAAGTAGTATTTGAAAATATATATTTGGCAAGGACAAAATACGCCTCAGACAACATGAAAAACAAAGTTAACTAAATTCACAGAAAAATACTGCCAAGCCTCTTTTGATGCCCTCTTGACCCTTCTAGGCAAATGAGAACTTCCTGCATACCTGTAAAAGCAGGCACCACAATCCACACAGCAAATGGCTTTAAGCCAAGCCTATTTACAGGGTCACAATTTTCCAGGCCAGTGCTTTTTCTGGGCTACGATGGGAGAGATAATGCAGATGTGCAACCGTGTGATTTATTGTATGCCCTAGCTTCAAGTAAAGTCAGGTTGAAGAAACACTGCTATGTGCTTTTATATGCTCATAAGCTTTCAAGCTCAGGTTCCATTTAATTCTTTTTTCTTTTCTTTTTTTAATTCTAATTTTTCCCTTCTCATGGCTTCATCCTTTTTCTCCTTTAACAAACTCCTCTCCCACTTTCCCAGAAGAAGAAATTAACTTATATACATATTTCTCTACCTTCAATTATTACATCACCCACACTATAATATTACTAGCATGGGAAAGGATCCCTGTTGCCAGGGAAACCAGGAGAAGTACATAAGTTCAGCCTCAGTTGGCTCTTCTATCCTACTTGGTCAAAATTCTGGCTGTGTTCTTGACTCATCTCAATTTTATAGACATAAGAAGTAAAAAACTTCATAATTCTTCTGACTTATTATATGTTTTAGCCATATCTTCATAAGGTCCTGCTGACCTGGATATTTCCACCTGAATTCACAAACTTAATTCAATTATTTCTACTAACCAGGGATGATGTTCAAAGGTTTTAGAACACACGTCGCAACTGAAATGCATTCTGATTGGTGAATGCATACAGCTGTAGACAAGAACTGAACCGGAGCACACTAGCCACCAACTGGTCTAGTGTCTAATTAACCTTGATACCTTTCCTTCTTCCTATTGAATATACAACTGAATAAGAATTAGATTTTGATCTGAAATTCATCCATGCCTTTTATGTCAAATAATAGTTATGACAATGATTTTTAAAAATCATTTTATGTATCCCCTTCATAGAAGGTGGAGAAGGATGTTTAAGGCACTGCGTATAAGAAAGAAAAGTAGGAGATCATAAGTACAGCCCCGCTTCCCAGTTGCAGCTGGAGTGGTCCCATAGGGTAGTCAGTAGTGTTGTTCCTGAAACATTTCTGTTCTTCCACTTTCCAGGTACAGGGCATGTTTGCACTTCCCAGCCCCTTTGTGCTTGCATGGGGCCAAATAATTAGTTCTAATCAATGAGTTGTGAGCAGAAGTGATGTATGACACTTCCAGGCTTATTGTGGAATTAGTGCTCTGAGACCCCTCAAAACCAACAAGCAACTTTCATATTATAGCCTCCAGTTCAGCCTTGATCCCAGAGAGAGGGTAATTTGAATTAGAGCCCTCTTATCTGACTTATAATGAAATTGCAGTATTGGCAAACTACAAATTTTGTGGTCTTAAAGCCACTGAAATTTTTGTATTTGTTTGTTACTAAGACATATAATAACCTATACTGACTGATACATTTTAGTTTGAAGATCTTATCACTGGAGAGTCCTGTTTCATGTCCTAATTTTGTGACACAAACTTCAGTAGCTTTCAACACGGAGTCTATAAACTCCTTCAGGGTATATACAAAATTTAGAAGACTAGGGAAGAAGGTCTACTGTGCTCATTAAATTTCTCAAAACTTGTGACTTTATTCTCATTCTTAAGTAATCTATGAGTTTAGTAACCTTTTGTTGCTAATCTTGATTTAGATCTCTTAGTCCTAGATTCTTGCCTCATCTTTGTAACCCGTCATCACTCATAGTCTGGCTATGACAAATGTGTCCATGATCTGCTTCTTGAATCAGCTCTCAATACCTGTTTGATCTCAAAGAGATCAGTCTTTAAACTATAACTGATCATTGGTGCCTAAGATAGGTAGGTACTCAGAAAATGATTTTTCATCAGTGAAGCAGAGCTCAGCAACACAAACAGTGTCAATAGATCTGGCTCTGTCTGAGACCCTGCTCCTAAGAAAGACAAGGATAAATGACTATTGTGAATTTTAATTACAAACCCTCCTAAAGCCTGAAAGGTCTAAGTAATAAGTAAATTCTCTAGAAGCAACTGACCAAATGGGTGCACAAATCTTGCTTCTTTGCTAGTTTAGGTCATTAAGTTTTCATAAACTTTCCCTAAACTGATTCACCTTTAGATAATGTAGTGAAGTAATAATCAAGGCCACTCCCTCCAGACACTCAAATTGTTTAAGAAGCTGAAATTCTCTAGTTTAGCTCTCTCCTTTCTACTGGGCCCTGTATTAACTTGACATAATCTCAACAGATACATCACATTTGTTGCTTGTTTAATACTTATGAAATCCTGCTTACTTATTGGTTTAATATAACCTCATATTAAATTAAGATGCTTCTGTAAGTTTCCGTATACACATACTGTCTTATCTCGGTATAGTTACTCATAACTTTATCATTAGTAATTTATTTTGTATGCTTAGATTTAATTTGCACATTAAACTCTCTAATAAAAGTAAAATGGTTTAATATTAAATGGTTTAATTAGATTTGATAACTTAACAAATGGACATTTATACATATACACACAGATATACACAATATTTATTATAATATATTGAATAATTTACACTATTACATGTAATATATGTATTATAACATAAAAATAATAGAATATGCATATAAAGATAGTATATAGACAATCGTGAAGCAAAAAAGCTATTCTTTTTTGCTGAAAGAATATAACATTTTATACATGATATATATATATTCTTTCCTGTTACTGCACAGTATGCCAAACATTCTATGCTTTGCAAAATACCTGGGAACCATCCTTCTAATCTTCTAAAATATGTATTTTAGGGTGAGAGAATTAAATTATGTAGACTACAAAATCCAATACCCCTCTTTCTTTCAAACTTTTTTTACTTTATTGATCTTTTATATTAAAGTATGTAAAATAGTTTTTTTTAATTAAGGGTTGTTATAATTAAATCAAGATTGGTCTTTGAGTGTCCCATTTCTAAGTGATTTCAATATTGCAATTATTATCATGCTCTTCCATGTGTTCTGATACTCACTTAATCAAGGATATTGTGCACATTTGCTTCTCTAAAAAAAGAAAAAAAGTAGAATGTCAGAGACCTTGGCAGTAGCCTAAAGAAACTGAAGTAGAGAGAAGGTAACCAGTCCAATGTGATGTTCTCTTTGAGAAGAGCACAAGCAGGCTCACTTATCTCCACCATGAAAAAGGCATTAGCCTTGCGACCTGGTACAAAAGGGTAAAAGAGGCTGTAGACATTTCTAACTAAGCAACCAGAGTAGTGTATATAATTGTGCCACAACTGATATTACCTTACAAGAGGACTATTTGAATGATAAAATATGAATGATAAAATATTTTATTAATGGAACTTTGTTTACTGTTTTTCCTCAATCCCTCAGGAATAGCTATGGGTTAACAGATTACAAATGGGATGACTTGTCACAGCAATGTCACTTTCTCAGCTAGTGCTGGGTCATCTCTTACTAATTTCTTAAACTATATAACTTAAGGTAAACCTTAAGCCTCAGGCCATCATATACTTTAATTTCCCATGTTTGGAAAGTCATTATTTCCTGTATGTTCATCATTGGAAAAATTGAATTGAGATAGAACTTAAAAGATATTTTTATTCTATGGTCTCTAGATAGTGGATATACACATGCACACACACACAGACTGCTATGTCATTAATTCCCATGATATTATCCATTATTCCATCAAATTTTTCATATTTTCAAAAAGGTCAAAATTAGCAAATAATCACTTAGTAACATAATATATGTTTAGTTTCCTCTTCTTTATCCTAATGAATTATCATATTAATTTCTGTATTTACTTTTCATTGATGGAAAATAAAATAAGGAACAGTTTATGTTCATTCATAAAAATGCATTTTGATAGCATTCGAACCAGGTGCTGTGTAAGCCATATGTTAATTCACTCCATAATTCAAATATATTTTAGATTGTGTATTATGAATTATGGCACAGAAAATTAATATTTATTGAATACCTACCTACCAGTGCTAGGTATTCACCTGGGCATTTTACATTAAATAAATAATAATTATTATGATTGTATAATAATGTGATAAGATCATTGACATAAGTTATGTCATTTTACATTGTTCAAAGTACTGATTGTTATTATTATAACAACTAATATTTCTTGAGTGCTAAAGTACTTGAGAAGCTAAAATATATATTTTCTATTATTGTAACAGAAACTAACATTTATCAAGAGCTCACTACGTGCTAGGCCTCATATTAATTGCTTTGCATATATTGTCTCCTTTGATTGTCAAGACAATTCTAAGGTAGGTACTAATAACCTCACTTTACATTTAAGGACATGAGGCTCAGAAGGTGTAGTTAACCTAGGGCCACATAGCTCAGGGGTGCCAAGACAAAAGCCCACGCTGTTTCTCCTACCGCCACATTGCCTTTCAAACAAAGCAAAGCTAATGGCAACTGAGATTTTTAGCAATCTTAAATTTAGTTTTTTTTCTCCACTTTAGAAGCATGCGTTTCCTCTAGATTAATGATGATGATGATGATGATGATGATGATGATGATACTAATAACAACCCTATAACAAAACCCATATCTTAAAAATGAGGAAACTGTCTAACTCTTCTGAGTTATTTTTGCCAGTGGTAGTTAAGTGGAGCTGAAATCCAGGTATTCTGTTTACTAGATCAGACTTTTTCTCCGGAAAAAACTAATAAACTATTTAATGAGAGAGTTGAAGTAAGCTACTATGAACGAAGATCACAGAACACCTCTTAAGTGTGTGAAATCAATGTCGATTCTCGACAGATAATGCACTCCCACAGAGTAATAGGATGCACTATTGATTGTGTTTTCCATTAATGTTTTAAAACTTCATCAATTCACTAACAGTAAACTTGTTTGTGATAATTCGGATATGCTGTGCTATTTTACCTTTGTATTATCAAAACCAAGTAATGTGAAAACAATAGTATTAAAAGCAGCAAACTCTGCTCTATTACCATACTGCTCACTCTCGCTCAATCTCGCTCTCACTCTCTCTCCCTCCCTCCCCAAATGCCGCCTTCCCTTTCTCTCTCACCAAGCTTCCCTCTCTCCCTCCAGTGCCCCACTGGGTCAGCCTTCTTGACCAGACTCAGCCATTCATTCCCAGCTTTTCTTCTCACCAGTCCATTCTCAGCAACCAGCTCTGCCCCTTTCTCCCAGCCTTAGTAATTAATTGTGCTATTATTGTGAATTAATCGTACAAGCAAGTCAATGTTTAGCCTAATTAAGAGTGAAGTCAACAAATTATTTAAAGCACCACTCCAGCAGAATTTGCATTCAGCCTTGTATTAGCAGCCAATCAAGCTTTCAGCTATTGACTCAAGTATTTCCAGGATTCATGAATATTTACAGCTAAGCTTTCTCCCCACCCCAGTTCCTAAACCCTGCCCAGGGTCTCCAACCTTTACCCATACCTATATATCCATTACTTCGAAAATAATATCATACCTCTTTTTTTTAATTTACTACAATTTAAACTGATAGCTTCGTACTTCAATAATTTTATCAGTTTAGGTCATACCAAAACTGTATAGTTTAATATTATTAAAGATATTTCAATTTTTTCTTGCCATTTCCCAAAATAAATTTAGCACCTTTAAAAAAAAAAAGAACCAAATACACAAACATTCCTTCCTTAGACCAAAACTACCAGTATAAACAAGATAGTAGGTCAATCAATTTTGTAATTGATTGAGCAACAGCAAGTGAAAATCATGGTTCTTAACAGTGAAAATATGAACCAGGGTTCTACTTACAGGTCAATGGTGACCAGAAAGAGGAAAAAAGTTTGAGTAAGGAATCTGAAAGCATTAGCATAAGTTTTAAAAATAGTAAAGAAAATAAGTACTGCCTAGAGTAAAATTTTACCCTGAATTTTTTCATTAAAAGGTAATTAAGCTTTAGGGGAAATAATGTGCTAAAATAAAACCTATACCTTTGGCAACAGAAACTGAAACTATAAATCAGACAGTTTTCCTGACACAATGTGTGAACACACTGATGGACCAGAGTATTGGTCATTCTTTTAAAAAAGAGGATAAGAGTATAAGAGGCCAAGGCCTAGGTCAGCTATGCACACGGACTATAAAAATCATTAGATCTTGAATAATTTCCACAGACGAGTCTAGACTACTTCCTTGCTTGCTTTTGTTGCCCCTCTGTACATAGAAACTGTATATTTTAAATTTTAGTTAAGTGTTCATTTCAAACATTCCTGTCACCTCTCCTAGATCAGTCACCCTTATCATAGCCCACTCACTGAGAATGCTCACCACACTCAGACATTTAATGAGCTTCCCACAAAAGTTCTCACTAAAACTTACCAGAAGGGGAACAGAAGAGAGAGACAAAGTCTACTCTGTTTTCACTCTACCCACCACCTAAGACTTACCTTCATCTTTTTCAGATCTTGATTATGAATACTAATATATTTTTCAAAATAGCCTGAATCACTCTGTCTTATTGCTAACTTCTGTCCCCTAAATATTTAACACATACTGATGTATTAATTAGTATTTGTAAAACTTTCTTTTAAAAAGGATTTGTGTCAAGAAAAATGAAACTTTTTGTCATCGATACTAGAAAACATCTGCTTATTCACATCCTGCCCTAAATACTATGCAGTCTTTGGAAATTCCAGTTCACAAAGAAATTTGTATAAGTGAGTCAAGTGTCTAATTTCCTCAGTGCTAAACACAATATTTATCCTTGTACTGGAATAAACCTACAAACATATAGATGCATATTTGTGTACAAATGTGTTTATAAAAACTATTATTTAAACCTGTTTTAGAACATAAAAAGGGGCCAAGCACATCACAGAATAATAAATGGTTATTATAGAGCACACTATGTGGATTTCTTCAAAGAAGTCCATTAACAACTAGAAAGATGAATATTTCAACACCAAGTTTTAGAAATTCAGAAGGGGAAAGATTCTTTTTTCTGGAAAGAAAGGCTGCCTGTGACAACACATTGAGGCAATCAACGCTGAAAACATGGCTTTTGCTGCCATCAAGTGGCTCTTTTTGGAATCTTCTAATTGACATCAACCATGGTTCACGTGCTTCACTTTCTCACCATTTCATTCTTTACACATAATCATGTGTTATCTGTTGGGGAATTAGGATATCTGAAAACACCAGGCAAGCCTTTCCTAAATTAGGACATTATACTATGGATGCTATTAAAATTCCATGACTAAGAAGTTCTACAGAAAGACAACCTCAAAAAGGGTTTAAATTATCAGTTTAGACTTCAACTTGGACTTTGAAGCACATGTCTCTTCTACCAAATACAAAATTTCTAAATACATTGGTTTTAGGATATCTAGTGGAACACAGAGGAAATCAAAAAATGGGGAGGAGAGATTCATTTAGAATCATCTTTAATCAATTGCCATCACTGTGGAAGAAAATGATTTCATGTTTCCTATTATGTCTCACTTTCTTGAGGCTTCAGTCCTGTATGTAAACAATGCAGTATGCTGTTAAACTGTGATGACTAACTACATAACCCTAATTTTAACTTATTTTATTGTTTTACCCCTTTTCCTTTGAATGTCTTTTCTTCTCTCTCTCAAGAGATAGTTAATTAAACATCAGTTGAATCAAAAGATAAAAATACAATTGCCTTTTAAAAACAACACAAAACCAAATTGCTGTGGCAGCAGCCCCTTCATATTCTAAGAAGGTAGCAACATTTGTCTCAGAGTACTGGTTTTTTGGATTAGGAAATGCATTAATAAGATTTTGATTATGGAAGGAAAAGCCCTGGAAAAATCAAAATGGACAGAAGTTAAGATGAACAAAACTAAATTGTTCTATATAATGAACCAGACGAATAGTAGAAGTTATTGAAGAGGAGGGCTCCAGAGAGAAGTGGAAACTTGAAATTGGAACTAAAAATGGCCAGGGATGTTTTGGTGGGATCTAAAATCAAAAGGAAAATGTATATCAAAACCAAAAAAACACACCTATGGTTATGAGTGAGTTCCCTGGAAGATTTTTTTTTTTTTTCACTCAAAGTCCAATAATATGTCAGACAAGCTTTCTAGATGCTGCTTGTCCTAGTGGTTACATGTTTTCTAATCGACCCTTCTCTGTAGGACTAACACAGGAGCTTCTGTTTCAGTTTCTCACTTAATGTGAGACCAAATCCTTATGTCTGATCCTGACATGAGAGTTAAAACTCATGTCCCTAAGTCGCTGTCTCAGAGTGTCACTTCACAGACTCACTGCCCTGGTTTTCAGGTTTTTCTTCATTTTTGACCTCAGGTTTTTCCTTACCTTTGGGTAAGCCCAGCTATGCATTTAAAAAGAATGGATCAGGCTGCATTATATTTTCCTGCATTTCTACAGATTTTGTAGTCAGAGAGGCTTCCAGTTACCTAGCCTGCAGCCTTGTAAAAGAAAGTTGCTCATAAAACCTCTCGATGTAAAACACTGTCCAGGATCAGAGCCTTCTCTGCAGCAGAAATCTCACCTACAAACATTTACAGGAAGATGAATTTCATTCCATTTTGGTGACTTAAAAAATAAAAGAAGTTATGATAGCAGCATTTTGGTGGTGTGAGCAGTAGAGAGGTAGAAAGAGAATCAAAGCTGAGAGGAGACTTCCCCAAGAGTGGCAGGAACTATGGATTATCTGAGCCTGGTTCCCTTGTAGCCCAGTCAGCTAACTTACCTCTTTCCCTCTCCATCTGACTGCCTCTCGCTTGGCCCCCCACAGGTGGCTAAAGCCGTAAATTAGTGCTTACTTCAGGGAATTCATCGCAATGAAAAAACTAGAAGCAGGCAACTCAGCTCTTATCAAGTCAGTTCTGGCTAAAACTCCTGAGGTTCTGTGCACAAAAACCTACGGATTTAGTTCTTTGTAAGAAGGGATTGAGAGACTTGGCCTAGCCTAAATTTACACCCAATCCTAACTTTCTGGGGAGCCGGGGGGGGGGGGGGACGTGGGAGGAGAAAGGTCAATCATTTTAGGGAAACTTCTTTCTCCCTCTCTGAAACCCTAAACCCATTCATCATAGGCCTGAAGGCTTCCAGTTTGGAAAGGAATTCTAAAATACAACCACAGGTCTAGCCACCATAGAAAATCCTTGAAACCCTTTTTGTAATAGTTCTAGACCAATATTTTTTGAGAGATCCACAAACCAGGGCGCATTGGAATCGCCAGGGCAAATCAGATTCATTGTCAAGAATCCTCAGTTCCCCTTTACCACTATCAATCCTTTGATTTAAAACCAGCCAATCATGATTTCTGCATACCTACTGTTCTTTCCACACCCTCTGGCTCCATCATTCCCTGCCCTACAAAGGATAAGGCCACAACTCAGGTAATAGGGCAGCTCCTGCAGAACCCCAAAAGTATCGTTGTACCTATTTGCTCTAAGAACTGATTTTCCTCCAAGTTTACTTTCCTACCTTAAAGTGTTTACTAGTTCAAATGGCACATGTCATAAAAGTTGGTAATACATCTTTTATAAATGGTGATTTAATTGTTTTGTCTGTAGAGCTAAACCAATTGTCCCTTCCTTTGGATTTTGTTTTTTAAATGAGTACCATTAAGATGTCTTCTCAGTAAATGATCCTTTTCCAACAAAAATGAGGCATACTGATGAAAAGTTCGAGAGTTACAGAAGAATACAGCTTACTTACTGTATATAGTCTGAGAATTACATTCGATTTTAGATGAGATCACATAAATTCTAGACTAACTCTTCTCTCGTTTCCTGCACATACTTCCTACGTGTTTCAATTTTCAAATTCAGCTTGAATGATAAAAATATAAAGAAAGGCCAATAGGCACATGTTGATTGAGCAACACAATCAACCATCAATCAAATCTGCTAGCCTAGCAGGCTGTATTACTAGAATCTATGACTTTATAGCTCAACTATTGTTTAAAACAGAGATTTAATTATAATGTAACAGACAAGTGATAAAATTTTTCTGGTCCTCAAGTTCTTGATCTGTAAAATGGAGATAATAAAAATACCTATTGTATAGGGTCATCGTGAGGTTTAATTGAGACAATTTATGTCTGATACGGAGTGCTCAATAACTGCTAGCTTTCATTAATATTTATTTATTATTAGCTATTGAGTGCTTTACAATGTGCCAGGGATGATCTATTATTGCATTTAATTCATTACTTTTAAATCTGTTTCTTTCCTCAGCATAAGCACTTCTGGTTAGCTTATTAGCTCCATATTAAAAAAAAAAAAAATGGATGAAAAGTCAGCTTCTAAACAAAGGATATTTTTATATACTATTTAATATATTCTTTCCAGAAACAGCTTTGAAAAATGTAAAATCTACATGAGTCCCTTCGCCTTCTGATTCCAGTGGTGAGAGTGCATAATACCTCTCAGCCCTTTGGCTGTGTTCAGTAATTCCAAGAGCACCATTACCTACTCCATTAGAACAGGCACTGCTCTACAGCTGAGCTTATTCTGCCTAGCTGTGCATTAGAGTCTGTAACTCCACCATTTAAAAATGGACCCATTTTAATGGCATCATGTTAAGCCCAATAATATTTACGAAGTGGTAACTTCCTAAAGCTCGAACATCTGATCTAAAATCTCATTCTTGAATTTACCACTTGTTAGTATGGACTAAAGTATAAATCTTGTGAAATACCTGCTTTCCCTTTACTATTCATCTCCTTTAATGGTAGGAGAACAAAAATTTTAATTGAGCTATCCCTCTCAGTATTGAACAGCGGTGGCTAAGATCTATACATAACTTCAAAGTAATTGCACTACTGAACTGACCTACCCTACAATCTTGCCTACCCTACACTTAGAAGAAAAGACTATTAACTAGTTTTCCAATCTATTACAAAGGATAGATCGAAACCTTCCTTACAAACTATTTCAATGTACCACAAATATCTAAAGTGGTTTATTATTATGACTAATCTAATTTCTAACACTGTAGACTAAGCCATTCTCCTTATATCCTGCCCTTAAAACTTACCAAGAGCAAACCAAGAACTGGAGAAAGTTTTTTAAAAAAATCTGCAATCTACCTGGTAGCACTTCTTCTTCATGCCATGGTGATTTGATTAGTAATTTGATAAGTATAGATCACATCCTTGGATTTAATACAGGGTGACCCACTTTTAAAATGACCTATTTATAACAAAGGTCTCTCTGTTGGAACTCTCAAGAGAACTTAAAAAAAAATGCCACCAGATTCAAACATTTTTATTTAACCAGGCATTGTAGAGCAATAAAATTGCAAATTTGAAACCTTCATCTTAGCTCATCTTTACTAATTGTGTTAGTATATACAACTCAGTAAGATTCCAGATTCTCATACTCTGTCACTATAATGAAATTAGTCCTTGCCCTCAAACTACCTCCACAGAGAAGTCCTAAAGAATAAGGAACACAATATAAGTATTATAAAAAGCTTCTTGGAGAAAAGACTTGAAATGTCTTAAGAAAAATGCACAAATTATCCATATTTAGGGTAGAATATTGATAACGGGGATAACTAGACTATTACAACTAAGAAACTCTCTTTGATTTTTTTATGTGTTTCAAACATAACACTCACCACAGTAGAAATTGGAAATATGACCTACCCCATGTTCCCATCCATTAGAAGAATCGTGTTGTAAATATGAGAAAATATGAAGAGAAAGAGAATTGTGCTGAAGAACATTGTCATCCATGACCCATGATCCTCTCGAAACATTTTCAACCGGAGTAACTGACCTGCAATACAAATATTATTAGAAATAAGTGTACATCATAATTCAAAATTCATACAGTTTTACTTTGTTTTAGTGAATCTCTATTATCTCACTATATTCTGAAGTCTTTGCCGTATGAATACCTTGTGGGTGAAACCACTATACAGTGTCCTTTTACGCCTTTGTAAATAACTATTGTGGATGAACCCCTGTATTGTCATGAAGCAAATAACACCAACATGAGAATCTAGTATACAGAGATCGTTTCTTATGCTGGCATGAAAATAAAATGAATTAGAGCACTACTGCCTGATGTTTTCTACTTCAGAAATATGTTTTTGGTTTATTCATATGAAACTACTTAAGGTAAATGGTAAAGACATTGCACAGATTCCATACAATTTCTTTTGGCTTCCAAAGAACCATCTCAGTACTGACCAGATGATAAAACCAAGGCAGACCTTATTTAAGTGAAGATCTAATTTGTTGAAGGTACCTGAAAACTTAAAAGGAAAAAGTAAAGTCTCTGTCATAAGTGACAAATGACTTAGCCTTACTCTTAGCTGAAATATCTCTATCGGTGTACAAGCACGTGCACAAGTATGTGGGTTGGGAGAAGGGGGATGTACATGTGTTGTACAGCTTGATGTGGCTCCCAGAAAAACATAATTTCTACTCTGGGGCCTAAAATTCCATTTATGAAGGTAATTGCTAAAAATAGAAAGAATGTTAAAATCCAAATATTTCAAGGAAGAAAATGTATTAAGATGAACACTAAAGTGAAAATTACTAATATCAGAATTAGTTCAGAGAACAGTTTGGGATTAAAGATAGAGAAGAGAAATGAGGGCATTCATATTCTGAAAGGTGAGGAAGATGAAAATATCATGGGAGTAAGAAAAAAAATGAACACAGGTCACCCTGGCTTCTCCTAAGATAAACTGTCTATTATATTTATCTCCATTCCTGAGAAAGAGTATCAAATAATAATAAGGGAGATGATATACATATAGGAACTACAATTAAAATATGGTAGGGCTGAAGTCTTATAATAGAATTTCTCACTAGAGAAAATATTCTCATTTTATTCATGATAAGTTAAAGTTGAAAAAAAGTTATATTTCCAGCTGGAAAATATCTCTCTAGGGATAGGCAGTAGCTCTCTTGTAGGTTACCGAGCATAAGAAGAAATAATCTTTTAAGATTTAACTACTAGACTTTCCCTTGTTTCTCACTTTTATTAAAATAGCATTTTAGATTTCATTTGGAAACCAGGCTAACAGAAACATTACCCTAGCTAAAACTTTAAATAGAGCAAAAAAAAAAAGGGGAGATTTAGTTACATCATCTGGTTTCTTGCCCTGCACAAGAAAAGCAAAAGGCAAATCTGAATGTCAGGGGGAATGTGAGTAACAAAAGAAGAATGTGGAAAACTTTATACTGAAGCAAACAATACTAGTACTGCAAATTACAACCTTATTTGATTAACTGAATCAATCATTTACGGAAAGCAAGGGAATTGCAAGTCTCTACACAACACATTGACAGGAATATTATAGACATTAAGTACAAAATGCTTGAGAGTAAAAAAGCACATGCCATAAATATGATAAAGCAAACTGTAAAGAATATTATTTATTCATTGAACAAATATTTAATGTGTGCTTATTACATGCCAGCCATGGTTCTAGGTGCTAGAGATACAGCTATCACTAAGGCAGAAAGGTATCTAAAGTCAATCATCATTTGGGTGTTTGTTGAAAGTGTGACCTTATTTTAGACCGGTGGGCTCTCTTTGTTTAAAGTCCCTTTGCTGCTGGTCCTAGCAGCTTCAAACCAAAACCTATTTGAAGAACTGTGAAGACCAGCAATTAGAGCTCCTTGAAAATTTAAATGTGAATTTCTGTCTTAACATATGCATATGTCAAAAAATTCACTAATGGATGTACTTTAAAAGTCAAATAATAATGCTGGCGATTTGAGAGTGCTTTGCAAATAAAATGTAATGGATTAACTGCACACTGGCTGAAATAATACAGTTAGTAAAAAGAGAAATGTGACAGTACCATTTATGCTGTCATTGCCAAGCTGATTGTCTGGCACTAATTTCAGTCATTAAAGTCATTAGCACAAAATGGCAGGTTAACACGGCTTGAAATTCACTTGAAACACACAATAAAAGTGCTGCAGTATTTCAGGCCAGAACTGGTGTGACCCAAATGTTGAGTCAAATCACATCAAACTAAGAATCTCAAAATTACCTGAGAATGTCACATGCAAATGTGCTGTCTCTGCCCTGTATGTGTCCATGCATTTGGTTTGCTTGGGACAATAGTGGCTTATAACTGTTGTCTTGACATAATTATTAATAGTGTCCTTTCCTTTCTTAAGCGTACTGGTTGGGACAATAAATTATATTCCACCTTTCCTACAAGTCACAGAATTCAGAATTTTATAACAGTTTCCTTTAGAGGAGTTTCAGGAGACAACTGAGTGAAAATAGTCCTTACAGGTCAACAGAAGTAAAAGATGTCACTGAGAGGGGTAAATTTCTGACAAGATCATAAATGACTTTTATTTCAATCAGAGATATATTTGTAAATCTGAGCTTATATTTATGTTATTAATAAAAATCTGTCTTGGACTGAATGCCCTCAAGTCTTCCAAAAGAAAAATTCTTCCAAAAAGAAAAATTTATTTTTCTTCCAACAGAAAAATTCTACAAGTAAAATACGGGATATTACATCTTGTTGGCAATGATGCAGTCATCACCCAGACCACTCAAACTCAGAAGACTTAAGGCCCAAAACTGTATAATTTGTTGTCTACTTCTGTGCACACCTGTCTATAAATTGTAATGCAGTGAGGACCGTATTTGTCTTCTTCGACATGGGCATCTCCAGGGCACTGGTGTGTAGCATGTCTTAAATAAATAATTGTCGAATGGATAAAAAATGAAGGGATACACAAACAAACAAATGCGAAATATTCACTGTGACTAAAAATCCTCTACGTTTGTAGATCTGGCTACTATAACACCTGCCCTCTAAGCCCTGTGGAGCCCATCAGTTCTTTAAAAGCCTTACCTCCTCCCCATTTTTTCCCTATTAGCCAGCTCTTGAGCGCTATTCCCTTCCATTCAGCATAAAATTTCTGTTTCCTTATCAGCTTTTCTTTACCCCAACACCCTTGTTTCCTTTGCACCCCATATGTGTCTTACTTATACTTACCCTGCAAAACCCCAACTCTAACGCAGAGCTATAATTGGCTTTCTCTGATTTCAGTAAACTGCCGTGGGAAAAAGTTACTCGAATGGGTTGATAAGCCACTATGTAATCAGGATCCCCAACTTTAGCTGCTACCACAGCCCTGCACATTAATGCTTTTCCTTTTCCTTGTCAATTCTCCTTCCCATTCTCCTCAGCAAATTTCAAATTTCACCTCAAAGCTCCTATTAAGACTCTTTCACTCTCAGAGTATGACTTTGGTTCCAATCTCAAAGAAATATTGCTGCCACCAAACATCATCTCCTTCAAGTACCTGCCCACTTTTTGAGCATCATTTCATCAATTTATTTATCTAGCTTTACTGCTATTCCTACATTCTTCCTTTGTTTCTCAGAGGATGCAGTACTCCTACAAAAGATCCCACCTGTGCCTTTTGAAAACCATATCCTTTCCTCTTTTTGTGCCTTGCTCCATCAGTCGTCTCTTCTCGCCTTTTTATTTCCAGTCTTTCTCTCTCTACTGGTTCATTTCCCTCTGCCTCTAAAGCCTCTTAAGTCCATCCTAAAAACAATGCTCTTTTGACCCCATGTCTGTGAACTACCATCTATTCTCCTTGCCCTCTCTCATCCAGACTTCAAGAAAGAGCAATCTTCATTACCTACATTCACTGAGATCTTACTTGCAATGCAAATTCTACTAAAATTGTTCCGGCAAATGTTAAAAACCCACAATTACTAAATCCAGTAGACGTATACAGGGCCTTTAACTTGTAGGCATCTAGGTTACAGAGCAGTTGTTCACTCTTTCTTTTTGATACTACTTCCTTGCTTCTCTAATACCAAATACTCTTTGCTCTTTTTTCTATTTTCCCAATGATTCTCAGTCACCTTTTTGATCATCGCTTCTTCCATTTGTCCCATAAAAGATGATCTGTCTTCGGTTTTTGTCTTTATCATATCACTACATGGTCTAATCCACTCTCATGGGTTTAACATCCAATACTTCCAGCACGGATTTTTCCTTCTAAGCTTCAGACTGTCACCTGCCCACTCTTCTCCTGAATGTCCTACTGCCAATTCAAACTCAGTTTACAAAAAGAAATTCAAATTATCCATTCCTTGCTCCAAAACTTAATATACCCATATCTCAAATCTGGCCATTCTCATCTCTAAATCCAATCCTACTTCTGACTTTACCATCTTATCATTTTCAAAATAACTCAAGGTAAGAGTCATTCTTGATTTTTTTCCTTCCTGCATACCTTCCATTTCAATCAACAGTCCTATTATTTTACAACCTTACATCCAAACTCTTCTCTCATAATTTGGGTTCCCATTGTCTCTTAATGGGATTATTGCAACAATCTAACTGGTCTTCCTTACTCTAGCCTTTTCCATCCCAAATCCACCTTCCATATAGCCAATAAATCTAACCAAAATACAAGTATAGTCACATCTCCCCTTCACTTAAAACCTGTCAATGATCAATTTTCTTCTATAGCAAAAAATTCAAGCTCCTTAATGTGATATAGAAGGCACTGCTTGATTTGACCCAGATCTCTCCCTTCTCACCGCTCCCTACCTTTCACTCTAGTTCCATCAGTACTAAACAGACTGCAGTTTCTTGTGTTGGTGCTGAACCCTCTGCCTGGGATACTCTTCCTTCCCCATCACTCCACTAACTCCTGTATGTCCTGTGGGCCTTAAAATGCAGGTCAGAGATGATATCCTCTAGGAAGTCATCGTCACTGTGAAATATTTCACATATGGGACTAATCATCAGAAAGAGCTTATAGGATGGACTGAAGAGGTAATAAGTTCCCTTTGGTGCAAACAAGAAAGAATGTCCACTAGCCAGGTATAATTTAAAAGATTGGCTTACCTGACTTTTATGATCCAGTCCATTTCTAGGACTGTAAGATTCATTTCGTCAGTGGAAGATTAAAGTCTGCTAACTCAAAAGACTTTTAGTTTAAAAAAAGAAATTATCCTTGCCACTAAGAGACAAAGAAAAAGTGTTTTTTCTTATGTTTTAATGTCATACTCCTCTCTAATATATAAAATAACCCAAAGTAATGCACTAATAAGATGCTTTAAAAACCAAGTTAATATTTAACATTTTAAATATTAGAATACTTAAGAAATTTAAGTCCTATTTCTTATGTGTACAACAAGAAAATAAAAGATAAAAGGAAATTGGATCAGAACACTTGACAATTAATCGAACTTCACTTCCAATTAGACTAAAATAAGTATTCATGACTAATTCATGTAAACTTATAGTTTATAAGAACGTAATATGATTTTAAGACTAACTAATTAAAAATGGCAACAGAATAAAAGTAACCAAATAAGAGAATTATTCCATGGGTGGGACATCAACAAAGAAAGTTATCCAACAAGACACACCAGAATACCATTAGGGAGAAAGGATGTTCTAGTTAGACAAACACAGCTTTATATAAGCATAAGATCATAAAACTTGTGTGCCCTAAGGGTACCAGTCTGTTAATATTCAGATCAAATCTTGTTATTTCAGTATACAAAGAGAATTTAAAAACACTGAACAGATGTTATCATTTTTTATTAGGAGTAGGAGCTTACATAGAAAATGTTTGTGATTCACTAAGTTTGACAGAAATCAACAATTAAAGTTAAAATATCCCATTTGATACTAAAAATATGTAATTACAAACAATATGCAATTCAAAAGAGGTTCTAGAAAGAAAGGAAAATAAAACAATGGTTACAAACTCAGCAAAAATAATAGCATTTTCAAATCTAGAATTTAATGTCAATTTCAAAAGTGTATGTAGTACAATAAATTTTTAGTAAAATATGCATTTATTAAATAAACACATGTTAATATAAAATATTCTCTACGGAGTAGGGGAGAAACAGTGACAAACCTTCTATTTTATTGAAGAAGTCCAAATACTATATTTTACTATTGTAATTAGTAAAATTCCATTAGACTATCCTTAGGATTAATTGACTTAAATTGCTTAATATTGCTCAGGACGATACTATCTGTTATTTTTCCTTTTAAAGAACAACTAGCAATTGAATGACAAGAATATTAAATTAACATTACATCTTAGCTTGTAGCACAAGATAAGATTTAACACCATACTTAATTACTGCATACACATTGCAATATCCCATAATGTTGACGAAATCAATTTGTTCTTTATTTTCTAAATATATACTAAGTGAAATAATATTAAATAGCATTTGAAGGTCAAAACCCATTTAAAAAGTAAAAGTACATAAAATATTTTCATAAACAGTATAGGCTGTTATCACAACTTTGTATTTTGAAATGGACAATAGAAAATATAGCTCCCTATTGTTAAAAATTAATATCATTCATTATTAAATTTTTACGCCATCATCATTATAGTGATACCAGTTTTTAAAAATAATACTTAACACTTTTAAAGTAGGTTTTCATTTACCATCAGACATTATTACACTGATCAAACTACAAAGGAAAATTTAAATAGTCAAGACTAATCCCCTGTAGGCGGAATCCTGTTCAGTCACAAGGTTTGGACGCCAGCTCCCTGACCACAGGTGGGGTGGAGGGGAAAGGAGGGTCTAGTTCTCCCACAACAGTAAATACTGAGAAGGCAAAACAGGCCAGAGGCCAAAATTCTGCCATGTCACCCAAATTTCCAATATTCCTATAATCTGTATCAGTGTATTCAACTCTCTCTCTTTGATTCCTTTCTTCTCTCCAGAACTTGGTTTTCATTCATAGCTTCCTACAAGTCCTCTAACTCTTTCAGACTGTTTTTTTATACTTGAAAACTTGCTAATTTCTCTATCTATTCCATTTATAGGTTTACTAATTAAAAAAAAAAAAAAAATGCAACTCGGTAAGAAACTGAGGGCTCCAGCCAACCACTAGTACCAAAATGCCATCCGTTTGAGGGAGCCATCATGGAAGAAAGGTTTCCAATCAAGCCCTCTAATGATTGTAGCCCTGGACAATATGTGGGCAGCAACCTCATGAGACAGGCCATGGAAGAACCAGCCAAGCTGCTCCCAAATTCCTCACCAGAGTAACCATGTGAGATCACTAATGTGTGTTGTTGTTACAAGCCTCTGAATTTGGGGAAATTTTGTTACACAGCAATAAATAACTCTAGGCTCTATAATTATTCTGAAAGCTAATAGGAGCCACTTGAAAGTCCAAAGATGGAAATAACAAATTCTAAAGTTATATACGATTTTATGAGGAAAGATCTGAGACTACAAAGCAGAAATAAAGTATAATAGTTATAGTGTAAATGGTTACTTTACTTTAATAAAATATTTGACATTATGATAACAGAGCAAAAGAAACTTTATGAAAATAACCTTCATAACACGAAAGCCTCAAAATAATTGAATAATTTTAAAGGGCAACCTTTGTGTAATAAATGTCACTAATGATATTTTCTTCTGATTTCTACTACAATTCACATGTCACATTTTTACCATATTTTATATCCTTTTAGGCAGAGTTTTGATGCTTGCATTAACAATAAAATAATAGATATGAGTTATTTTAGAAGATCAGTATCTGTACAAATGGAACAAATAATAATGCATTACAATTTAAATGTTAAAGTTCTTTTGTCTTTAAACATGTAGGCCATAGTGCTTCCAAATTTTAATCTACTGAGATTCATAACTTATCAAAGATATAAAAAGAATAAACAAACAAAACAAATAAGGAGCCGCACCACTCTCTGGATGACCAACAAACTGCATTTATAGAAAAGAGATAAAAATATATAGTCCATTAGAACTCACAGTACCATTTTTGCTTGAAATCCTGCTTCTACTGAATCCACTATTTTATTTAGTTCTTATTTAACAGACACTCATATAGTGTTATGGTCTTCTGGGCTGCATTATAAGTGTTCTGTTAATGAGCAGGTTATATAATCATTATCCTAACCTTTGATGGCTATACTTTAATATTTATATAGTATAAATTGCTTTCCCATCTTCAACATCACAACTGAATCTCTCTATGATTTAATCACTGTTGAATATTACTGGCATTTATTTTTCCATATGTAAGTACATAAAAATATCTGTGGTTAGAATACTGGCATATTTCTCAATACTTTTAATTCAAAGAACTGTCTGTCCTCAATGCAGTTACATGACTACACAAAATGAAATTGAATATTTTTATAGTATACTAATTAGAAATTATGACAGAAAAAAATTTATATTTAATGAAGTATGCAAACTAGCAACTTCCAAGAGATTAGTAGGAAAATCATTCCAAATATAATCTCATTTGAATTATTCTCTTGTCCATTCTTAGAAATAGTGTTTTTCAGTGTCTGGAGGAAGTAACAACTCACAATGTGTTTGTGGTGAAGAATATTGATACTGTAACAGGCTAGATGTGGTTTATCATGAACACATAAGATAAAACAGGGATACCCATTGTAGGAGCACATTGGAAATCAGTGTCACAATTGTGAAACTGCCAACGGTGACCAGGTCTACCCTAGTTTGCATGCCAAATATAAGAAAAATAGTTTTTAGATAGAAGTTAAATGCAAAGCATTGCCTAATATCTCAACTGTTCTTTTTATTAAATATGTTGAGATAAATCCATTATAACTAGTCATACCATTTTTTTAATCGTCAGATTATCACAGAGGTTTACCACTGCTAGGAAGAATGGCTAGTCCCTAGTCTAGGTTGTTTCCTACCAGATAGAGAATGTTCCACCAGCTAAAGCACTCCTAAGCTCTCTCCACTTCCGGGGGAAATGACTTACATGATTGATCATTTTTGGAAGAAGAAAATTGGTGTGCCGCTTAGCATTTTTTCTCTAAAGACCAAGTTTCTCCTGGAAGGCACCCCAAATTCTGCTCTGCTTCTCTGCAGGAGATGTGTCAGCGTAGTCCTGCCAGGAGCTGGGGAAGCCTGCTTAATCCTGGAGTTTAGTATTAGGAAGTCCCCTTGCCTGAAGATAGAAGCCACATTCTCACTACAGTTTTCCACAATAGAGGTAATGTTTTGGTCACCATATGCTTTATTTCTGTCTTATTTCTTAATTTACTCAAAGCAGGCAAAGAAGAGTGGTGCTTCTTATTGGGCCTTTTAAAGGATTTAAAAACATCAATGATGAAAACAACCAAACTTTCTACAGAAAGACAAACTACAACCACCTAGACACCAACTAGCATTTTCATGTGCTCCAACTTTTATACTTATGCAAAGTACCTAGAATGTTTGAAGTCACAATAAAGAGATTCCAATAAATTAGGCAAACGAAAGGTTAACAAACTAACATGGCTTGACCAAGAAAACTTCAAAGCGAAGGTGATTTTCAGACCAAGTAGAACATAATAATAAATAAGATGATGTCATGGTAACATAAATTCACCAAATTAATTGCCTTATTGTAATGCCTTTGTCTTACAAAATCACACAGATATTTAAATTGTTAAGCATAATTAAACCAAAAGCATAAATGAGGACTCAGTAAGAAAAGTGTCACAGAAAAAAACAGGAAATGCTATAGGGTTCAAATGAGAAAAGATCACATTATTTTAACAGATAAAAGATGAAAAAGTGGGCAGGTTTATTATTATAGAGGACAAAATGAGTAAAAGTGTAGATGTGAAAAGTATAATATTGCTCAAGGACTAACAAAAAGCAAACAGTGCAACCAAAGTGTAAGATATAAGGAGCAGACTACAGGAGTGAAAAGCAGAGGTAAATTGGGGTCAATTGCAGAAGACTTCAAATATCTGGCTAAATATTATACTTAATTTTAAATATAATGAATAATTAAGTTTCCAAACAGAAGGCACTCTCTGCATTTTGCTTTAGAAGGTAAGTTTATACAAAGTTACCCACACTGTAAAGAATTAACCTTAAAATGCTAATGAAATATTAGAATTTTAGTAAAATGCGCTCAAGGTTTGAAATGATATGATGGCAAAAGGAGTAAAAAGTAGCGGGGAGAAGAGGTACAAAGACATTTAAGGAATAAAATCTATAAAATTTGGTAACTGATAGCCTATTGAGTATAAAGGAGAGAAAGGTCAGAGAATGGATCCAGCATTTCAAACTCAGGAAAATGGGAAACAGTAATAGCAGTAACAGAAAAGGGGAAGATGCAGAGATTGACTACTGGGGTGGGGATGCTGTGGAGAGAAGGAATCATAGCCTGAATCTGGAGTTCCCATAAAATATCAAAATGGAGAGGTCCTAAGAGAAATGGAAATATTATGAGTGATGTTGGACCAAGAGATATAAACTTGCCTGCATCAACCTAGAGCTAATCGGTAAATTCTTAAGAGCAAATAAAGTCACCAAAAGAGAGAGTTAAAGTGAGGAGAAAAGAAGGGAATAGAGAGAAGAGCTAGAGACACACACTAGTTTCTGAACTATAGAAGCAGCTATCCCACAAGGTTCACTTACTACTTGAAGAAAACTGGAAGTTAAAGAACCAGTAGAACAAAAGGCCAAAAAGGAGCAGAATGATAGAGTAGATAACGTTTATCATGAAAATTAGATAAGAAAATTTCAATTACAGTTAACTGTATCAAATTATACAAAGAGTTAAGTCAATAAAGACAGGAAAGAGGATTTGGTGTGTAGATGGTCAACTGAGATTGAAGAAACAATTTTCAGAAGCATTATGAGAATGTTAAAGTGATTTTAAGTCCTGATTAAGACAGACTGCTGTGGAACTCAGTAGACTGCAGGATAATTCCTAGTTTTCAGGAGGCAGGCATAGAGCCAAAGGCAACAAGACCCACTAAGCAAACATCGAATTAGTTTGGAAAGAAGGAAAATAGTAAGGAAGGAAGGGAGGGAGAGGGAGAGTCAAGAGGGAAATAAGGTAGAAGAAAGTGAATTTGAAGAAAAGGTTTAGAGCCCAGAAAGCATTTATCTTGAAAAATAAAATCAGAAGTAGCCTCTAACTAACTAACTACTCAGTTATACAAAGCTGTCCAAAAGGATTATCATGGTGAAATAACCTTTTGCTTAGGCAGTGATTAATTCTCAAATGAGGTTGGCACTGAAAATTTTGCTGTTAACCTTTGTAAGAATTTGATAATAAGTTCAAAAAGAGAAGTCAAAAAAGTATTCAAAATCCCTGCAAGAGATATTCTAAAAATGGAACAAAAAATATGATCACTGATAATGTAAAACTAACTGTCAGTTTTAACTAGACTACACCAGATGTAGCCTGCATAGACAAAAAGGGCACTGTCGCAAATCATAAAAAAATGAAATGTTCCAGGCGAGGACAGAATGATGTCCCTTGTAACAGCCATTGTCACAGCACTTGCCGGGAGTTCTGTGGCAGCATGTAGGCAATATTTTTGTCAAATACTGTGAGTGTGTCTGACAGTTATGTTCCATCACAGGCTGTGTCCTTGATGATAAGAGTGTTCTCGTGGAGCTGAAACAGAGACTGAAGGATTTTCCTACCCTCTAGAGAAGAACATGAAGATATAAATCTAAGAAACTCGTGAGGATGACTCAATGTCACAGACCGGGCGACTAGAGTAGAGAACAGAACAGAAACTACAGATCAGAACAGAAATCTAAATCAATCTTAACCAGCCAATGTCTTACATTACAAGCTAAGTCTGTATAACTAGATGATAGGACAAAGGCATTGCTGAGATCACTCACTCCAGCTCCAACATTCTATGGGTACATAAATTTTCATAAAAATTTTTTTTATGCCTGATAAAAAATCTAAAGTAAACCTAAAATTCAGACATAGTTCCATAATGTCACGGTTAGCACATCTGCTTTACATGCAGAAGGTCCTGGGTTCGTGCCCCAGTGGGGCCACAGTCCATGGTCTATGGCCATGCTACCCTGAACAAGCCCAATGCCTGATCTGAGAAGCTAAGCAGGGTCAGGCCTGGTTAGTACTTGGAAGGGAGACCACCCAGGAAGACCAAGTGCTATAGGCATAAATAATAATTTAAAAAAAAAAAAAGCCTAAAATTCAAAATTAATAAAATAATTGGTTTGAAAATTTAGGTGAGAATTATGAACTTCTTGGTTTTGTTTTAGCTCAGGAACTTTAGAAAATAAATAAATGAAGCTAAAAAGCTATACACATGTTTATAATAAGTAAAACGAGTAAGTGTGAGGGCTCAGGAGACAGACAACGAAAGTTTAGACACTGCCCATTGAGGCAGCCTAGAGCCAGCTATGTACCCTCTCCCTGCCTTTAGTTCTTCATATGCCAAATGAGGGTAATAGTATTAACCATGTCAAAGACTATTGTTATGATTACGCTGTTAGGATTACTCAAGTGCCTGACACATGGCATGCACTAAAGGTGAGTTGTTATTATTATTATCATTATCATTAATCTCTGTATGAATAAATCAGATTTGATCTCTGCTTATGAGTCATCACATCTACAACTGGGTAAAGGTCTTAATTAAATGATGTCAGATAATCTGGATATGATCTAGAAGGTTGCAAACTTAATATGGATCTAATTGTAGCAGGAAAAAAGGATGAAGCACTGGGAGGAATAGCAGAAGGGAGTATAGGCTCTAACATTAAGACTGTAACTAACATCAGAGAAGAAGACTACAACTACTTGAAGCCAATAGGAAATCAAAAAGAGCCAGAAGCTCTGTCTGCCTGGCTTATGGTTTAGCTCCTTCAACCCTAAAAAATAGATGAGTCCTGTGATGGAGTAAGAAAGCTGCAATAAATAACTTTTGACTTTTTAGTCCTATTTGCTGAACAGAGAGCACCATCAGGATCCAGGAGTTGCATATTCCAGCAGCAGTAATGCAATGACACTTCATGGTCTCTCTGACGAAGATGATGGACTACAATGTTCACACAGGAGTGATGTAAACAGTAAAATAAAGGCAGCATCCTATGAACATCCTAAATGTTCAACCAAATATCATGGTGCAATAAGGTGATAAAATCATGCAGATGTTATAATGTATTTACAAATGACATTAAATGACCTGAAGGAGTTATTATAAATACTAAATACACAATGTAAATTCATGTTTTATAAATTCATATTCTTAAGAAAACATGTCAAAATATTAACAGTGGTGGTCTCTAGATGGTGGGATTGCAAGAGAATTTTTCTTCCTTGAACCTTGCTACATTTTCTAAATTCTACATGATGTTCTTGATTTAGCTTAATAATTTAAGCAATAATTAAAAAAAAAAAAAAACACAGAGATTAGCTTGATTGGCATTAAGTCACGGGAAACATTTGCTGTGAAGAGCAAACAGTTGGAAAAGGGAATCCCTCCCCTTTGTCCATTCTATTTCCTCTGGTACCTTTCCCCATCCATGCTTTCCTTCTTATGACAGCCAGAGAGACCAGCATTAACAGGCTGCAGTAAATTTAGCTGGGAAGAGAAGAATGAGTCAGCAGTCGTTATGAATTTATCTTCCCCTTTTTTCTTATCCAGTCCTCATCCTCTCTCTGCCACTATTTACCATAATGGCCACCGCAGTTCCTTTTCTAGATTAAATAAGAGAGTTCTTAAACTACTGTTGGGGGTGGTAGAGGAGGGGGAGCAGTAAAGTCTGCAGTAGTTACAGTGAAATGTGGTCACATCCTCCCACTCAATTAAAAGAACAAAGTCTTTCCTTACCCTCACCCCTTGTCCTCTATATGAGGACATTATATACTCAGTAAACACTACTGAATTATTTTCCTCTTTTCTTTTCTCCTTCCTTCCCAAAAAGGAGATATTAGACTTTCTAATATGTAGACCTATAATTAGTTTTAATTAAATTTGCTGGGGGCAGGGGGCTGAACTTAAAACGAGTATTATAGAGCGATTCATGACTGTCATCTATGAACAAAGCCAAATACAATGAAATCTCTATCCTCTGAAGCTTCCAGATTCCTCTCCCTTTGGTCCCAAAGTTTCCATATACCCAAATGCTTTTTAAACAACTCCTCAATCCAAAATTGAATTGATGTCATGGATGAGAGAGGAGAGAAGAGAGGAACAACCGCTGATGTCCAGTTTCATCAATCCTGGCGTTCTTCCACATGCAGACTTATTAGTCAGACTGTAAAAGTAACCCGCTGTTCTCTTTCCCCCTGAACCTCCCTGGCCAGGACTGTGCCTCTTTTGTTGTCCACTGAATACCTAGCACAACACTTGGCACATAGTAGGAGCTCTATATTTATTTGTGAAATAAATGAATTAGTTTATTCAATCACCATAACAGGTGTGAAGCAAGATAGTGAATAAAATGAGATCACAATCTAGAGGAAGAATGAGGAGTGTGTTCGTTAGCACAAGATTATTAGAAGACCTGCAGGTTTGAGAAGGATATAAGTACAGATGGAGAGGATGAGGAGCAGAACTAAAGCAGAATCAGAGCAAGTTTACTCTTCATTTTTTTTCTTCTTAGATAAATGTTGCTAGCACCAAGCCCACCATCCCCAATCTCTAACCCTCTTCACGTCTCCCACTCTATCACATATCATTATACATCAAGCTATAGGATCAGGGCTTGCACTCAACTGACTGAATTTAGCCAAAGCCTTCCCCTGTGACCCTTTGTCTACCTCAGGATATACCAGAGAAAATCTAGAAAGGATAAAGCATTTCTGTGTTTCACATCTGGATATTTCTATCTACTATGCCAAAAATATGTGGGAGAATAAAGTCTACTGAAAAGTATCAACATAAATGACAAAGCCCATGATATCCTTCATACTATTTGACAAGATATATTTAATATTTGGTCACCTGTAATATTGCTGTTCGCAACTATAATTCTGTAAACAAGTAAAAATAACTATTTTTCTTCTGCCATGATGGAAGTGAACAAAGTGCTTAATTAAAAGGTGTCAAGATTTTCCTTTATTCTGTTATTAAAATGAATTGTGTGAATCTGTGCCTTGCATAAATCCAATTTGTATTGATTTTCTAGAGATAATATAGTGTGAACTATAATGGCAACTTGTTACACAGTGGCAAAAATTGGAATGACTCATAAACTTGGAGAACAACTGGTTGTTAGGTTTAAATGGAGTGACAGTTATACTTCTTCAGATTCACCTCTAATTGCTGCTGTTCCTTTTCCAGTGTGTAATTCAGTTCCTCTGCAAATGCTACACAGACAGTTCCAGCCTTTTATAAAGTAAAAGCCTCTTGGTTAGTCCTCTTCCCTTCAGGTATAATTAGGTTCTTTGTATCACAAAGTGACTGAATAGATACCTAACACAAATTTCATTAACCTATGTGAATATGTGAACAGTTAAAAAGTTTAAAAGATGATCATAAAACAATATGACTTTTTATTACTAGACATTATTTCACTTAATCAATATTTATTAAACATAAGTCACTTTCTGTGGTAAAGGATGAATCAGATCTGGACACTGAGCTCAAGGATTTAGAGTTTAGTAGGTATGCCTTTAAAGTCAGGTTTCCTAACCAGAGTCCAAGAATCCACAGACAGTTCACGAATGAGCTTTCACAGGCCTATAAACCTCTTAAAGTAAATGCGATGTGTTAGATGTTGGTATGTGCAATGGCAGGATCGAAAGGCTGATAACAAATTTTCAAAAGAACTAGTGGCCCTAGTGAAGTGAAGAACCACTGACTTTCAGTTTATAAAAAGCATTCCCTCTCTCAAAACATTTCCAGTTGCTCAAAACATTTTTAAACTTTTCTTTTGAATTGTTTCAAAGCCTAGGACACCTTCTGTGAATAATCTCAGTGACGACAAGTCTTCATTGGAGGAGAGCTCTGATTTTTAAAGTCATCCAGGAAAATATGATAGGCAGATGCTTAAACTGTGATGTTTATTTTTTGCTTGAAAAGAATGTAAATATAAACTAATGAGACTAATTTTCTTGGAGGACATAAAGTAGATTAATGGGTATATGTTGATTGAAAATCACACAGAAAAGAACTGATGAAAAAAACATCAGTGCCTTAAGGATAATAGTAACCAATGGGGGGGGGGAATCACATTTTATTTTTTCATTAACTGAATAAATGTTTATTGAATGACTACCATGTATCAGGCACTGTAGTAAGCACTGAGAACACAGAGAAAAAATCCTGCATTCCTGGAGCTTCCATTTTACCATCTTTGCTTAACGATTCAATTCATCTAATATGTATTGCACTACTTTGAATAAATATTAATAGAACTAAAATTTTAAAAAGTAAAATAGAAATAAAAAGAAAGTATGCTATAGATAAAATAATCTTTGAGTTGAAAACTATTAATGGCAAAATACGATGTAATGTTTAGCATTATATTTGGTAAAAGTGAACAGAATCATTGTAAGCAAAACATAGAAATAAAGATGTAAACAGTAAAGATATGGGTTTGGCAATTATAAAAAATGATTTTCACTATATTCACTAACCTAAACAAAAGCAACAGAAAGATTTTTGGGATTTGGAAGCATAGGATCATAATATGGAAGCAATGAAAAGACTGTCAACAGACTGACGGTTGAGTTTACTCCGTTCCCTATAAAGTTTAAGGATGTGCTAGAACCAGAGCCAGGAGTTCCTGGAAAAAGTTCTTGCTCCAGGCCTAAGTAACTTTCCTAAATTAACTGAGCAAATTAGTATTCATCCTTCTCTATAACATGAACACTTCAAGTTATTTGTAACACACTTATGCTACAAAGAGCCCAGAAATACATTTTCTAACACTATCCTTTACATACACACAAATAAAATAGAATGAAAAATTACATGTGGTTTAAAAAGTATATGTGAATTGATTAACAGTTAAGGTAATGTAATGGGAGAAAAGTCTCGCCACAGGTTTTGCCAAGAAAAGAAGGGAGATTGTCTTCTACTCCCCATCCTTATCAGGATTGCTCACCAACCTTCCCATCATGTGCTTGAAAATGCAAATAGGTACATATTGGAGATAAGAAAGTGAACAAAGAATTTTCAAGTAATCTAGCTGAAGTACTAAGAAACTCATCTGAGGCCTTTCAGTAAAACCATCATTTCAAAGCTTTCTCTGCAAAACTTAGAGAAATAGAAACCTTGAGGACACACACACACACACACACACACACACACACAACACACTCAAAAAAAAAACAGACCTTTTGATATGTAAATATTGAAGCAAATGCTATTGTGGAATAAAGAAATTGGGACAATAAGAGACTCAACTGCCTGGCATAATGATGTAAAGAAGTTGTTTTTCTGAGATACAGAGACTACTAATTGTATAATTGTTTTTTCTTCTTCAAATGCGTAGAGAATCACAGAGATTGAAGCCAAGGCACTCACCTGGGAGTGATAAATGATCAACTGATACAAAAGAGCTGGCTGGAAACTAGGAAGAAAGACTTCCTTGTAAAAGGTCATAGTGAAAACTACAGAATTGGTGATATCAAAATCAATTTTAACATTTATGCTGTCGGTTGTATAATACCCTCATGTAATCTTCAGGCCTAAAGCATAGGTTAATATGTGCAGATTGAATTGAAATGTAAACATTTTCCTGGACTGGGTTGATTTTTTCTTTCCATCGTCAACAGGCCCCTCTGATGCAAACACAGTCTGCTCTGCCGTTTGGATTTAGAAACAGAATAATGCCTTATCTGGCTAGTTATGACTTTTTCCCCATTAATTTCAATGCCTGTTTCACTGATATGTGAAAGGAACAGTTTCCTAATCTTTTAAAAACCTACTGTTTACATTATGAAATGCTTGCAAGTAATTCAAGATACACTAAGAAATTCTCATTTGAAAAGGCAAGATATAATTTAAGATATAATTTAAAACACTAACAACAAAAAAGATTTTAAAAGTAAAAAGTTGTTTGAGGAAATAAAATTTATTTTAGTGAACTATTTAAATAATCTAGTTTATCTTACAATTTTGAAAAGATTTTTAGAAATCATTCTTTTTAATCTATGAAGATGCCAAGTAGCTTAGGCAAACTGATCTCAGAAAAATCAAAATGCCTCTTTTCTTAAATATACTATCTGGCAAAGTGGCCATGCATTCACTTAGAACACAATACTCTGTGAATTCATAATCATTAAATATGATAGTGACAAAAGTTAAAGAATTGGGCTTTGTTTCATTTTGTGGAAGAAAAAGTTAAGATATCAGAATGATAGTATTTGAGTACATAAAGAGTCATTGAGGCAGAATTAAACACTTGCTCAACCACTCTAGGTGGTAAGAAAATTAGAAACAACAGGATTCCTGTTCCAGGAGGTCAGATAACCAGATAACCATGGCTAGGCATATCAGCGGATCAGGCTGAGCTGGGCTGCCAGATAAACACCGCTGCTTGGGTTGAATAATCTCCAAGAAAAAGAGTCCACTGGGGGAAACGGAAACTTTAAAAAAAAAAAAAGTACAGTTATGTCAGACATTTTTACATTTTCTCTAATGTCAAGGCTCTCCAAAAGCCCACATCTCAAGCTATAAATGTTCCCCTATCACTAACCCCTTCATCTTGTCTTTATCTAAAAAGGAACTAGCCATCTTCAGTGGATCATACTTTACAAGTGTTATAACAACTTTAAATGAAATTAAATGGAGATTATTAGTGCAACACTTGAAAATAAAATTTTCTGCTGCACCAATATTCTCATTTAAGAAATGTGAGATGGCTCATTCTGATGTCTTCTAGGCTAATTTGTATTTTCCTCTATTCTATATTCTATAACCTCTGCTTGTACTCAATTGACCTCATGTCCTCAACACTCAATTTCTTTGAAAAGTACTTATTAAAACACCAGCAGAAGCAGTAATTATTAGTGTTTAGTGACCTTTTCCCATCCAGCACCAGAGAAACCAGATTTTTTTTTCATAATTTCATGATATTCACTCTCATTAACTTGTAGCCCAAAAATAATAATAATAATAATAATAATAATAATAATAATACAGTACTTATTCTGAAAATTGCTTGCCAAGTAGCACCAAGAAAGGGCTGATAAATATTTTATTCTTGTTCCAAATGTAACAGGACTCTACAAAATCAAGTACATTTTAGACCTTAAAATTGGCAAGAACCAAGTTACTAATGTCACAGTTTAAAAATTCCATTTATATCTCATGAGTTTTCTAGAAAAGGTCAACCAGAAAATCAAGGTCTTCAATCCTTTAGTAGAAATAATTTATTGGTAGCATTTGTTTTTCTATTTAAAGGTACTGTTACACGTTTATCCTTGCTAAGGTACCATTGGGTTCTAATCATTTATCCAGTTTTTCAAGGTGATACTGAAATTTTATTTTCCAAAGTGTAAGCTATTAATTTTATTTAATGTCATTTGAGTAATTATTGGCTTATTCTCTAATTTATCAACTTAATGAAAGTGTTAAGTAGCACTAAATCTAGGACCGACTCCCCTGAGTCACCATTATCCCTCTAACTTCTAAAACATTGATAGTAACCTTTGGATGATACTGCTATGGTCTGTCTGGTTCCAATATTCTCCTTTCCTCATGCCTTCTCTCTCCACAGTGGAAGCCACTTAATCTCTCCTGGATGTTCACTCTTATCTCAGGCTTTGGACAAATAGCACCCTTATGAAAAGGGAATTTTAGCACAATATAGAGCACTTGATATCAAGTCAACCTTGCTATTAGTCCAACTCTGATAACTGATCCTTTGGCAAAGTTTTAACTAGGCTTCTGCCCGTTCCTGAAACCAAGTCTCATTGATTCTCTAGGTGTGGTAACTTGGCCCCTTGCTCACTTCCCTCTCTGCCAGGTTCTCTGTGCTAAAAAAAAAAACTATTATACCTGCTCTCTGTATATCACAAAGTACCTTCCTGAATGTATTTTTCCACACAATGTCTGTAGTAATGTCCTGATTCCAGATCCCATACCATCCTCAACCTCCTCCTCTAGACTTAAGAGCATGTCTAGTACTAAGTTCCAGACCCCTGAATCCTCCTCTATTCCAATGGAGTAATAAACACTGCCATGCTTAATTCTGTCTCAAGATGTGAACAACCAGTTATAAATCACCGATGGAACGTATAATTGATCAAAAAAGGATTTTTGATAGATTTATAAACTTACGTAGGTTGAGTACTCAATAGTCTTATCAAAGCCATGAAATGTTAACATTATCATTTTAACTCTATAATATGACCTCATTATCACCACGTAACAGAGAAAAAAGTATAATTTTATATTATGTCATAAGAAATGATAGAATATGCCTGAATTCTAAATCTCATTTTCTCCTAGGCTCCCTAACAAAATGAGTAGGCAAAAGAGTTAATAATTTTTTGAGATTTGTATACTTTTTTTTCCATTTTGAAACATAAATCTAAAATATATCTTCAGATGCTTCACCAATTCTCCATAAGTCATTCCAAAAGGTAAGTTAGTAGCTCTGTAACTAGTTAGTAGCTCTATAACTATTCTGCTCTCTCATTTTATACACTAATAAATTTATTTCATAATTTTCTTGGTGAGGTAAATGCAAATAAGTTAAAGAGAGCCAAATGAATTAAATATTTTTTAAAAAGAAGACATTTGGAGAAAAGGAATTCATATATTACTGGTAGAAATGTAACATTCTTTTCAGAAAGCCATTGTACAATTTGTTTCTAGGACTTTTTAAAAAGTCAATTTATTTTAACCCAACAATTTCCTTTCTAGGAGTATTCCCTAATAAAAAATGCAGACATTTAGACAAAGATTTATACACAAAGATGTTTCATTTATATCAAAAGAATAAATGAACTAGGTAAACAATGAAAAATTATAGAATATCTATATGATGAGAAACCTTATAATCTTTAAAAATTATGTTATCATATACTTAATGAAATGGGAAAATCCAGAAACAAAATTGTATTCTGGTTAGTCAAGAGTGGTGGAATAGTAGGCAATTTTAATTTTCTTTTTCAAAGCTTTCTGTATATATATCTATATATTTTTATATTATCTATCTCTATCCGCATACATTTTAGATAGATAGATAGGTAGGTAGATAGATAGATAGATAGATAGATAGATAGATAGATAGACAGACAGACTTCTATCTCCATATCTCTCATTTGATTGTATAGTTTCCAAATGTTTTATACTAAGCATGCATTGCTTTTAAAATAATCTGAAAAAAAAAAAGAATTAGTGAGAATGTAAAATAATTTAAAAGCATGAGAATATCTTCAAGTTTAATAAAGGATCTAACTGATTTCTCTTTCTAATTCCTTAATAAATTAACAGGGGTGATTTTCCATAAGAGTTGTACTCAATACTCCAACTTCTTAATTTACTTCTATAGGCTGCCCCTATAGTCAGAACACTGTCCCATTAGACCTCTAAGGTAGATAGATATTAAGGAAGAGGTCAGCAAGCAAACAATTATAATAAAAACAATCTATCTAAGTACCCAATTCAAATGTAATATGCTGAAGCAAACTCCAGCTGTCTAATCCTGGCAGTAGACTTTTACCACTGTTAAGGGAATCAGATACTTTGAGAATAGACTGAGAAAACTGGAGATAGGCTCCAAATTTCAAAATAAAAACTAACCTTCAATTCTTACTAAATCAAACAGGAAGGGATTAGCATAAACACTTACTGAATGCTACCAATTTTGACCTGCTTTATATTAATATATGAGAATTACATGAGTATATAACTACATGAGTATATGTGTGTGTATATATATATACATATATATACATATATATGTATATATATATACACATGAGTATATGAGTATATTTGAATTCTTATTACAAACTTCTTCAGAGATAAAAAAAAAAAAAGTAGTTTGTACAAGGTCACAGATCTATGTAACGGCAAGTCCAGCTCTGAACGTCTCTAAATCTCATTTTCTTTCTATTGCACCACTTAGGACTAAAGATTCTGCTAAATCAAGATAGAACAATTAAAGAGAATATATGTAAAATATCTTGCACTGTGCTGAGTGCTGAGCAAATGCTCAATGAATGATAGTTGTTTTTATAATTGCTGAAATTCATTGTACATTTTTGTACATTCTCATGTCAAAAGGAATTAAAATGTGGAGAAAATACACCTAAAATGAATTTCCTAGGTCTTCTGTTAATTAAATTGGCTTTTTAAGGAAACGAAGAACAATTTCCCACGATTCCAATATGCCGAATTCACAAGGTGATAAATTTGTTTTTTTAGAATGATCAAGAAACAAGGCTGCTTAGCATTGCTACTTCAAAATGCACATATGGACTACCAGTGTTTTATACTGCACACAGTAAATGCCCCTAACATACACTGAAAATTAGTGTATCTTTTTGATAGTCCAGAAGAGAGTTCAAAATCTTTCACAAATTATGAACACAAAATGCCACAGTGGTCTAGACAGAGAAGATATTCAGTAAATCATGCTCTAGATAATCCAACTTTCACTTCGTGCCTTATAAAACTCACTGCTATTAGGATGCTTTAAATTAGAGCTAAGGTAAATATTTTAGGTTTTCTAATTAAACATATTCAAGACCAGACTTCAAGCAATATGAGTCTAAATAAAACAGCATAATCATCAGCTGCTCTCATGTGGTTGAACTAGAACTTGTATTGAATTCTCAGTAGTCAAAGATTTTTGCATGAGGGCAGGGGCTTCATTCTCAAGATCTTTTAGATCTTGCCATAATGCTTGGTTATCTGCCATCACATATACTAATAGATATCCATTGACTGACAGCTGCTCCATGCCAAGTGGAAGATGATTGCTGTCTTCTTTGGCTGGAATAAGAATCTGGACGTTCTCAAATCAGTCAGATAGATTAACTTTCCAATTCCTTCTTAGGCCACTTTTGTCTCAAAGCTAATCCTACTTTCTGTAGATCTCCTGAGACTCTGGTTCTATTACAAACACTAACAAATGTTTAGGATTTGAATTTCAAGACAAGTGTTATGTAAGAGAAGCAGTCTGTTACAATACAACTAACCACTGTGCTGGACATTGTGAAGTAAGTTATTCGACACCAACATCACATGATGCTCTCACCAGTTTAGGGGACACTATATTAGGTCAACAAGATCAACTCACTCCTGGAACTTTGGAGTCACTATTTTCCTGCATCTTAGATGTCTAAAATGGATTACAGATGAGATGAAAACAGCCTTCCATCCCACAGCCAGATCAAGGCCAGGTCTAGAAATGTGAGGTTCAAGTAAGTTCTACTATTACTAATCATTACTCAGGTAGGATCTATTATTACTCATTATTAATCATAATCTATCCTGAAAGTCTAGCTCTACACCAAAAATACCCAGAAGGGTCTAAAAACATTACAGCTATATTACCAAGAGAAAAATAACACCATCAAAAGAAAATTAAAAAGTCACTAGGACTCAGTCATTAGATTAAAATGAGAAAGTACTTCAAAAATTATCCAGTAGCTATATGAACTCACGTGAAGGGAATTATAAAGAAGTCTGTTCTGACTTCTTAAGTTTCAGATGCCAATAAGTAAACAGGACAATTTAAGAGAGAATTCAAAGCTATGAAGTGTGTGTGTGTGTGTGTGTGTGTGTGTGTGTGTGTGTGTGTGTAATATATTTAATAGTCACGTTTATAGAAATGATGATCAATCAAATCATTTGGACAAAGCAAATAAAGACTAAGAGCATATTTAGAAGGATTTAAAAAATAAAAGGCAAGCACAGAAGAAACTGTTAGGTGAGGCAGAAATTGGAATAATCAGTACCTTAAAAGCCAAGGGAAATAAACATTTTGAGAATGCAGTTCTGAGCAGCAGTTTAAAAATATAATGAGAGACTGAGGAAGATGTGGACTGAGAAATTATTAATTCTGGCAATGTTTTGGTCAAAGCGTTTTGGATTGCAAAAGAATACTCAGGAGAATTTACTTAATAATCTGAGAGGCAATCTCATAAAGAAACTAAAGTGAAGTTCAGTCTTATAGGAAGCGGAACTGGAACTGGGAAGCAGCTAGGACCAAATCTACACTTTCAGAGTCTCCAATTTTTCTTTTTAGTAGCTTCCTCTCCTTGCACACAGACAGATATGGTTGCTTGACTCAAAAAAAAAAAAAAAAAAAAAACATTAAATTATAGGGCGAATACCTACCACAGACCAAAACTTCTCAGTTTAAGTGCAAACTCATTAGAGAATATGACAAGTTTGATAGCTTGTGGTTCAGCTAATGAGTTCACCAGCCTTGGGTTATGTGCACATTCCTAGGCCAGTGAACTGCAGTAAGGCCAAGTCATAATGGCATAACCATGGTCACTAAGGCCTTCAGCAGAGGCCATGGAACTGAGGCCCAATTCAAAAAGGGTATTTTAGGAGGGTTTATTTCAGGCAACCTAGAGTGGCTCTTATAGTTTAATTTGTATTCCAAAAGATGTGGGTGCCTACACCATACTAAGTACTATAAACTGAAACCAAATTTTGCTTCCTGAATGTGAACAGAGTAGGAGATTCAAAGAAACTGAAGACAATCCTATAATTACAAACTATGAACAATATGGTAACTACCAAATAACAGTAATAAGATAACTGACCAGAAGAAATAAAAATGGAGGAGGTAACATTTTTGCTGACTTCTGAAAAAATTAATAGGATATCAACAAGAGATGGGAAGAGGGAGAGTGCTAAGGCCTTATCTAGAAAACACAATCTCTACCACTGAGAGCCACTTAAGGGTAAAGAATATTTCCCACTCACCTTTGCATCTCTAGTGCCTAGTACAGTATCTCACAAAGTAGCACCTCAATTAATATTAATATTTTTGTAATAAATATTAATAAGTATTAATAAATAACAAGAAAGAGGAAAACATCAGTAAAATTATGAGAATGTTTTGAGGCTATTCATAGAACAAGAACATCCAGTACTTGAAGAATAATGAGAGGTAAAGATAGAAGGGTAAATTTATGACTATATTATAAAGGACTTTGAATGTAAACTAAGCATTAGACCTCAACATGGTATTGGAAACATCACTTACCTGGAAATAAAGAGAATAAATTACAGGCCCAGGTCTGCCATAAGTTCCCTTGACTATTTCTCATCTGTAATATGAGGCTGGCAAATTCTCTTTACACCTTGGACAGTTACAAGAACCAAATTTTAAAATGCATATTAAAGATGGTATTAGTAATCTCTGTATCCCCTACAGCACACATCAGAGAATTTTGTCTAGTAAAAACTTAATGACTTTATCTGTAAACTGTAAAACTATTCAAATATAAGAAATATTCAATATACAAAATTAATATTCAGAAGTTGGTTGCACTTTTATATACCAATGATGAACTAGCAGAAAGAGAAATTAAGAAAACAATCCCATTTACAATTGCATCAAAACAATAAAATACCAAGGAATCAAATTAACCAAGGAATCAAATTAACAATGTTCTTGGAAAATTATGTCACTGAAAAAAGAAACTGAATAAGATAAAAATAAATGGAAGCATATACCATATTCATGAGTAGGAAGAATCAGCATTGTTAAAATGTACATACTACCCAAAGCACTCTATAGATTCAATGTAATCCCTATCAAAATACCAATGGCATTTTTCAGACAACTAGAACAAATAATCCAAAAATGAATATGGAACCATAAAAGCTCCCGAATAGCCACAGCAATCTTGAGAAAGAAGAACAAAGTTGGAGGTATCATACTACTTGATATCAAACTATACTACAAAGCTATAGTAATCAAACCAGCATGGTACTGGCATAAAAACAAACACTTAGATCAATGCAACAGAATAGAGAATCCAGAAATAAATCTACATCTATATAGTCATTTAATCTATGACTAAGGAGGCAAAAATATACAATAGGGTAAAGATAGTCTCTTCAACAACTGGCATTGGGAAAACTGGACAGATGCATGCAAAAAAAAAAAAAGAAACTGGGCCACTTTTTACACCACATACAAGAATAAACTCAAAATGGATGAAAGATTTAAGTGTAAGACTCAAAATCATAAAACTTCTAGAAGAAAACAGAGGTAATAAACTCTCTGACATTAGTAATTTTTTTTCTGATATACTAATAATTTTTTTATATATATCTCCTCAGACAAGGGAAACAAAAGAAAAAATAAACAAATGGGACTATATCAAACTAAAAACTTTGTGCACAGCCAAGGAAACCATCAACAAAATGAAAAGACAACCTACTGAAAGGGAGAAGATATTTGCCTCCAATATATCTGACAAAGAGCTAATATCCAAAATCTATAAAGAACTCATACAACTCAACAACAATAAAACAAAACAAACAATCTAATTAAAAAATGGGCAGAAGACCTGAATAGGTATTTTTCTAAAGAGGAAATACAGAGGACCAATAGACATATGAAAAGACACTCAGGGTCCCTAATCATCAGAGAAATACAAATTAAAACTACAGTGAGATACCATCTCACACCTGTCAGACTAGCTATCATCAATAAATCAAAAAACAAGTGTTGACAAGGATATGGAGAAAAGGGAACCCTCATACACTGTTGGCGGGATTGCAAATTGATACAGCCACCCTGGAAAATAGTTTGGAGGTAGCTTTTGACCCTGCAATTACACTTCTGGGTATTCATCCAAAGAAAACAAAACCACTAGTTCATAAAGATATATGCACCCCTATGGTAGCACTACTCACAATAGCCAAGATATGGAAGCAACCTAAGTGCCCATCAAAAGATGACTGAATAAAGAAGTTGTAGTACATATATACCATGGAATATTATGCAGCTATTTCTAAAAAAGGAAATTTTACCATTTTCATTGACATGGATGGACCTAGAGGGTATTATGCTGAGTGAAATAGATAGATAAAGATAAATACTATATGATTTCACTTATATGCAGAATCTAAGAAACAAAAGAAATGAACATACTAAACAAAAACAGACTCACAGATACAGAAAACAAACTGGTGATTGCCAGAGGGGAGGGCAATTAGGCGCTGGGTGTAAAAGGTGAAAGGATGAAGAAGTACAAATTAGTAATTATAAAACAGTCTTGGAGATTTATGATACAGCATAGGGTATACAGTCAATATTTTGTAATGGTTCTGTGTAATGCCAGATAGGTGCTAGAGTAATTGGGGGGATCACTTCATGGATTGTATAAATGTCTAACTTTTTAAAATTTAAAATAAATAAATGAACAAATGAATTATGAAAAATAAAGAAATATTCAATACCTATAACTAATCAGCCCATTCAATTTAGTAGATATCTAATAATTATTTTTTGAACTGAGTTATTTTTTCATTTTGGCACACGTTTTCTAAGAATATTGCCAAATAAATTCTATTCAAGAAATAGGCATTGAAAATCTGTGATGTGTAAAACAACAGATTAGACACAAAAAATAAAAAGATGAACCAGCCATCATTCTCTCCCTCAAAGAATTTACAACTTAATAAGGGATATAAGACATCTATACAAACACATATAACACCAAGGAACACTGTGAAAACAGAAATGTGAGTAAAGTATTATGGTATGATAGATGTCTCCAAGGTGGCTGCCATTAATTTCTTTCCTCTCTGTATGTCCATGTCATTCTCTTGGCAAAAAATGAAGACCTTTCCCCCACTTTCTTGATTCTGGACTGGTCTGTGATTTCAGTGACCAATAGAGTACAATGAAAGTAATGTGTGCCAGTTCCAGACCCAACCTTGAAGAGGACTGGCAGCTTCCATTTTGGTCTCTTAGAGGCCTCAGCCTTCATATAAGAGCTTCTCTGGCACCTGTGAGAAACCAAAGCCCTGGAGGATGAGGCACCACGTGGAGATGGAGACAGGCCAAGAAGCAGTGAAGTGCCAAACTTGTGAGAGAAGAAGCCATCTTGGAAATGAATCCTTCAGCCTTTGCTACTCTAGCTGATGACAGATCAGGTAAATGACATAGCTGAGCTCTTTCTGCATTTTTGACCCTCAAAATCATGAACAAAACAAAATTGATATTTTAAAGAAGAAAGTTTGTGTTATATTTTTAGGTAGTGACAGAAAAGTGAACTATATGGAATCACAGAAGAGAAATTAATTTCAAAGTAGAAAATATGGAAGTATTCCTGGAAAGGTAGTTTTAAAGAAGAGGTGACATTGGGATACAAAAGAATAGCTAAAGGAGATTATCAAAATAAATCATGGAGGTGAGAAAACCTATCGTATTTAAGTAATGGCCAGAGAGTTAAGTTGATGTAATTGTGAAGTATATAAAAGGAAATTTTGAGGAATTTTTAATGGGAGGAAGGTTGGTTCAAGATTGAAAATGTGTTGAAGAACTATATACTGTAGCCGATTGAGTGACTATAGTTCTTAAAAGTAAAGTGTCATAATATCTTCTCATCTCTCCACTACTCCAACCTAGTCCAAGTCTTCATGATATCTTAAAGCTTCTAGAATAGCATTAGATTTGTCTCTGTCCTTCCATTCTTGCCCTCTTACAATTTTCCCAAGTTTTCGACACAACAACTAATATGATCATTTTAAAATATAAATTGGATTACATCACTCCCTGTTCAAAGTGCTTTAAGAAATTTCTTAGAACACTTAGAATAAAATTCAAACTCCTTAACATGGCTTCTGAAAAGAGTTCACATAATCTGGTTTCTAACTATTTCTCCAAAGTCATCTTCCACTCTCTATCTTCTACATTTTGCTCCATCTAGACTAATCTTCTTGTTTCTGGAACTCCAAGCCCATTTCATCTCTGGGCCTTTCACTTGCTATCCCCTCTGCTCAGATGCTCTCTTTAGTCTCTTTTAAAATCTCACTTCTTCAGGTAGGCTTTCCCTGGTGATCCCATCTAAAATAGTGTCCACCCCATCCTGTTGCTCTGTATCTCATTAAACTGCTTTATTTTATTTCATAACATTGATTACCACCTGACATTGTAGTATATATATATTTTTTTTTTTTAAATTTATCTCCCATTCTAAATCGAAAGCAACACAAGACAGGAATTTCATCTATTTTGTTCACCACTGTATCTCCAATTTCTAATACAGTGCCCAATGCATAGTCGATGTCCAGTAAATATTTCATTAAGGAATAAATATCAGAGCTACACTTTAGGAGAAGTAGGCAAAAAAGTTAACATAGCAGACCTGAACTTCTGTCCTTAAAAAGGCCTGTTTGAAAACTTGACCCTTGGCTGGCATGTGGGAATTTGGATTTTGGAAGGGTACTCACCATTCTATAACTAATAAAGCTGTCTCACTATGCCTACAATGTGTGCATAAATAATCAGCTTATACTGAACAACTGCTTTCCTTTTGGGAGTCTGGAATTTGGATACGTGCTAGGACAAAAAAGTGCCTATAGGATTAGCTCCTAATAAAAATTCTGGGTACTGAGTCTCTAACGAGCTTCCCTGGTTGAAAGTATTTCACATGTGTTGTCACAGCTCCTTGTTAGGGGAATTAAGTGTGTCCTGTGTACCTTCACTGGGAAAGGAATCTGGAAGTGCATGGCTGGATTCCCCAGGATTTTGCCCCATGTACCTTTTCTGTTGTTGATTTTGCTTTGTATCCTTTCTGCTGTGGCCTGGGAATCCTCTTGGGGAACCATCAAAACAGGTTGGTCTCGGAGGCCTCGCTGCACAAGGAATATTTACCAGCAGCTTATAATGTGCATCCGAAGACTGAAGTAATTATTGTCAAAGAGGCCAGTTAGGAAAGAGGCTACTGCAATGGTCTAAGAAAAAGGTAGGATGGTATTGGTGCAAGCAAGAAGAGATAAATGTGTGACTGTATTTTCTCAAGGGAAATTTTGTAAACTTTTAAGGTAGACGTTAGATGAGAAGAGGTTAAGGAATGAAGGAGAACTAGGGAAGATGAGACAGTAAATGCAGACTGCTCCAGCAATAGAGGAAACAATTAAGAGAGTATGGTGGTTTTAAGGTAGCCTAATTATGATAAAATTATATAAGAATCGTGGATATAAATATGCTTTTAGAAAGCAGGTAGAAAGCTTGAAGATTCAAGAGGTATTTCCTAAAGGAAACATTAAGAGATAGGTTTAAGAATGGAACTGAGACCATGAATATAATTGTGATTTATTCTGTAAGCTCAATGAGGGCAGAGACCTCCGTGTATTTTGTTCACTGGCATATTCCAAGTACCTAATACATGGTATGCACTCAACAAATACTAAACAAATGATAAGGAAAGAAGAGGGGTCATATAAAAAAAAAAAAAAACCTTGAAATATGAAAGAAAGAAATGCAGAGATGTCAAGTATGATTATCTCATACCTATTTGTAAAGTAAGAAGCCACTGGGTGTGAAGGAGGGTTGTCCTTGAAGAGAAGAGACAATGTCCACAATCACCTCTCTGAGGAAATCATTAAAGAATTAATAAAAGAGTAACAAAAATAAAACATTGTCTTCCTTCCCAGATTTCCTCCTCAGCTTAAAAATAGTCAAATGAAATTTTAAAATACTTTTAGAATATATATAACATGATACCTAACTGAACTCAACTAAATCAATGCCTTCTTTAATAGCATTCATAAGAAAATAACCCTTAGGTGAAGTCCTTATCTCTAGGCCTAAAATCTGATTTAAAAAAATAAAAGACACTACTTTTACCTTAAACTCACCTAGAATAACAGTACATACAAATGATCTTCATTTGAACTAGGAGAGAAAAGTACTTTTACTGCAATAATGGTCTGAGAATCTAGGTCAAAGTGTGGAAAATAGTCAATCCACCGTAAAAGTTGCAAAAGGAAATGTTAGCATTTGAAAGGAAAACACCTAAAATTAAGTTTCGACAATTTATTTTATAACAGCTTCGAAACATAACACTAAAAATAAGTCTAAATTTCTACATTAAATGTTACTTTCTTCCTTTTTCTGAATTATATATCATAGAAGGCTGTCATGGATGCTGAGCTACACCTCTCAGAGCTCCCCCTTCAAGACCAAAGGACTTATTTCCCAAGATGCTGGGAAGGTTGTCAGCTGACAGCACTCAGCTCCCATCCCCCTCCCAGAACCACCCTTTTCTGAAGACAGTGGCCTCACCCAAGGTCATGCATGCTCCCTTCCCAGAGCAGCCATCATCCAGTGGTTGGGAAGTAAAAGTTTCACCTGTTGTTCTAAGAATGAAATGTAAACAGAATCTATGTATTTCTTTTTACACAATTTTAGCAAAGTAGTTATTATAAGATATCCCCCAAAAGTTATTTTATGAAAAAAAAAAAATGTGAAAAAGCATAAATCCTGCTTTTAAACTATTCCTGTTTCACCATTCATTATCTACGTGAGCTTGGGCAACTTAAACTTTTATCTTCGGTTTCATTATTAAAGAAAAGATAAAAAGTACCTTTATCTCAGTAAGTTGTTTTGATAAAATAAAGTGATGTACATAAAAGTACACAGTAAAAGCTCAACAAATATCACTTCCCTTCTCTCCACTCACTGTCAGTGGGCATGAGTTTACAGTGGCTTTCCCATAACAGCCATACACATTTGCACTGATAATACAAACTCCCAATAATAAATAGCAAGCAATATAAAACAGTTTTATGGCTAATGGATGACATCTGATCAACAAAGTAGGGGAAAGTGCTATTCATATAATATAGAATCTAAAAATAATAGTAACTTAGCACTTACTGAGCTTTTACAGCATGCAGGTATTATGTGGAATGTTCTGAATTTTGTTTTATATTTTATTTAATCTTTAAAAGAACACTATGAGGAGGTATAATGCCTCTTATGCAAATATGAAACCAGTGACACCCAGAGAAAGTAAGTAAATTATTCAACGTTACACATCTATTAAGTGACAGAGGTAATATTTGGACTTAGCTTTTCTATATCAAGGTTTTTGTATTACATTACAGAATCTCTTTTGCTTTACTCCTCTTCCACAGACTTGCCCCTGTAGAGGCTACCTCTGGCATATCAGCTATACTAAGATACACAGAGCCATCTTAGGGACCTTGGCCTGCAAAACACAGCAGAGAGGACTCTGTAATCTCTGATGTGACCTTTACTGCAAAAGCAGCAAATGGTCTCACCTCCAGTAGTAGAACCTACTCTTTAATTTCATATTCACTTTGCTTCCATACTGGGTCCATGGAATCTGCCTTCTCATCACTGTTGTCCTTAAATAGACTGTTCTTTTCATGGTATTAAAGCTAATCCAGCCCTCAGTCTGATCCCAAATGAGTGAAGTGCTGCCCCTTCCTGCCCTGCAGGCCTTGCAGTGAGAAGCAGCACATAGGAGCTGCTGGAATCAGAATGTTTGTCTCTCTCCTACAGTAGGGGACCCTGTTCTGATATCTCATCTTTGCACTGGCTGAAAAGCATGGTCACAAAGCAGTCTAATCCCTAAGCAGACTCTAGTTGCACTTTTTAAAGAGCATATTTGTTTAGTTTCTTGTAAAAGTTCCTGTATTTGCCACCAAAGGTTGCTTCCCATTTAATTTTTCATGATGTTATTTCTACAACCTGCAATAATTTGTTTTAACCAGTTTTATGTACATTGGAGGAAATAGCAGGAAGAAAAGTATATTTATGCTTAGCCTGTGCTAATCTTTACTCTCCCTAGGGAATAGCTGTTTACAAGATCCCAAATAATATTTTCTCCTAGAAAATCTCCTCTTGAGTACTACATTCTAGCTTTGTCCCAAGGAGTAGTCCTGATTCCTGCTTTGGGAGACAGTGACAGCAGATACTGCCATTCAACCCGTCACTGAAAATAGGTTAGGCCCTTAACTCTCTATCAAAAGCAAAAGAACAGAAAGGAGGGAAGCCGCATCCTGTTCTCTTTGAAGCACTCACGTGTGGACAGCAAGCCTACACGGGTGTGGGCCACCTTGATCTCAAACCCCGTCCTTACAGAGCCCGCCTTGACTAGGTCCAATGCACACAAAGCTGAATTGTTCATGTGAAAAGAGGCCATGTGGCCGCCCTGCTCTCAAGTAACTATTACTGCTACTAATCTATGAGGTGTTTTTTGGCTCACTGCCTCACTTTCACAAACAAGATGGGCTAGAAAAACAAAAAGAGTAGGAGTGGAGCAAGATATATGGGAGAAGGTTGGGACGGTTGTTTGGAAGATTCCACTTGAATAGATACTTCCCTATCAAAGAAAAAAAAAAATGTTGTCTATCAGAGAGGATATTGGGTCAAGATCTCTTAGAAGCCTTCATTGCAGGCTGTGAAACAGAGATTTCTAGAAATGCCAGAAAGAACTGAACAATAGTTATCACTAAAACTAATTATTGTAAATTTAAAAACTGACTTTTTGAGGAAGTGGGTTTAAAAACATTTTTTATCCTATTGAGAATTTGTCTAATAAATAATCAATAGTAGTTCCACATAATATTAAATAGGGGTGTAAAAGTCTATTACCTTTTTATTAATAAGAAATTCATGAAAGCCTTTTTATTAATAAGCCATAGACAGTAATAATATTTCCATGAGAATGAAACAATTATTTCAGCTCTTTGTTCTTAATATGGGTAAATTTTGGCCACTTTTGCGAACGGAGGAGGCCATTCTTAACTGTGTTTCCTTCCTTAGAATAGACTTGGTTGGCTAGCTCTTTGGTTTTGATGGCTTTGTCCTGGTATTTGTATTATGCTTTCATCACCAAAATGGTTTTTCATATTATTGTTGGGTTCCAAAGAAGGTAACATGTATAAAACAAGCCCAGTTTTAGAAATGGGCTGCCAGGATCTCCATGTGAAAGAGAAATCCAACTGATCCATTTCCTTATAATCACTCTTATAACTACTCCCTCTTATACATGCCTGAAAAGGCAACAACTGCTTTGGAGAATTCTGTTTAACTGATTGGCTGGATGTTGGCTCATATCTTAATAGTTTTATTGGACTTGGTTCGTGTAATTTCAAACCACAAGAAATCTATTCTGTTCCCTGTATTAAGATCTCTGTGATTTGGCAGCTATTTTCAGCAGACTTTGAATATGTAATGTGATAATGAGATATGAATTGAATAATTCATCTTTATATGTGTATATAATACCTCAACAAGAGACATAAAAAACAAGAAATACATGAACCAGGCCCTTTCAACATTGTTTCCCTTTTTAAAATGCATGTCTAGGAAAAAATTAAAATCAATTTTTTAGAAAATTCATTACTCTTTCATATCTTTTCTTCCTCATTTATTTAATGAAGCTTACTTGTACGGATTAAATAAACACCTGCAAGTTTTATATAGGAAAAGGACAAAAATATTGAACTCTGCTTCTTTTTATAATAAAATACAAAACCTTCATTTGGGAATCTTGGGAGGAAAAAAATAGTCCTAAATCTTGAATGAGAGCTTTGTAATTTTAAAAAGCACTTAAAATCATAACGTTATTACATTGTCTCTACCTTAACATTTTATAACTAAGAAAAATAAGTCCCAGAATTGATATGGGCTCCAGTTATAAAAGAAGACACTGCAGAGAATTAAACAGCTTTATCATTAGTCTTAGTTTTTTCTCTCCCAACATCTGAAATAAATTATTTGCCTCTCCCAGGATCTTAACATCGACAGCTGAAATCTAAACTGCTATACTCAGTATATTCCACAAGACGGTGCCCTCTCTCTAGGAAGAAGAGCCTCTATAGACACAGCTAAAACACACAACTCACTGACCCAAGGTGAATTTAAAATCGACTTTTTAAGAATGAAACCTCTGAAAGATGAGCAAACTCTAGAAGTGAGTCTAGTGAAATTTTAGATGTGAGACAATGAAAATTAATGTTTCCATAAAGTAGAGACCTCTTTAAATTGCTCTCAAAATCAGGGGTAAGGTAAAGTAACTTGATAAAGGGAAGTATCTAAATATAATACATCTATACCAACAATGTTTAGAGCAGTACTATGTATTAGAAACACAGTGAGAGTCTCATATGCAATTTTATGTTCTAGCAATCATATTAAAAAGTTTAGAAAAAGTGAAATTGATTTTAATATATATATAACCAATATATCTAAAATATGTAGAGATTTAATTAATACAAAAATGATCAGTAAAATATTTTATATATTTTCTTTGTGCTCATTGTGTGGTGAAATTACACTTCCAACACATCTCAATCATTCTAGCTTCATTTCAAGTGTTCAATAGCTACAGGTTGTTAATAGCTATTGTATTGGGCAGTGCATATCTAGAAAATCTAACTTATTTCACTTAGCACCAAACTTAATTTCTGATTTAAAAACTAAAATGTTCATCATATATCTCTTAGTTCACATAATAGTACAAGCAAAAATGCAAACAGATTTTTTTATGCTTACTACCAACACACAGGAATGCACAAATATTTTCTTGCTATAACTCATATGAAAATAATTGGCCTAAATTCCCTTCATCTCTATAATTTTTGGACTGAAGAATAACTGATAGATATAAAATAAAGTCAATTGTAGCATTATTTAATAATATCTGTCACTGACATAGCAAAGTATAATATGTATGGGAAGTTATAATAAACCAAAAGTTGCAAGCTCTCACATACATAAAATGACTAGTACATGTCACACATAAAATTTTTTTTTAAAGCATTAAAAAGTGATTTTAACAAGTATCTATCTCTTCATTTGGGTCTTAGAATTCTCTATTTAACCAGCTCTGTTAGTTAGAACTTTCTGAATCCCAGACAAAGTATAAATGGCCTATTTATCATCCTGATTCTCTTTCTTCATAATACACTGTACTTCTACACAAAGAATGAGAAGTAGATACAAAAACATTCTTAACAAAAATGAAAAGGGTTGACTTCTCATTAGGCCAAAAGGTCCTGAAAGGAGACTGGGTTTCATTTTTCTTGTCAAGCAGGAGCACAAGTTTAAAAGACAACCTTGTTTCTTTTACAAGATGTGTTTATGAGAGCAGTGAAATACAATCACTTTGAGAAACTGCAGCAGGAAGAGGTCACACCACTCTGGCTTAGTGGAAAAAATGGCTAAAGAAAAGCACTGTCTCTGGGCCTGCAGGTGAGTCTTTAGGGACCCCTGTACCCAGTTCCAAGGCACCCTCAACTGAAACTGAACAACATAACTTTTTCTCTAGGAATTGCACACCCAGGAGGAGCTGGCATTCATCTGCAATTACTCATGCTTGCCAAGCTTCTGTAATGCCTCATCTACTTAACTCTGTGAGATGATTTTGAAATTGAACACAAGTAATTGACGGGCTGATATTCTTTCTGCACAGGAAAAATAAAAGAGATAAAAATTCAAGTTAGTAAGAAATAAAAATTTTTTAAAGTCCTCTAACCATTTAACATGTTTGGTTATATGTTGCTATATTTAAGTAATAGCATATAGTTCAAAAAGTTATAGAAAATAATAAAAAGGTGAAACAACAACAAAAAAACACTAAGAAAGAAAACAATGCCTTAGAGTACTATAAACATTTATGATTTCCAGGAGCCTTCACATCCCCCAAACTATTTGTTCCTGACAAAACTGTATTATCAAGGGCAGATATTATTACTTCATTGTATAACTGACAAACTAATATTCAGAAAGTCTCCCACTAAAAGTTAATGAAGTATCACATGTAAAAAATGCTATTTGAAAAATCTTAGACACTCTAATGACCTGAAGGAAGCTTTAATTGATATTCTTTACGTATGAATCATTCTTCTGTCTTGGTGGAAACAGATTCCCTTCCTAAGGGTCTATTACAGCCTTCATGTATTTTTTGTTCGTAGCCAGCTGGAATCACTTTCAATCTTAGTGAAGTAAAAGGAACCTCTCGGAGGCTTAGCAGCAGCTTCTGTAACAATATGACTCTGCGTACCAGGATGCTCTCAATTATTCAAGATAACACAGAAAGGCCTAAGGGTTAGATTACCCCCAATGCACCAGAAACAAATTAACAGTTAGCTGATTTAGATAAACTTGAATAAATGAATCTTTTAAACTCTGCATACTGATAAAATGTTCACTGGCAAAATCTGAAAAGAGGTGTCAGGTCTCTCCTAAAATGACAGCAAGTGGGTACAAGATGACAATTTAGAACCCAAACTCTCTTTGGAGAAACCATAGCACACATCAGACCTAGAAGGAGAAGGCGGCAGGAACTGCACCTCTCTGCATGTTAGCTACACACACTGATACACTTGTCTCACCCAAAAGCAAAACTTTTTATTTACTGCTTTGGGACAGCTTATACAGGTTTGCTTCACAGTGATAATGCCCTTCTGCTGAGCTCACCAACGGGAAGCAAGGGAATTGTGTACAGAATTACATACTGAAATACATGGTAGTCACCAACAACTGCCATGAACATTTTTCATTTCTACTTCAGCATTCGATTTCATTGACATTAAATAAAACATTTTAATTTTTTTGCTCAAGTTTTAGAAAATATTAAAAAAAAAAGTCTGCCCTATTTATTAACCTGTTACCACTTGTTTATGACTTATGTTGAAATTATAGCAAAGTTTAAATTCTGAGACTTACAAGAGTAGAATATGCCTTGGATAAAGCTATAGGCGCTTCTAAAATATACCCATATTAAGATAATATGAACATGATAGTGTGTTCATATCCCTGATCTAGTAATGTTTGACAAACTTATTCACAAGCCAGAATGTATAATTAGCATTTATAAATTAACTCAAATATATTTTGTTGGTTAGCTAATCAAGTATAAGCACATCTTTCCAAGAACTTCTTTCAGTATTTTCAAAATTTTATTGGTACACATTTACAAAATGATCATCTACTATGTTTAAGTCACTGTGTCACCATCTCTGTTCAGGGGTTTTCAATTAGCAAATCTATCTATGAGCAATGACCATTTTTACTTTTCTAATGATGCATTTATTTTACTTCAGTTCCCTAAATTACTAAAATTTCTCATTTTAAAATGATTTTTATATAGTGCTACCAGGCTTTGAAATTTCTAAGATATACAAAGGTTTTTTCCTTTTAATAGTTACTGCTTTCTGTTAAAAGGACAAAATTTCAAACATAATCTCCAATAACCTAATGGGTTACCAAAAGCACACTTTAGCTGCCCCCTATTGTTTCCACCCTATTTGATTCTGTATTTTTAGCTACTACAAAATTTGTTCCTTCCTCGTATCTATTGAAAATTATAGATTATTTCTGAAAACAATTTCCTAAATTGATACACTTTTGCTATTTCATCCTCTATTTCCTCTTCTGAAAAAATTGGTTGTTTGATATGAAACAGGCCCAAATGTGAGCTGACCATATTTTCAGCAGCCTTTCTGAAAATGATTACCTCCGACAACATCAATAACAGAAAATCTCAATAGTTTAGCTATTACCTTGTATAAAATAACATACAATTAAGTTTACTATAAAAGTCATCCTGACTTTAGGGCACACTCTTCAAAGCCCAGAAATTCCTCTGGGAAAGACTAGAAACGCTCTAGTTTAAAAAGCAGTTGGCAGAAAACAGCGCACTTTGTTAGGGCTGTGATTTTTGTCTTTATTTTTGTTACTAACTTTTTATTTCGAAAGGTAAACTTCTCCATTGTAGCATGTGAAACAATACAGAGAAGTATTCATACACACTGCATAAAATACAGTTTTAAAAACCTGAGTGTATCTTTTACAATTTTTTCTATGTTCAAATAAATAAACAAAATATAAACATACATAAAGTGATTATGTGTGTGTAGGAGAGAGCGTCAGTGTGTGTGTGTGTGTGTGTGTGTGTGTGTGTGTGTGTGTGTGTGTGTATTTTGCTTTTTAGTTTTACAAAAATAGAATCATACCAAGCGCATTACTCTGCAATTTATACTTCTCACTTAGCATTATGGACATCACCATGAGTCGAATAATATAAGTATTTTTAATGGTAACATAATTGTACAGCATGGATGGTCTACATTTTATTCAACCTTTTCACTATTTTTAGTCATTCACATTGATTGCAGCTACTTGCTGCTACAAGCCTGTGATACTGTGATTCATAATAACATCTATATATTTGGTCTTCCTCCCTGTTTGTCACAGAGCTCCTAAAATCCAAGGAATTTCCTAAGTGATGAGATCCAGAAAGGTGACTTTTGTAATGTTAATGAAGTGACTTCTGGCTCTCACCTAAGGTTGGGAGATGATTGCCAGATGAAACCATGTGATTGGAGGGTTGGAGGTTTCAATCCTACACCTCCGCATCCTCCCCCAACCTCTGGGGAGGAAAAAGGGTCTGGAGCTTGAGTTCAGTACCCAAAGATTTAATCAATCACGTCTATGTAATGAAGCCTCCATAAAGATCCAGAAGGACTGGGTTCTGAGAACTTCCAGATTGGTGAGTATGTGTAGGTGCTGTGAGTGGCACACCCTTTCCCCCATGCCCTGCCCTATGCATCAATTCAGTCTGGCTGTTACTGAGTTTATGCTGTTATAATAAACCAGTAATCTAGTATCTTAAACGTTTCTCTGAATCGTGTGAGCTTTTATAGCAAATGAATTCAACCTAAAGAGAGGTTTGGGGGAACCTATGATTTATAGCCAGAGGGTCAGAAGCACAGGAAATAATAACTTGAGTTTGCAACTGGCTTCTGTAAGAGGTACAGGTGGGAAACAGTCTTGTAGGACTGAACTCTTAACCTGTGGAATCTGATGCTATCCCCAGGTAGACAGTGTCAGAATGGAGTTGAATGGTAGGTAGGACACCCAGCCGGTGTCTAGAGAATTCGTTATTGGTGTGGGGAAACCTGCCCCCACACACTGGAATTGGATTTGAGACCTCAAATAAAACCCCATAAATTACATATATGTTTATATAAAACCATTTTTACTTCTATAGGATAAATTTTCCCAATTAATGGGTCAAAGATTATGGCTGCTTTTTAATAAATGGATATTCATGTAAAACAAAGATCTTGGGTGGGGGAGAAGAGGGGAGGTGGATGGTGTAAAGGAGGTCAAATATGAGGGGGAAGGGGAAGGGTGAAGTGGGTAAAGGGGATCAAATATATGGTAGCTGAAGGAAACTGGACTTTGGGTGGTAAACACACAATAGAATATACAGATATTAAATTATAATGTACCTGAAAATTACATAATTGTATTAACCAATGTTACCCCAATAAACTTAATTAAAAAAAAAAGTTCTTAGGACAAATTGGCAATAAATACCAAGTCAAAAATTTGTATGTCCTTTGACTTTCTATAAATTTTTCCTAAAGAAATAATTGAGCAAATGAGCATAGATTTTTTAAATTGTATGTACATGTATATTATTTGAACTTTTTTATAAAAGAGGAAAATAAGAAACAACTGAAAATTCAAGAAAACTATTAAACTGTTAGACACACTCAATGGAACACTAAGCATACACCAAAATTGAGAGTTTACTATGCATTAAAAATTATTAAAATATATATTTATTGACAAGGAAAGATGCTTATAAAATATTGCTAAATAAGAAGCAAAATACCTAATTGAATTTCACTTTTGTAAAATAATTTCAAAGGGAAAGATAATGAGGAAAAAGATATGACAAAATGCCAAAAATAGTTTTTTCTCAATATTAAGTATTTTTTATATTGTTTGTCCATTTATTCAAAAATACATATATAAATATTTATTGTTTATCTATATATCAGGCACTATGCTAAGCATAGTGTTGAAAAAAGTAGTACCTTAATGAAAATTTCTCTGTGTGTTTGTGAGGGCAGGAGGAAACAGGGGGCTCAAGAACATTAAGAGGAGGGGCTTTAAGAGGTGAAGAGCGCAGGTCATAAGCACAAAAAAATATTTGAAATTTGAAACATTTTAATCATTCTAACAAACCTGTAAGATATTATTATCTCATGTACAGTAAAAGTTCTAGAAATTGCCTAAGGCTACTGAACAAATAAGTGATAGAAGATTAAGAATCAGATGTTAAGATTCCAACATTCTTCCAAAGAAGACATACAGATGGCCAATAGACACATGAAAAGATGCTCAATATCACTAATCATCAGGGAAATGCAAACCAAAACCACAACATGATATCATCCCACATTAAGAAAAAGATGACAAATAACAAGTGTTGGCAAGGATGTGGAAAAAAGACAATCCTTGTGCAGTGTTGGTGAGATCGTAAATTCGTGCAGCCATTATGAAAAACAGTATGAAAGTTCCTCAAAAAATTAAAAATAGAACTACCATATGACTCAGCAATTCCACTTCTGGATATTTATTTGAAGAAAATTAAAACACTGATTCAAAAAGATATATGCACTCCTATGTTTGCTGCAGCATTATTTACAATAGACAAGATATGGAAACAACCTAAATATCCATCAATGGGTGAATGGATAAAAAAGATATGATATATAATACAATAGAATGCTACTCATCCATAAAAAAAGAATGAATCTTGCTATTTTGTGACAACATGGATAGATCTTGAGAGTATTATGCTAAGGGAAATATGTCAGAGAAAGCCAAATACAGTGTGATTTCATGCATATTTGAAATCTAAATATATATTTATACACACACACACACACACACACACACACATATATACACACACATACATATACACAAACAAAACTCACAGATAGATAGAACAGATTAATGGTTGGCAGAGGGGAGGGAAGTTGGAGGATGGGTAAAATCCAGAGATACAAACTTCCTGATATAAAATAAATTAGGTCATGGAGATATAATGTATACAGCATGGTGACTATAGTCAATAATATTATATTGCAAATTTGAAAATTTCTAAGAAAAGCCTTAAAAATTCACAAGAAAAAAATTATAATTTTTATGGTACTGGATGGTGGCTGGACTTATTGTGGTGATCACTTTGCAGTGTTCACAAGTGCTGAGTCATTTTGTCGTATGCCTGAAACTAATATAATGTCGTCTGTCAATTATATTTCAATTAAAAAAAAAGATTCCAATATTTCCATCAATAGAATATAAACAGAAATAATGTATGCTACTTCCAGGCAGAGGTAATTAAGAAGTAAGTATGGCTTTCTTCATCTTCTTGTTTCCATCTGGCAATGAGATATGAATGAGTTGGGTGCCCTTGAAAACCACACCTTGAAGATCAGCCTAAGTTTCTGAATGATCCTAAAGATGGCAGAACACCACCAAAGGAAACTGAGTTCAGGGCTCAATGCTAGACTGAGGCTAGCCATAGCAAAGACACCAGGGGTAGGAGCCAACAGGTGAATTTGTCAGAGACCTGGATAGCCAAATCAGCCAAGGGATGCTACCAAACCTGAATAGTCTAAGAGAAACCAAATCCTGAGCTCTATCAGCTGCTAGTCTTTATCCTAAATGCCAGCAAGACAAACAGCAACCAGAATGAAGGGACAAGGCCATAGAGACAGGATGAGCCATTGGACACCATGCATATCATGAGAGGCATACTCTTCTACCATGCCCCCAGATGATATCCTGGAGAGGGAGTAGAAGAGGAAATCTGAAATAATGAATATTTTTGCCAGAGGGACTAAATCAATCAAAACCACACCAACAAGGTATTCAAGTTTGAAGTCTAAAAGTTTAAGCTGTTCAAATTATTCCATATGAATAAATTTACCGACTGAAATGAAATGCAGGGATTTCTAGCTATGTGGTGGGTGGGTCTTGTGGACCCATATCATTCTGGAAAAAAAAAAAAAAAAAACAAGTAATATATAATGAGAAGGAGAGAAAAATGAGACATAAAGACCAGGCAAAGTGACTTCAGATTTTTTTCCCTTGCTAGTTATTAACCAAACCCAGCAATGGTATGATAATTTGTCATTTTTCCTTTCAACAATAAATAAGCAGACCAACATGTTTTTGTTCTAGGCCCTGTCGCAAATTAGACTCTTTGAATTTTAAGCAGCTACATAATCAATCCAGCCAAAGTCGCAGTCAAGGAAAAGGGAAAAGAAAATAATAAACAGAATGAGAAATGAATTTATGAAAGAAACTCTATTGGACATGATCCTGCATGACTTGTAGAAAAAAAATGAAAAACATATAAGACAAATTGAATTGTTTGAGCTACTGAAAGTATAAAGCAGTAACATATCTTAAAAGCTCAGATGTGGATCTCCAACTACCTCAAAAGAACTCATAAACCCAGTCCAGGGTTCTGAGCACCCAGGACTGTCAATAGTAGGAGACATACGGCTTCTGGATTTCCTCAAAAAGTGCAGTCAGCTCCCAACACATGTTAGAGTCAGCCATTTCTGCTTATCCTCTTGCCTTACCAGATTCTGAATCCTTTTATACACACATAACATCTACACTCATACACATTTACGCACACATGTATGAGCATACACACATCCCCACCATAGTTTTCACTCCTTTGTTCTGGATTTTAGAGAGAAAAAAAGCTAATTTTTTTCTTTAATTACTTTAATGCTGCCAAGAAATTATTTGTATTTCACTTTTTAAAAATACATCATTCATAAAATAATTTGGGGCAAATTGCATCTTAAATGGTTGAGGCTAACTTGTTCTTTACAGAGGAGAATTAATACAATTTGTATTAACAACAATTCCCTTGGGGATCCCCTATTACTTTAGAAACTAGAAAAGAAAACTTATCATATATCAAATGTTATTTACTAGTGAAAAAACATAATCCCCACTTGCATCCCCAAGGGGGATTTTGGTTACCCTGGCTTCACTCCATCCCACAAGGTCTAATTTGATAACACCAATACCCTTCCATAAATGAGGGGTTTGAGTGCATATTTAAATGGTGAAGAAGCAAGTACATTAGATAGTAGTTTGAATTAATTCAATTGGTATATAGAGAGTGTTTCTTGTGTGCCAAGTACTAACAAAGGATTTAAAGTGAAGAACACTAAGAATACAGGATCAACTATCCAAGAACCTGTGCAGATTAAAAACAAAAGGTGGGAGCAAAGGTTGAGGAAGACAGACTAGGTGAGGCTATCTTCCAGGATTTAATATGGTTTATATCTTTTTGACCTCTCACTGCTGAAGAGAAGAGACAAATTGAAGTATAATTCTTTCCTATTCACTGTGATAGAAAAGTAAAATGTTCTTGTCTTCAACATTTTCGTTCCCTCCCACCATATTATAAAGTAAGAAAGTTCAGTATTACTTTTCAAAAGAGAAAAATACCAAAGTGAGGAAAACTAGGATATGAAAATAAGAACAAAAAAAAAAATGAAAAGAAGGAAGTCAACACAGAAGAGTGAAAATATATATGAATTTTTAATATTTCTTCTCACATAGCTCAGATTAAAAGCAAGCTAACTATAACAAAAACAATTATAACTCACTGGCTATAATGATAAATGAGTAAAAGATGGCTGGAAGAATAAAAAGAAATGAACTAAAAAACAAATATATGCGGATAACTTTAAGGTAAAATAAAAAGAATCTAAGAAACAAAAATAAAATAGTAAAACTTAAGTATTGATGTTGGTAAAGGACAAGAAACAGATTCTCAGCATGAAACAGGAAATTATCATAAAAAGAAAGAAAAACTCTGGAAAAAAAGAATACAGTAAAAATAGGTAAAATGGTAAAGAAAGAAACCTTTAAAAGAGTAAAATGAAAGTGAGTTTTTTTCTTTTTTAATGACATAAGATGAACAAAAATGTCTTCCTGCCTCAGCACAAGCCTCAGCTTTTGACTATTATCCCTGGCAAGCAAAAACAGCAGCAGATTTAATATTCTCATTATATTTTGGTATCAAAAATAATTGTTAAATAGGGACTGCATTAGAACTGTGAACATGAATGTGTTGAATGAGCTTGATTTCTGTCACATATTCGAGTTAATAGAAGTTCAGATATATTTATAAAATATGAATTTACTCTCATATACTGGTTTTGATTAAAGTAAATTCTCAAATAAATAATTAACTTCTAAAATAATCCCTGTACTGCAGAGCATTTATTAAATGTGTCTGCTTACACTGTACTGGGCTTATTTTAAAAAAGAATAAGATTTTTCCTTCATTTTTAATCTGTGAGATAATACTTTGAGAATTTAAACCTATAAAGTATTTCATTCCATAAAAAAAAAGAAAAAATGGAAGCAGTTTTGATTATAAATTGTCATCTCTATTATAACTCTCACCATGTTTATTGACTCTCTTTTGTGCCATATTTCTGTCATAAAGCATTCATTGCTATTGGGCACCCACTTCTTAAAATTTTGTTTCCTCTGGTATCTTTGATGCAGTTCTCTACTGGTCTTCCTATATTGTTTTGAATATTGCCCCTACATTTTAGACTCTGACTTTATAATCTTTTATTTCAAGATATTTTACAAAAATGCAGTCAAACACCTCATCTGTATCATCATTTCTTTTCTTTCTCTTTTTGCCAAAAAAGAATCAAGAGAAGAAAATCTGTGGATAGTATAGAAATTGCATAATATGATTAAGGGTATCAATAATTCAAAACTGACTCAATTTTATTTGACACAATTTCTTTGCACTATGAAGCAAGACATACTACTTGATGATAGAATGTGGAAATACATTATTATCTTAAATTTCTTAACTGGAAGATGGGAAAATTCAAAATTACCTTTTCAACTGGGAGATTATCAACAGATCATGCTCAACTTCTTCCAATACAATGTGTCATGTAATGATTTATGATTTTCCATTATTGAGTAAGCTGGTAACATTAAAAGACACACAAAAGCTCTGTAATAAACATTATTTAAAATTCTTAAATTAAAATTAGCAAATTAGAGCCTACGAAAGTATCTTACAAAAAAGTATTTCTCTACTTCTAAATACCTGCTGTGTCACTGAGTTCCACATTGCCCAAACAGATGCAATGCCTTAGTCATAGGTTTTCTGTGGTTAGAAGCACAGACAATTTTTTTCATTTATTTTTAGAACAGTATCTATGCTCATAATGATGGTCTGTGCCAGTACTGTTTCCAAGCAAATCCTTGATTACTACAGGATATAAGCCAAAAATGGAAAACGATGAGCCTGCGGTTGAGATAGGTAGCAGGTGGTTCTGAAGATAGGGAGCTTTGAAATGCCTTAGTCATTATTCACCCTATGAAACAGCAGAGATTGCCACATTCATTTACATCAATAACCTTTGAGCAATTATGATTTAAGATTAAGCACAATTATACAAAAAAATTAATAAATATATTAACTAAGGAATTAAGGTAAGATCCTATCATCAACTGATAGGTTTGGTGGTGTTTTCCCATCAGAATAATACCTGGGCAAACGGCTGAAGACCCAACAGGGCCTAGTATGTAATCTGAACACAAGAAAAAAAAGATTCCTCATAAATGCTTGACAAAATATCTCCAATTAATCTCTTATGAAACATTAACTTCTTGTTGGCATACATCAATTATCAAATCAAATCAATAACAAGTCAATTCATTCTCAAGTGTTGCAAAATTGCTAAACACTAGTCACTGTACTAAATAGTTGTACCAAACACTAGTCACTGTTGTGTAGACAGCCAAACTAGAAATGTTCTTAAACCCCTGCAATAGGCAAGATGATGAGGTTTATACCAAGTCATAGGGTAACATTTGGAATAAATTTTGAAGAACAGATCTGACAAAAAGAGATGCAAAGGAACAGACAGCATGAGTTAGAAAGGCAAAAAAGGATGAGGCATGGGCAGAGAACAGGAAACCGTCCAACTGGGTCTCATATTCTAGGCTTTAACAATGTTCTCTCTATTGCATTCAGAGGTAAAATGAGAGTAAGACACTGATCATACCATCAGAATGCACATTTGAAAGTATGTTCCATCTTGCCCACAAATTTGTCACCAGTGGGCAGAAAACAGCCAGAAAAGTTCATTTCTGTTGAGTATATGACATATATTGCAGGAAATGATCATTCCTGAAAATATGCTTCATCTTTCCGTGTCCCTACTACCATACACATGGTCATGCCATTTGACAAGTTATTTGTAAAGTGCTTAGAATAGTGACAGGCACATAAGAAGTAGTATACAAAATTAAATAAATGAAATATAAATAAATTCTGATTCTCTCTTTTGCTTAGGAGATAACATCAAGTCCTCAAGACCACTAGAAATGGAACCATTTAAGCCAGGAAATTTCTTTGGGGAGAGATTTCTGATAATGAATTCAATTTATTATCTAGATATACAGCTATTCAGATTATTTCTCCTGGAGTCAGTTTTGTTAAACTGTGTCTATCAAGGGTAGGCCCTTTCCAGGATTTCCTTCATTACTTTCCAACTGCTGTGCCAGTCCTGAACTCCACACTCTGAGTTCACAAATCAAAAGAACTGTGGCTTTCTACTGCAGTAATAGATGATCCCGTGCTTAATGCACTGGGAAGTACTCTCAAGGTTAAAACTACATATCATATCCATGGATCTCTCCAGTATGTCTCTCTTTTACCAAGGTTGAATCCTCTCCTGTTTCTGCCTTCTTTTGGTCATTCTCCAATGTCTTAAAATAGATATCTTTTTTTGGGGGGGAGGGGTGAGATAAGAGGTTATAATGTTTATCCAGAGGAAGATTAGTCTGCTACAAACTACTTCATATTACCAGAACTGGAATCCCATACATACCCAAATTGTACTGAACAAGCATTTCAAACTCAATGTATCCAAAATAGAAGCTTGATTTTTCATCCCCAAATCTTTTCTTCCTCTAATCTCCCAACCTTATTAAATAGCAACAGAATACATCCAATTGCTCAAATACACACATATGCACACAGACACTCACACATGATCTATCCTTACATCTTGAAATTATCACCCACATCCAATTCATTAATTCATCATCCAATCCTATGGGATCAATCTCCAAAATGCATTCAAACTCCATTCACTTTGCTCCATCTCCACTGCTACCATCCTGAATCAAACCACCATACTCTTTCACGAGGACTAACACAGAAATTTCCTAACTACCAGTTAGAACTTAAGTCTTTCTGCTTTCATTCTTTCTCCCATATAGCCATTTTTTCCCGAGCAACCTGAAAATCACTACAAAAACCTAAATCAGGTCGTCATTCCTCTGCTCAAAATCCTAAGGTTGCTTAGTCTTAAAATGAAATAAAATGTCTTTACCATGATCTATAAGTCCTACATCATTATCTCCTGTCTGTCTCTTTTTCTTCCTCCTCCCTCTTTAGCTTTCATGAACATCCTTGATGTTTTTCAAGCTGTATCAAATGTTTTTACCCTTATGGATTTTTTTCATTTGCTATTCCTTCGATTTGCAGTGTGTTCCTTCCACATCTCCACTTGGCTAGCTCCTTCTTATCATTCAGGTCTTAGTTCAAATCCAACCTTTTCACAGGGAGCTAATCTGACCACCCTATTTAGAGGAGCCTCCACACTGCACCTCAGGCATTTAGTGTCACAGCTTCCTGTCTTGTTTTCTTTACAGAATACATCATTATCTGAAATTATCTCTTTTTAAAAATTGTGTTTATTTTTGTTTCTATATCAGTCAGGATAGGCTAGGTTATGGCATAATAACAACTCTAAAATCTCAAGGGCTTTAAACGATTAGGGTTTATTCCCTTGTCCTACTACACTGATCCATTAAGGGTCAGCTAAAGGCTCTACGCCACATTATCTTCACTCTGGGACTCGGGCACACAGAGCAGCAACTATCTGGAACATTGATGATTGCTGAGGAAATGAGGGGGAAAAGCTGGAGGGCCTTATGTGTGCAATCAAATGCTCTAGCTTAGAAGTGCCACCATACATTACCCCTGCTTACATTTTCCAGCCAGAAGTAATCATAAGACCAGGAAGTACAATCTCATCATGTTCCAGAGATAGGTGAGACGGAAATATTTGATGAACTATATGAATGACCACAATTGTTTATATTTCCCCCACCCAAGTGTATGTACAACATATGAGAAAAATAACCTGAAATATTTTGTTGTTGTTTTTATTGTTATTCACCGTTGTATCCCCAGTTCCTAGAACTGGGTTTCCCATATAACAAGCACTCTAGAAATACCTCTTGAACGAATGAATGCATAACCTTTCTTGTATTTCTAAGTCTACAATATCTAGACTTGTTCCCTGAAGATCTTCCTCCACCCACTGCTGATAGTTTTCTGGAAAGGAGTAAAAATATTCTTCTTTCATATTTAATTTGATCTGCCATTGAGAATTCAATTATTAAGTAAATTCTCTGTCCTGGTTTAAAGGTGGATTGTTAAACACTTGTGTTTACGGAATTCAGTGAGGGGACAGAGTCCAATAATCTAGGAGAGCGACCTAGAAATAAATTGATACAATCATTTTTCAGGTAGCTAAACTAACAGACTCATGCCAGGGGTCATAAAAGGGAAAAAAAAACTGGGAATTCTGGCAACTCCCCATCTCTATAACTTCCCCATGTGGACAGAACATCTTTTCATCCCTACAAAAAGATGCTTTTCTTACTCTACGGGACGGGGATGGATCTGAGACTTGGAACTTTACAAGCAAACAATTATGACTCCCCCACAACTGCTGCCTGTGGGACCACCTTCCCCACCTCCACTGCTAAAAATACCATTACAGAGTTAGCACTGCTGGCAGGGATGGGGGACAGCCGCGGAGTAGAGACACTCTTTTAAAGTACTAAATAATTCACCATTTAAAAAAAAAAAGCAGCTTTCTTCATTTCTATGTCCCACTGGAGGGAGGGAGATGGGGTAGGAACCCCCATAAAGGAGCTATAACCAGGAATTCAGAATAATTAAAAAAAACTGCCAGAATACAAATCATTGAATGTGCATTATTTCAGAGTAAACTAAGATGCAGGGCTCAAGGGTTTTACTAAAACGTCAATTTTAAATATAGTGTGTCTATACTGGAAACTAAAATTTTAAGGTTATGTAGATGTACTTATTCATATGTTCCTTTTACTTTAAGGGAAAGGGACATTTTTACATTGAAATGTCTGTGATCTTGCAATCCCATCTCAATATACCCCAGTTCTACTCTCTTCTGCTCACTTGGCTCCAGCCATTGACCTCTTGGCTGTCCATCAAACACTCAACGTGCACGACTGCCTTGGGGCTTCTACACTTACCCTGCTCGCGACTTGGGTAGTTTCCCCCCAGAACGCTACTTGGGCTGTTCCTTCATCTACTTGAGGTCTTCACTCAAATGTCCCCTCATCAGATAAGGAATTCTGGCAACTTCCCAGACTCTACCCTAGAGTCCTCTGCTTTCCTTGTCCCACAGCATTTACAAGTCTCTGACATAAAATATGACTTCTTTATTTATAGTCTGTGTTTTCCCATTAGAATGTATGTTTGATCAGCACGGGGACTGTTTTATTCAATGCTGGATTACCAGAGCCTAGAAAATGCTCAATATGTATTTGCTGAGTAAACAAAATATATTTTTAATGCTATATTTTTAAGGCTCCTGTACTTTGTAAGTGAACTGAGAAAAATCAACGAGCATGATACAAAAAAAGTGAACAAGTTCAGGCAAACACTAAGCTTCAAAAAAGAAATTCAGTGGCATCGATATCTTCACAGCTTAATATACTTATATGTGAACATAAATCTGCTTTTTCTAAAATTCTCTTCTTATGTTACAAATAACCAGAATAATACATTCATTTCTTTCAGCAAACTTAGAAAAGTAAGATGATCTAATGTTAATAAGTTTCCAATTTTAGAAACAGATTGCTATGCCTTATGTTCAGTAAATGATAAGAATGGACTCAGGGAACAGAAGTTCTTAAAGTGAAGATGTTGTTTTTAATAAAAGAACAGTGTGCTTAAGCTATCAGGTCTTCCTTCACACCCTTGCTTCCCTCCAGTCCATGCTCATTGCCACTTCTAAATAGAGCCTTCATCACTAGAGGTCAGGTGTACCCTGGCAACTGCAACACACCTCCTTGTCTCAAGGCCAGGCATCCTGCATTCATATTTCTATTTTGATTTTATCATCCTTCTGATCAAAAACTTTTAATTTTCTTCTTTAATTTCCCATATTTGAGGGTTTTTTTAAAAAACAAATTTGTAATACTTTTGTACTTGAAAATTTTAAAGGGAGGGACTTACTCCATGGCTTCTTATTGTTTTCAGAATAAATTTTAAGCTCCTGAACCTAAAATTCAAGACCCTCCACAATTTGTCTTGCAGCTTTCCTTTCCTGCCTCCACTAAAGCCAAATCTGCAGATGCAGGAAAACTGCCCTATTTATACTCTATCCCAAAACCATTTGTCCTTTCCTTCCCCAAAACTTTGTGCTTGCCATTTGTCCAGCTTGGAATGTCCTCCTTCTCCTTCCAACAAAATTCTACTGGAAGTGCAAAGCAAAGCTCAGAATCAGACCCAAGAACTACAGAAACAGTGATTGGACACAGACTTCCTAGGAGATGGTGAGTTCGCTATTATTAGAGGTACTCAGAGACAGGCTGAAAGTGTAACAAGGAAGCTCTCACCAAATCCATGCTTCCTGAGACGCTATGGTTCCTATGAGCTCCTACTTGTACTGAGAAGCCTTATTTGACCATTTCTGTTGGGAATGACTTCTTGTCCCTTCAGAAGAGACTGTCCATCCCTTTTACATGGCAATTATCATATGCTGGCAATGCAGTTATATTAGAGCTATATTTTCATATGTCAGTGTCTAATCTCCTTAGCTCACTGCAACCTCCTGAAAGAGTCCCATGGTGCCTAATGCTGTTCTTTGCAAATGATGATGCTGAAAAATGGTATTTCAAATAGGAATAAATTGGGAAGAACAGAAAACATTGCTTTATATTCTTTCATGACGTGGTCAGTTTCATGTGGTCACAAGAGAAGACACAGGAAGAAAACAACAGTAATTGTACTCACAAGTCCTAGAGAAACAGAGTCACTGCATACCACGAAAGGGCCATGTTGTGAGGAGGGGGCATTAAGGACCAAAGGAGCAGGCTCAGCCAAGCAGGTGGGGAACCCAGAGAGTAAGGACCCATGGGCAATTGCTTTTGGTAGGGATCAGGCACATATAAGCAAAATGTGCTAAGGGATTTCATCGGTGTGTTTGAATGTCACTAGGTCACAGTGGGAGGAGGGCAAGAAAGGGAAGCATTATCATTCTGGTAAAACGGGTCAGCTGGGCAGGGCAGGGTGCTCACAGCCTGTCTGAGGGAATGTTGAGGCAAGAAAATAACAAAGTTTAAAAATTTACAATATAAACATTAACTTCCCTAGGTAGCTGGAAGGTAAGTTCAAACTTGCCCTCTTGAGATTGTGTGTGCAGTTGCTTGTCTTCTCTTAGCTGGCCTATCCATGTCTGTGGGCATGTCCTCAAGGACACACAAGTAGTATAACAAGCATGGACCAGCCTCGGGAAATCTTAATATGTAATCACATTCCTCTTGAATCAGGAGAAAAAGTAAAGTGCAGCACAGAATTTAAGGTTACTGATGGCTGCCAGGGCAGAAAGCACTGTATGGGGAGCTTCTGGGTCAGCCGCAAGGACAGGCTTTGTTCTGGAGCCATACAGCCTTTTGTGGGGTCAACTAAATAACTTTTCTTACCCAAAATAGGGGTCTGGTCAGGCAAGAGGTGTTGCCAGAAACTATCCCTGAGCACAAAGTGGAGCGAAGCTGTAGGGAGTGGCCCAGCACAACCCAGCCCTGAGGGCAAACGAGGCAGACAGGTTTGTTGGCTGACAGTGCACCATCTGGGATGCCTGAAAAGACACCTGTCTGGGAATCAGAAGGATTCAGTTTATGTTCCAATTTTACTGCTGGCTATTGTTGTGACCTTGGAGCCAGGCAAATCACTCCTGTACATTTCTGTTTATCCATCGACAATAAGTCTGGGCCGCTACCATGATAAAAATGCAAATCAAAAACCACAGAACTGTTTTGACTATCACCAATACCAAAATCAAATAGACACTTTCACAGCCACCACTGGAAAGCAACTAAGGTTTGTCTTTGGAAAGGCTATGTACCCCTTATTCCAGCCTGACCTCCTGTGGACCCATTGTGTTGTTTAATATTCTTCCCCCTTCTACTTAAAATCTGGCACAGTAACACAGCTACTATATCAGAAGAGCCTCCGACATCCTCCCACCTACCAACACTTACCCTTTGGACCTAAACCTCACAATGATGCCAACTGTTAACACCCTTGCTCGTTCATCACACCTCCAAGAAGCACAACAATCTAGTAAATACATTTTCAAGAAATGAGTCTAGTTGTAGGAATTAATGACAGAAAACAAACCAGGGAAAACTTTTATTTGTTAGTGTCTTCTCAAATCACACTCTTCTTCCACCAAGGATTATTTATCTCATTATTTGAACAACAAACAGAATATCTATCAATGTGGTTTTAAAGAATCAAGTGATCAAGCACTCTTCACTTCCAATTTTACTCTGTATTGTTTAACCAGTTGTCGAATTCCACCCTGGCCAGTTACTCATCAGTAATTCATCAGTAAAGTGGTTTCTCTCAGCACCAGGTGCTGGGTCTGCCTGCTGCAATTCCATTTGATAGTAACTTTCAGAAGAAATTCCTACCATTACCTCTCAAAGGTGGGAAATGAGGAGTGGAGGCAATAATCGGACCTAGTAAGTAAAGTGTGCTTTGGCCCCTGAATGACTCATCTCTATCAAGTACAGTGAAAAGTAGCTAGAAAGGCACGTGGTTAATAATTATTTAATTACAATGCTCTAACCTGAGTCAGTTTTATTAATAAGTCCTTGAGGCATCCTTTCATAGTGTCCGTATCCTCTGCCCTATAGGAACTAGAGCAGCCAGGTGATCCTATCACATAGAAAGCTGCAGCTGACTGCCCTGTAGTGCTAATGGATGCACAACTTACTGTACTGCAAACTAATGAAGGCAACTAATCAGCAGGTGTGGGAGGAAACAGCTGTGTACGTGGGATTTCCACCCTCGCCTTCCTTTCCTGCTCTATGAGAGAGACCATTAAAGTAATTGGACAAGTTTTTTGTAAAGGGCAACCAAGTTCAATGACTTAGACATCAAATTTCTCCATGAAGACAGGTGTTTCTTGGTGACTATTTTAATCTAAATGTCAATAATTTCCTAGCTTACCTTGCTTTCCTCTAACCTTTCATAATCAAAAATCTTGCCTTTTTTCTTTATGTTAAAGGCCACTCTAAGCATGAGAATAACATTTTTCTCTAACTTGAATTCTGTGGTCACTTCTGACGCAAATTATTTTACTCTACAAAAAGGAGTTATGTGTTGACAGTTCAAGTGTCAAGAAAAATGAAGATTCCGGCAGTCAGTATACCTTGGTTAAGAATGAAGATGGTGATAAACATTTAAATAATATCTATCATGAGTTTCAAATATTGTATTTTGAGAGGACAAAGCTTAAAACTATAGATGTTCTATGTAAGTAGGATTTAGCTCTATGTATAGCATTCGTTCCAAGTAATTTTTCCAAAATAAAAAGTCCTTATCACCTTGATAGTACACCTTTCACAATAATCAATCATTGGCAATCACCCTGAGTAGTATTAATATACATTTTTTAAATTTACTATCAACTATAAAGATAAATTTGAGGATTATATATACTATTCAGCTATTCATATCTCAAATTAACACAAAAGAGTTAAGATCATACTCACATCATTGCATTAAAATAATGGTTTTCCTTTCTAAATATATGATTAAATCTGTTTTTTCATGCTTTGATGTCTTGTGTCACCATGACTATCTTGCCCTCAATTTCCAGAATGTCTAAATCTTTTCTATCTTAAAATGATAAAGTCATACACGTAGCTCAAACACAAAGAAAAAAATTCACACTAGATGTAAGTTAAGACAATAGGAAATAAAAAGCATTAAGCTTTATTAAATTCATTAAATGACAAAACACTGCTGAGTTACTTGGCCTTTTATGGGAAATAGCTTTTTGTTAAAATAAAACAAAAGAAAAAAATTCCTAGAATTTGTTTTCTCAAATTTCTGGATGTATTGAGAATGCTTTATTCAGGACTTCCTGTTTAAAACTAAAACATAGGTACACAGAAAATCGCAAACTCTTTAATATTTTGCATAATATAAACATAAGAAAATATACTTTCAACATGTATTCTTTTATAGACATCTAGGTATCAGTCAAACTTTTTTTTTTTTTTAAGACAGGCTTCTAAAAAAGAAGCATGATTTCTATGCAGCTGGATATTTGGGGGGGAACCAAACACATATATTAAATGTTGCTTATAGTTAAGCATAGGCCCAGTATCCAGTTTCTGTAATTCTGAAATCCAAACGACTCTAATCTTTGTAACTGATTTTTTGGAAAGACCTGACCAAACCTGAATTCATTTAGCAGCAAAACCTAACCTGAACGGATTTGAGGCTATTTCTAGTTTTGATTGATACCACATCATATGAATACATATATATTCAGCTACAGATACATTAATGTGTTTGATGATGGAGTATTTCCTCAGCCCCATAGAGTGAGCTACCAAATATAGGTACATGCACTAAATTCTGAAATACATCTAGTGTCAAGGTTTCAATAAAACATGGTGGGCCTGAATTAAGTTTTGTAAACCCGCACCGTACTGTTCTGAGAACTATTCAAAGTAAATGGGCCATCACCTACATTCTCATTACCTGAACCCATCATTTACTGAACTCATTATCCTAACTGGATTCTCCTAATGATTTTCTCTCCTTTTTTAAATGAGATAATCATTCCCTTAGTCACCCAGCCCAATTTTCCTATCTACCTATAATTTCACTCATCTCCTCATCTCCTCATATCCCATTAGCTATCGACGCTTCACAAGTTTCCACATCTCCCCATCCTGCTGTCCACTGTCCCATCCGTATTCCCGACTGGCCCAAATAATATCAAGCTTGAGTGACTGAAAGAGGCTCCAAAACTACTGTCCTACTTCCTTTCTACTCCCTTAATCTCTCTCCAATTTCCACTAGATTCTGCTTCCAGATTAATTTTGTCATCATCTCCCACCTTGTTCAAATACTTTCCTTGATTCAATGATCACAATGGAAAAGATAAAGTTCAAAGTGTGAAACTGGCATTGAAAGACCAAAGAATTGAGACTCAGCCTACCTTTCTACCACACCTTCTGCTCTTCCCTAACACAAACCTTTCACTCCAGTCAAAATGAGCATGACCTCCTCAGTGTTTCCACACTCCAAAAATAGCTAAGTTGCTCTCGTCTCTTTTGCTCACACCATCTATGCCATGGTCAAAAATTTGTAATGAATTCTTTGCATCGTATCTGACTATTTTAATCCCACTCATGCTTCACACTCAGCTTAGATCTCACGTTGGCAGCAAAGTTTTCTTTTGCCTTCCTGGCCCACCATGACTTCCCTTGTTGAACTGCCACAGCTCTCACAGTCTGTACTATTCATTTGAGACTTGATATGGACTTCTTTTTATTATCAGAGTAATTAATTTTTCATGCATATGTATCTTGTCTCTTTAACCAGATTTTAAATTCCTTAAGAGCTGAGACCACGTCTCACATTTTATGAATGAACAAATACATACCCTCCTAAAGCTTACTATAAAAAGGCAATATTAACACTGGCAAATAAAACGTGTAAAAGACGAACATTATTTTATTTCTTCATTCAAATGGATCAAATACTACTATGTTTCTGGCATTATTTAAGTACCAGGGATTAAATGATAAGCAATACAACATGATTTCTTCCCTCATGAAGCTTATGGTATGGCGAGGAAACCATATATTAATGAAAATTTTATATAAATATATACACAAATATATATGTTTTGAAAAAAACAATGTATTATTAAGATGAAGAGGTTCAGAATCATTTTCATATGTTATACCCGTCAACTCATCCTGAGTTGGCCTACCCTCAAACCATGTCAAAAAGAAAACTGCAACCAATAGAGGCTCTCTACGCATTAGGAAAAAAGAAAAAAAAAATCAGAGAGAAGACAAATAGCAAAAAGAGTTTGTTGGAGAAATACATTTGTCCCAATCTTGATGTTTGAAGATCCATCCTTGAATAAAGTTACTCAATCAGAAGGCGTTACTTAGACCTTGATCACTTTGCCCTTCATAGAATTACTTTCGGGCACTAAAAACATCACAGAACTGCTTTCATGCTCAAAAGTTATACTCTAAACTTTTGTGAAAGTCTGCACCAGGATACAAGAATATGAAATCCATTTCTGCATTTCCTACTTCACCATTCAGTGTCTCCTGTACGAAGCAAAAAGAAATTCTTTACCAGAATTTAGAGCAAGAAAATTCCAGAATTTAGTGCAAAGAAAGTTTCCCCTTATAAAAACTTGCAATTTTTATCATTTCTAATATTTAGAGCTATATAATGTATCACATTTCTCTTTTTGTTCAGTATCCAAAGAAATAAAACCAACAAAGTAACAAAACTCGTGAAATCAAATATATTAGATTTCCCCTCTTTTCTGTGGCCTCATTTTCTATTCCTATTTTATTAAGCACATGTGTTAGTGTAAATCATTTCAATTCTTTTTTGGAATAAAAATAATTTCTTGAATAAGTTCAAAAATTAAATTCTCCTTTGTATGTCTTATCAGCATAATAATTTTGAATTTCTCTAATCATGGATATCACCCATGTATAATCCTCCAAAGGCTAAGATGCCATTTTTTGAGCACATTTCTTTTTTTAATGAAATATTCCAAACAAATGAAAAAGGAAGGCATTAGAAGCATAAAACTGACATTCCAATGGAATCCAATTTTCATAAATCCTAATATAATATTTACTTCAACAAGATTCAGCATTAAATCTAAAGAAATTTTTCTAAAATTCATCAATTCTGATTTCACATGTGCTCTTAAATTATTTTCCACTTTGGAGAAATTTGAGATTTGTGACAAGTCTGAAATCATAAAGATTTAGTGCTAACATGTAGGAAAACCAACTCACTCATGTTATTCTGATCATATAGCAAAGAGGAAAGGGAAATAATTTAAAATAATTTTTGTCTCTGATAACATGCACTTTCAAATTTGTAAGAGTCACCATTTTTATTTGGGACAATTCCCACCACAAATTATAAAGCATCAGAGGGTTTCATGTTGCTAACTGAAATAGATACAAAATTGTTATATTCATATCTCATTAACAAATAAAACTTTTAACCAGTGAACTAGATTAAATCATGTGCTCACAGAATCAATCATTCTCCCTCATGCATGCTTTAAATTGGCAATATTTTGTTGTCCTTTTGGAGTCTATTAAGAGACCTTCTATAAGAAAATAAATCAGGGAAAACTCACACATTAATGAAATGAAAGGGGCAATAAAAGGGATAGTGGCATTATGTTTAATATTTGTATCTGGCATTTCATAAGAGAATTACAAAAAAAAATGTTTAATTGATCTCATAAAATGATTCTGATTATTTTGTAAACCATTCCAGTATCTATAACAAAAATTTCTGGACTTATAATTAACAATCCCCTCTTCTCAATATACATACACCATCATTACCATCACCATCACCTATCACAAGTTTGCATTAACAAATTGTTAAGGTTTAAATATGGCCTTCAAAAAATTAATTATGTTTAAGTGATAGTTACTTGAGAACAAAGATGGAAACATTTACAACATTCCAAGCCAATAAGAACAACCTTTATGCTTGCATTAAATGTTGGACCCTTTTCCAAAATGTTTCATGGCTGTCAGTTCCAGAGTAGTCTGATATACTCTCTTTAGGGCAAGTGGACACAAGTGGAACCCGGAGGGAAGATAACAGACTGGAAAGAGTTAAAGAAAGTATCACAGAGGAGATAATGCTTAAACTTGGATGTGAAGGGAAAAGATAAATTAGCTAACTTAACAAGGAGAGGATGAGCATGATAGGTACTGGAGAGCACACATGCCAAGGCACAGAGGCTTGAGGAAACGTGAAAGGCTATTTCTGAAGAACAGGGGTCTTTCCTTCTGTCCTCTCTAAGGCCATTATTTCTACCTGTGTCCTAAGTCACAGATCAAAGAAACCTTCAGAGATGCTGTCTTTCTTCTATTGCTTTATCTACACTTCAGTCTAGCTCTTCCTCCCACAAGTTGGAGAACAAGCAAATAATTCTGCACAATGTGGAATGTCAAGAGATCAGCTTTGAAGTCAGGCAGTAGATCACAATAAGCTCTAGACACCAAACCAATTAAAGGAGTTAGATTTTTATTCTGTAAGTGATAGGAGCCATTTAGCCATGTAGAAAAAATTATTCTAGTAGCAAAATCCAGAATGAATTGGAGAGGAGAGAACTATTAGAAGCCAAGTGATTAAGAGTTTGTGAATGAAGGAAGAAACAATGGCCATAAAGAAAGATGAAAGGAGACAGAAGGAGAAGATAAGTTTCAAGTTCATTAGAAAATTCACTTGGGAGTCCATTACCTTATCCACTTATCACCAAAATTTGTAAAAGGTTATCATTCTTTCTCTAATACCCCATTTAATTTTGTAGATTTTTAGTAAAAAAAAAAACAAACAAAAAAAAAAAACAAAAGGAAATTGCCATGTTGTTAAATGGAAATGATAAAGCTGATTATGTTATAGAATCTTTACTATAGTAAGCAAAAATAAATTTAAAAATAAGATACTTTTTATACTATTTTAAAATAATTTGTACTCAATATACCACTTGGAATCTGGAGTTAATTTTCAAGACTGAATTATTTATACCAACAGGAGAATTAAAAAGTAAGCTATGACTGAAATGTGATTTTAATATAACAGATAAGACTGCAATAGAATAACTTAATAAGATGTAGCAACTACAAAACCAAATGATCTGTTCTTATTATTAATACTATGACTTTGATCATATTAGTCTCAATCAGTCTTTAATATACACAGAAAGTTTTTCTCCAAATTGAATATTTTGGTTTAAGCTTGCCTTAACTTTCCACACTGAACAAATTCCATGAATGAGTTACAACATATTCAGTCATCACTTGTGACGGATACCTATTATTTTGTCTGCCCGGCACTCTCTACCCATTTTTGGAAAATGACCCTCCCCCCTCACACCACCCTACCTTTAACCACTTCTTTCCATATGGTTACTATGCAGGGCACCATGCTTGTTCAAATGTTTAGTGGGGAGCCCAACTAACACTCAGGTCTCAGACATCCTCTGTGTCAATAACATTTCTCAACACTTTACTTTAGCATCCATTCTCTGAAGACCACACCCTAGTTTGGAATCACCACTAAAGAAGGGCTGTAATTCTGCTACAACATGTCATCTAACCACAACCATGAGGCCTTTCCCTTTCCTTACTTCCATTTCACGTGTTCAGTTTCTTTCAAATCTCCAGGCCCTTACCCACTCCTCCCAGATTATCATCTTCCTCAACTCCTTTTCATGAACAGACAGAACCCCTGTTAACCAAATCAATAACTATTTTATTAGAACTCTCCATTTATTTTCTATCCTTTGTTTTCAATACAGCAAGCCTGAGCAGTCTCCACCCAGATGAATCACTCTCAAATTCTGTTTGAGGTGACTGAGTCTCATAGAGAAAACTGTTCAACAATTAGACTGGTGTCATTCAGATTCATAGGGTCTAACCTCTACATTCCTCAGTGATAATCAGTAACCCTTTCATTTGTCCCTAGTCTGTTCACTTACACACTCACTCAGGTTACTGTTCTAAACCTTGACCACTTTCTTGTATCATCTAATACCTCCATCTTTATCTTTAGCTCCTCCTCTTCATAATGAAAAAGAGATCACCATAAGGAAGCACATGCCTTTCAACTCTTCCACTTCAATCTTACCTATTAGAGAACCAAACTTTATCTCACTTATGACTATTTCTGAGGAACCAGGGTCTCTCCTCCTGACCTCTCAAAGGCCACTACTTCTATGTGTGTCCTATGCCGCACACCTAAGGAACCTTCAGAAATGCTGCCCTTCTTCTATATTTTCACCTGACTTTTATCAGCTCCTCTTCTCACAACGACAAGCAGATCAATCAATCTCACTTTGCAAATGAAACCATCACCACCAAAAAAAATTAAAAACAAAAAACTATTTTCGGTCCTTCCCTCATTTTTAGCTACTTCCCATTTCCTTCTTCCATTTTCTCACAAACTTTTGAAATATGTACATGTACAATAAATATAAAATGAGAACATTTTATATATTTATATAATAGAACCAGATGGCAATAGTTTGAGGAGTAAGTAGAGATTAAACAGAATATATACATAAGTTTCTAACCAAATTTCCAGACTTTCCTTTCTGATTCACTATCTAGAATAGTGCCTGTGTATAAAAAGTAATCAATGAATATTTGTTGGATAAATATCACCCACCTCTGACCAAAATCAATTAAGCCAGAAATGAAAACCCAAGCCAAACTGGGTTCACTTCAGTTTCTTCCCTCAGAGTTGAAACTTGGGATTTTGAGTGTCAAGCCAGTTTTTCTATGTGGATATAAAATGATCTTCACCATGGATGGTGAATAAAGATGTGATAGAGAAGTCAAGATGAAGAACACCCTGACAAAATTCAAGCTCCTGGCTCCAATTATCTCAATTATTAAAATGAAATCTATCTTTAGTCTCTGTGAAATAACCCAATACCCTTTTAGTAAATTATCTTTCTATCTTAAACTAATTTAGTCTCTTTCTGTTGCTTACTCGCAAGAAATTCCTTACTAATATAGGCTCAAAATAAACATCCTCAAGCCAATTCTGATTTATTTATGATACTATACTTAGGTACCATTTCCAGGGAAAGGGCTATTTTCATGTCTTCTCTAGATAAGACTATGCATACATTCATTTTATCTCTATGGCCATTTTTTTAAATGAAATTCAGTCTTAATTTTACCTCATGCTAATTTCCCTTAGACCATAGCAAAATAAAGCATTAAACAGAGAATAGTTGAAGAACCGAGCTACAACAGTGTGTAACAAATTATGGCTGAAGAGCAAACTGAAATGCATTTTAATTTGGCATTTAGAAATAAGAAAGCTCTATCCTGAAGAACAGAAATTGAATAATTATCAACATTGTATTTCATAGGTACTTACCAAACAAACGCTGATGAAACAGAAATTTGCCAGCTATTAGTCCTGTGAGAATGGCGAGTAGCCACAGAAGCACCTTCAGAAGCCTCCAGCCAACTCCTCTAGGGTATTTATTTGTTACAAATGAAAAACAGTTTCCAACAACAATAACATTGGCTTCTGTTTGGCTATGAGAAACTGGGTCCTCCGCAAATATTAAGAAATTAAAGAAGATGACCAAATAAGCCACAATCATGCGAGACCAGGGATGCTGGAAATAATAACGAAAGTCTTTACCCATCCTTCAAAACTTCAATTCCGTAGTTTACCTGTATAAGAAAAGAAACATAGGGTTAGAGCAGAAAAACAAACGATCTCTCTCTTCTTGTTACCTGTTCAGATGTATAATGGCTCAATAAAGAAGTATTTGGAAAAGATGATACCTGTTCCTATTTATGACACCAAGATAAGCCTGAGATTGAAGAAAGTAAATATTGTCCCTTTGCCATTATCTAATCATACCTATGATGACAGGGGAATTTAGGAAAGAAGAATAAAATTGTAGAGGGAAAGGATGGGATAGGAGAGGGCAGAACATTGTCCAAAATTTATATGACTGAGACAACATGTAGGGGTCATTTCAAGAAGAAATGCAGAGCATGAAAGAAAAAGAAAGACACAGAAAAACAACATAATACTCTTCCTCTCTTAAATTATTTTTATGTTACAAACATTAATACAAACTCATTTAAAAATTAAAGCAACGTAGAAGTAAACTGAGCACATTATTAAAAAATAAACATCTTTCTCTGCCCAAATCCTTCTCTCCAGAATTAATATCCATTAAAAATATGGTAGATATACTTTCAGATCTTTTTCTAAACATTGACAAATGTATGAACAAACGTATATGGACTTTTATAAAATATGTTCACAATCTAGTTGTCAAATAATGTCAACACAGAATAAGTTTTATAAAATAGCTAAATTTATGGCAGAATAGTTGCACCTTGGAGGGACTGGGCAACTCTGCTTGTGGGAAGTGAGGAAAAAGGGGAAGATTTCACAGAGAAGGAGATACTCAAGTTTGAAATTGGAAAATTAGTAGGATTATTTTCCCCAAGTGACAAAGGCAAGGTTGCTCAATCTAGGTATATGCAAAAGCACAGAGGTATCGAAAAATAGGTGACATGCCTACAGTGGTGGGTCAACAACCTAGATGTGCATTGGGAGTACAGAAGTTTTCTTAAAATGCTGATTTCCAGACCCCACCTCCAAAGTCTCACTTGGCTCCTCTCTTCCCTCTTTGAGAGCCAGCCTGCACATTAACAACACAAGCCTTGCTAGGTCCATCAGATTTGTGACTAGGCAATTAAGTCTGATTCCGGGGTTCTGTTCTGGTGAGCCCATTTGTGCTCAGACTAAGCGATATATCTTTATTTTTTCTTCCAAAAATTAAACTGATTAAATCTAGGATAAAAATGATAATAAAGGCAAAATTTGACCACAATCTGCCAATTCTTTCTTCTTCTTTCTTAATTTATTTAGAACTGAGAGAGAAAAGAAGGACCCTTACAAAACCAACAGTATTTGACATCCAGGCTCTATATTAGATGTCTGCAAGCATCATTATTTCATTTTTGTCATAACAGCCCTCTGAAATACTGTTGTCACTTTATTTACAGGCAAGGAACTGATGCTCACACAGATTATGTAACTTGCCCAAAGCCACCCAGCAGTAGAGCTCTGATTTGAGCCTCTGAAGTCTGACCCCAAGTCCTGATCTCTATCCCCTGCAGGCAGCCAAATCAACTCTAGGCATTTTCCCTGCCTGAAAGAGCAGACCCAAGGCCCAGCCCCAGAGATGTCATCCTGGAATGCCTTGTGGAAATACATTCTTCTCTAAAGATGATTATATTCACTCTGTATACTTCTAAAGCACAGGAAAAAATATATAAGCCATATATATGGCTAAAAGTACAAAGATCAAGCCACAAGCCTGAAGTAACTCTAACTCAGTGAAAGATCTGAGAATAGGCTCTAAGGACCCCAAATCCCAATCCAATATTCTAGGCTGATGACTGTCAATTAAAGCCACAATCTAAGTTAATGAAGATCTGTTTTAAGTATTTTAGAAAAGCAATGTAAACACACAAAAGCATTGACAATAAAATTCAGTAAAACAGTCACTGTGACTTGGATTAATCATTGGAGTAATCTCAAGTCCCTTGCGATCTTTGTGAATACTTTGAAATATGTTCCCAGGGGCTGCAGCTCAGACATTTAGGAATGGTGATTTTTACAAGTTTCTTTTCTTTTTTTAATGTGCAGTTTGTCACCCAGTACAGCAGCAGGGACCTGTAGTTCTCACACCAAAAAGAGCAGAGAAAGCAATAAATAACAAAATGAATACTATGCCTATTTATGGCATTCAATATGTAAGGATGTCAGAATGGGTCAATCTTCAACTAAATTTCATGTAACACCTTTGGAAATGTCCAAAGACCACCACAACAAGAGAATTACACAGAAATCATCACAAGGCCAATGAGTCTTGAGCAGAGTGGTTCCTACATGCCATCAGAACTGGATAGGGGTATCATTTAAGAAGTTGCTTAACAGGTTTCTATGTTGCTGCTCTTACCCATGAGGAATTCTGATGTAGTTGGACCAACACCTCCCCTGCCCCTACCTACAAACAATCAAGGCAGCAGAATTTAGAACATTTAATACATATGACCTTGATTCTTTTTAATAAATGCTTTGTGGAGGGCTGGCATACTCTTAATTTATTGTTGTTTTTAACTTCAGAATCTCGCTTTGTGAGCTAAGTAATGTCTTTGTGCTCAAACTAATTTAGAACATTCAAAAAAAAAAGTGAGTGATAGCTGTTCCTCTCCAGTATATATATTGTTTCAAGAGAGAGAACTATAGTATTGAGCAACTGTCCTAAAGTAATACAGATTTTAATTCCTACCGTATTGCTAGTATCACTTCCATGTTACAGGGAAAAAAACAAAGACCCAGAGCAGCTGCTGACTGTTTAAGTCACATATCCAGGAAGTGGAAGAGCCAGCATTTAAATCCAAATCCATTCCTAGCCCTGATTTTTCTAATTGGCCTCAAAGCTGGAAGTGCTTCTTCCAATAAGGTATTTCCCATCATGTTTACAGTATATTCTTAATTTCCACTAACAGAATCAGTGACTTAGATATTAGCCAAATGAACAGGACCCTGTAATTGATAGTTCGTTTTGTTTTGTTTTATGCCAAACACAGATGATATTTATTCTTGCCTCGTACTCTAAAGCTGAAGTGATGTCTTCTGGGGATTCCAAACTTCAAAACCTACAAAATAACTTGAATAAAACCTCTGCTGATCCTTACTTCTGGATTTAATACACAGGGTTGCCAAAAGTTTGCCTAGGTATCTCGGCCCTGTTTTCTAGTTCCTCGGGTACCAGATATCCAGAGCACCAAAACTGTTTTCACTTCTGTAGCTCACATAAATCTTTATGATCAATATGATCATCTGGTGATTCTAATGTTAACAAGCCAGGATTAGGGTTGTTCAAACTGACTATGCTACACAGTGTACATAGTCGGCAAACCCTTTTAATTTTTTTAAATTCAATTCTACAACCATGGATGAGCTTTTATCTTAATGAAATGTGCTTTTATCCTGGCTCTTAGCATATCATAGTAAGGTGATCTATTTATGTGTTTGTCTTCCTAACCAGATCATAAGGTCCTCAGGGAGGGGACTTTTACTTCCAGGGCACAGCACAGTGCCAATCACAGTGGGCTATCAACAAACACCTCCTGGATGAGCTGAGTGAAAAGCTCCAAAAGAGAAGCCTCGTCATTGCTTAGGAGGGATGAGACGAAGGCAGAGCAACCTGCCATCAGCTTCCATTAAGGGAAGAGAAAAGCAGGGGAGTCCAAAGACTGCAGTGATGTGTCCCCACCCAACACCATCTCATTTCAGCATTAACACTATTATTAAGGCTAACACTTACTGAGTACTTACCGTATACCAGCCACTGTGCTAATGAGCTTTACAAACATCTTATTTAAATTTCATAGCAGCCCAATGCAGAAAATACTCTTATTTCACAAATGCTGAAACTAAGATTAGTATCTCATACCAAAGAACAAAATAAATCTATTCCAGAGCTGAAATTCAAATCTAGGCCACCTGGCTTCAACACTCAATGCTATGGCCTTCCCCACACCGGGACATCAATTCCAAAATCTTGCCCTTTACATGTTGGTTAAGAAGTTCCTAATAACAAAGCCATCTGATATAAGATTCACAGTACTTACAGAATGAAAGAGTCTACTTTACTATTCAAAATGACCATGGTAGAGTTGATCTGATTGTCCTTTGGTAATGCATCACTGATGTTCATTCTGTGATTTTCCAGTGATGCTCATAGAAAACCCTGAATCTCTGAAAACTAGATTAATCCATATCATTTAATTCCCTTCTGTAAGTAATGACATCATTAGGTAGATGCAACTATCAATATTCTGGAAGCCTCTGCTTTTTTTATGTAATAGCAGTGATGAAGATATTGGTAACTACAGGCTGAAACATTATATACTGCCTGATAATCCACAGGCTTTCAGTCATGGTTTTCAACTCTAGAGTTCTCATATTTACAGTTGATATTAGAAATGCTGCACATTTTATTATAAGCCAGTATTTCGCTTGGTACTAAAGGTTAAAAATGAAGAGGATTTCAAAGGAAAAATGGGAGGGAAGGAAAGACACTCAGGTTGGGAAGACACTTTGGACAAAGGCACAGACAAGAGCGTCTGAGATGGGTATAGAGGTGTATTAGTTCTGTGCAGCTGGAATACAGAGCACTTGGGATATCTCGTAAGAGTTAAGAATAATTTGAGGCCACCTGAAGGATGACTATACAAAAATGTTGTTTTACATTTTACTGAGAAGAGAATAGGGAATCAAAAGTTTCAGAGCAGAAGGGCGATACAATTGATTGGAACAGGGTTTTGAAAAGATTTCTCTGTCAACTTGGTAAATGATCAGTGGTGTGAGGCATGATGTAATGGAGGGACTAGTTTAGAGACAAGTCCAACAGTTTAAGTAGAAGATCATCAGGTACCAAACCAGGGCAATATCAATGCCCTAATAACTGTAATACTTTGACTGAACCAGATTACCTGGCCTTCCTTCCTTATTAGGGTCTTCACAAATAAATAAAAACACTCAAGGACTTGGGAGTGTAAATTTCATTTTTCTCAACAGGGACACTGGCTCAGGCAATAGTCTGTACATAATAACAGTAGGATCAAGATGGAGTATATCACTTACATTAAAAAAATTTAATGACGTGTATTGAAAAGTCCCTGATGAACTAATAAAATGTGCTATACAAAAGACATGATTACTAGTCAAGTAAACTGCCCCAAAGCACAGCTCTGCTAATGTAAGTCTTAGCATCTAGTAATATCTAACCAGGTAACATCAACAGAGCATTATCATTATAGAGCTCTATTATAGGATTAAAAAAAAAAAGAATCTCTCCAAATTTCTTGAAGCTCCTTGGTATTTATGTCCAAAAATTCACCTGTGGCCCCTCTTAGCTCTTATTAAAGGGCTGTATTCTGTGCCTGGACTCTACCAAGAGAATGAACACTATCTCAGCACTTTGAATCCAATTTCTTAAAAAATAACTTTTAAAAATACCTCCTGTACTTTATTTTTTGTGATATGCACTTTGTGATTCATACGGCTATTGTAGACAGTTCTTGGCTATATTAGTTCAAGACAAAGTTTAAGGCTATTTTCTTTAATTACTTAGTTGTAGTATTATACTAATGTACGTGAAGTTCTTTGTAGTTAACTGAACACGTTTTACAATAATTTCACTTAATCCCTAGGACATAATCACTTTTAAAATTATATATCAAAAAGGGAGACAGAAATTTAAATTATTTTTTTCTTAAAAGACGAACGATAGTAAAATATATTTATATCACATTCTACTTTAGTGTTTTTAATGGGCAACATCACACCATTACTATGACATTAAAATGATTCAAAGGAATCAGGAACATTTGCTTTCCAGAAAGCAGCCTAAAGTGGTAGGAAGAATATGGTCCAGTTCTACCTGACTCTGCTATTAACTAGCTCTGTGACCTTGGAAAAATCTCTAACTTTTCTGAGATTCTATTTCTTCACCAGTAAAATCCCCATGAAAGTACTTTCCTCATAGGGTTGTAGAGAAGACTAAAGCAGATTTCATTTGTAAAGTGCTTGGTCAATTCCAGGTACTTCCTACCTAAAGACCATTGTTAAAATACAAATGACTCTTGGTCACTCCCATGAAAAATGAGCATGAAAATAATATAAACTATATTATATTATATGCTACTCTCATATACAATTAAAGATTTTAATTTAACAACTCTATAAATGATGAATATTATCTTTATTTGAAACTGAGGCTCAGAAAGCTTAAGCTACCTGTCCAAACCACATATAGAAAGTGGTGAAGTCAAGATTTGTTAAATCCACAATAATATTCATCATTTGTTTGTTCAGTATTTACCAATTGTCTTTCTGTTCCAGCCACTGGCCTGTGTGTGAGGGTTACTAACAAATAATGCCCCTGTTGCCTTACATCTTATAGTCTCATTGTAGGAAACACATTAAACAGAGAAAAATCAAATATATAGTATTTTAGAAAGTTATAAGTTGATAGAGAAAATTAAAGCAGGATAAAGTTAATAGGGAGTTTTAGGAGTGAGGGAAGTTGAAGGTCTCATTATAAGGTGACATTTGAACAGAGATGTGAAAGAATGGAGGGAGGCAAGCAAATATCTGGGGAAAGAGTGATCCAGACAGAAGGAATGAAAAATGGCAACAACTTGTGCTGAGTGCATGATTAGTGCATTTAAGGAACAACAAGGGACAATGTGACCGAATAAGGGGAGTATAAAGGAGATGAGGCCTGGGAGATAGCATATGATCATGATCAGGACTGGAGGCCACATTATGTAGGTAGGCCCTCCTGTGTGATATGGGAAGCAGGAGAGTGACACAATCTCACTTACATGTCAGAAGGTATAGACAACATAATAATAATTAACATTTGTGAGTGCTTTTTATGTTTTGGGCTCCTGGTAAGCACTTTTCATGCATTATCTCATTTAGATCTTATACCAACCCTTTGAATTTACCAGTGAAGAAAGAGAGATTGAGAAAGGTTATAATCTGCCCAAGGTCATACAGCTCCCAAATCGCATAAACAGGCAGAAATACCTCTTCATGAACCCAAAGTCAATACTCTTAATTACTATTATGCTCTCAACACTGAGAGGTATAGTTTCACTAGGGAAAAAGTAGGAGTACTAGGAAATAGTAAGGGCTAGGTAATGACTTGCACCTAACAGGCACTCAATAAATATTTGCTGATGGATGAACAAATGAAAAACTAAATGTATGAGTGATGGTTGGATAACAGAGCAGCTTTAGGTGAAAAAAAAAAAAAAAAAAAAACACTGAAGATTCCATTCCAGAGAGAATAGACTCTAGATAATGGGATACTCACATTTTTAAAAGGAGAAATGGCAGAAAGGGGGAAACCACATATACATTTGCCTGAACCAGCCCTGAGGTAAGGAGAAGTCTTAGTGCATTATCTTGAATTGTCAGATGAAAAGGCAGGCATGAAGAGATGACACAGAGCATTTTACATAATACCAGTGCTTAATACAGGTTTTAAAAATACAAATTTCAATTATAACAGAAGTCGAAACTTCTCACTTTCAATCCAATACCAGAGACCTCACAGCCTTTTAAATAAAAAGCAACCTTTTAAGTCAATCAATGAGACCATAAGTGGCTTCGAATAGGTAACAGGTATTTGTGGTACCTTAGCTAATTTGGAAGATCGCATCCATAAATCACTTCCTAAACTTTTTCTTCACATTGCTTCAACCTTTAAGTGATTTTCTTCCCTTGTTCTTACCCTGTAGTCCTTGGGATAACAAAGCACTAAACCAGTGCAAGTTTTTGTAGCCAAGATCTGAAAGCAAAGTAGACCTGGGTTCTCTTCTAACCAAGACATTGCCAACTCTTCATTAAAATGGCAAAATATTTTTGAGTCTTTTATGTTATAAGGTTGAAAAATAATCCCCAGTTTTGAATTCAAGACCTCCTCTTCAGTGACATATGTTTATGATAATCTAAACACCAAAAAAAGTAACAGTTAATAAAAATAAAGTTCATTCATATTTAAAATTATTTTTTAAATGATTGACAGTTTAAAGAAGCAAATTACAAAAACAGACAAGTACTGGTTTCTGATCACAAGGGTCAGATGGAGGTGGGATGGGGTAAGGAGTAAATATCTGAGTCAAAATCCATAATTACCTTTATGGGTTAGAAAGTGCATGGCAAAAATTTAATGTTACAATAAAAAATACCTCTTACAGGGATTCTACTACTCTTTATATTCAATAAATTGGAAGAAACTTTTTCTGAAGACAAAACAAAACCTTGAAATGTTCCTAAAAGTATTTGATAGATTTCAAACAATATATCACTTATAATTAGGGGGAATACCTTTATTCAACACACTTTCACTAAAAAAATAAAAATCTTTTTGTTCATGAGACTTATATCCACACATAAGTACTAAAATAAACATGCGATGTTTACTACCATTCTCTCTCCCCGCCCCCCCCTCACACACACACACACACACACACACACACACACACACACACACACACACTGTTTATTGTTCCACAGCTGGTAGAATGAACAATGGCAGCCAAAGTGTTATCACATGGGTCAAACACACTTGTGGGCCTGTGGTATTTTCGAAAACAGGTTATCAACAACAGCCTTATTTAGTTATGATGAAGTTAGTAAACACCCAAACACTCAAATATTGTTTTGTTTTTAAAGAGAACACCCGTGAACTGCAACCTGTTAATTTGATTAACAGACGATAGATAGGGCTTCTATTCAATTCCTACCCCAGGAATCAGTGAAGCGAGGAAAGTTCAAGGTCTGCTCTGGAGACATCCCTTACCCACTTGGAGCCCAGGAGTTTGAGGGTTCCTCACCAAGAGCCTTCCCTCTAGGAGTCTCCTCTGCCCTCTCCCTGAAGGGCTGGTGCGTCTGCCCCCTCCTAGACACTTTACCCTGTCTCTTTGCCTGCCATCCTCGGGAAGGGAGAAGGAGAGGAGCCGGGGGTTCGGGGTCGGGGCGCCTGGCCGCTTCCGCATTCGCGGGCAGGGATGAGGAAGCAGCCGGGCTGCGGGCAGCAGGCGGGGAGGGCTCCGCTGCGGCTGGACCGCGCGGCGGGGGAGGCGCGCCCAGCGCGGGGCCGCGTACTCACCCGATGGGGCCGCGCGGGCTCGGGGCGTCTGCACACTGGGGACACGGCGTTGCACAGCCGTCCGCCGCGCCAGCGGCCTCACTGGGCAGAGCGGCGAGACAGGCCGGCTATTCTCTGTCGCCGCTGCTGTCACCGAGCTATAAATACCTGCACGGCCCACACCCGCCGCCGCCTACGCTGGGCGACCTCCGAACAGTCCGCCGGCCGCGGGCCGGGCAGTGGGAGCGCAAGGGCAACCGCGCCGCACAGGTGACCGACGTGGCTCCAGCTGTGCGGCAGCCTCCGCAGCTGGAGGCATGGCCTCCCGCCGCCCCCGCCCTCTAGCTCCCTCCCCTCCCGCCTGCGCCGCGGGCAGATTCCAACCCTCCGGCCGCGCGCGCCACGGCGGAGCCTGTCCGGACCCGGCCAGCTTCTGCAGAGCTCGCGGATGCGGGCGGGGGACGCCCTAGGAACCAGGCGGGGCCGGGGGCGGCAGGTTTTAGTCTAGCGTGTCCGCAGCCGTCCCCCCTTCTTCTTGGGGGGAGTCGACAGACTTCTAAAACCCACCATCCTGCAGGGAACCAATGAGATTCCTAGGCGGAATGTCCTCAGAAAGCTGCAAACTTTCTAATGCAGCCTCTGGTCATAGAGCATCCTTTCTGCTTTAGTCTGTTGGTAATATGGAGGTGAGGAAATGGGGAGAAACAGAGCCTGAGAGGAGTATGAGAAGTCTTCTACTTACTTTCCAGCCTGTCTGGTCTGACATATTCATGCAAATATATTCACACATATACACACATCTTTATAAGTACACACACATTCATATACACTTAGAAAATAACATATATATACGCATATATAACTACACATATAAAAAGCACACATACACATATACAGTTTTTAACCTTTCTGCATCCTGAAGCTCTCAGGAGCCTATCATTCTGTAATGCTTAAATGATTCATCTGTAGTTTGGGAGTGGAAGACACTCTGACTGCATTTGGTCAATTCCTTTATTCTTGATGTAATCTTTTTTCCATCGTATATATGTGTGGCTTTTGTTTCCTTCCACACCCAACAACGACTGCTACCTCATTTTATCGGTTGCTTATAATGTATTAAAAGCTGCTATCCGGCATACTGATATTCCATTAGGAAGTGATCACTATTTTGTATAACAAATGAGAAAGGGGATAATTCTTATATGCCTACAATAGCAAACTTATAGAGAACTAGCCCTTCTGCTGTACTGGCAGCATGATTCAAAAATGGGTTGAGTGGCAAGAGAGAGAGCTGAGATGTTAGCAGATTTTACAATAGGTTAGAGAGAGCCATCGCTAAGTTTTCCAGTGTAGATAATTGACACAGGGATAATTGGGAGTTCACTGCCATACTTCTCACAAGTTTGACATCTTTTCCTGCTTCTAAGAATAACCACATACATTTATTTTGTAGTCATAGTTTGTGAAACTATCTGATAGAACTCTTAGTTTAGTAAGATGCTCCCTGGTGAGGCTTTCAAAAGTCTTCTCAGAGTTATTACCTATGCTAGCACTTGGTACATTTAACGATGATGCTTATTCTATTTTGCAACATCTTTTACTTCCCTATTAAGCTATGAACTCTTTGAGGGCAGAAACTAAATCTTTCTCGCCATGGCATCCTCAACACCTAATGTAGTGAGTTATAGTAATGGCTCAATAAATAGTAGATTAATCCCAGAGATTAATAATTAAATTCTCCTGTGCTTTTATAATTATGATTAGGACTATTTTACAAAGAATTACTGTTTAACATGGGTTTCATGTGCTATATTTTCCTTGTATCTCCATTTAAAACAAGGAGTCTTCAATCAATTGAAATTAGAAAATATTAAAGCTTCATAAATAATGCAGCATAATACTGAGGTCTGGGCTTCAAACAGAAAGCACTACTATCATTGAAAGGTAGTCTGTAAAACATTGTATTTCAAAGGCTAGAAGTAAAAATCATTGAGCAGCTTCTCCTCTGTCTACTTGAGAAACAGAACTCTCTCCATCCAGTCCATTATCAGTTGGATTACATGGGTGTCTACTAGAATGAACAATCAAAACCGAAATGTCTAGCTTCAGTTACATGGAGCTCGTTACCATTCCTTTAGATCCCTGTCTTCTTAATACAGTCTTGCTTCCTTTGGTAATAATTGTAATAATAAGCTGAACCAATACTCACTTTTTGCTCTTATTTGAGAGCTCTCAGGGTTTAAGGAAGATAGTTCTCCAGAACTACTTCAATGCAAAATACTGAAATGGGCAAGGTTTTCTTTAATATAGGTATTCCTTTTATACCTATATTAAGGACCAAGAAGCTTGTGTCCTTTTCTTCGAGAGCCACCCAGGATCTCCATTTTAGCCTTATATAAAGATCAGACAGAGGAACAGTTTCTATACTTTATCTTTGTCACAATAGCATGTAGTGATAAAAGCTCAACTTATTGAAGGTTTATTGTGTACCAGACTCATTAAATGCATTAAAACATTTAATCTCTGCCACAGACCCATGAAATAGATTCTATTAGTATCACTTCCATGTTTACCTTTGAGGAAAGAGATGCACAGAGACTGAGGAGTTTAGGCAATATCTCAGACTAGCCAGAGTGATGGAGCGAGGATCAGAAGCCAGATAATGTGGCACTCCAGCCCACATGTTAACCGCTTACCTTATACTTCTTCTCAATGTACCAGGAAAGAGATGTGGGTTTTACAGTTAAGAGACTTGGTAAAGGGAACATTGGTATGAATTTTGGTTCCACCACTTAGGAGCCACAGCCCTAAGCAAATTGCTTCTATAAAATTACAATAAGAATCCCTAGATCTGCCTTTCTTTGCCATTGAATTTGTGAGACGTTAGACTTAGGGTTCCAAAGAAGGTCATTTGTCCTGTTTAGGGACAGATTCTACTCAGGTTTCAGCTACTGTTCTCCCTATCCTCCAGTCTCTTTCCATATCAGTCACTACCATGCAGACCTGTTAGGAGTTTTAAATGCCTGAATGTGTGTCAGGCACCTATGCAGTATCAGGTACATAAACGATGCTCAATAAAGGCCATTCTTTCTTCCCATCGAAACTTACTGTTCTATAAAAACCATCCTTAAGACACAAATCTATTGATCTAGTACACAAATGGTGATTACTTATCGCTTAACCATTTCTCCAGTGTTGGCCAGCAGTCTTTAAAAATGGAAGAGACAGAAGCTCTAAGAAGAAACCAAGATGGCAGAGCTTCAGATCTCCCACTCACCCCATCCATATTTTAACCCAAACAGTTCCATTTATTTTCTATATAGGAATTCAGCAAATTGGCCACAATTTTAGAGTGTCAGAACAATTATAGAAATAGTTTAAGTAGGAAACTCTCAAATCACACTATCCAAGCATATACCTACTCCACCTCCACATAGTCAACCCTGCAGGCAGGCTTAAAATGTGTCTTATTTACATATAATTTCTTTGTAAAATCTGACCTGAGTACAAAAATGAGAAGTAACTACATGAGGTGATTTTTCTGTTGTTGTTCATCTCATCTATCTCACTGAGTAGGTTGAAATACATTGTATTTTAAAAAAACACAAACAAATAAACAAACTCAATATGCATTTCAAAAATTGGTAAAAATTTGTATTGTGACTAAAATGTATCCCCTCCAAATGACCCTTTTAAAGCAAAAGGAAACTATAGCTGGAAGCATCAATAATCTCTACCAAGTTAATCAGTAAACACTTTTATCAGTGATTTGATGGACTACAAGCAAAACTATTTTTAACTTCCAATTGCTCATTAAGATGATGCTAAATAATAGTGCACCCTAAATATAAATGGCATTATTTCCTTATTGTCAAAGAGGCAAGAATAGAAATTTGAACATAATCCATAATTTTCTTCTGGTATTTAAAGGCCAGTGACTCTCTTGGACAGGATTTTCCTCAACAGTCCTAATTGCAAATGTCCAGTCTTATTGGACCCAGTGGACACTGATATATTTGAGCTCACATGTCCTGAATTTTGCTTGGGAAAAGATGGTCATCACATGTCTACTGCTTAAAATACTAAAGCATGTGGCCTGGAATTCTGGTTCTGCCACAATGTAGTAATGTAATATTAAGTAATTACTTAACCTCACTGTACAGTACTAGTCCCTGTCTCAGAGGTTGTACAGGGATTAAATAATGTGTGTTATATTCCTAACATTTGGTCTGGTACATATTTAGTTCTCCATACATGCTCTTATTATTATTATTATCATTCATCTCATCCTTGTCCTGCTTATATTCTGCATATACCAGAGTTTCTTTTACCAAAGGACTGATTCACCTAGCCTTTACTTCAGCCTACAAATGGCTGGGCAAAGGGATTTTTCTGTACAATTTTTAAAGTTAAGGAGTCATGTAAATGGAGGGTGAGGTAGCATTCTTAAGAGTAGAGCTGTCATTTGCTTGATGGCAGGATTAGTCCTGACTCACATGGACTTGTCCTGAAGAATCTGCATAAATGCAACTGTTCTGTCATAGTCGTTCCTCTTGTGATGACAGAGAGGGGCAATTTTTTCACTGCCCACTCCCTTCAGTTTCTTTCATTGCCTTTTCTTGCCTTCTCCTCTGCCCCACATCCATTCTTGCATATACACACGCCCTAAGAACTGACCAGTGCCTCACTTCCAGGGAGCAGTGTTTAATAGAGATTAGTGATGACTTCATCCCCAGGATGGTTTTAAATGGCAGATTTCCTCTGGGCAGCTTTGACCTGACCTTCTCTTTCTTCTTATTTGGTTTCTTCTAAAACAAATAGTCTTCCTTTTTCTGTTTCCAACAGATCCACTTGGACAAGGTTTGATAGACCTAGCCCAAGGCGGGGGTGGGAGAGGCTAGATTTGGGAGAAGACAAAAATATACTGGCTTTCAAGAGACTTGATTTCATGTAAAGTACCAAATACACCACCCAATCAATAAATATATCCAAAGCAACTAGTCCAGCAAAGCACTACAAAATGCTGAGGTTTCAAAGATAAATACAGCGTGTCTGTTTCCTCAGGAAACTCACGATCTAAATGAGCAGACAAGAGACAGCTTATAATAACCATAAATAATAATACAGTTGACATATGATTGGGGCCAAATGCATTTTACTGACCATAAGGGCTATAGAAGTTTGAAATGGAGAAATAAAATTGTCCTTAGGAATTGCTATAGGAGACCAGATGGAAGAAGTAGCTTGAGGCAAACATTGAATGATAAGGAGAATTTAGATAAACAGAAAAAGAAGAAAAGAAGAAATTCCAGCCAAAGGGGCACAGCACAGAAACAGTGTTCATTACCCAGGAGGTTCTCAACAAATAGGACTGAAGCAGGTGCTAAAACAAGGATGAAATTAAGAAAGAAAGTGGGGAGAGGTGATAAAGGAAAGGAGCCAGGAGGAGCAGGAATGCTATAGTCCATTCACAAGCCTAGATAGTAGGAAATAGTGAATAGTCATTTGGGTAAGTAGAGGAAGCCAAGTTGTTGAGAATGGACTTCTCAGTTCCAGCCGTTTTAGCACTAAGGGGGTGGGGGCAAGGAAACAGGATAGAAAGGGTAACACGAAAAGTCAGAGAAATACTTTGTACCATAAATTTAAATAATAAGAAATGAAAATGATTTACTTATGTATTTGGAGACAATGGTCATACTTTTATGTAACCATGAAATGAAAAACAGTAAGCCTCACCCTCGACCCACGGACTAGAAAGACAGTTTTGCCCACCTCCCTCAAGGGTTAGGGGTGCAGTCCTCCCTACCCCACCTCCACGTCCCAGTTCACATGAAATAAGGGGCTTGGAATGCCTTTTTTTCAGTATCAAGTTCCCTTCCTTCATCACAGTTGCTCAGCCAGGATGGCCCACTCCTCTGAGTTTTACTATGTTGTTAAGACAATGAATCTCACATAGAGCTTTACCTTCTCATAGTCAACACTTATGTGTTGGGGATTATAATAATGAAATTCAAAATATTGTAAACTAACTTATGTATGGCACAACCTACATATCCTCCTATCTATGAGTCAGCGAATATTTCCTGTCCTCACTATATTAGTTTCCTCAGTTGCCATAACAAATTGCCAATACGGTGGCTTCAAACTACAGAAAGTTATTTTCTCATAGTCCTGGAAGCCAAAAGTCAAGGTGCTATCAGGGCCACACTCCCTCCAAAGCCTCTAGGAGAAAATATTTCCTAGCCTCTTCAAGCTTCTAGCGGTTCCTGGTATTCCTTGGCTTGTAGATACATCGCTCTAATCTCTACCTCTACCTTCACATCCTCTTCTGTCTGTGTTGAAATTGCCGTGTTCTTTCTCTTACAAAGACACCAGGCTTTGGATTTAGGACATATCCCAAATCCAGGATAATTTCATCTCAAGATCCTTAACTAATTACATCTACAAAGACCTTATTTCCAAATAAGATCGCATTCTGAGGTCCTGGTGGATATGAATTTTGGGGGGACACTATGCAACCCACTGCAGTCATAAGTAAACAAGTGTTTCCCATCTGAATGTCATAATTTGACTTATAGTACTGGGTTATTTTTCCAATATAGGTTAAAAATACATACAAGAAATTATTTACTTAATGATAAATTTTTTTTGTGAATATATCTCCAAATAATGTTATCAAAATCTCTCACATTATGACTCCAGCTTTGTACACTGCCAAGTTTTTGTTTTGCTTCTATTTGCAGGGATTTATTAAGCCTCTGAATGCTGAAGTGTTGTATGTTATTTAAGCTTTCATTCCAAAATATAAAACTGTCATTTTTATTTTTTTTATTATTATTATTTATGCCTACAGTACCTGACCTTCCTAGGTGGTCTCCCATCCAAGTACTAACCAACCTTGCTTAGCTTCCGAGATCAGACATTGGGCTTGTTTAGGGTGGCATGGCCATAGACCACAAACCATGGCTCCACTGGGATATGAACCAAGAACCTTCTACATGTAAAGCAGATGCGCTAATCACTACACTATGGAACCACGTCCCAAAACTGTCATTTTTAGGAAACTCTTCTTTGTCAGATACTTCCGGGTTCTGGCAATGTAGAGGTGAAAAAGACCAAGTTCATGCTCTCACATAGCTTGTTCTAGTGAGTGCACAGATGGTAAACACAAAATTCATAATGACATAATTTCAGATGAGGAGACATGCTAGTAAGAAAAGTAGGTAGAATCAGAGCATTGAGAAAGGGTGACCAGTGCAGGCTTCTCTCAGGACATTTACGCAGAATAATTAAGCTAGCTGCTTGCTGCCACAATTTCATGTCTATTTCCTCCATTGTATTTTTACTAGAGGAGCTAAACAGTCCACATACTACATGAAACATAATCTTCCTATAAAATAATCACAGTTCTTTACATCAAAGGGGTGTTCTGGTCATTGCATTACCAAACACAGATTGATGCACCCGTGGTGTATCCATTCACAATCGACTGCAATCCAGGCAACATTCTAGGTGCAAACAGACACAGAAAATACACAACAAAAGTCCCAGTATCCTGTAAACTGCCGTAGAATGGGGCTTACATTCCAATATTAGACATGAAAACAGAAAACCAAGGTTTAATCCTCAGCTCTAACTTTTACTTCTCCCTTACCCTTAGCAAAGAAAAGATTGAATGAATATATGTGGAACACTTAGAATAGTGCCTGGCATAGAGAAAACCTCAGTAAATAATATGGTTGCCATTATTGACTTGTTTTATAAGAACTGGATTACACTTAGAAAGCCAAGGTAGAATAATTGAGCAGCCAGGGCAAAGTTTAAATAGGAAAGCAGCTACTTGGTGGTCATGCTGGTGTCTACCACATACTGCCTGCAGCCTGAATGTTAATCCCCACCCACCAAAGGTGCAAATACAGAATTTCTGATTTGAGCAACTAAGTCCAGTGAAACAAAGAATATAAATCTTCATGCGGGCTTTGAATAAAAATACAGTTATGAGCCACTTAACAATGGGGATGTGTTCTGAGATGTGTTATTAGTATATTTCATCATTGTGTAAATATCATAGAGTGCACTTACACTATCTAAGATGGCCAAGCCTACTACACCTAAGCTTTATGGTATAGCCTATTGCTCCTAGGCTACAAGCCTGCACGGCATGTTACTGTACAAAGCGACATGAGATTAAATCAAGCACAAGAGAAAATGATGACCCAAGACACATGGTGAACACGAGATATATGAGGCTGCTGCTATTATAACATACTGTTTTATAGCAAACTTTTTTATAAGTAGAAAGAGTACACTCTAAAATGATTGGAAGTATACTGTAGTAAATATATAAACCATATAGTACTATAGACATTTATTATCAAGTATTAGGTACTGTATATAATTGTACATGCTATATTTTTATACAGCTGACAGTGCAGTAGATTTGTTTACACTGAGTATCTCCACAAACATGTGAGTAATGCATGGCACTAAGATATTACAACAACTATGACACCACAAGGTGATAGGAATTTCTCAGCTCCATTATAAACTTATGGGGCCACCATAACATGTGGAACTGTTACCAGAAAGTGTGGATCTTCTCCCAGTCCGTTGTCCAGGTTCTTGATGTCTCGAACAAAGAATTGAGCAAGACACCAAAATACAGTAGAGAAGAAAAGTTTTATTAGAAGGGAAAGTACACTTCCAGACATGGAAGCAGGTCCGGGGCAAGAGAAGTGTGGTTCAAAAGACCTGGTAACAAAGCCTTTGGGATTTTTATCCCTATTCTCTGTGGGTAGTTACTTTTCTTAGAGGGGTGGGCTTCCTTGATTGACAACTAAGATTGACAGGACTCAATGATTCATCATTTGCTTTCTGCGCATGTTCGTTCCCAGAATTCAATCTGTTACAATGATATTAATGAACTTCTGAGCATATGTATCATGTTATAATGATGGTATAATGAGGCTCAGGTGAGTTGAAGACCTTTGGGGGTCTTCATTGCACAGGTGCGAGTGACTGACTTAAACTGGTACCTAGTTCTCTGCTTACTTATTTCTTTGTGGAAGTTACTTTTAGCCTAAAAATGCCTTCTGGCTTGCTTAATTGTGGGAGAATTAGGGTAGACCCCTTCTAGGATAGGATGACCTCAATGTCTTTTCAGGCAGACCCGAAATCTCCTAACTTTACTGCCTAATTCTTTTCTAAGAGCCATAAACCCCCTTATCATTAGTATGGATGTTGAGGGAAAGGAGGTGTCTTCTGTATCTGCTCCCTGCTGAGAAGGGCCTTTGTCCCTGCTTATTGGGGTTTCATGGAGCTCTTTCCCTTTCTGCCTTAGTTAGGGTGGGGTCTTAGGTTTCCTGCTGAAGTGCCGCCTCAATCCCTAGACAAAGAAAAGAAGATACAAACTTGTTATTGAAATCATATGTCTATTAATTTCTATTATTGATTTGCCGATTAAGAGAGTAAAGGGAAACAGGGTTGGTTAATATATTCCTTAAAGAGTAAAAAAAGGACCTTTGGCCTAAAGTCCCCTCCCCTCTCAGACTCTAAGGGCCCTGTCTGGCCTAACACTATTTCTGCTAACAATTGGGTGATAACCCTTATCAATAGCCAGAGGATCTGAGTCACCAGTTTCGGGGCAATTATTGGGATTTGAGAGAGGGAGAGGGCCTTTTTTTTCCAAAGAAAGGAGGGGAGAAAACTTAACTAGGTTTACTAAAAAGATTAAGAACTCTGCAAGAGATGTCTCTTATCATTTCCTGCTAAAAGATTAAGAATTTTACAAGTGATGTCCAGTATAGACATCAGGACCTCTCATTAACTGAAATATCAATATGGATATGCAATGCATGGCTGTAATAAATTGGAGTTTAGACAATAATTTCGAGAAACCAAAGTAAGGATGGTGAATATTCCAGCAGGCAATTGTATACACAGCTCTATAACTTAGGCAAGAAACTAGGGCTGACACAACAGATGTGCCAGCCATCAGCTGGCACTGATGAGTCAGTGTTTCTAAAATGTGGTCTCCAGACCATCTGTGTTACAGTAAACTATGGTGGGTGTTAAGAGAGAATTCCAGAACTCACCTACTGCATCAGAATCTCTTGTAAGGGAGTTTAGTAATCTCTATTTTAATAAGCTCCTGAGTGATTCTTATGCATATTTAAATTGGAGAAATACAGGCAGAGGAAATTATTGATGTTATGGCTCTACTGATGAAGTTGCATAAGGAGAATGTAAGAGAAAAGACAGTCATGGAAGCCTTTTGATTTGGCCCTGTAGCAGCTAGAATTTAGTCACTTCATACCACCTATTAAGTGAGTAGGACTCAATCTTGACTTCACATTAGGATAATCTGATACTTAGGATCCATCCCAGACCAATGAAATTCATTGTCTCTTAGAAGGAATGAGGTAGGTACTTTCACTTCACAGTTCCAAATGTTGCCCTACGCCAAAGCTTTGCAAACTGGTAGCAATTTGGCCAGTGAATTATTTTCTTTGACCCTCACACTACTTTAAAACTTTAACTTAATTGCAAATATTTAAAAACCGATACAATTCACATTAGAAAAAGAAAAGAAAAGAAAAAAAAACTGAATGTGTATCCTCTCGTGAAAACCTGAAGAACTGGCCTTGCTGGGCCTATGTTCTTGAATGGCAAAATAGCTACTCCAACAGGGCCTTCCTCAGTCATTTAAATTACCTGCCTGGTCACCTGACCTCTGAAGGCATTTGCACACTGTCAGGGGGCTTTAGCACCTCAGCTTCCCCCAAAGCCTACCTTGCATCCCAGTCCTCATCTCAGCCTCTTGTCACAGATCCTGATGTCCCTTTAAGCATGGCACATAGTTTGAACAAACATCTTGAAAGAGGCCCTGCCTTATCTTCAGATTTTATCCTCTAATTTCTAGAGCCCAAGTCCTGGAGCTGTAGTTGCCTAAGTGTCAGGTCACAAGGAGAGAACTGGTGCAGCTGGCACAGCTGCCCTGAAAGCAGCGCTCACTTCAGGCCAAGATGAAGTCTGACACTGATACTGATACTTCTGCATTCTACCGACAGGGCTAGGCTCCCTGCTAACCACAAATCAGCTGGACACCAGAATGACCCCTGGCAAGCTCCTTACCTCTGTGAAACCACTTTTCTTTGGGAGGGAGCAGCCTGCCTTGTTTGACCAGACAGCTTCCTTAGGTCTGTGAAGGGTTGGATTTGGTTAGCAGAATTTTAGAAGTGTGGCTCTCCGTGTAATAATGAACTTCCTCATGTCTTTTTGTTTGTTTACTTCCACAAACACTACCTTTACTTCCACAAACATTAGCTAATAAACTGATCATTATTTTTTAAAATATCAGTGATAAACATTTGTGTGTAATTTTTGGTGTTTTAGTGCCGTGAGAATGTATATATTAATGTAAGTAATTTGTCACTTAAAACTAGTAAGCTAACATGAAATGTTTCTTATCTGCAATAACAGGAAAAAAACTTAAAAATTAGCATTTGAACTGATGTGGAAATCACTTCAATTAATTCACTATCAGCATACAAAAATTAAAAATAAAACTCACAATTTTGTTTAAGATAGTTTGCAGCCTTACTGAAAAGAATGGGGTTATCTTTTTCTTAATCATCTCATCTTTCACCTTGAGTAAAAGGGTAGCGTGATTAAAAAAAGGTAGATTTTTGGAGATAGGTGGGCCTGGATTCTTATCCTACTTTGCTACATATTCTATCTAAAACAGATATACTTGTCTAAACTATTTGACTAATAATATGTAAGTTATGGACCACAGTGAAGATTAAATGAAATAGTGAAGTAAAACATCTGACACATCCTGGCACATCTATTACCGTCTTGATCTTTATTCATTCCAGCTGATAACAGGTCTAGTGGAAGGCCTCATACTTTTACGAAAAAATTCCTGTATGAATATTTCACCAAAATTTTAATGAAAAAACATTACCACACCTTCTGGGTCCATGACTTTTATTCAGTATCTCTTAACCATGTTACATAGGTTCAATTCATACAATAGTTGTGATATTGTTATAATTACTATTAAATAGAACTCTTTGCAGAGAAAAAGATTTTTGAATTTCAACAGATTACCATTTACTTCAAGCAATATTTCATCCTTTTAGGAACATTGACTGTCTACTATAGGAACAACTAAGATAACATTACCCCTGCTCATCTTATAAAGAAAAAGACAGATAAGCATATCATCATTGTACTACAATATAGAAACTGAGGAATAGATATCCCATGAGAATACAGAGTACTGAACCTCTAGCTTTACCTAGAGATATGGAAAGATTCACAGAAGACATAATAGGTGATATTACAAGATCATTATGAAAATAATTTTACTATCACAAATGAAGTTTGTTCTCATGGCATTTTACTTGTATAATACTTGACAAAAAAAAGGCTCTTTAGATCTTTGAGGATTTAATAAATACTAAGCTATAGCCACTTATAAAATTATTAAAATTAATTTATCATGAATTATGTTACAATGTATCATAACTGAAAAACCATTAATCATGAATTTATTTGAATCTGAAAAATTCACTCTAGAAATGGGCAAAATAAGATAAAATACTGTAAAATTTTTTTTTCTTGGGAGAGCCAAATCCCCTGCCCTTCCCCACTAATGAAACACAAAGATTTAATAATTCGGTAGCCTTGCAAATAATACATTTGAAGTGTAACAAAAGGAGAATTAAAATGAGAATCAGAAAAGGTGGGTTTTAGTAAGCTCTGTCACTGCCAATCTGTGTCTCCTTGGATGAGTTTATTTATCTCTGGGCCTTCGGAGTCTCAATTCATTTTTATAAACTTTAGGAGATCCTGCATTTGAGGGACTTCTCTGTGGGCACCCAAGTTTCACACCAGGTACTTGTGTGTATTTTTACTAACACAAGATTTCTTCATGTGAAAAATAAAGGTTTTGAACACACAAATGATTGTCTATTTAATCCCTGAAATTCTGTAGTTCTAAATAATTTATATCAAGCGATAGTGAATGCAAATTTTATTCATTTTCTGTCTCTACTCGTAGAAAGGAAAGTTTGGAGAATATTTAACTCATTTATTTGCCTCTGTATGTTTGACACTAATTTGTCTTATATTTTTGAGTGAGCAGTGTGCTCTTCCTCCTGCCATCTTCTGATTGCGAGGACAATAAAGTGGGCAGGATACATAAAAGTGCATATTTGCAGAGTAAAGAAAGCTTGCCGCTTATTTTTTACAACAATGCATTGATTCCACTTAGAAAATATGCCTTTAATTTTATGCTCCTAAGAACTAGAGAGCCGGAATATCTGAAAAATATGTAGTGGATAATCAGGTTTTCTTTCTCTTTTTCTAATTTTATTTTACAAAACTTATTCAAATCATTTATCTGGGAAATATAAAATAAAGTACAATAAAATTCTTTCTAGAATTCAGCATCAGCCTACAGTTACATGCCATAAGGAAGCATATTTCAATTTAATCACCCAGTCATGACTATGATAATAGAGAAAATCAATGCTGTTGGGTCAGACATCCCTCCTGAAATGTCATAAGAAGACATGCAATACTATTCTGAGAAAGAAGATAGGGAAATTCATCTTACAGTGGAGTCTGACACCATCAAACCATCAATCAATCTTCAGAATCAAAAAATAAGAAGTACCTGCAATAAATAGAAAGACTTGGAAACAGTTGGAGGCCCGTATTCTTTTCCCCTTTAACAAAGCTAAGCAGCAAAAAAGGAAATAAATGTTTAACATAAACTATGTCTATATACTCCATAGAAAATGAATTATTAGGTCAACAATCGAACAATTGGTTCAACAAGCCCTCCTCCTCCTACATATTCAGTGACTTAATTGGTAGCTGTGAACTAATGTTGACTCTTCCCCTATAATTCAGTCTTTGGCTTCATGTTAACCTGGTGATATCAGTTTTTCCCATCACAGAGAATTATGAAAACCCAATCAGTTTTGCTAGAGTGATGTAATGCTGAGAGGTATTTCAAGTTGAAAGGACAAATTGCATAGAAGGAAATGGGAAGTCATGGAAAGAAATAAAAAAGAGAGGTATTATGAGGTCTGTGGTTCCTTTAATATATTATAGACATACATATTTCTCTAATCTCTATGCTTCACTCCATTAAAAAAATACAAAAATCTGAACTGAGACCATAGGGGAATAGTACAACATTAAGATCAAGAGAACAGATACAAAATTAAAAAGGGAAGATGGCTAAGGGGGTGGTGATGTAAGTGCAAAGTGCTTATAAGTCAGAAAACAATCATTTGTCTAAAAGTTCATTTTATTTTCCAGTAAGTGGGAGGGAAAAAGTCAGCACTTACTATTATGTGCTTTCTATTCACCATGGGAAATCTGATTCACTCAAACACTTAGAACTCATCATACATAAATGGGCAGAAGTGAGAATCTATCTGAAAGTTTTAAAGTACGTGTCAAAAAAAAAAAAAGAAATCAGTGCCCTTTCTTTCAATAACACTATAAAGGTGCACTTAAGATTCTACAAACTCATCAGAGATGCATCCTTGAAAAATGAAACCTTCTTTTCCGTATTTTCAAGCTGCTAAGTAAGTGCTAGCATATACCTGTTCTATAACTAAGTATACATTTTCAAGTAAGCTAAGCCAAAGTGAACATAAAGTCTCCTTAATTCTATATATTTTTTAAAATAGCATCATTACTCATGAGATAAACTGAGAAATGTCTCTAAATATAGTTTATGAAACTAACCTCTCCAAAGAATAAAGCTCTTATGCTTGCATTAATATAGCTGCTATAAGTAAATTTTATGTTGGTGGGGAATAAAGAAATAATTCAAAGTCTAAGCTTGAGCTTAGAAAAAAATGTGTTTTTATTTATTCTGCATTGATGCTAAGTGGAATCAATATAAGTGTCCCTTCAAAAATATTGTAGGACAATTGTGTTCATACATTAACATAATTTATAGTCTGAAAAATAAAAGTTGATTTTAACTCAAAAGATGTAGTTCCTTCTCAGTCAACTCTAAAATATTTAAATAGTTTTCATTGCCTTCAGGAGTACTGGAAGAGTTTCTTAGTGGCTGTCTAAATATATAAAAATCTTTAGCTCATTCCAGTCACTTAAGGCCATAAATTTAAATTTTGCTCTTATTAAGTCAGGACTCCAAATAAACATAAACAAATGTACATATTTTTTTAAATCATACAACAAAAAGAATATCTTTTAACTCGCCCTCATTTTCCCCCAAGTGGAATATTTATTCAATCACTGTGTTTTAAAAACATACTTACTAACAGGAATATATTTCCCCAACCAGCTCACTATTCTTTCAGGTAAGGCCAATATCTATGATGGAGATCCATAAAGATTACTCTTCTGAGGGCAGATTAACAGGCACATTTTCTGCATAAATTGCTTTTCCTAATAATTTAAAACTATGTGAATTTTTATTCAATTCCATCATTTATTGTTATATTTAAAAGGGCATATTAAAACCAAGATTTATATTTATTTAAAAGTCTACTTTTTAAAGACCTGTTATCTACTCAGATACTGCAAGAATCCAGTGTGCTCCTGGACAGCTGAAATGGCCGAGGCGGCTAGGATATTTCCGTGTTTTTTCACAGCAACTAGTTCCCAAATAATTTCAATTTATTCTAAACTCTTCATGGTCTACAGGTTGTAAAAAATTTTAATTATACCATTTTGCATTAAATTAATATATATCAGATGTCAAAGAAAATAACGCCAGCATCACATCATAGTTTGGTTCTTAGTTTGTTTTCAATAACTTCAACAATTAATATATCACTTTAATGACCCTGTAGTTCATGATAGATAAGTCATTTTTAAAAAGGGACTAATCATAGTGCAGTTAATTACAGAAGCCTAAGACATTTGGAGGATTATCTTAGAATCATATAACCAAAGTGGAACACTGGTATATGATGGTGAAGTCTTTTCTTTCTTTGCAACTAGTTTCTAAATCCCAAGTTTACCCAAAACTTGTTCTCCCAGCTATTCTTTTATCTCAACTATCTACAGATTTTAATGTCATGGGTAGTGGGAAGGAGGTGAATATACATAATAATGAGAGAACTGTGGAGTGGAAAGGAGTGTATTGACATCCAGTGTAATGGAGCAGAACACTACACCTCACAATCCAAACAAGCATATTGTCTGTCTCTTCCTTTTTCCCAAAGCTTACAACCCCAAATGACTGCTCAAATGCCATCTGAAGTGGTAGCCCCAGGCTTTGAGTTTAGATTCCTGTATAATTTGTACACAAAGTAAGTATTTTTAAAAATTTCTCACAACACAAAACATCTTACCCTAGTAGAAAAACTACTCAAAGTAATGTACAAGAATATGCAAATGAGCAGATGTTTCATTTAGGCATTCTAAAATTTGACACACTAAAATTTAAAGCCATAAATATTTGAAAAGTACAACACGAATTTAGATGGCAAACAAAATAAACAGAGAATTTTATTCCCAATTTCTTTTGAGCTCCCCTACTGCCCTTGTGCATAACCAGTTAGTCTCCTGATTTATCATTGTCTCTTATGTTCCAATAATGCCGCTGATGGCTGATGATGTTGCTTTGCTTATGTGCGAGTATGGCAAAAGGACAGCTGCACAGACAGCAGTTCTCTTCATCCAACTTTGCAGGAAGGCAGCTTTGGTTTATGGCTGTTGTAGCAATTTTCACAGCCTGTTACAGTTTATGGCATTGGGCTCTTCACCTCATATGTTACCTGATACTTTGACTCTAAACAACTGACCTACTTTTCACTGCATGATCTGCTGTTGCTGTTCCTTGGCATTTTATAGCCAAGCTGTCTCATTTGATAACATACCTCTGTGAATCCTTATCATACCTCTCCCGTGTCTTCAGCAATTCCCTCTGCTTCCATCCCTCAGACAGCTGATCCTTGGGTATTCTACCGTCAGAACTGAGACAACCGGTGCGCTGAGAAGCAGGGAAAGATTTCCCTGACTCCCTGAATGTCTCTCACAACCTGCCATAAGACTTAAAATTATTATTAATTGTTAAGGTGCTGGCAATTTTTATTCAAAGTTAAAGTGTTAAAGGTCCCTATAAATGATACGTAGAAAGGGTAGCCAAGAATAGCATAACAGTCACTATTTATTTAACATCCACTATGAGCTAGCCATGGTATATAATTGTCCTTAAAATCCAAAAACTCCCTCAAGGAGTTATTATTGCCCTTATTTACAGATGAGAAAACCGAGACATCCAGAAGGACTAAGTAAATTTTTCCAGGATAATATCTAACAAGTGACAGGGTGAGATTCAAATCCAGACTGTGATACCCTAAAGTCCAAGGTTACCACACTGTATGTTGATAATACAGCTAACTGGGCTTAGTCAGTCATTCACACCTAGCACAGGAACTGGGGTGCTTGATAAATGTTTGATGAATCCGTGAATGAATACCTTGCTGTGAATTACTTTAACCGATTGGCTTCCAGTTCCTGGCAAGTATTCTGAACAAGTGAGACCTTGGACAAGTTAGATGCAATAGGAGAAAGGAAAGGTGCAGTCCAGCACAAAGGGCCCAGCACCAGCAGGACTGGAAAAGACACCATCCAGAGAAGCCAGGGAAAAATCACAAAATTACTGTAATGTTAGAATGGCAGTGAGGAGCTTTCCCCATTGGGAAATACAGCCTCTCGTATGCACAGATTTTAAATTCTTAAAAGTGCAATTTACCCCACTTCGAGCTGTATTTTTCTCAAGATCATTACCCATTACCTCAAATACATTTCTATTATAGACCTGAGCTGTAGAACAGAAGGATCTGTATCTTCTTGAAAACTTATTCCAGCTCCATTATAAACGCCTAGGTATAGAATATACTTGAGAATGCACTGGGAGATCTCTCCCCTCTGTTCCACTTCACTGTTAATGAGCTAGAATAGTCACATGGTAAAAACAGGGAACTGACAATGATCGTGGGAGGAAGGAAGGGAGGAAGAAACAAAGCAATAAAGAGACAGGGAGGTAGAATGGAAAAACAATCTTTAAAAGCAAACAGAATAAAAGTGAAAGTGTATTGGAGGTTATCATGTCTAGAGCCAGGGAAAGTGCACTGTGATTTACCTGAACTTATGTTTTTGTTTTGTGAAAGATCATTCAGGAAGAAGTAATGGTCAATCAGTACGGGCCTTGAAATAAGCTTCTTTGAGAGGAAGTGTAATGAACCCTGATAAGAGAAATGGATGGATAAGACCCATGTGACTGGCCACAGCAAAGAGCTAGAGTGTGAAGAAATAAGCTGTGATTTTACTTCAGAGAAAGGGGTGAGGGGATAAGTTCAGGATGTGAGAGATGAGAAGGAAAACCAGTTGAGAAAGCCTGAATAAAACACAGCACCCAGCATTGTTAGAAGTCTGGTAAGTGTATTACTATGAGGGTTAATGGGATAGACCCACTTAGCTAGGGAGTCAGGAGGCTCCAAGAATAGCTCTCTAGTGAGGTCAAATGGAATTGGACCTGGGAACCAGAGTAGCAGACTCCCTTCTCCTTAATGAGAAAACATATTGCCCCAGGATCAAAGTCAATTGGTTTGTTAAGAGTGATCAGAATTGCCAAGTGCAAAGGCTAGTGATAAACTGGGATGTAGAAATGAGAAGTACATGGAAAAGTCTGGTTAACTTGTGAAACCTTGCCAACCCAATGATTGAATAGCACAAAAGTAAGAATTTGACATTTCTCTCACTGGCATATCCATATATCCTTCACTTTCCTCTTATTGTAGTTAACCCAAGGTGCACATTACTTGTATTTAAATGTATTGCACTGCAGTGAGTAAAGAGAAGGACAAGGTGGTACAAGTCCCCATGCTCCTGAGGATTCCTTAGACCCATCCCACTCAATTCTTCAACAAGCTCGATTCTCCACTGACAACAGGTCAAACATTATTGACATGAAACACCTGAGAGAAATTGCTCCCAAGAGTTTTCACTTTCAGAAGCTATCTCTGAGAACTCATTTAAGAAAGAACAGATAAAATAATGTCCAGTCTGAGGCTGTAGGTCACAAAGAATGAGGTACAGACCAGGACTGTAAAATCACATCATAAGTTCAGAGAGGGAGTATTGATATCTGTTCACAGTACAATTTGGCAAAAGTAGTCAACAAGAAAACTAAATATACATAGATATTATATATTTTTAATATGGTGAAGACTTTTTGAATTCCTATATAACACTGGGTTTTGTTAATATTTAGGAAAATGTTAAAATTCAAAAAATATGTCTTAAAATATTTCAATTACTATAGAAGTCTCATTAAAGTTTAAATTTTTTTAAAGAATGGAGAAATATTTACATATTTCTGAAGATCTACCGTTTTTAAAATCTGATAAAAATACATATATATCTGCTTTTGTACAAAGAAATATTTTTAGGTGTAGCCTGATTTGATTTTTGTATTTAGCAAAGTTATAGAAAAAATTTGCCACTGTCTATTTTGTTACATGCAGGCAATACAGAATATCAACTAGCTGTAATTTTACGTATATAAAACTATGTATCCCTTGCTGTCTAACTTATCACTAATTGCTCTCCAAAATCCAGAAACCAAACAGATTTGGATAATATATCTCTCATTTTACAAATCTGCTATCCAAGTTCTCTACAAACTAAAGAACTGTATAGTGAGGAATATTTATACATAACACTTTTGGTGAAGCAAAATATCTCACTTATTAAATATATTTGACTGCTAATAACAGAGACTGAAAATAATAGTGGCTTAAATAGGATGGAAGTTTTTTTTCTCAAATAGAAGGGAAGCGTGGAGGTCGGTGTACCAGGTCTGATATGGGAAAGCCACAGTCGAAGGAGCCCAGGTTCCTTTCTGTCTTTCTTTCCATTTACCTGATTTGTGGCTTTCATTATCAAAGTTGTCATAGGTCCAAGATAACAAATGAAACTCCAATCCTCACATCTTGATTTTAGTAGAAAACAGAGGGAAGCGGGAAATTAAAAAGAGTCCTCACCGGCTACTCAATCTTGTTTTATGGAGACTTTCAAGAAGACTCACCCAACAACTTTCCATCTCCTTGGCCAGAACTTAATCATACAGCCACACCTAGATGCAAGGGGGGTCAAAATGCAAACATTTGTCTGGGCACCTTGCCACACCAAATAAAATTTGAATTTTCTTGTTGAGGAATAAGACTATTGTATAGTACCTATCAATTTTACCACAAGCTATTATTAAAGCATTAAAATACACATTAACGAATTACAATTATTTTAATGAGTTTTGAACAGTACCTTTTGTGGAATTTATTGTACTATTGTTTCCATTATTAACATATCAAATGCAAGAGTTAACTTTCTATTGATACATCCCTAAATAAAGGTCACCATACTAATCTAGCCTACCCCTAAAAAAACAGAATAGATGCATTGAAGTTTTGGTATAAAGTCTTTATTATGGAGCAGTACTTAGTAAAAGGTTAATCCAATTTGGATCTCAACCTTGAGACTACAGTTTTCAGGCATCTTCAAAGGGTAGTTTAGAATAGAGGTGAATGGGGCTTTAATGCTCCCAAAATCTCAATTAACTCCTGTCCACTCCCAATTATTTGATATAAATGGTTTTCTCAAATTTCTCTCCCTCTCTCCCTTTCTCTCTCTCTCACACACACATGCACACACAAAACCTCCTGCTATATAGGCTCATTTTCACAGTCCCTCTTGCACTGATTTTGAACCAGATTGCAGATTCCAGCCCTAAATTTCTCTAACATGGAAACACTGGAGTTGCTTCTGTTGTGACTAAAAAAATACTTAAAGGACATAAAAGGTTGTCCCCTATTGTGGACTCAGTATTAGAGGGGATTTTCTGTGCATGCTAATTAAACGTTAGAGGAATATTTTTTAGGTATTAATTCGCATCTCTAGAAAAGACGGAAAAATGGGGAAGGAGAGAGAGAGCACTATATTTTCAAAGTGGTTTGCAAATATTCCCATTAGTCATTTTAACCATCCTACCCACATGAAAGGCATTAGAGATTATGAGAATGAGTTTCATGATGCTGTTGCAAAGGCACTTCTCTAAAGCAGGGTGAAAATTCTGCTATAAATAATACATTAAAAAGCTGTTTGCTTTGTGCTTTCCTGCACGTTAATTCTAATATGCATCCTTATCACTATCAACAACTCTTTTGAACCAATGTTCCCTATTTCTTTCATTAGAAAGTATGTATCACTTGTTAAGATTACTTCAGCCCAGATTTCACTCAGGGGAGAGTAATAAAGAGAGATTATTTGCTTGAACTGATCTTTAATCTGAACTCATTGTTCAGTGTCCTCTGTGACTCATTCAAGCACCACAGAGCCTGACAGGAATGAAAGAATCTTCTGTAATATATTCTATTGTGTGAAACGTTTTAGCAATTTTGCCAGGTGTTTATTACAGATTGTTGGGAGTTACAATTACATGCATATAAAAAGTTATCTAATGCTTGACCCTCATTTTTTATGTCCATGAGTTATTTTGTTATTTGCTGATCTATAACTCTAAGGAAATATTAAAGAAGACATAGCAGTTAACAGTCATATTTGAAGAAAACAACTAGTATCGTGGAAGAGGCAAGGAAAGAGTTTTCCCTAGAGCCTCCAGAGGAATGGCAGCTGGACTGACGCCTTGATTTTGGACTTATAACTAGAACTGTGAGAGAATAAATTTCTGTTGTTTTAAGCCTCCACTTTGTGCTGATTTGTTACAGCAGCCATAGAAAACTGATAAAACATTTAAGAATAAACAGTTTATTTTGCTATTAAGAAGGAAGACACTAGTCACATTTAAGAAAATAGTTTCAATAGAGTGGAGTAAAGAAAACCATATGCAAAAGTTGTAAGGCGGAGGTTTCTGAACTTTCTCAGCTTATGGAGCTTTTTATATCTCAATAATTTTTTCATAATGTTTCTAGGTCAAAAGAAATACTCAACAGTTCAATTTATTAAGTAGTCAGTTCCAAACAACCTAATCAGTATTTATGTACTAGCAACTTAGTAGCTGTTTGAAAAAGTAATACATATAAATTCAAGGAAAAATAATATTTGACTTTATTTTAAAATAATCACAATTATATACTAATGGGATTCATGCACCTGTTACATACTACATGACTTCTTAAACTTTGGAATTAGATTGACAACAGCCGCTGTCATTTCCTGTTCTACATTGATTTTTTTTTTTGTCCCATACTTTTATCACAGCAACCACTGAAAACCTAGCTTTGCAAAGATATGACATTATGGAAACGACTGTAGAGGATCTAGTGTTGAAACAGTAAATTGTTTCTACCTCAAGCTAATATTTTGTGTGATGTCAAAAAGACATCAAGTATTAGTCTGCAATATCCTCTAGGCAGTTCAGGTGTTCACTATGTCTGGGGCACCTCGCACATAGTTTGGGAACCATGGATTTATGGAGTGAGAGGTGAGAAAGTATACAGACAGAAAGTGTAGATGATATTTATAAGATATTTAGTACAAACTTATGGAAGAAAACCTAGAAGGTATTAGCAGATTAGTAAGATATTCTAAAGATAAGGAGAAAAGCAACAAAAAATAAAAAAGATGTGCCGGACTACATTGAAATGATAAACTTCTGTGCACCAAAGGACACCATCAACAGAATGGAAAAAAATCTAAAGAATTGGACAAATATTTGCAAATCATATATCTGATAGGGGGCCAACATTCAGAATATATAAAGATTCCTACAACTCAACACCAAAAAAAAAAAAATCAAACAACCCAATTTAAAAATGGGCAAAGAACTTAAATAGATATTTCTCCAAAGAAGATATACAAATGGCCAAAAATATATGAAAAGATGCTCAACATCACTAATCATTAGGGAAAAGTAAATTGAAACCATAATGAGCTACCACCTCACACCCATTAGGATGGCTACTATATATACAAACCAAAAAGTAAACCCAAGAATAACAAGTATTGATGAGGATGTGGAGAAACCAAAACCCTCCTGCACTGTTGGTAGAAATGTAAAATGGTGTGGCCACTATGGAAAAGAGTATGGTCTTTCCTCAAAAACATTAAAATGAAAATTACTATACCACCTAGCAATTCCACTTCTGGCCCCAAATAATTGAAAAGAGGGACTCGAACAGATTATTTGTATACCCACGTTCATAGAGGTATTATTCATAATAACCAAAAGGTGAAAGTGAAAGTGTCCATCAATAAATGAACGGATAAACAAAATGTGGTATATATATATACAATGGAATAATTGAGCCTTAAGAAGAAAGGAAATTCTGACACGTGCTACAACATGGGTGAACTTTGAGGAAATTATGCTAGGTGAAACAAACCAGTCACAAAAGACAAATAGTGTATGATTCCACTTATATGAGGTACTGAGAGTAGTTAGTCACAGAGCCAGATAGTAGAATGTTGTTTGCCAGGGGATTGGGGTTGGGTGTAAGTAAGTGTAAGCTATTTAATAGATACGGAGTTCTAATTTTGCAAGATGAAGAGTTTTGGAGTTTAGTTGCACAACAAGGTGAATATATTTAACACAACTGAATTGTACACTTAAAAATGATTAGGATAATATCTTTTAAATTATGTGTATTTTATCACTTTTTTAAAAGAGTTAAGGGAAGAAGTCATATGATTGGTATCAAATTTAAGATCTAAGAAAGAGAGATTAAAAGGGGAAGATTTCTACTATAATTTGTTCTCTTAAATAGCTAAAATATAGGCATCACTAGTACTCTATATATTCAATAAATCTTTATTCCCAAGTTAATACAATGCCAAACTTTAACTCGATCTGAAATTAACATCACACATAATAACTTAGTGAGGTTTAAGTGTATTGTCAATATTAACCATAAATATTTTCATAAAACATTCTATGAAAGCATCAAGAATTCATTTTTTTATAAATACACAGAATATAGTAAAATGGAGGAAATTATTTAAATCTATGTAGAAATGCTGAAGGGCAGTAAAAAAAAAAATCATTTTGGCCATGTTATTTATAGCTTAGCAAATAGTTTCCCCTTCTCAGATTCTCTCTTTTGCTCCAAGGAACTTTTGCCATTTCAAAAACAATGTACTCAAGGTCTATGCAGCTTTTAAAAGTCCAACTATTGTACTGGAAGAAAATAAGCACTTTACAGAGGATACCCCAGGTGAGCCCACCCAAACAAACTGAACTTTCCCTTTTGTCAAGGCTGAGCATACAGTGGTCCTTTTTAAGCACTAATATGGGAGTTATGTTTTTCTCATCAGTACTTTTGAGCAATGCCAACTTCCTTAAGCAATTTTCCCTAGTCAGCAGGACATGAATCAGTCAAAAAATTGCAGATGAACTCTACAATTTTCTCTGCTCAACAATGCAGTCAAAACTAGAAAATCAAGGTGAACTGTTGTGTCAGAAAGAATTTGGTTAGAATGAAACTCCTCTCTAGATTTCTTAAATCCAAACGAGTTATGAAACTCAAATTAAATTTTGCTTATTTTGGAATATGAGGATGTTTGAAAAATAGAGCTTAGATAACAAGGAATAGAACATGGCAACCATGTTTGTTGTGATCCTTGTAAAGAAAAACACTGCCTACCTGCTAATTAACTAATTAAAAATAAATTTGAAAAAATTTAACTTGCCCTTATTTTATTGGCCTAAACAAAGTATTTGTTGATAAGCAGATTGTAATTTTGTATATTTGTCAGTTCAAGGCTCTAGAAACAAAAGTCTCAGCTTTCTACCTAGGAAAATATAATCTAGGAGCAGAAGAAAAGTAGTTAAAAAAAACAATCTACTAAAATACTCTTAAAAAGGGAACTATATTTCCATAAAAGGGAACTATGTGTCCAAAAAAAAGAAACAATTTAAAATAATAATCTTCTGTTGCCTTGAAAAATTAAGTAAATCATGAATAATTACTTAAACAGGCCAATCTAAAGCAGAGAAGTATTATAGTTTGCAATGATGGAATTGATCACAGAGGAGTATTAGTCAGCTATTCTTGCTCTCAGTGTCTGTCTCTTTTTGGAATGCGCCCGACTGAAAAAAGAAAAGTTAACAGTCAGAGATTAATATAAAAGCGTGAGAAATTTTTGATGGGAAACTGCCTATAGTATACTTATTTTTTTAAAATAGGGCGGGAAGTGACCTTTTACATTAATTGTATAGATCGCAGGAAGAGTAAACCAAGAAGTATATTGTGCACATCTTTTTAAAGCTGAAAATGTACTTTCAGTAAAATGGTCATTTTCGTTTTTGAGCATCTTTTTGCTGAACCAGTGAACGGCGGTGTCTGCAGAATCGCTGGTAGCAGCGCCATCCTGTTGGCTCAGTAGTTTCACCAAGGTGGAGCGGGCGAAGCAGCGACAAGCGCCGAGGGCAGGGACCCGGAGCAGAGAACCAAGGTGAGGACTGGGGACCCTAGACGGGTACCCCCGCCAACCAAATACCGCGCGGGTGACGAAGGCAGCCCCGGCGCGCGAGGACGCCGTAGGCCTCGCGGGGCGGGGCGGGGCGACCGCTTGTCGCGGGCTGATGACGCGCCGGGGCCGCCGAAGGAGCCGCCACTTCCTGGAGTCGCCGGCCGGGGCCGCTCGCTCCTGCACTCAGCTTCGGAGCCGGGAGCCCGCGGCCGCCGCCATGTCCCACCAGACCGGCATCCAAGGTAACGGCGCCCGGCGCGGCCCGCGGGAAAGGGGTTCCCGGGAGGCCTCGGGCGAGCCGGGTGGGCTGTGGGCAGGGCAGGGTCAGAGTCCGGCCGGGAGCGCGGGGTGTCGGTCTCGCGGGGCGGCCGGGCCTCAGCGCCCCTCCGCGCTTTCGTGTCCCGGGCGCTCCCGGCCTGCATCCCTCGCAGACCCGGTAGCTGCCACGTTGCAGACGGACCCGAAATTCGCAGGAGCGAAGGAAGTTTGTTTTTTAGGTGTCCCGAGTGAAGGGGGCGTGCCTTCCACCGCCCCCGACATTAGCCCAACTTTCCCCCTTTTTATCAGGTAGGGAAGACCTGAAAAGGTAGATACGGCTACTGGGGCTTCTTTTGCTCTCGAGAGACGAGAGAATTTTCCTTTTTATGGTCCAAAAGAGATTGTTGTAGGATGTTGATTATAAAAGAAAAGGTGATGGAATGTTTTTCGTTTCCAGTATAAGAGTGCTTCCCAAACTCTTCCGCATTTTCTTCCAAAATGGGAACTTGAACTATGTTCTGAGAAATCCTGAGTATGGGGTGTTTTGATCATAGGTACTCCTCCAAGAAACTGAAAAGTCTGATCTTTGTGGCTGCTTTTAATCATCCCATACAGGCAGTTGAATGTGCAGTTATATCTCATGTCCATCATTTCCTTGTTTAAAAATGGGCAGTCTGGAAACGCTCACCTCATTACAAATAGTATATCCCGAGGTTACTTGCGATTACTTAAGGAGTTCTAATATAAACGCAAGCTCTTCCTGTTTATAGGCAGCGAATCTTTTCCCTAGATGAACACTTCATTGTGTTTTGTTCTTGAATGGTCTTTGACATTACTTCACACTGCCCCTGCACAAACAGAGCAGAATAATCTCAAATCTAAAAGTGTCATTTTATTTGTCCCCGTTAGTTGACATTTAAACGTGTAATCATTGACTTTCATGCCCGAGCCTTATCGTAACCACTGCTTAAACAGTGGTTCTTGCTATCAGTATGCATCCCAAGCACAAAATTTGGACGAAATTGAAGCTTTAATACGAACACAGGGATTAGGTTGTTAAATATATATTTGTTCAGTGAGCTTGCTTCAGCTTTTTGAGAAATACAAGCTAGAAAAATATCACCAGAGACATAAGCTTGCATGCATTTTATTGACTTTTTCTTTAATCAGGGTAGGATATCTGATATTTACTGTTTTAATGCGAAAATGTAGGAAATGAATTGATGGTGTTTTTATCATAACCCTGAAATTGGATTGGAAGAGAATGAAAGCAGATTTTCATCATTTTCAAACAAGCAATGAAGGTGTTTTTCAAATTATAATTTGTTAATTATTGGGTTTGAGTAACTTTAATATATTCACTCCCAGTGTTATTTCTGGTATGAAATTAGCTAAAACAGATTAGAATTAGTATAGTTTTTAAATATACTTAATGTTTCTTAGCTGTGCGTAGTGACCACTCCGTATTACCTTTAAGTTTTATAATTTAAATTACTGATAAGAGAATGTTACATACTCAAGATATTTTTTTTTGTATAATTATGTCCTCAAGTAATGTAAGAAAGTATTAATACATAAGTATAAAAAATAGGTTTATGTTTCTTTATCTTTTTCCACAGCAAGTGAAGATGTTAAAGATATCTTTGCCAGAGCAAGAAATGGAAAATACAGACTTTTGAAAATATCTATTGAAAATGGTTAGTTTTAAAATATTGCTTGTCCTTGGATTATTGGATGTTATATATTTAAACTTTTCAGTTGTTGTCAGCGATTTGAACTCTTTAACATGAAACAAGTTCAAAGCTTGCCTTTTATGTTACTTGGGTCCGATATATTTTTGACCTGTCCCATGGGCCTCTGCTTAGTTTCTGAATTCTAAAGCTGACTATGGGAAAAGAGAAAGATGTTTTTTTGGTGTGACGTCTTCCTCTTTTACCTTTTGTCCCAATGTCTGCACCACAGTTCATTTCTAATGTCAGTGCTTGCATCTCTGGAATGGAAATCAGTAAACAGGTGGTTATCAAAAAAAAAAGTTATTTGTGAATTATTATTCAGTAAAGTTAGTTCTGAAGTAGAAACAGGATTTCAGACTCTCCCATTTTCTCTACTTGATTGCAGTCTGTACTGTAGACATGATTCCTCTGTCTTCTTTTGGGAAAAAGTTATTGAGAATATAACAAAGTATAAATTTATCCTTTCAAAATCTATAAGCAGAAGAAAATTGGTTGGGTGGGAGAATCTTTTAATTCTATTAGATTTGATTTTGAACAATTAGTATTGTAAGTACTAAATCACAAATGAACAGGTTAAAATATTCCATTGGCCTAATTTCTTAAATACCTTGAATTTTTTTTTTTTTTGCTTTGGAAAAATAACTTGTTTTCATAAACCAGAAGTAAATGTAATTTGCTTTCCATTTTCTACATATATTTTAGAAATGCCAGAATAGTTTGAAAAATATGCACTTGTTTTCCGTATATTACCACATGCAACAGGAATAAACATAAACTGTAAAGCAGCATGTTTTAGAAATATTGAGCTAAAATTTTAAATGCCATCACTTTCTGACTAATTAAATAAAATGGGAAAATTTTAACTAGTGTCTCTACAGAAGGAAAATTACACTATTTCCTAAATCATTATTTTCTGACTATTTTTGTTTTGAGAAAATTTTTTTGAAATTAGGAAATTACAGAGAATAAATAGTGTAACAAATTCTTCCATATTCTCTTAATAATTGCTATTAAATATTAATAGAATTTTATCATCTGACATGCCACATGTTATATGTCCATTCTCTTGATAACATTTAGGCTGTTTTCAGTTTCTGCTGTTATATAGTGTTGCACTGAACACCTTTGTCTATATGTGCGAGAGATTCTCTATGCAGAATACGTTCACAGTTTTACTTGATTCTGCCAAATTGTGCCTCAAAGTGGCTAGACCGATTTATACTTATGGACAAATTTTTTACTTTGTAGCATTATGACCAAATTAGGAGCTAAACTTTGTTTTATTTAATGTTATTGTACAGTTTAAGTTAATTTCAAAACATTATCCTTCGAGTGGTAGTACACTTATTTAAATATATTCTGTTAATAACTTATAGCATAAACATTTTAGAAAATAGAATATAATCACCTGTTCTTCAACTATCCAACTCAACTATTTATAGTCATTTTTATCTGTTCTTTTGTTTTATTATATATAACATATTAACTATGCTAGTCATAAAATTTTTGTAGCTGTTTTTAATACTACTTTATATGATAATTATTTTTTGTGGTGCAACTTTTTTCCGTTCAACTGTTGTTTGATTTAAATAATTGTAATTAGGAAATAACTATTAATATATTCTTCATTGCTCTACTATTTGGTATTTTAGACCATTCATGTATCTTTTAAAAATTGTTCCTCATAGAGAAACTTGTGATTGGATCATGTAGTCAGCCATCAGATTCCTGGGATAAGGATTATGATTCCTTTGTTTTACCCCTGTTGGAGGACAAACAACCATGCTATATATTATTCAGGTTAGATTCTCAGAATGCCCAGGGGTATGAATGGATATTCATTGCATGGTCTCCAGATCATTCTCATGTAAGTAATTTTTTTCTAACTTGTTTAACATTAAATGCCAGAAAATTTTCTTCTGAAATATCCCCAGGCAAAGAGAAAGTTAATAAACAACTATTATTTACCATAAAAGGAAATGATCATAGAGAAAATCCTTGGTTGGGTAATGTGGAATTAGGAATAATGTGCTTAGATTCAAAAGGCTTGGCCCTGAAATCAATAAAATTATTATTGATTTGAAATTTTAAAATCTGTGGCAATTACAGCTATGGACCTCTAAAGCATAAAGCTAACTACTTTGGTTTGAGAGTAATAATTGTATTAATCCTGAGAACTAATTGAACTATATTAAATAGTCTTAATAGCTGCCATTCAAGTGATACACACATCTTTTTTTTAAAAAATAAAGTTGGTTAATAGGTTGACTAAACAGAACAAAAGACAAAATTAATATGTGAATACTGCCCAGTATTTAAAGAGTAATTCTTTTGTTTCTTGTAAAAAAATAATAACTTGTAAAGTTACCTAGATATCAGTCTCAAAAGTCATCTCTTCCTAATTTCATATATCTTATCTGAAAAGAATACTGAATTTGACCCCATAGGATTATGGAATTATTTCTATTGGTTGGCAGTTATCTTAAGTAGATTTCTCTAGATGCTACTCGAGTCTTTAATAGTAGTATATATTGTAGTTCTTTTCATTTGTGTGTCCTTCTTACAATGATAGATGGCATAGGTATGCCTTGAATATTTGATTTTTAAACAGTGATATCTAATCTAGATTTGTTTTTAGTAAAATGTTAGTATTGACACAACTTCAGTGTTTTCTTCGTTTTAAAATAGTGTTTTAAGTAGTTTTTTATTCTTGAACTCATTTTATACTTTGAAAAATGATTAATTTTTTAATATTTAGAATTTTTCCACTTTTTGAAAAATATGACTTATAAATTGAAGTAAATCGAAACCTAAATAGCCATTGATAGTTTAGATACTGGTGTTATGATGGTTATTTTTAAACATGTGCTTTAGCATTATTAGAGTCAGTGGATTTCAGCTTTAATACAGTTTCTTTTTAATGTGAATGAAGACTTTAGTACATTCAGAAAGTGCTTTCTTTTGTAATGATAGTTTGTATCTATAAACTTTTAAGCAAACTTTCACAACTTATTAGGTCCGTCAAAAAATGTTGTATGCAGCAACAAGAGCAACTGTGAAAAAGGAATTTGGAGGTGGCCACATTAAAGATGAATTATTTGGAACAGTAAAGGTATAAAACTTATACATTTATAGTTATACATGATTGAAGAACTCCTAGATAATGGGTAGTTGATGTAAATTCAGATTGATAAATCTGTAAACATTAGAATAAGAAAATATTGTTATGTTTCATATATGCAAGTTAACTGAAACATTGTACTTATCCTTTTAAAAATATGTTGGAATTGCCTTTGTTAGACTTCAATCTGGATATTCCTTAGAGATAACTCTAGTTCAACCCCTCATTTAGTTCAACCTTTTCATTATAATAATGGGAAAATAGGCTCAGAAAAATGAGAGACTACTTGAAAGAGAAATTGATTTTTAGATATTTTGTACATTTATACCCACATTGTGGGAGCAGTAACTATATTATTTAAACCAGAACATTGAGGCAAGTAAATTGATTTGATAATTAATCGACTAATTAATATATTTAACTAAATTATGAATTTAAGAATTACTGTTACAAAATTTATGTGTATTAAATATATATATATGAAAATATGTGTATACATATTCACACAAATTAAGGAAATTGAAATATATATTTTAAAGGGAGTTTCTGTTTAGATCTTTTATTCTGATTCAGAAAGTAATGTAATCTGATAGGTAAAGCACTATGTTAGTTGGGAATACTTTGCTTCTTCGCTATTGTGAGATGGCCTCATTTCTCAGTTCAGTTCTCTGTCTTCTAAACCACAATATTTTGATGAAAAGTAGACATCTTTGGAATATTTTTTCTTTTAAATAAGAATGATCATCATTTTCTATGAATAATTATAGAGAAATTATAAAAAGTAAGAATTCAGAGTCTGAATATGTTGGTTTTTAAATAATTATAGGGCAGGCTTCCCCAGAAGGTTAAGTGTAATTGTCCTTTAGACTTGAAGCATGACCAGATTTAGCATGTGGCTGGCACCATCACCACCTCCACATTCATATAAAAGAATTAGTAATTATAAAATTTAGGAAATGAGTAAATACTCCTCTTAAAATTTTTTGAAACCTATAGAAGAGATTAGAATAAGAATAGTAAAATTCCTGACACTATTTATGGTTAATTAAAATACTTCCATTTCTATTAAATTAATAATTTTTTTTTTCTAAGTAACCTCAGTGAGGTTTCACTTCTAGAGAATAATAGTGCATTTCTCTGCTTACAGGAAGATGTATCATTACATGGATATAAAAAATATTTGCTGTCACAATCTTCTCCTGCCCCATTGACTGCAGCTGAGGAAGAATTACGACAGATTAAAATTAATGAGGTAAATTATCATTTTAAAACCATGACAAAATTTTAAACGTTTGAAAATACCACATTTTTAAATCATAGATGTAGGGATAACTAGAAAATCAATACATTTATTCTGTTTAGTTTAGCAACAGAACTGTGCTCAATGTGTTTTCAGGAAAAGAAAGTTAAAAGTAATTATTAAACTTCATGTAAATTTTATAGTTTTCTTCTGTCTTTATAATGTATGTGACAGAAGAGTAACTGTACTTTGTATATGAATAAATGGAAAAAGTGTGTGTTACCCATTTTAGTGAAAAGAATATTATATCTAATGAGGTTGCCTGAAGCAGGTTTGTTCTATTATTTCAAAAAATAGTGATGCCTAAAGAGAATAAAATGTAAATGCTATCAGATGTTTAGGATTTTTAGAAGTTCTGTAAATTTCTGTGAAAACTACTTGGACGGGCATGAGCATATATATGTGAAATGACTGAGTGCTTGTTTAGCATATTAGAGTCAATAAATTTCATTCATATTATAGTTTATCATTATTTATTGTGTTTATTGCAGCCTCTCTAATTACAAGTTAGAAAAGCTGCTGTATTTGTACTGGGATTTACAGAAAAGAACAAATGGCAGAAACCACTTTTCACTAGTCTGAGTAACAGGAATCAATCTGGAAAGTGATTGAATATTATTTAATATTAACCTGATAGCAAGGATCTATCTTTATATAATTTTAACTCAAATTATTTGAGTAAGGATTTTTATGTGATTTTTTTTTACAAGTTTGATAGTTTGTTTTATTCCTTGCAATCAGAACCCAGAGGATCGTATTGGGGTATGCATTTGCATATGTTCTATGATGTTTTCATTATCCAATATCATTTATGCTGTAGAACCTCCATTTTTTTTTTACAGTAAAATTTCTTTTTGATTTTCTGTTGCAACACTGAAAATGAGATCCTATACTAGCTATCATTTATTGAATATAAAAGTCTTATATATATGCATTGAAAGCTTTCTTAAAGTACTCTCTTCTTCCAATACATGTAATATCCATGTTCTTGGTAATGAAAGCTCTAAGTCTGGAACTTCTGCAGTTGTATAATTTGTTAAGCTGTGTTGTGTCTTCGTATACTGTTTGTACTCCTTTCAATTCAGTGCATGGTGTTTGTGTTACATTTTATGTTTAACAGAACAAAGTTAAGTTCTGTATATAGTGTATCTATATCACACTCTTCATAAATTTTATCAAGTATAATTTTGTAATTAAAAGTGTAATCTGAAGACACTTCAAAGAACTTATGTAGCTCACTGCAATTGCACCAACATAAACAAAAAATCCCTAAAGCCCCACTAACACTCAAATGTTCACTCCCAACATTTTCATAAAGATGTGTCATGCACTCTGCATGTTTACCAAGTGCTAGCAGAACATTAACAAATGTGAAAAATTGTTTGCTTTTTAAGTTCATAGTATTTTAAGTGTTCATTTTAATTACATTAAAATGGGGGAAAATGGAATGACACTTTGTAAAGGAGATTGGGTTTTGTTATCTTTACTGTATGACACTACTAAATGATAAAACTTCATTATTATATTAAATCTGTCATACTTAGGTACAAACTGACGTGGGTGTGGACACTAAGCATCAAACACTACAAGGAGTAGCATTTCCTATTTCTCGAGAAGCTTTTCAGGCTTTGGAAAAATTGAATAACAGACAGCTCAACTATGTGCAATTGGTAAGAGACATAATGATTATTATGAAATGGCTTCTTTTTTGTTAACTTGTGGCTTATAGAAGGTCTATTTTTAATAGATTTTCAACTTTTTAAATTTGCTTCTTGAGTATTTTTTATTCTTATTTTTAAACTACAATGTATTATGTTCATTGTCAAAAAGTCAAACCTGTATAAGTTTCCTGTCTCCTAGTATTTTAATTATAAATTTAAAATTTTTAAAATCTGTTTTAATGAGTGTATTTTGTTTCTTATTGACAGGAAATAGACATAAAGAATGAAATTATAATTTTGGCCAATACAACAAATACAGAACTAAAGGATTTGCCAAAGAGGATTCCCAAGGATTCAGCACGTTACCATTTCTTTCTGTATAAACATTCACATGAAGGAGACTATTTGGAGTCCATAGGTATATGACACGTTTTTAACATGTTATGTTCAGTTTGCTTATTGATATTTCAGCACTGTATTCTTATTTTTGCACAAAAGGTTTAGTTGTAGTTTATGAGGTTTAGAATTTGCTTTAATTGATATGGTGCTAATTGTATTTATTATATTTTTAACTTACAGTTTTTATTTATTCAATGCCTGGATACACATGCAGTATAAGAGAACGGATGCTGTATTCTAGCTGCAAGAGCCCTCTGCTAGAAATTGTAGAAAGACAACTACAAATGGATGTCATTAGAAAGGTAATTTTCTACCTATTTATTTATCTAAATTATTTTATCTAACTTGTATTAATGTATCAATGTAATATTTACCTACTTATTTAAAATTTTTCAGTTTTTGCTAGATTTTTATTGTCTTCCCATGTAGTTCATGATATATTGTGATTTATAAAGGAAAGTATTTTTTCTTTCTTGCTATAAATCTTTAGGCTCTCCTCCCCTCTCCTTGGGGATGACCTATCATGACCTCAGTCTCTCTATAGACCTATAGTCTAATATGTAGCCATAAGCTACATGTGGCTATTTAAATTTAAATTAAATATAAATAAATTTAATTAATATAATTTAATATTAAATTATATTAATATTTAATATTAAATTAATATAATTTAATATAAATTAAAATTTAAAATTGTTTCTTAATTACACTAGCCACATGTGGCTAGTGGCTACTATATTTTACAGTGCAGGATTTAGGGAACATTTCCATATTATAGAAAGGTCTGTTGTGCAGTGCTGCTAGACCTACACATTTGTGATTATCTCAAGACTTGTTATTAATAAGGAATTATAGTCTTCATTGATCACTGGATTATGGAATGGTTGAGAATATTGCTGGTGGTTGAGAAAGGAGGAAATGCACATGAATATTTGCAATTTGGGAACTGAGCTGCCAGTTTTCTTAAATTGAGTTAACTTAAATGCAGGTGAGACACGGGTAAATGTATGATTTATTCTTGAGCCCTTCAACTCTTAAAACTCAGGTCCTTACAAACTCCCAGTGTTTTAGGTATAGAACCCTTCACGCTTTTTTTAAGTTCTTAAGAATCACTTCCTATAGGAGAGGCTGGCTGACTTTTTCTACAAGAGAACCACAGAGTAAATATTTTAGGCTTTGCCAGTCCAAATATTATCTCTGTCACATGCTCTCTGTTGTTTTATTATTTTGTCTTATTTTTACAATGCTTTAAAAATAAAACCACACTCAGCTTGGGCTAGATTTGGCCTGCAGGCCAAAGTTTGCCAACCCTATTTTAGAAGGATTTTAAGTGACCCAGGTAATGAGGAGGCCATGAGTAGTGTTTCTTGAATATAATGTATCAAAGAAGAAAAGCTAGAGAATATAGTGGTGGCACCTACTTTTAAACATTGGTTAAAAAAGAGGGAACCAAAAAGAAATTATTATAGCCGATTGTATATTCAGGCAATTCATTTAGCCCCGCTACAGCCCTCAAAAAGATGAAAGTAAAACTGTTTGCATATGGTCTTTGACTGTCTCTTGCTGGAATGGATATTATGTATTTATTTGTGAGCATTCATACTTGAAAATTGATTCATTGCTTTTATTAGGTTTTGAATATTATACTTTTTCATATTGCATTACACTTTACTAATTTCACCTCTTACAGATTGAGATAGACAATGGGGATGAGTTGACTGCAGACTTCCTTTATGAAGAAGTACACCCCAAGCAGCATGCACATAAGCAGAGTTTTGCAAAACCAAAAGGTCCTGCTGGAAAAAGAGGAATTCGAAGACTAATTAGGGGTCCAGCTGAAACTGAAGCCACTACTGATTAATATATTACCTATTACAATACTAGTTTTTTAAAAGTCCAGCTTTTAGTACAGGAGAACTGAAATCATTCCATGTTGAAATATAGTATGGAAAAAATTGTACTTTTTGAAAAATAGCACTTTTCACTTCGGTGTGTTTTTAAAATTAATATTATGGAAGTCTCATGATTTCAATTTTTGAGTTAAAGCTAGAAGAGGATTCAACACAGTGATGTTTAATTTTGTCACTTTTCATAGAGTGATGATTGCACACTTTCACATAATTCTTAAAGTTTTATACAGTCAGGCCAATTCCAAGAAGTCTAATGTCTAAAATTAAAATATACTTCTTATTACTCTTTAGTGAGCCATCAAATTTTTTTCTTTAAGGGAGAGAGGAAGACATTGAAATAATCATACTACTTAATACGTTAAGGACCAGATTAGATTATTTTTTAAGATGAAATTTAGTTTGCCTAAGAAGCGGTGAAAAGTTGCTTACACTGAGGAGCACTGCTAACTTTCAGACTGGGATCTTGTCTCCAATTTTTAGAGACAGTGCTTTATGGCAGCAATCTTCCATCTGACTTTTTGGTTTTTTAAATGGCATTAAAATTTCAGAGGATCAGCTCATTCTGAAACCTTAAGGGTACAAGATACTTTCTGTACTGCAGGATTTCTGATGACATTGAAAGACATTTAAACAGCCTTAGTCAATTCTCTTTCTAGTGTTTTAAAAAATTTCTTTTTCAAAAGTTATTCCCTTATAAGTAGTGAGACCAAATATTTATGTTCAGTTATATATTAATATTCAAAAGCAAAACTAAAGTCAATGTTGAAAATTTTAAACATCAAGATTGGCTTCTCTACAAAACTGCATATTTACAGGCAGACTGTGTTCTCTATCACTTTTGAACAGGTAGATTTAACAGAATTGTTTTAAAGTCTTAGTACTTATCAGCCTAAAAACAGATAAACACTTAAGAATCTTGTTTCAATTTATATCTTACTTCAGAACACATTTAACTTGTTTTCTAAAGCTTTGCATTTTTAGCTACAACGGACAGATTTTGAGCCTCACTTTTCTTTGATACTTGAAATAGAGAGCGCTAGCACACTTCATGTTTAATCTGTTAAACCTGCTGCAAGAGCCAGAACTGGGAGGTGTTTTCTAAATGAACTTTGGGGATCTTGGATTTAGAATTTTTTGATCTAAACTTTATGCTGCATAAAACAAATAATCAGAAATGCACATTTCATAGTATAAAATATGAAACATTCATTTTTACACCTTATTATCTAAGGTAATATATGCACCTTTCAGAAATTCAGTGTGTGTTTAAGCAGAGCATATTTGAATAATTATGGGTTGACAGATTTTTTTTCCTAGAATTAAGAGTATTTGTGTGGGGTTTTGTTTGTTTACAAATAATCAGACTATAATATTTAAACATGCAAAATAATCAACAGTGATGTTGCACTTGTTTACTAAAGATATACTTTAAGTTGGTGCACATGTAGACATGCATACACACAAATTACTGCATTGAGAATCTGGGAGTTGTGCAGACCATAGCTGAAGCTGTTTGTTATTTTTAGTCAGGAAGAATGTTAACCTGTCATGAAGGTATAAAATAATTTTATAGTGAATGTTTTTCTGTACTATCTATGTGCAATTATACTCTAAATTCGACTACACTACATGAAAGTGGACATTCCAGAATATAGATGTGATTATAGTCTTTAATTATTATTAAACCAATGATTGTGGAAAATCAGTGATGCATTTGTTATAGAGTATAACTCATCGTTTACAATATGTTTTAGGTGGCATCATCATAACAATAGGAGGTGAATAAAGTATTCTCAATAAATTTATATAGCAGTGAAGAATTACATGCCTTCTGTGGACATTTTATAAGTGCATTTTATATTGCAATAAAATTTTTTTCTCTTTAAATTGTACTAAGTTGGCTTTTTAGTATATCCTTTTCTTTAAATGTTTGAGTAATTCTGCATAATGCAGTACCTGGTGATAGGTTTGAAATCCAGTTTACCTATTCATTTGTTAATTAACTTGTCTAAACCAAAAAGGAATTTAAATAGCTTGACACCTAAGCAAGTGTCAATAGAGTGCTTAATATAGATTAGAGCTTTCCCGCTGCTACAACAATAATGAAAATGCCATGTTATACATTTCCTACTGTGACAGAAGAACCCCAGTATAATAGGGTGACCAAAATACTTGACTCTAAGCTCTTAAGAGACTAGCTACTCTTTCATCCCAAGAAATATTGAATGCACTCTGGTTTGCGATTCAGTATCAAAACTGATCTTTTTATAGAACTTTTACAAAATGGATGTCTTTGGTAGCAGTTTTACAAAAGAGAATTGTCCTTAAAAGGGCTGAAATTAAAATTATTTAAAAGTTTTCTAAGCCATTTCTACTCGGAACTAAAATATTGTGCCTGAGGCACATATTGTAGTTTGGTATATTTTTTTCACATATTTTCTTTGCATATACTGTACAGTGATACATTATAAAAAGTACTGATTTGGGAGCTTTATATTCAGAGATCTTGATATACTAGGTCAGCCAGGAATCACATAGTTCCACAAAGAATTCATGTGTAGCCATGATGGTACAGTTTTCCTTACATTATGAAAATTCAGGGTTTTTTCCCTTATAATCAACAAACTTTATGAGTATTACTGTGTACTGGTGTACAGTTGGTTATGCCTATTGGTGGCATACAGAATAAATTCTAGTCCTTACTGTTGCTCACTCGCTTCTGCATGGCTGTCTCCCTGATCAGTCTGCTCCAGCTCAGTTAGCTATACCTTTGAAGGACCAAATACGTTGCTGCCTGAGAAACTGCTTGTCCCCATACTGGATCACTATTCCAATACCTAGATTTTTCTCACTCAAAGCAGGTCCCTGCTCAAACGTCATTTTAGGTCTTTCCTGACCTAATCCGATTGGACTCCCTGTCCCTCTTACCTTAATCCCGCTTTATTTTGCCACATAGCACTTAGGAATTGTATACCTATGCACATGTTATTTGTTCCCTCCCCTAAAAGACAAGCTGTATCGGGGAGAAGGGACTTGGTTTTATTCACTTCTGCATCCTCAGCACCTAGAACAGTGCGTAGGACATATTGGATGCTTTATTTGTTGAATGAATAAAAGAATGAGAGATTTTACTTTTCCTTGAACAGTGGAAAAAGGAGCACCTTCCAGCAGTGGTAGGTGCAGCAGAGAAGCTTTGGCCTCTGTCACTGTATTTCTGGCCAAGGCAAACATTAGCACCGACAGAGCCTCTTGACCTCTGAAGACCATGGTGTCTACCACATAAGACTCCAGTGGGGATCTTTATTCAGTTGATTCTGCTCTGGAAAGACAAAGACCAGCCTCTACTCAACTGCCAGTGTTGATCCACCACCATCTGCACTTGCTGGGATTCAGCTAGGCTGTAGTTTCTTACAGAACTTTGAATACTTAATGAGAAGATGCAAGCCATAAATAAGGTTAAATTAATTGCTTAGTTTCCTATTACCAAGCTTGGTAAGACAACGTGAGTCATATCTTCATGTGTGCATGTATGTATGATGCTGCCACTTACTGGTTAAATGAATTTAATGTATTGCTACCATACTATTGCATAACAGATTACCCCAAGATGTAGTGGTTTAAAACAATGGCAATTATTTTTCACAAATCTACAGGTGGCTGGTCTAGGATGACCTCATCTGAAATGACTTGTCTCTGTTCTGCTGGTCTCTCAGCAGCAGCATGTTAACCTGGACTTGTTTTCATGGCATTAACAGCATTCCTAGAGAGAGAATAGTGCACAAGGGCACTGGAGGCCCAGGCTTGGAACTGAAACATCACTTTTGCTGCATTCTCTCAATCAAAGCAAATTACAAGGCCATCCTGGACCTAAAGGTTGGGAAATAGACTTTACCTCTTGATGAGAATTACAAAACCATATGGCAAAGGTATGGATGTAGGGAAGAGTGGAAAATTGAAATCTAACACAATGGACATGAGGAAGAAGATTCTTAACCATTTGGGCATCAATTTCCTGAATAAGGAAAAGAATATGACTTACCTTTAGAGTTATTTAATGGGATTGTGCTCTTAACCCATTTCCTGTTTAGAAAAAAAAATTCAGCTCACTGCCAGCATTAATTTTACATAAACACACTCTTTGAGGCTGAAGCAAATCTGACTGCTTTTCAATGCAAAAATAAAATATAAAAAGCGTTCTTGATGTTATTTCTAAACAATTTGTATCCAATCTTAATTTAACAGAATCAGATTCATCAAATGAATCTTTGGCTAACAACGGAGAACTATGTTAACATCATGCACAAGAATGCTAGGATTTGATATTTTTAGTGATCGAGAATTACTATATTTTGTAAATGGAAAAACCACTACTAAAAACAGGATGCTATAAGTAGAATGATGTCATTTGTTTCCAAAGACTATCGTATTGATATAATAAAGTGATTTGAAAATAATAATAAAAATGAGATATTTTGTGGCAAAATTTGGGGGTAAGGTTAGGACTGTAATCCCTGAGTTATCTTGGGGTAAATGCTGCAGCTGCAAGCGCCCCCCGTGACTATTCTCAGGGCAAATGGAAAATGGGTTAAACAATGCTTGGCACAACACTTAGCTCTCAACAAATGACAGAAAAGATATTAGGATTCATATGATGTCATTGACAAAGTGTAGTGGTAAAGGTTACAGACTGATGTTAGATGCCTAAATTAAAATCCCAGCTCTGCAATTTATTAGCTGCATAATCTTAGGAAGTTACTTCACCTCAATTTCCTCATCTATAAAATATGATAATATTATCAAATTTAGGATTGTTATGAGGATTAAATAAGAATATAGGGAAAGCACTTTGAACAGTGCTCACAGTTTAATAAAAATAGTGCAATATATAACTTTTAAACCATTACAAGTTTACAAATTAATATATATAACATTACTATTATTAATTATTGTTGGGATACAACAGGAACACAGAGAAGAGGCACCTATTTCTACCTAAGGAATCAGAAAATACTTCATGGAATGGATACTTGCACTGAATTTTAAGGAACTGATGTGAATTTGCCTGGTGGACAAGGCGAGTAAGAGTATTCCAATCAGAAGAATAGAAAGGATGGATAGCATGCACAGATACACAGATAGCCATGTCATTTTTAAGCAATTCCAAGAAGTGTAGTTTGGGAGAAAAGCGTATTTCAGGCTGCTTGGCTGAAGATGAAACTAGAAAAATCTAGTTATCGGTGTATGAATATTTGAAACTCCATAATTAGACAAGATAGTTATGTCTAGAAAGAAGAGTATCCAGGATATAATCATCAATATTAATAGAGTAGGAGGGGGCAGAGAAGCATTCAAAAGAAACCAAGGAACAATCAGAGAGAGGCAGGAGGAAAACCAGGAAGACAAGAGAAAAGAAATCTTTAATAAAGAGGGAATGGAATTCTATCCAATTTGAAAATGAAATCAAGTGACTTCTACTTTCAGACCACATAATTCAGATCAAACCTATCACTGAGGAAAACAAGGGGAAAATGCTGCTTGAAGTATGAGAGCAAATAAGGTAGTAAAGGACTATAGGACCAAGATTTGGGAGAAGACAGAAATCCAAAGAGATGAACCCAACATCTGGGGGCTACTATTTCCCTGAGGCCATTTGCCAGTTTTGGAAGAAGCTATGAACAGACATATGTATGTGTTTAGGTTTCTGTTTTTAAATCTTTTGAATATACTCATGGAATTGCTGTGTAATATTTTAATTGTGTTTAACTTTTTAAGGAATTACCAAAACATTTTCCTTAGTGGTGGCACCATTTATGTTTTCATCAGCAATGTACAAGGGTTCCAATTTCTCCACATTCTCACCAACACCTGTTATTTTCCATTTCTTTATTTATTATTATAGCATCCTAGTAGGTGTGAAATGATATATTACTGTGGTTTTGATTTGCATTTTTTTAATAACTAATGTTGAGAATCTTTTCATGTGCTTATTTATATATCTTCTTTGAAGAAATTTCTATTCAGGTCCTTTGTCTATTTTTAAATTGAGTTATTTGTATTTTTATTATTGAGTTGTAAGAATTCTTTATACATTCAGTATAGTAGGTTCTTATCACATATATGATCTTTAAATATCCCATTCCATGGATTGTCTTTTCACTTTCTTGATAATGTACTTTGACATACAAAATTTTTTAATTTTAATGAAGTCCAATTTGTACTTTCTTTTTATCTGCTTTGCTTTTGTTATCATATCTATAAAACTGTTGCCTAATGCAAGCTAATAAATATTTACACCTATGTTTTCTTCTAAGATTTTTATAATTTAGGTCTTACCTTTAGGTATTGTATCCACTCTAAGTTAATTTTTATACACAATGTGAGGTAGGGGTCCAACTTCATTCTCTTGTGTGTAGATATCCAGTCATCCCAGCACCATTTATTGAAAAAAACTATTCTTTACCCCTTTGAATGGTCTTAGAAAATCAACTGACATATATGTGAGAGTTTATTTCTGGACTCTCAATTCTATATTATTGATCTATATGTCTATTCTTTATGCCAGCAGCAGAATGTCTTGATTACTGTAGTTTCATAATTTGGGAAGTGTTCCTTTTTAAGTATAATTTTAGCTATCTATGGCTATTCTATAAGATGTTAACTGTGATTTTTTTGGTAGATGTCCTTTATCAGATTGAAGTTACCTTCTATTCTTAATTTGTGAATGATTTCATCACGAAAGTGTCAAATTTTGTCAAATGCTTTCTCTGCATCTATTGATATGTTCATGTGGATTTTGACTCTTATTCTATTAAAATGGCATATTATAGTTACTGATTTTGTATGTTGAACCAACTTTGCATTCCTGGAATAAATTCTACTTGGTTCTGGTGTGTAATCCCTTTTATATGTGGCTGGTTTTAGTTTGCTACATTTTGAGGGAGAATTTTTGTGTCTACATTGGGCACAACTTTGCTGCATAAGTTCTGTTGTTTTTCATTCAACTCAAAGTATTTTATAATTTGCCTCATTATTTCTCCTTTACTCATTCCCTATTTGGGAGTGAAGTTAAATTTACACATATTAGTAAATTCCCAAAATTTCTTTTTGTTATTAATTTTTAATTTCTCCTGTGGTTGGGGTACATGCTTTGTATGATTTTAATCCTTCAAAATTTATTGAAGTTTGTCCTATTCCCTGGAATCTGTAAATGTTGCCTTATTTGGTAAATGGGTCTTTGCAAATATGACTAAATTAAAGATTTTGAGATAAGGATATGATCCTGGATTTTCTGGGTAGGACCTAAATACAATTGCATGTATACTCATAAGAAGGAAGCGGAGGAGATTTGATTACAGAAAGGAGATGTTAAGATAGAGGCAAATGTTGGAGCGATGTAGCCACAAGCTAAGAAGGGTGGCAGCCAGCAGATGCTAGAAGAAGCAAAGAATGGATTCTCTGCTACAGCCTCTGGAGGCAGTACAGCTCTGCCAACACCTTTAAAACTGTGAGGGGGAAAAAACCTTGTTTTTTTTTGAGCTACCAGGCTGGTGTAGCAATTTGTTACACCAGCCAGAGGAAACTAATACAACTTGTTATATGAACTAACATATGGTCTATACTGGAGAGTTATCCATGTGCAGCTGAGAAAAATGTGTATTCTGTTATTGTTGGGCAGAAAGTTCTATAGATGTCTGTTAGGTTTATTTGATTCATAGTGCTGTTCAAGTAGTCTATTTCCTTGTTATCTTCTACCTAGTTGTTTTATTCATTAAGTTTGGTATTAACATCTCCAACAATTATTGTCTATTTTCTCCCAGTTTTTACTTCACATATTTTGCCAGTTTTTACTTCACATATTTTGCCAGTTTTTACTTCACATATTTTGAAGCTCTGTTGTTAGCTGCATATCTGTTTATAACTGTCATAGCTTCTTGATGAATTGACTCTTTTGTCATTGTAAAAAGTGGTTCTTTGTCTTTAATAAGACTTTTGCCTTGAAATTATCTAATATTAGTATAGCTACTACAACGCTCTTCTAGTTACTGTTTGTATGGTGTATCTTTTCTCATCCATTTATTTTCAACCTATTTATATCTTTGAATCTAAAGTGAGTCTCTTGTAGACAGAATATAGTTGGATTATGTATTTATTTTCCAGTCTGTTGTTAAATTGGAGAGTTTAATACATTTACATTTAATGTAATTACCAAGAAGGCAGGATTTACATCTGCCATTTTGCTATTTATTTTCTATATGTATTATGTTAATTTGTTCCTCATTTCCTCCATTACTGCCTTCTTTTGTGTTAAATAGATATATTCTTGTGTAATATTTTAATTTCTTGTCATTTACCATATTTTTTATTTTCCTAGTGCACTGGGAATTATAATTAACATCTTAATTTATAACAATCTAGTTTGCAGTAATATCAACTTGATTTCAATAGTATAAAGAAACTTTTCTATATAAATCTGTGCCCTGCTCCATTATTTGTGCCACTATTGTCAAATTACATTTTTACACATTGTGTACCCAACACAGATTTATAATTATTGCTTTATGCACTTATCTTTTAAATAGGATACAAGAAAAAGTCACAAACAAAAATAATGTCTTTTATATTTAGCTATGTAGTTATCTTTCTAGTACTTTTTATTTCTACCTATGGATTTGAATTGCTCTCTAGTCCTTTCAAAATTCAGCCTGAAGTATTCTCTTTTTGCTCACAGGGCAGATTTTCTCATTGATTCTGTTTGTCTTTTGCCTGCTCAACTCTGTTGGTGAATCCTTCTAGTGAATTTTTCATTCTAGTTATTGTACTTTTCAACTTTAGGATTTCTGTTTGATTCCTTTTTATATCTCTTTATTAATATTTTCAATTGGGTAAAATAGTTCTCATATTCTCCTTTTAGACATGATTTACTTTAGCTCTTAGAGCATATTTAAAATAGCTGATTTAAAGTCCTTGTTAGTAACTACAACATCTGAGCTTCTTTGGGTACAGTTTCTATTGACTTTCTTTTTTCCTGGATGTGAGCCATACTTTGTTTCTTTGCATGTCTATTTTTGCTGAAAACTGAACATTTTAAATAATATAATGTGGCAACTCTAAAAATCAGACTCTGCCCTCTCCCAAGGTTTGCTGTGGTTGCTAATTGTTTCCATTGTTGTTTATTTAGCGACTTTAATGAGCTAATTCTGTAAAGTGTGTATTCTTTATGAGGTGTGGCCACTGAAGTCTCTATAGCTATGTCATCAGCTAATGAATGGACAGATTTCCTTAAACATCTGAAAATAATAAATTGCCCAATATTTATTTATAAGGGGCTCTGTGTACATGTTGAAATACACTTTCCACACCCACACAGGCAATTTAGACTCAGCCCTAGTTTTAACTTCTTCCTTGTACAGAGCCTGAAGGTCAGCTAGAAGCGAAAGCTTAGGGCCTTATTGGGTCCTTTTTTTTTGGCCTTACACATGTACATGGCTTTCTAGGTTCCCAGGAACATCCTGGATATTTTCAAAGCCATAACTGACATCTTGTTTCTCAGCTTTTCATTTTAAGCTTTTCGGTTAGCTTATTGTTTGTCCCAACTGCTATTCATCACCACAAGCAGCTGTGATTAAAATATTTGCCAGTAAATGTTTTTGCCAAATGACTCCACAGAGAGGCTGTTAAGCACTAGGTGAGCTTTAGTCAGGTCAAATAAAGATAAGCCTTTGAATAGAGTCTTCTAGGGAACCACTAGACAGGTCAAATAATTATCTTTCAAAATAAGGCTTTGAAAAAGCTCCAGCTCTTTCCTGCACCCTACAGTATCAAGAATGTATGCTGTTATTTTCAAAGACTTTTGCAGGGAGCATGGAGTGAGATTGAGGTAAGTTAATATGCTACAAAGAGATTCAACTGTTTTTCTTGAATGTTCTCTGGGTTGCTGCAATACTCTGGTTAGTTTCCAGTTCTGAAAAAGTAAATTCTTACTTTCTTTTGCCAGCTTTTACATTTTTTTCATGGAGAGGTGAATTTTCAGAGTTTTTATGCCATTTTCTGGGCCTGAAAATATAAGGGCAGATGTTATTATCCATCTTTCTTAGCCAAAAAGGAATCTTCGTATGGCAGGGCTTCCTAACATATTTACCAGAGTAAGCTATAGCATGTTCCCTCCACTAACCTGTGAATTGATTTAAGAATATTTGACCAAAGGATGCTACTAATGGAAGTGATACTGAGTGTTTTAAAAAACAGCTACTTGTCAGCATTTCAACATTTTTAAGGCCACTCACTCAATTATGATAGTCAAACTCTGTTATTACATAAAGAATGCCAGTCTTCCTCTAAACTATGATGAGGGATATGCATCTTTTTATAATAAAAGTTCTTTCATTATTTAGACATTTTATAAAGGGAAAGAGGGGTTAAAGTATATATAGTCCCTGTTTAACTTTTTAATTCCTCCCCAGCTTCATTGAGATATAATTGACACATAACATTGTGTAAGTTTAAGGTATACGATGTGTTGATTTGATATAGTTATATATTGTAAAATGATTACCACCATAGCATTAGCTACTTTTTAATTCTTGAAAGAGGTAGAGACACCATTTAGCTATTAGAATGGCTGTAGTAGGAAAAAGGGTCACTCATAGTCTAGGGCTTGGATTTCAGCATTGCAGGACAGCCTGAGATGATCAGTCTCTGAAGATTTAATTTACACTACCCAAACTTTCCAAAGACTTAGGTATTAACCAGACTGTGATTTTACTAATCATAAAAAAGACACTTTGCAATAGAAATTGATATATCGTTTGTAATAGTGTTTGTCACTGTGTATTATCGTCTAAAAGGGAAATCCAGGCAAGAAGTAAGACTTCAAAATAAAAAGGCTGCTAGGTAGGCATGCAGTTAGTGCAAGGAAAACAGATTAGACAACCTTAACAAAATCTTCACCAAAGAACCCTGATGCATATGCAAATAGCCAGTAGAGGAAAATATCTGACATAATCTGGAACACAGTATTCTTTTCCTAGGATAGTAGTAGAAACATTATGACAAAATCTTGTACTTGGCTCTCTGTTGAACTGAAGGCCTCTGATAACACCTAATAACACAAACAATGAAATCTTACTATGATATCTGCAACAACATGAAAAGACCTAGAGGGTATTATGCTAAGTAAAATAAGTCAGACAGAGAAAGACAAATACCTTATTATTTCACTTATATATGGAATCTAAATAAAAATAAAAATAAAAATAATAAAATAAAATAAAATAAAATAAAATAAAAGAACATATAAAATGTAAACAGACTCAGAGATACAGAAAACAAACTGATGATTGCAAGATTGGGGGTAGGGGGTTGGGGGGCTGGGTGAAAAAGGTGAACAAGAGATTAAGAAGCACAAATTGGCAGTTACAAAATAATCAAGGGGATGTAAAGTACAGCATAGGGAACACAGTCAATAATATTGTAAAAACTATGTATGGTGCCAGGTGGGTACTAAACTTATTGGGGGATCACGTTGTAGTTACAGAAATGTCTAACCACTGTGTTGTGCACCTGAAATGAATACAATTATTGAATGTTGACTGTAATTAAAAAACAAAAAGTGAAAAAAGAACATATAAATTAAAAATAATCCAAAGAAACAACAAAAATGATGCAATTTAGGTTGTTTTTTTTTTTTTTTTTTTTTTTTCCTAAGTAATAGCACATTCTAGTCATTCCTAAGACTGTATACACTGGTAGCATTTTTTTTTTTTTTTTTTTTGAGCTTGGCTGTTGAAACTTCTCAGCCAAGGGAATCTCTCTTACAATACATAGTTTCAATGTTTCCTTAACACTGGTCACTACCTGATATTGTCTTACTTATTTACTTGTATCTCCATCTGAAAAGAGACTTTGCCTTGAGAACAAGCTCCATGAGAACTAGGACTTTGGGTATATCTATTGCTTTTTTTAAGTAACTGCCTGGACCATAGAAAACAATCAATAAATATTTGTTGAATTAATTTATTAATTACTTTTTTAGCTAAGAATATTTCATAGGATGACTTTTTTCTAATTTCATCACAGGAATGACATATTAACATCAATTTTGGAGATGTACAGCTGCTGCTTCCATATTAACTTTTCTGAGACTAGAATTTGAATGATTAAAAAGTTATCTCTATATGTGTCCATTCCTGCAGTAGAATAATGCAGACTTCAAAGGAGTATGAAGAGAGTTTGGTTAAAGGGTATAAACTTTCAGTTGTAAGATGAGTAAGTTCTAGAGATCTAATATATAGCATGGTGACTATAGTTAATAACACTGTATTAAATACTTGAAAACTTAAGAGAATAGATCTTAAGTGTTCTCACCACACCACACCAAAAAAAGAAAAAAAAAGAAAAGGAAGGGCAATTATGTGAGTTGATGGAGTTGATAATTAGCTTGATTATGATAATTATTTCACAATGTAGATGTACATTGAGCCATTAGGTTGAACAACTTAAGTACATACAATTTTTATTTGTCAAGTACACCACAATAAAGCTAGAAAAAATAAAATATATGCTTATTTTGAAAGTGAATAAGAGGACTACGAATGGCTGAAATCTATGGCCCTTTTATATGGCTACAGAACAAAAGTGAACAGAGCAATAAATGCTTTAGAATGTCTTAAATTTTTCTTAATTATATGTTAGAAAAGTAAAGCAAAACATTGACTAATTGTTTCTATTACCTCTTTGTTTCTCATAGAACCTATTGAGAGAAATTTAGATTTAAAAAACCTAGTTGGCTAACTAGCAAACCAATGGGTCAGAAATATGGGAATAAAAACAGTGTTCTTCCTGGAAATGAGATGAGTGGGTGGTTCTTAACCATGTTGTTGTTACTCATTGGTTGGCAAAATCAGTTGTTGGAGACAATGTTAAAAGTTCACATCAAAGCTTGTAAAACCTCTTTCGAAAGTTTTTTCAAAAATCTGTTCAATTTTTTTATTTCTATAAAAGATTAGGGGGAAGCACATTCCAAATGATGTTAAGAAAATGATGTCACTACAGGCTTTTAATTTCTGCCTTGAGGGAAACAGTGAAAAGAGCCTGTACATTATTCTCCTCATAACTTTTGTGACAACCCTGTTCATGTGCCAGCTGAGGACACCCCTTCTGTTGTTCATTCCCATAGTTTAGTGAGTCATGCAAGTTCAGGGATCCACAATGCATGTGACATCATCAGGCAAAGAGAAGAAACTGTGGTTAACACTTTGAAATCTTGGATTTACAGTATTATTGCCTTCAAAAGAGCTAAGGTACAATAATATCCAGAGAGGGAAGCTAGGCCTAATTTTGGTAAATCTAATATTGATTCCATTTGATAGAATGAATCATTTACCAAATAACCCTGTAACACTTTTGAAATCAATGAAATGGTTTACTCATTTTTAAAACGTTAATATAGTTTGGCTACAGTCTTTAATCAGGGCTGCATATATACTTTTATTTCAAGAAATAGTTAATTATATTTTAAAATAACAATTATTTTCAGTGTTACAAACCATAGTGTGCCTCAAATTATGTGGGTTCCCACTGAGATTAATTTGACTAAGTCATTTGATTTTCCTTTTTCTTATTTTATAAAAGTAATTAGAAAGATGTGCTATCTTTATTTCTCAGGAAAGCATTTAGGAAGGTCTAAACAATACAACAAAGAGGATGATTATCTTCTACTATAGCTCACTCTACATACTTTTTCTTCTGAGTGTGTTAATGAAAGAATTAAAGACAAAAGTTGTTGAGTGAATGAATAATTGCAGACACTCGGTATTCCTTCTATACACATTAGTTTTTCTATCAACCAGCTTTCATGCTTAAGGAAATTAACTCCTTCTGCTCACCCAAATCTGTAAAATAAATTTTCAAATAATATAAACCAACTGAGAATTTAAAACTTAGGAGAAATAGCTAAAAATCATTTAAAAAATCAATTCACCACTACTCTCCAGAGGTCTCTCATTCTCTGTAGTAAAACAAACAAATAAACAAACAAACAAACAAACAAATGAGTAGGGACTGAGAAAAATTGGGAAATCCAGTAAAAATCAGTACAGTACAAAATATAACCCTTGGGTAGACACACTATATAAACCCCTTGAGTGTGGGTAGAGTTGTTAACATGATGGGATATCTCCACAGGAGAATTATCATGGGAATATTTGTATTCATTTTCTATTGCTGCATAATAACTTACCACAAACTTAGTGGCTTACAGAAACTCATTCATTATCTCACAGTTTTGCATGTCAGAAGTCCAGGCACAGCTCAGCTACGCTTGCTACTGAGGGGTCTCATAAGGCTGAAATTTAGGTGTCAGCTGGGGCTACGGTATTATCTGAAGTTTGGAGTACTCTTCTGAGCTAGTTCAGGTTGTTGGAAGAATTCAGTTTCTTGTGGTTATACATCTAAGGTCCCGGTTATTCTTGCTGGATGACAGCTGGAAGGTAGCTCTCATCTCCTAGAGGCCACCTGTAGGTCTTAACCAATGTGGTCTTCTTATAACACTGTAGCTTACTTCTTTAAGGCCCACTGGAGAATCTCTCAGACTTCTTATAAGAGCTCACCTTATTAGGTCAGGCCCACTCAGGAATCTCCCTGTTGATACTCAAAGTCAGCTGATTAGGAACCTTAACTGCCATCTACAAAAGTCCTTTTACTTTGCCATATAACATAATCTAATAATAGCCATATCAACATGGGAATATCATTTGGGCATACGTGGTTTCTGGCGAATAACTGCTTTAAACTGCACACTGTGAACAAATGAACGAATATTGTAATAGGATTTTATATTCATCTATATAAACTTTAAATTTTATATCACTTTATAAGTTACAAAGTACTTGTAAATATTCTGCATCATTTGATTTCCATGACTACCTATCAGAAAGGCACAGTAGGTATTAGTCCAATGTTACAGGTGAAAAAAACCAAGGCTCAAAGAACTAAGAGATTGCCCAAAGCTTTATAGCAAAGTAGTAATAATGTTGGGCTTCAGCCCAGGGTCTTTTCATCCTTATAGTCTAATCCTCTTTTTTGCTAATCCTGTAGTTTTCAAACTGTTTCAGGGATTACTGCAAGAAGTGAGGTGACACTAAGAAGGTAGGGCTAAGCGTTGATATAGCAGCTCTACTTCTGTTTGTTCTATGTGTTGTGAGTTCTATGTAAGCTTTAATAGCCATGGTACTGTACCATGCTGCCTTGTTAAAAGTAAAGAAAAATATTTACCAAAAAATTTAGTTTAAAAAATGGTTTAGATATAGATAAAAAGCAAAGAGCCTACGCTACTAAAGTTTTAAGAAGCTGTCATTTCTTCCAGCAGCTGGTAGACCTTTTATAAAGAAAGAGAGAAAAAAACCACATTAAATAGTTGGTTTGAAATGTACATGTAGGAGAAAAAGAGAAACCCCATCTCCTTCACTTTTTAAATAAATGTAAAAAAATTAATACCTTCTTAATGTCTGGTCTCTTATTTTTCTTTTCATGCAGGCATTTACTGGCAATAGAGTACATAGTTTCAATGGAAGCGAAATCAATGTCATTCATCTTCTCATCAATGTAATCTTCAATTGTCTTTTCTTCATCTTCAATTTCTTCTTTAATATCTAGCTTTAAAACAAATGTTAAAGCTTTAAGAGTTTCAAATAAAAGTGAAAGAAATCAGAACATACATTTAAATTATTTAATCTACTTCGTAATAACATATACTCCGATTTTACTGTCTACTTTTATAGTGAACATTTTTGTTTGTTTGTTTGTTTGTTTGTTTTTAGGTGAGGCAACCACTTGGTTGACCTCACAGATTGCAAGGAGCTTGTCAGTTTACAATCCCTTATTTTTTTTTTACACCTACAGCACCTGGTCTTCCTACGTGGTCTCTCATTCAAGTACTAACCAGGTCCAACCCTGCTTAGCTTCCAAGATCAGATGGGATCAGGCTTGTTCAGGGTGGCATGGCTGTCTGTCTACTTCTTTAAACTTAAGAATTGAAGACATACAGGAGAAACCCTATTCATTCATTCATTCATTTATTCATTCATTCATATATACCTCCTAGATACTTTCAGACATTTGCCTTCTAATTTTTGTATCTACGTTACTGAGCTAGTTGCTCTCATATTCCCACTAGTGGCATTTACTAGACTGCCAGCACAAGGTACTCTGCTTCCTGATGTGCTCCCGATAATGCAATTCCAGCTTCTGAAACCAGGCTTCCCTTCCTTATAATACTCAAATTGTTGAATCAAAGAGAAAGAGGAAGGAAGAAAAAGGGGGCAGGGCCATGATGAAAAATAATGAATAGGGAGAGGCATAGGATTAGGATGGTATAGTGAGTTGAGCAGCGGCCTCAAAAATATATGTTCAATTTTTAATATAAAATATATATATATATATATATATATATATATATATATATATATATATATATATCTCCAAGTCCTAATGCCCAGAACCCATAAATGTGACTTAGAGAAAAAGTTCTTTGAGAATGTAATTAAGTTCAGCATTTTGAGATGAGATCATCCTGGATTACCTAGGTGGGCCCTAAATCAATAACAAGTGTCTATATAAGAGATAGAAAGAGAAGAAAACAGACACAGAAGAGAAGACAATGTGACCACAGAAGAAGAATATAGAGCAACGTGGCAACAAGTCAAGGAATGTCAGCCGCCACGAGAAGCTGGAAGAGGCAAGGAAAGAGTCTCCCCTAGAGTCTCCAGGAGCAATGTGGCCCTGACAAAACCTTGATTTCAGATTTCTGGCTTTTAGAACTATAAGAGAGTAAATTTCTATCATTTTGCATCTGTGTGATTTTTTTTTTTTAAATAGCAGCTCTAGGAAACTAATACAGGTGGAAAAGACTGTTTATGTGAGTTAATTGTAAACTCTCCAGAAACTCTTCCAAAAGATGAATTTTGAAAGTGTTTGGGTAATGGCAGAATCTAGTGATATAAAGATTCTTTAAAGGATCACTCTCTTTTAGTTATACTTGTATTAGAATCTTATTATTTTATATCATGCCACATTCAAACATTAAGAATAAGTGAAAGTATAATCTTCCCTGAAGCTTTATGGTTTTCACTATTTCATGATGTACACACACACAAAAAGACTAAGATGGATCCTATGTTTTTCTGCATTTCATCTTTATTCAAACCAAAGTTTTGAAACCTTTATAATATTCTGAATGAGAAAAAAGTCTCAGGTAAAAGAATGGAAAGTTAGGCCTTTAGACAGGCCTTGATTAAAAAGCATTGAGTTGCAAGGTAGTAAAACACTGGGTTGGTTTCCTTCTTTACTTTCCTTCTTTCCTTCTTTCTTCTTCCTTCCTTCCTTCCTTCCTTCCTTCCTTCCTTCCTTCCTTCCTTCCTTCCTTCCTTCCTTCCTTCCTTCTTTCTTTCCTTCTTTCCTGTCCTATATTTTTAATCTACACACTTTCTCTGTATAATTCAATCCACACCCAAAGCTTTATCTATGCCTGTACATTAATGTCTCAAAAACTGTATCTCCAGCTCAGGTTTCTTTTCAGGCCTCCTGCCACTGATGAGACAGAAAATTTAATTTCTTTACTGAAGACAAAATTTCACTGTATGCCACTGCAAAAATCCAATATTATAAAAATGACTTTTCACAATAATATTGTTCTATAAATATATTTTAATGTGAAATATTATCTAGCATGTAATATTGCATTACTACATTTCTAATATACCATGGAAAGCTTTATAATGTAGTTTTATAAGGGACATCTGCAGCCATACTAAGATAGTGTACTCATGGCTTTTCTTAAGAATATGGTACTAAGCCCTTGAGTATATATACCTTTTGATTTTTTTTCTTTAAAAAAATTTTTTATAAGAGTTTATTTGAGACAAACTGATGACATATGCTGGGGAGAAAGATCTCACATACTCCAGAGAATAACAGTTTTGTAGCTTCTTTTATGTATTTGAAATTAAGGGGGGACCATAAGGAAGATTACATAGAAGTGGGAAAAAGCAAGGCAGGGACTAGATTACTGGAGAATTAACAAAATTATGTGCTCTATTGAGGGTGGTTAAGCTTATTTCAAATGTATGTTAACCTAGATATACAGAAACAATGGACAGGGCTTTCTTAAGGCAAAAATAAACATTTCAATAAAGAAGTTATATGCCTGGGTGTAACTTCTCAGCATGACCTGCCCAGCAAGGAATTTACGATCAGATCATCCTGTGAGGTTATTTTCCATTGAACCCCTTTTTTCATCCACAGTTCCTTCTTTTGATCATAAATCAATCCAAAGGATGGACTAATGACCAACCTTTGGTCAGATAGGGTAGTCTCACCGCGCTAGGAAGGCTCATTCCTATGAAGTCTTAGTATCAATGTCATCATCTTGTTGACCATTGGAGATTGGCAATCTGAGTTGAGGATGATTTCCCAAAAAGGGAAGGGCAATATACATTTTGACTTTCTAATCCCCATTCTAGGAAAATAATCTGGTATATTGTTTGAATTTGTCACACTTGTTTGTTCCATTTGAACATATAAATTAGAATAAAGACAGTGTAGTTATTTAACTAATTTTAAGAAAAAGTTATACATGATACCAGGTATTTCTGTAAATCTTTAATTTTATAAATAGACTTTCCAAATTCTTAAAATTTACTATGTAGGAAAAAAGGGGCATGGCATAATTTTCCTATAGCTTTAGCATTCAGTTAGTCTATTTATGTAATTGTCAATGAATGCATAATATAATGCATAGGTGATGTTTTCTACAATAACTTTATAAACAAAATACTCTGTAATAGAAATGGAAAGAGTATTTTAGTAGCAATTGCATTTTGAATAGTAGCCATGTTATTTTTCCTCCTTGAGCTGAAAAGGTGGTTAGTAACTACCCTGAAAGTAACAAAATAAAAATATATTGGAGATGACCGCAGAAATCATATAATTCTATTCTGATTCTACCCACAAAGACATTAGAACTTTGAATATATATGTGACTTTTCCAAACTTCACAAATACTTCATAACAGAGCTGAAATTAGAAATATTTGATGCTCTTTCCATATGCTGCTATGTAATTGCCAGTAGAAAGTCTGACACTTCTAGTTGCCAGATTTACCCACATAAATCTAGATTATAACTGCAAAGAGAAAAAGACTAGAAAAAATGAATCTTTCAATTACCAATAACTGAGGTTCACGGTGTTCATCCACAGCTGGAAGCCCAGTTATTATTTCTAGTAAAACCTATGAAGACAAAAGACAAACCCATTAATGTAACACTCAAGGGAACATATAGAACCTAGAAAGACTATAATCTTGATTATGAAATCTGATTAATCATTTCCATGCACTGCATATATATTTTAGGCATGAAAGCAGAAAGAACACAAGACGCGGTCATTTCTTACCACCCCTTCCTTCATATTGACCTTGGATCCCACCCATCCCCACAAACAGTTCTTTTCTATTGGCAACTTACTAAACAATCACCTCCACTTATGTGTTCTGCACACTCCTTTTCATGCCTCGCAGGGGATTCATCACAAGAATAATTTTTTCTGGCTCTTAGAATAATATTATTTTCTAAACCTTAAGCATATGCTACAACACTGTGCCTTAACTTCACAGTGCTATTTAATTAAATTTCCATATATAAAACACATAAGAAAAAATAAGATGAAGAAGTACCTAATTTCTCCAATCACTCTTACTCACTTCTCACTCCATCTTAAAAGTTACCAGGAAGAGAATGCTAGATCAGAAAATGCCAAAGCGCACTTCCTTTAAAATTAATTCATTTAAAAAATGTCACTAAAGTGCATACTGTATGACATATTTATTTTATGCACTAATTTAAATTTCATACTAATTCATGAGAATAGTGTGGTGAAAAAATCATTTGTTATAGTAATTTCAGAAATCAATTTAAAAGTTCTACAAATTTGGAGAAATTTTTATAACTCTCTCATTTAACTTTCCTTCCTTCCTTCCCCCCTTCCTCCCTTCCTCCCTTCCTTCCTTCCTTCCTTCCTTCCTTCCTTCCTTCCTTCCTTCCTTCCTTCCTCCCTCCCTCCCTCCCTCCCTCCCTCCCTCCCTCCCTCCCTCCCTCCCTCTTTCTTTCTTTCTTTCTTTCTTTCTTTCTTTCTTTCTTTCTTTCTTTCTATTATGGTGACATTGGTTAATGAAACCCAGTAAATTTCAAGTGTACAATTCAATAGTAAGTCATACCTATATTGCATTGTATGTTCATTGTGCATAGTTAGATTTACATTTCTATATAAGAGAGCTATGCGAGACAGGTATATTCAAAATATTCTACTTCAATTTCACAATAACTTTCAGAATTATTGTTACCAATTATATATGAAACTTACCACACCAAAGCTGTAGATGTCAGATTTGGGTGTTATTTCTCCTCGCAAAGCTTCAGGTGCCATATAAGCTGTTGTTCCCACAATTCTGCTAGTCATGACTGTCTGGGCAAGCTTCTCAGAAGCCCGTGCAAGCCCAAAGTCAGATATTTTGGCTGTAAAGTCTTCATCTAGCAAGATATTTGCACTGAAAAAAATGTAAAGTTTGAAGAATATGTTTTTCTTTTCAAGCATATCAAATGGTTCCTTAGGTGTATGAATGTACATATATGTGTATTTACAGAATATACCATTTTATAATACATGTCATAAAAGCTTGAAATTTGTGTAAATAAATCTAGACTTAAATAGATTTAAATAAATCAGATTAAAGCTCAAGAGAAATAATTGTCTTCTTCCTCTTTTTATTTCTTGAGGAAAAATTTTATGAGAATAAAAATGAAGTAATACTTTCCACATTAGTGAGAGATAATTTCATTAATTCACAAATAATGTATTATAGGGTAATTTCCCTTAAAGTCTCATAAAGCACCAGTCGATAGCTTTCCTAACATTTCTAAATTCATTTAAAAATGAATTCCAACCCAGGTATCTCAATTATTCATTTCTTTATTTTTCTTTGTATTATCTGAAAACCTTTTGAAGAGGAAAGAAGACAGCTAAAAGATCTTTCTTCATTCATTATGTACATTCACTCATACATTCATATTTTTATTCCACAAAACTTATTGAGTACTCCCTGTGTATTATACTGTTTAGAATCAGTGCTGGGCATGGGGGGACACTTCAAATCTTGTCTGTGCCAAATACACATGAATAATTTAAAAAACCCAGTAAATACTCCATAATAGTGATATTAGGTACGAAATGCAGAGAGGACAACCACATGACTGGAAGAACTGGAAAAATTCAAAGGAAAAATGTACTTAGTCTTGAAGGATTATTAGAAGGTGGTGGTTAAATGTGAGAAAGACATTTCAGGCAAATGGAGCAACATGTATGTAATGACGAAAACATAAGTACATACAACCAATTTCACAAAACTGGTATTAATGGAACCTGGAGAGAATTTGAACTGTATCCTGTGAACAACATCTAAAGTTTTCATAGTAGAGAACTGAGGTTATCAGGCTTGATTTTTAGGACCATGTAACTTGGCAATGTAGTAGTTAATAAATGAGAATTGGTACAGATTGGTTAAAGGCTGATTAAGAGAGTCTATAATAGAGTAAATGAGAGATAATGAGGGTCTAAATAAAGCAGAGCACTGTGGAGAAAAAGGACATCTGTAATCTTGGAGTGCTCTAGGTTAAGACACGCATGTGAATAGTAATTAGAAAGAATAAGAGCAAATTATTTTTTAAGGATGGTTTTCCAAAAGCTTTTTAACAGTAGCATTTACCTTTTAATATCTCTATGAATTTGATGGTTTTCATGTAAAAAACTGATGCCATTAGCTGCACCCTGAGCAATCCTGCATCTCATATGCCAAGGAAGTGGTGGAGTATCATCCTTATGAAGTAAAAAACAAACCAATTAAAAAAAAGGAGGATAAAAATATCTATAGAAATATATAATGGAAAAATTTTCTAAGCAACTACTAAAAATATTATGTCATTAAGAATTTAGGACTCCAATTTTTTTTTGTTAGCATTTCTCATTTGACAATACAAATATATGAGTCTAGCCTTGACTGATAATTTTATCTCTTAGATTATCATCTAATAGAATGGCAATCCCAGTTTTTTACATATCAACTATATAATTTTCATAGAGCAGGAAAAATATTAAGATTAATGTGGTTTAAATGATCTTGTCACAAAGTGAATATTAGTATCCAACAAAGAAATAGGAAGCCAAAAATCTGATGAACAAACATCTTACCAAGCAAGACAGTCTGTCTAGCAATGAACCATTAGGCATGTAAACATATACCAAGCAGAGGTCATCTCCATCACTTGAGAAACCAAGTAGTTCTACTAAGTTTTCATGTTGGCACCTGTGACAAATAATTTTCCACTCAAAATTATTATGATATATACATATATTCAGCTGTAGATTGAAAGTTATTTAGTTCAAAGCTTTAACAGAAAAAAAAGCAAGAAAATAATAAATGCTACATATCATTATAACGTGGTATGTGTTTATATACGTTAATTATAGCTGTTTATAATTTTCTGCAAACAGTTCCCCTTTTAGTCAATACTGATCCACATTAGAAGCAAAACGTCTTTCTATTTCAGAGTAAAAGTACAAAAATTAAGACCATTGCAACTTGTGATAGTTTGGTTAGGACTAGGCTGATGATTATCTTTGTTTAGCATAATTTTCAGTGATAGAACAAACAAGATTTCAAGAAATCGTAACTTGTATGTTAACCCTTCCAAGAATTCTCTAACACATCCAAAGCACTGATTTACAGATATGTAATCTTTAATCACATTTAATTTACATTTTTGATATTTAATTATCTTTAATCTGATTATTTCTAACTTAAATTGAGTTTCTTTATATACTTGAGAGTAATAAAGAGAGCTGAAGTATAACAAAATTACAGGCCTCTGTGGTAAAGTAGAAAGAAAACTGGGCTCAGAGTTCAAAGTCCTACATTTAAAGCCCAGCTCTGCCACCTCCTGGTTATGTGACCTATAGCAAATGAACAACTTACTGAGCCTCAGCAACTTTACCTGCTAAATGTGTAATATACCTATTATGTAACATGGGTGCTATGAGAATTAAAAGAGCAAATATATGAGAGCCTAGAAATATACTTAGAACATGATAAGTATTCCATCCAAGTGCTTAATTATTTTGTTCATTCAGAATGATCTATAATTCTGGCATCTCATTTTGATTTAAATCACAGTTTATCCTCAAAAACATTTCACAAAGTGTAAAATAAAATAAGTCTGCCATTTTCCATCAAACTGGCACATTTTAAAAATGAGTACATAATATTTGCTGAGTTTATACCATACACAGGCACTGTGGTGATTTACTTGCTTTGTTTTATTTAATCCTCACAATAACGAAATGAAGTAAGAACTATTGTTATCCCCTTTTATGGATGAGAAAACTAATGAATAGAACTAAGAAACATGGCCAAGGTCATTCTGCTAGTAAGGTGTGAAGATTGGTACTTATTAAAAAACAGTAATAATATACAATGGTGGTGAGGTAGCAGTGAAGTTTGAAGTTGTAATATATTGTAATAAATTGCTGGTAAGGAGTATTGTCATAACTTATCTATACTTGGAAATAGATAATATCTATACTTTTTAAATACTTGGAAAGTATTTAAAAAGTTCATGCATTCTGAACTAGTAATTCTTCTAGGACTTTATCCTGATGAAATAAGCAGAATTGCATTCACATATTTATTTAAATATTAAATTACTTTTAATGACATGGAAAAAATGCTACACACACATCATGAAGCAAGTACATCAAATATTAGCAATGGTTATTTCTGAGTGATATATTTAAGAGATTATTTTTTCTATTTAAAAATATTTTTCTGTATTTCCCAGATTATCTACTTTGAACAAATTACTTTTAAGAAAGGAGAGTGAGGATGGGGGTGGGAAGAATCAATTGTGAAAACATTTCAATTTTTTTATCAGTGTGCATTATTTTTACTGTGAATGAATTAATTCCAGTCTACTATTTATTTCTTGAGGTTAAGGAACTAGAATTGGTGGTTCATAGCAATGGGTCCAATGAGTGTAAATTAATAGATTCCACTAGTATTCAGATCAAAAGCTCAAGCTTTGGGATCAGACAGACCTGTATTTGAAACCCATCTCTAATATTAATTAGCTATGTGGCCTTGGGCAAGTTTTTTATTGTTTCTAAATCTCAGTGGGGAAAAAAAAATGTGTGTGTCCTGTTCTCACAACTACTGTGAGGCTTAATTAAGACAATGTACCTAAAATACATTGCACAATGTCTGGCATATTGTATACACTCAAGTGTCAGTCACTATAATCATTAGAATGAATTTCCTGATTTGTTTCTTCTACTCTTCCTGATGACGTTCAACACTTTTTAGGCACACTGGGTCAATGCCTTCCAAGCATTCTTGCATGTAACACTTGCTTGGTTTATGGGTGTTAACATATCTAAGGGCCTATTATTCTACACTTTTTAAAATTTTGTATCTCTACAATTTATCTTTGATGAATTCTGTGGGCAGGAAACATGACAGTGGAAAACAGGTAAAATTCCACGCAACTTTGCTGATTTAAAATAACTGCTATTTAATCTACTGGCATAGGGAATATGTAGTCATAGACTTGTAGAGTCAAAGTTCTTTCAATTCCTCTAAACTAAGCCCTTTATTTTAATTTTATATATTTGAAAATATCACTAGTGCATGGCATACTCTGGGTAAGAAACCAGATCCCTTACTCCATGTCTCACTCTTTTCTACTATACCACACTGCCAAATTACTTACTTTGCCATTACTTTTATTTCTTGATCAAACTGTTGCTTCAGTTCATCAGTGCTAATGTCGACCATCTAAAAAAATAAAAAGATATTCAATATAATACAATACAACAGTCCCAAGGATTCCAAAGCTAGAAGGGGGCTCAGGAGATCAGCTGGCTGACCCTGCTTTCCTTAAAACAGTAAGGCATGTTATCTCCCCCTTTTACAGAACTGAAAACTGAAAATATTGGTGACTTGCTCAAGGTTCTATGGTTGGTTAGTAGAAGGAAAAAGCCTTATATTGGGAACAAAATGAAATAATGAGACCTCATAAACATTTTGAAAAAATTATGTGTAGCAGAAAACGTAAGTTAATTTGAAAGCAAACAAAACAAAACCTGTAAAAGTATGTGCGGCATATGTAACAAAGTGTGACTATCTTTACCTTATAAATATGTATTATATTGTTATTTTTAGAACATAACAACAGATTTTAACTACAACGAATCAATAAGTAAAAGGTGAACACCGTACTAGAAATGGGAACAAAGGAACTAGATAAGAAAATGTTAGTCTTTTTTTCTTAATATATATTTTGTTTTATTTTTATGAGAAAAGTAGTATAAGAAAGTTAATGTTATAAAATTTTCTTAGTTTCTTACCATTTTAATCTTGATTATTCATGAAGTACCATGTAAAGCAGGGCTTCTTAACTTTATTTTATGAATCTCTCATAATTATATATATAATTGTATGTATGTGTGCATAACTATTTTTGTAGGGATAGAGCTTATATCTTTCAACAGATTTTTAAATGTTTCAGATTACCAGCTTAGAATGATGTTTATTTAAGAAAATATACACTGAAATGATAATATACTTCCTAAAGATTAACTTAAAACTTATTACATAGCACACTAGGAAGCAACTCTTCCTTTAAATATTTTTATTCCTAAAAATATAACTTACTGCTGCAAGCTTCTTCACTGCTACAGTTCTGTTGTTCACAAAGCCTTTATATACAACTCCAAATCCTCCCTCTCCCATTTTGTTACCACCGATAGAAATGGGTCGTTCATCAAAGTTATTTGTGACATTCTTCAATTCATAAAATGAAAAATTGTGAAAACCTATAATATCAATAAAGTAAGGGAAAAAGTATTTCAATAAAAAAGAAATTGGTTTAAATAATTTCAGTATTTTTTCAATTTAAATGTTTTATACTTAAATATTTACTACTTTGGATTAGACACATTGGAAGAGAGCAAAATAATTTTTTAAATTAAAATTTTAATCATTATCTTAAGAATCCTGTTTGGTGACCCTCCACCTAAAACTTTAGTCACTCATTTTCTTTATAAAATAGTCCTTTCATGTTATACAAATATTGCTCATTGCCTCTATTCAGGAAGGAAAAAAAAACACAAAAGAGCTATTGCCAACGTACACACACGAAAGGAGAAAATTGTTTAATAGCAGCGATGATCTTAATGGCAAACCGCTAGTAGAAGGCACTGCAAATATTACTTACGTGTGTCACTAACTCCTAAACTTTCTGGACTCGAGGAGTCAGGTGGCATATAGTTTTGTTCAAGATTCTGCACAGGTATCACAAATGTCTTCTCCTTGCCATAGAGAGGCACTTGTTTTTGCTCAACTGTTACAGGTTCTTTAGACGGTAGTGTATTAACAGTTTTGGGAACAGCATCTGCCAAATGAAATAAGATACCAGTTGCCCTTCCATAAGAAAAAGTGTTTGTGAAAATTTTAAACTAGGAACTCAGTTCATTTAATATCACTCCAGTTTCTATGTTAGCTTTATATTCTCATGGCAGACATAAGAAGCTACCTAGTAAGAATTTGGTTTTGATAAAGGGTAGAGAAGGCAAGGCAGTGTTTTCAAAAAGTGGCCCATGAGCCACCTGCAGCAGAAGCACTGAAGTACTTGTTTAAAAACATAGACCTTCAGCCCAATTCTAGAATTCTGATAACAATATAATAGAGCCCAGGAGCTACCTGTTTAACAAGAACCCCAGGTGATTTTTATGTACACTGAAGGGTGAGAAACACTGGTGTAAATGGCATCAAAGGGAAAAAGTAAGGTTATGAGGAAAGCAACTAGACACTAATCCACCAAAATACAGTACAAGGAAATCGTGATCACAGAGTTCCATTGGGATGGAACTTGAGGGTGAAAAAAATAAAAAAGAAAGACCTCAAAAAAACAAACAAAGAAAGAAAAACAAAACAAAACAAAATAAACCCAAACCCCAAACTGATTTCTATCCTTCTAAACTGCCTATTGGGACAAAACTACCTTACTTTCATGGTGGGACAGATTCAGTCATGAAGCTTCCATCTCCTTAGCAGGAAATCTTCAGTGTCCTATGTCTGGGATGCTTGTTAAATAGTTGGGGAGAGTTGAAAGAATGAAAAGGAGTCTCAAATGTCAGGTTCATCTACTATGAGAAAAAAGTAAAGTAGAAGAAATGTTCTACTTTATGCCACTTGTCTTTCCACCCAAATTGCCGATACCCTAGTCACACTCAGTTTACCTGGTAGCAAAAGACTTGCAGGGGCAAAAAACTCATTTTGGACCAGAAGATCCACAAGATCACCAACTGTGCAATTTGTAGTGCCCCAGTCAAACAGTAATTCACAAGTGGGACTTTTTCCAGTTTGAAGTAATGCTTCAAATCTCCTTAAAAGCAAGTAACAAAGAAACAAAATTAGTATATAAATAGAGTTCACATGAAAATAGGAATTATGACCCCTGTCTCCATCTTGCCCATAGCACCTCCTATAATATTAAAGGAAAAGGACAACAAGTAAACCAGGAAGAATTACAGAGAACAGAAAAGATACGCCCAAGGAAAAAAGATGCAGAAGATAATGATAATGTAAATTAACACATACTGAGTACTAACTGAGTATTTGCTCAGTGGGCTATAGGATGCACACAAATGAATTATTTAATTTTCAAAGATACTATGAATATCATACTAATTTAGTAATGAGAAAGTCAGGTATGGAAAGGTAAAGTAATCAGCCCATAGTTACAGAACCAATAAGCTGTACCTAAATTGAGATCCAAATTCAGATTTCAATTGAAATAAGAGCTCTCAAACTACTAAGCTATATTATTTCCCTGCATGATATATTAAGTCAGCTAGCCATATAATTTTTAACAAACCACTTTGCTTAAATAAATAGAATATACATAAACTTGGAGAATTATTCTTTTGATCTTAACTATATTGCAATTAAATACAGAAAAACACAGATCAGTTTTTCATTCTCATTTTTCAAAAAATTAGTTTTCAAAAGTAACATTTAAAAACTTAAACAATACATATTTTTGTTTTTCCTCCAAATTTATTTGAAAAATTTCAAACCTACAGAAAAATTGAAAAAATAATACCATGAACAATTATTTACCCTTCATGTAGATTCGCCAATTGACAAGTTGATAATATTTTGCCATATTTGTGCTCTCGCCTTCTCTTTTCTCCATCTCTATTTCTGTGCTGTGTGCTTTAGAGTGTAGGCCAGATGCCTTATAGAATGTCTCACCGTCTAGAATTGTCTGACTGCCTCTTCATGATTAAATTCAGGTTAAAAATGTTTGGTAAGAACACTATAGAGGTGGCAATGTGTTCTAACCACTGTTACATCTGGAGGCACATAATGGCAGTTTGTACCATTACTGGTGACACAAAGTTTGATTACTTGGTAGAGAAGGTGTACTTCAGATTTTTTCTCTTTTAATAGAGAAGTTGCTCTATTTCCCCTTCATAATTCCTAAGTAAACTGTGGATAATACTTTCAAATCTTGTGCATATCTTGTTAATCACTAACCTTTCACTTTGTGGTTTTAACATTTCCTGATGAGCTATACATAAATCAATTACTCATTGGTGGTTTTAAATTGGTAGCTTTCTAATTCAATCATTCTTTCAATAATTATTTGCTGCCATTATTCTGCAAAGAGCTTTTTCTCCCCACCACCACTGCCTCAACTATCCTCTAAAAGTTTTTAACAGTAATATCAATAAAATATCTCTAAAAACAGGCTTTCTAACTTTAAATCTAAACTTCTAAGTATTTAAGATGTTTATCCTTCACTTGAGGAAACATTTCTTGGAAGGAAGCTATGGGTTTTTTTAGGTGCTTTATCAGGTTAATGCTGAAAATCACAAGTTATATTTTTTTCTTGTTGCTTCTAAAGATAGATTTTGACATGGATTTGAGCTGAAATAACTGACAAAAATAAAATCTGTACTGATATTTTATGCTAAATCAAGCAGAGATGAACAGAAAGAATAGAAATTATCTTAAAAAAAAAAAAAAAAGACTAGAAACTATCTGAAGGTAGTGTTGGAAAATCCTGGCTAACAACTAAGAATTTCTGTTCATAGATGTATACAGTTACAAGCAACTATAAAATGTCAATTTGAATTACCAAAACACTGTTAAAGTGAATTAGAGATTCACATACTTAGAAGTTTATGCTACAGAATTTTACTAGTGATTCCTATGATATGCTTATGTTACTTCAATGTGGAAAAGACAAATGTGAGGCAGAGTGAACTGTACTTGGTTTGCAAAACAGAGAATTAGAAAAAAAGTAGGAATCTTGATTCTAACCCAAAAACTTATTTGCAAGATCACAATATTAGCCTAGCTGAATGAAGAAAAATTGCAAAAAAAAAAAAAAAAAGTGGTTATTTATTATCATTACCTCCCTAGAGAGGTTAATTTTTTGAACTGTAACATTAGACAGTATTTATATCTACTAACCATTCTAGTAAGAATTTTTAAAAAAATTTATATGTTACCTTATGTGAAACTGATTGTATCTATCATCACCAGATGGTTTTTTAATAGCTACTGCTAACTTCTTCCATCCTTCTTGAGGATCAATAAAATCTGACAGCTTCCTAATTAGTCCAACATTGAGGCAGCGCACATATGTTGATGGTGTTATAGATTTGTTCATCTTCTATTCCTATAACATGAAAAGTTCTCATTAAAATTTTATAGTAATTTTAGCAATGGTATCTGGAAGCTTATATATTGCTCTTTGTTATAACATATGAAACATTGGCAACTGATTACACTATAAGGAAACACTCCCAAGCCAACTACAGTTGACACTTGAACAACATGAGTTTGAATTGTGCAGGTCCGCTTATACACGGGTTTTTTTCAATAAATACTGTAAATATATTTTCCCTTCCTTATGTTTTCTTAATAACATTTTTTCTCTAGCTTACTTTATTGTTGAAATAAAGTATATAATGTATATAACATATAAAATATGTATTAATTGACTGTTTATGTTATCAGTAAGGCTTCTGCTCAACAGTAGTTTATTAGTAGTTAAGTTTTGGGGGAGTCCAAAATTATTCTAGGATTTGCAACTACACAGGGGTCGGCCCCCATAAACCCTGTGGTTTTCAAGGGTCAACTGTAGTTGATACCCCAAGAAAAAAATTAAAATTGTGCTTTGTTCATTTATCCTCTCGCCTTGCTTTCTTTACTCACCTATAATATCAGTAAAAAAATTAAGTTTTTTTTCTTTTCTGACACTGACATTTTCTGAGTGAAATTTACATGAAGGAGCAAAAAGTTTACTTTTGCAAAAATATTTTTGTGAAAACATTCAGGAATCAAATCTATTAATAAAAGAGATTTATTTTTCAATTTAAAATATTTTCCTCAATCAGTATTTACTATTAAACATTTATGCAATACTCTTCGGTAGAAAGAAAACAAAATATATCCTGAAATAATTTGTGTAGCATTAAAAGGTATGGTCTATCCATCAGCTTTTCACACAACATGCTCTTCCTTGACCCCTTCACATTTCTTGAGTCCATCGGACCTGCCTGATCACAATTAATTCCCTACTAAGCCAAACCCTGTGGTTTACCACTTTAATTACTGTCTAGACAGAACTTTATTTCCTTAGTCCTCTTTTCCTTCTGCTTCTGCACCCTGGAGAGCTGCAGCCAGGGATAAATCTCATAATTTTACTTGTACACCAAAGCTAATGAATACATCTGTAGAGAACTAGGTAACTGAGCTGAGTGTGGTGAATACAAATTTATGGGAAACCCCTTTCCATCAGGCAGACAACACTGCTCTTAACCCTTTTACTTGTCTTCACTCATTGTCCTTATTGACTGTTTCACACCTTTAGCTCTCCACGTGGTTTTATTTGATCTCTATGTCCCTCATTTTCAGCATTTTCCAAGAAATCTAGCTATGAAGGGAATAAGCTTAGGAAGAGAGAGAGGCAGAAGGAGGGAGGGAAAGAAGGAGGGAGGGAGGTAGAGATAGAGAAAGAGAGAGAGAGGACAGCAATTATCAAACCTGGTCACTTGGTTTCAGTACCCTTTACACCCTTAAAAATTATTGTGGACTCCAAGATATTTTTTTTATGTTGGTGATGACCACGAGTATTTACAATATTAGAAACCGACATTGAGAAATTTAAAAATAATAAATAAAAAGTGTACTACATGTTTACACATTTTAATAAAAAATAAAAATATTTCCCCTTACAAAATAGAAGAGTGATGCTGTTTTACAGTTTTACAAATCTCTTTAATATTTAACTTAATAGAAGACAGCTGGATTTTCATATCTGCTTCTACATTCAATCTGCTGCAATATATTGTTTTGGTAGACGTATATGAAGAAATTCCAGCTTCACACAGACACATAATTGGGGAAAAAAAGGAGCATTTTAGTCATCTTTTCACAAATTAGTATTTTTCTTTGATGCTATACTTAAACTTGATAAGTGATAGTTTCCAAAAAGTGTGTTACAATGTGGAATCTGAAACCATATAATGAGCTTTGTCAAATTAAACCCCATTGCATTTTGAATGAATCTTTTACAATACGTAATTTTGACCTTATGAACCTCCCGAGACTCAAGGACCCCAAACACATCGCGAACTGCTGATTTAAGGTTTAAGTCTTAAGCTTGCTTGTAGATACAAAAAAGATATATACAGTGAATAGAATATAGGGGAAGGGTCTCATCTTAAATAGAAGGAAACCTCTTCCTTTGACTCTAGAAAGAGGGAAGCAGAAGTTTGGATATAAATATATTTTAAGGGAGAGGAAGAATTCCCAGAGAATGTATTTTCTCCATGAAGTAGGAGGTAAGGTCGTCTAGGGCTAGGTAAAAAATTGTTCAAGCATCTTGAGGGCCACCTGGCAAATGCCTACTGTTCCTTGAAGCCCAACACTAAAGGCACTATTGACTTTCCATGAATGCCATCTCTTTTGCTTCAAATTGTCACTGGTCATTCTTCTATTATAACAATTATCATATTTTATTGTTTATGTATCTGTCTTCTCTCCTAGATGGTGTGCTCTCATGGTTAGGGACCCAACCAAATTTAGCTTCAGCAGACACTCAAAGTATTCGTGTTGAATGAAAGAAAGACTGATTCTTTTTAAGTTAAGAAATCACATCTGCCTACAGATTTTCCAGTTATTCCAGTCACATTATTTTAAAAAATTTATTCAGTTTTCTCTCCACTGTAAGAAATACAATGTGACTGAGAATGCTAGTTAAGGTAGAATTGCTTAGTAATCCAAAAGCGAGAGCTAAAATAAAGAAAATTGAAAACAAAAAGTATACCTTAAAACTAGGGATAATTTGGTAGCTTTCCTGCACCCAGATTTCTAACAGAGGTGATGGCACAGGAATATTAGAAAAAGGAAGGCTTTCTAACAACTCCTCCACACATATATGCCTAAAAGTTCTCAACTCAACATTTAAAATTTTTCTTTAAACATTCATTCATATATCATCCCCAACACACATTTGTAAGACTATGCACCAAAATTTAACAGTGGTTATCTCTTGATGTGATTTTTATGGTAGTTCTTTCATGTGCTTTTCTGCATTTTCAATAATGGAAATAAATTATTTGTTCAGGAAGTTTTTAAAAGTATCATCTCTCTCAAAGTTTTCAAGATTTTATGTTAGCGTGCTTAAGATTAATAGAAGTGGAACAGGGTATGTTGCTTACAAATAATAAATAAATATTTCCATAACTATTTTATCATACCATTAACTCTCATGGTAAAGAAAAACCATTCACATTTTCAAACAAGACAATCCAGACAAGAATAGAAGGTAAGGTGATAATTGAGAAATAAACTAAAACCAGTGTCAGCTTGTGGAATGCAACGCCTTCCTACTCATATGCATGTTCTCAAAGTACTGTGCCCAAAGTAGGATTCAAAAATTTCTTGTCAAATGAATTAATAAAGTTTTAAGACTGTGTTTCACTAGCACTCTGATCAGAAGAATAGGGTGTAGACAGGTGGAGGGATGTTGGACTTTGGGGTTGTATGGGCCTGGATTCTAATATTGCTTTTCCACAAACCAACTATGACTGAGATCAGTAACTCAGTTTCTCTGGATCTTGGTTTCTTAATCTGAAAAACAGAGATGGTAATACTTAAGAGTTGCTATACGATTTAAAATCAACAAATGTGAAGGGCCTAATCCTATCAATATCAGGTGATCAAAAAATGTAGTGATGATTATTTTATGGCAGAAGTTATTCTTATATCACATAAAAATGTGCAGAGTTGTATTTAAGCTCCATTTTCAGAACAGTGGTAAGGGGCTACTGAGAGAGTAGAAATGAGATGTTTGAAAATATAGCTAAGCTTTTCAGATGGTGGTAGCCTTATTTTTATCAAGCACAGTATGTTTAACATGTTTGTAATCTTCCTAAAATGCTTATTCTACTCCATGCTTTCTTAAGCAAAATATACCAGATAAACATTAATCTTTATTTTTGGACAACTCAATATCATCATTATGAAACAAAGCTGGTGATATCTTTCAGACCCATTAAATTATATAGGGCTGCCATTCTAAAACTGGGATTTATGGTGGTATGCCATAAATTAAACATAACACATCATTCTCAAACAATGATTTAACTCAATGGTAAGTAATTTAAAACACTTTGGATATATTTAAAAAATTAAAATATTATTCATTCATCAAATATTTACTGAGTATCTACTTTGTGCTGGATATTGATCCAGGTCCCTGGAGACAAAGCATTAGGAAAATAAGAAAAAAATTAACTGAACTCATGGCACTCATATTCTAATAGAGGAAGACATGCAATAAGCAGACAAACTCAATGGTATGTTAGATGGTAGCAAATTAAGTGAAAAAAAAAAAGAAAAGGAGTTTTAATTTTAAATGAGATAGTTAGAGTAGGCCTCAATAAGAAGGTGCTATTTGATTAATTAAAAGTCTGAATCAATGAGAATGAGGCACTGGGATATTATTGGAAAATATTCCAAGGGTCTGAAGTGGGCCATTGAGAAAAAGCAAGAAGAAAGTGAGACTGGAGAGAAGGGAGCAGGAAAGTAGCAGATTAGATGAAAGAGGTAACAGGGCCCAGTCTCCTGGGGCCTTATAGCTTTTATATTGACTTTGTTTACCCTCTGAGTGAGATGAGAAGGCAGTGGAGATTTTGAGAAGAGGAGAGACATGCTCTATACAGATGTTCTAAGACATTAAGGTTGTTGCTGAGAATAAAGGATACTGGAGTAAGGGCAGAGAACAAGGAAGAGACCAGTTAGTAGAGGACACCAATAATCCAGGTGAGAGGTGCTGGCAGCATGGATTACATTAGTAGCAAAGAAGGTGCAAAGTCCTAGGATGCTGAATATTGTCTGAGGTTGAGCAAATACAATCCTGTGTGCTGCTGTGAAGGGTGAGAAGACGGCACCAAGGTCTGTGGGCTAAACAAGTTTCCTGACTGAGATGAAGACTGTGGAAGAAGCAATTTTGGCCTGGAAGATCATGAGCTCAGCTTGGACAGGTAGAAAGCAAATCTCAAGCGAATGTTTAGCTTGCAAACAGAAGAATAAAATAAACCTGAACTTTCTGACAGATCTCTTCAAGGACTACCCCAAAAAGGGAAAAGACAGATTTTAATATTCTCTGCTCTTAGGGCTCCTTAGACAGAAGTATCTATGAGGCACTAAGAGAGCTATCTGTTCTACTCATTCTAAATGACTCAAATGCTTCCTCACTTTCTCCATGTCTGCTTTTTATCCCTTTGTTTTCTCTCTTGCTTCAGAGCTGTCACGTACACTTTCCCTATCTGTACTTATCTAATCCTTACAACCCCTCTCGGACTTGTAGTTTCCTGGAAGCTTGGAACCCAGAGAAAAAGGTAGAATCTTGTGGGGACTCAGAATGCTTTCCATACGACGAGCTTCTCTGCTGGGTGCTGGCCTTACTTCCTGGTTCTCAGAAAAAGAGATTTCATTTTGTAAACTGGCACTCGGACGGCACTAAGCGCAGGGAGTTAAGAAATTTATGGCGAGGTCCGACTGAGCCACAGACTGGCTGGGTGTCGCCTCTCCACGCCCCAGGTTCCTCTTCAGGTTGACTAACTTTTAGATCCCCTGGGACTCAACCACGTTTTTATCCTGGGGCATCTCTGCCCACGCAACCTATTTCATCCTTGTCTCACTCTGAAGATAAGCGGTGAACTTCCTTCCGAAACGGTTCCTTAATAACCCTGGGGCAGATGGACAGAGGCGGGGGCTGCGGACTTCGGACAACCCGCCGTGAAGGAGGCGCGCAGAGTAGGAATCCCTTACCTGCCCAAGCGGCGGGCACGAGGTGCCGACCAGACCCCGCCCGGCTGTCTCAGCGGATGAGGAATGAGGGCAATAGGAACGGCCAGGGAGGGGCGGGGCCGAACGGGCCCATCTTGCCAGGCCCCGCCCAGGCCCCGCCCTCCCGTTCCTCGATGCCCCTGCAGGCGGCTCCACTACTCGGGAAATTCCAGTCTCGCGTAAGGCACTTCTTTAAGTGGGAACCTGTCCCTTTAAATACGCCTCTGTCGGAGGCGAAATATTTTAAGTCTTCCGGACTTGCGCACAACGTTGTGCCGGGGAATGCCTTCACCTGGAGGTGAGCTACGCTGGGTCGAGCTTCTTTCGTGATGTGGGGCTTGTGTATGGGGCGATGATATGCTTAGCGTTGGGACTCTGGCCCTTTCCCCCCAAGAGGAGGGCGATGTGGGCTAGTATTGCACCTAGGGACAGGCGGGTGTGAGGGAGGGAGAATAAGTAAGTGGAGCTGCTGGCGGTTTCTGAGGGTACTCTTGGACACGCCAGAAGGCCACGCCACTGGAGACTTTAGTTCTGCAGGTTGGTGACAGAGTAGGAAGTAGGAGTTCGGCGGAGCTTTGGCGATTAGTGAAGTAAGAGCATAAGGCAAAAGACTCTACCTTCCTCCATTCTTAACATCTTCCTAGTATCTGTTCTCAACTAGCAATTCCCCAAATTTGGGTCCAACTACCCCTCACCCTCAGCAACAAATCAGTTTATGCTTAACTCCACATGGGCCTCTTGGCTCTTTTCCAGCTGGGTTCCACTCTTTTACTAAGGTGCTTGGTTGTAATTCCCTCATCGTTACATTTTCCCCAAGTTGTTCTACCTATTCAGCTAGCTTAGGCTGTCTTCATATCTTCTTCCTCTTACTGGGGAGAGTATATTCTTTACAAGGCTAATCCTACAACTGTGCTCTTAATTACATCGCTTTCCAACTCCTGTAACTTCATTAGATTCATTCTGCTCGGAGCCATCAGTCATCATACTAAAACATCTTTTTGGTTTGTGTCATTTTCCGACCCAAACACCTCCAGTGGCCATCCACTGGCCACTCAATAGATTCTAAGTCCGTGACAGTGCATTCAGTGTCTTACATAGTTTGGTACTAATTTGGCTGTATTTTCCAGGACTACTAGAAAACATTTTCTCCTGCAGCTCTGCGTGTGGGCTGTTCAAGTTTTCTCTAACACGCTGCATATTTTTTTTATATTATTTATGATATGCCTCATATCATTTCTGTTGCTTGAACAGTTTTGAGGACTTAGATGGCCACTTCTTGATTATGCCTTTGCTAATTATCATCGGCAAAAGTGATGTAAACTCTTACAGATCTTATTTTTTACTGATTTCATTTATTCAACAGTCATTATTGATCATGTGCCTACTATGTGCTTGACAATGTTTTAAATGTGGGCTAATCAATGAATAAGCAAACAAGTTCTTTCATGGAGCTGACAGTTTGAGGGAGATAGACAATAATTAATGAAGAAAGTTATTAGAAATACAATGCAGAAAAATAAACAAGGTTTTGTGAAAGGGAGTGACTTGCTGGTTCCTTTAGATTATTGGTTGGGGAAAACTCTGAGGATGTGATTTGGGAAGGACCAATTTAATCAGCAAGACCAATTAGCACAAAGGAACTGAAGAAGGCTAGTGTAGCTGGAGTATAGTAGGTAATGGGGAAAGGATACAAAATAAAATCTGAGAATAGACAAAGTCCAGAATCTTAGAACTCTTTGGAAGCCAAGGTAATTTGAGTTTTTATTATAAATGTGATTTGAGGGTTTTAAACAAGGTTGTGATATGGTTTAATTTACCTTTTAAATCATCCTTCTAGATGTGGAGAATGGACTGTAGTGGGTTAGTAGCAGAAGCAGAGATTAGAGGCCTTTATAATGCATAAGAATTTCTGGAGTGGAAATACTAAAGTGGAAATGATGAAAGGACAGCAGGAGTAATCAGAGAGCCAGGTGCTTAAAGTTGATGCAATTTTCGGTAATAATTTAAGTCAAGGCTATGACCAAGATGAAATGGAAATGGGTTGAGGCCGAGATTGAGGAATTGAGGCACTGCAGTGTTAAATGGAGGTCATGAAAGTCTTGCTGTTAAGAAGACAGTGAGCCAGGTGTTAAAGCCATCAATGAAAAAAGTCATCCAGGGATGAGTGAGGATGAGAGCAGATGGCAGAGCCTGATGTCATGAACTGCAAAAGAACTGGGATTTGGGGAGGTAGAGGAGGAAGAAAGGGTTTGGAAGAATCAATGGCAAACACAGAAAATATTTACAACTTCCAGGTCCAAAGTTAGGTGGGTGTGAATGGAAAAAATAGCTTTTACATGAGATGACTACAGAGGAAACAGCCTGGGGAAATAGGTTTCAATTAAGGCAAGAAACTGAGGAGATTGTGTAGGAAATTAAGGAATGAAGGAAAATAAATATATTTGTATAACTTTCCTAGGAAATTAGGGAGTAGAGAATTTGCTGCGATGATGGAAAAGAGGGGTTTGCTAAATGGGTTCAAATTAGTAGAATACATTGTAGACATGGGATGAAGGTCCAGATAACGATAAATTACCTGGAGAGCATGACTGCCACAAGAAACTGAGTAGTATGGGGCCCGGGGTGTTTTAGCTTTCCTGAAGCTCCATCTGGTCTGCTAGCCATGAGTTGTCTGAAGAGTGAGTGAAGGCTTCCTTAGAGGACTGTTCTCTTATCTACTGCTTCAAGAAGATCTGTTAACTTATTTCCCATTTGCCCCAGGAATACTCTCCAGCAGTGCTTGTGGCTGCGATGTTTATCCCAAGATAACTCACAGATTACAGTCCTAACCTTACCCCCAGACTTTGCTGTGAAATATCTCACTTTTATTATTATTTTCTCATCGCTCTAGTATATCGATAGTCTTTGTAAACAAATGACATCTTTCTGCTTATAGCATTCTGTTTTCAGTAGTTCCATCACTGAAAATGACAAATCCTAGAAAATGTAGCAGTCCTACGTGTGATGTTAAATTATTAGTGTCTTTTAAGGAGATTCAGGATTGAATGGGAGAAAGAGAATTAAATTCTGCAAACATTTCTTTTTTGTTATCCACAACTTTTCTTTCTAGTAACCGACTAACTGCTTTTCTGTTTCTTTTGTAGGCATTGTTATTAAAGAATGGAAGAAGATACAGATTTTAGAATCAGATTTAGTTCTTTATGTTTCATTACTGATCATGTTGGATTTCATGGCACTATAAAAAGTTCACCAAGTGACTTTGTTGTTATAGAGATAGATGAACAAGGACAGTTAGTTAATAAGGCCACTAATGAACCTATTTGCAAAAGCAGTAGAGTACTACCTGAGCCAAGTAATTTTACCAAAAAAACAAAACTAGATCTTCAAAATTTACCTTTTGAAGAGGGGAGCAACAAAGAAGCCAGTACTTTGGTTGGGTGCTCCAATGATGACCAAAATCCTCGGTGTGGTTCAGAAAAGGATATAATCAACAATGGAACTTCTGAATGTGAAGAAAAAAAGGTTGATGTGTTAGGCTCTTTGTTAGATGAAAGAACTAAAGAATTACTGACTCAGTTTGCCTGTGATATAAAAGAGAAATGGAATTCCAAAACTGAGCTAGTTGGACCATCTCCTGAATTCTCACTAGGCAGAATCCTTGACAAAAACCAGAGGGCTGTTTTGCATAGTGCGATTAGGCAGAAGTTTCCTTTCTTAATAACTGTAGGAAAAAACAGTGAAATTGTTGTGAAACCAAATATTGAGTATAAAGAGCTCTGCCTCTTGGTATCTGAAGAAGAAGCATTTGACTTTTTTAAATATTTGGATGCAAAGAAAGAAAATTCAAAATTTACCTTTAAACCTGATACAGACAAGGACCACAGAAAAGCTGTTCACCATTTTGTCAATAAAAAGTTCGGAAGTCTTGTGGAAACCAAATCTTTTCCTGAACCTAATTACAATGCTGGTAATCCAAATATAGTGATAACAGTAAGATTTCGAGAAAAAGCACACAAACACAGGAAAAGATCTCTTCTTGAATACCAGGAAAGAAAAGTTATATACACAGGTAATTTAACAAATCATTACTGTTTTCTTTGATAAACTTAGTTAAAATTGTGAATCAGTGAAAATTCAGTAATTCAAATGAATTGAATAGATTTGTCTAGAGGGATATTAGAAAAAATGTATGGGTATGTTTTTCAATGGAAGGTAAAATCTTTCCACAAATTACATTATAGAAAATAACCTTATTGATGAAAGTATGGTTAACATAGATATTTATAGTTAACATAGTTACAAATATATAATTGAAGCAGTTATTTTTTAATAAGTTTTGTTGGAGGTAAATCATGATATATTTTGAAAGGTAATTAAAATTAAATAATTGGAGACAAGTGGAATATATTTGCTATACTTGAGAAAGTGATTACTTTGTAATCTAAAACAATTGCACCTCACTTCCCAAGGCAGGGAACCTGAAAACTTACAGGAGGCTCCTTCCTTTGGCTCTGTCACACTTTTAGAGAAGAGGTTCTCCGACGTGAGTAGCATTATCATCACCAAAAGGGCTTATTAAAACATTTCTGAATCCTAGTCTCAGAGTTTCCGACTTAGAAGATTTGGGGTAAGGCTTTCACAAATTCCTACAAGATGCTTTTCTGCAGGTCTTGGGACTGACCACATTTTGAGATTCAGTGTTTTAGGGGATAAAAATTCAGGGGACATAGTTCCTAGTATGGGATGGAACTGGTGAAATCTCACTCTGAAAGTTTGACTGAACAGGTTTAATTGGCTTATATCCTACTTGAAGGATGGGATATGTTTCAGGTGGTCATGTTTTATAAATTTATACAGCAAAACATTTAAGATACAAGCAATAACCCAAATTTGCATAGATGTGTGTGGCATAGACGCAGGATATGTAGGGACCCTATGGTATAAATGAAAAGAGTTTGGACCTTGGACCTGTGTGGGTTTTATTTTACATTTTGATTTATTTCATAAAAAGATTTAACATTTTAATATCTTTAATTCTTAGTTTCTACAAATATAAAAATAGAAAAAAATTGGTAAGTTACTTAATTCATAACTTTGGGTTGTACTTTAAAAATGGGGTAGTAGTAAAGTGTAATTCACAATAATATTCTAAGGATTAAATAAAATAATTAATGAAAGAGTTTAGTATGTAATAGTTATTCAAATATTGGTGTCTTCTGTCCTGGAAATTTCTGTCTGGTTATACGACTTGCCTTTTCCATGAGAAAGCTGCTAGTATAGGATTTTACACATAAGGCATGCAGTAAATGTTAACAGATAAATCTATTTGGAAAGAAAAACAAAACTAGCTTAACGTGTGGGGGAAGAATTGCTGATAAGTGACTTAAGCATCTATAGATTTAATACTACTTGAAATTCTAACAGTATTAATTTGAGTTAATCAACCACAAATCGTGGAAGTTTTTATATATTAGTTTACATTAGTTTTACAAAAACTATGAATAATTGGTGGGATATGTCAAAAGGAGGAATTGATCGTTTACCAGAGATAATACGAAGATCCTGCTGTAAGTCCAAGAACACAGAAAAAGACATAAACTCTGCCTGTCCCAAATTTTGTGTAGGCCAACTTTTTGTAACAACAAAAATAGCTCATGTTAAAAAGAATTTTATAATAAGTAGACCTATATACAAAATAGAATACTTAAAAAACTTTTAATTGTAAAATATATATAAAATTTACCATTTTAATCACTTTTAAGTATACAGTTCAGTGACATTAAGTACATTCACATTGTTGTACAGCCATCACCACTATCCATCTTCAGAACTTCTTCATCTTCCCAAACTAAAACTCTATTCTCATTAAACAATAACTCACCATTCACCATTCCCCCAGCCACTGGCAACCACCATTCTGCTTTCTGTCTCTGTGAATTTGACTACTCTATATAAATGGAATCTCATATAAATGTAGTTGTAAAATATTTGTCCTTTCATGATTGTCTTATTTCACTTAGCTTAAAGTCTTCAAGGTTCATCATATTGTACATGTGTTAGAATTTTCTTTCATTTAAAGGTTGAATAATATTCCATTTCATGTATATACCTCATTTTGTTTATTCGTTCGTCTCCCAGTGGACATGGGTTGCTTCTATCTTTTGGCTATCGTGAATAATGCTGCTATGAAAATGGCTGTAAAAATGCATTCAGGTCCCTGTTTTCAGTTCTTTTGGATGTATACCCAAGAGTGGAATTGCTGAATCATATGGTAATTCTATGTTTAATTTTTTGAGGCAGTTCCATACTGTTTCCTAGAATATGTTTTTGAAGAAGGAATTTTATGAAAGATTTAAGCGTCCAATGAAAATTTTATTTTAGGTATTGCATTTCCCAACTCTAGAAGTTTCATTTGTTTCTTTTTTAGGTCTTCAATTTCTTATTATGTTCTTGTTTTCTGATGTATAATCTTTGAGCTAATAGGTCTTTAAAAATATTTGTCTGCTAATTACATCTCTGTCATTTCTGGATATGTTTATATTGACTGACTTTTGTTTGGGTTATGGGTCATATTCTGCTTCTCTGCAGGTCTAGTAATATTTTTTTTGTAGGTCAAACGTGTTACCTTGTTGAGTGTCCGAATTTTGTTGTCTTCTTTTAAAGAGTGTTTGTTGAACTTTCCTTTAGCAGACAGGAAGTAATTTAAAGATATATTTGAGGCTTCATTTTGAGTTTTATTAAGGGAGGTCTAGAGTAAGCTTTACTCTGGTTCTTTCATATAGCTCTACTATTACAGTATGATCCTTCTGTGATTTCTACTGAATGCCTTTGTTATTTAATTAGGTCTCTTTTTTCTGGCTGGGCTCCAGCCTCGTGTAATCTCTGGCAGGTTACAGATGGCTAGCCTGGTGGAGCGTGTTAGCCAGCATCCACATGGCCCTCAAGATCCTTAACTATTGGTATTCATGTCCTTATGTAGTCCCCATCCACATTGATTCTGGACCAGACTGTTTGACCAATAGAATATGACAGAAATGACAGTGAGTAACTTCTGAGGCTAAGCAATTAAAGGCATTTCATGTTACTCACTCTGACAGAAGCAAACTACCATACCTTGAAAATACTCAAGAATTCCTGTGGAAAGAAACTGAGGCCTCTCATTAATGGCACTAACTTAACACTGATGTGAGTGAAGCATCTTGGAAGTAGATCCTTCAGCTTCAGCTGATATTCCACATCAACTTCACAGTAGACCCTAAGCCAGAACTCCTGAATTCCTGACCACAGAAACTTCAGGATAATGTATTAATCTGCTCAGGCTGCCATAACAAAATACCGTAGACTGGGTGACTGAAACGACAGAAATTTATTTTCTCACAGTTCTGGAGACTGAAAGTCCAAGATCAAGATGCCAACAGGGTTGATGTCTGGTAAGGGCTATCCCTTTAGATAACAGACAGCCACTGTCTTGCTGAGTGCTCACATGATCTCTTCTTTGGACACACATGGAGTGGGAGATCAAGAGAGAGCTCTCTGTTGTCTTATAATCCTATTGAATGAGGGCCCCACTCTTATGACCTCATATAACCTTAATTTGTAGAGGCCTCATTCCAAATACAGCTACACTGGGGTTAGCGCTTTTTAAAATGAATTTGGGGGACATTCAGACATTTAGTCCCTAAAAGTTAGTAAATGATTATTTTTATTTTATGACACTAGGATTTAGGGTGATTTCTTATGCAGCATTAGATAATTAATAGAAATTTTGGTATCAGAAATGGGTTGCTGCTGTAACAAAGCCTAAAACCTGTGGTAGCAATGCCTTCGGGACCTGTTGGCAGGCAGAAATTTGAAGATACCTAAGGGAAGCTGTCAGTGAGAGTAAGGAAAATATTATTAAAACCTGGAAGAAAGGGATCCTTGTTATATAATGGCAGGCAATTTAGCAACACTGTTGCCTACAATAAAATGGAAAGTAGAAAATGTATCTAAAGAAGGAGTGCTTTAACTAGAGAGGTTTGCAGACAAAGTGTGGAGGGTGCCGCTTCGTTTCTTTTTTACTACTTACAGTAAAATTCTAAAGGAAAAACTGTTGGATATAAAGGAGCCAGAAGTGCTGGGTTCAAAAATAATTAAATAAAAGAAATAAATCCCCACCTCTCCAGATGGTGCATGATGTTTAAATTAAAAAATAGCTTTTAGGCAAAGAGAAAATCATGGCAGGTCAGGACAACATGTTCTAACAAGGAAAACTAGAGTGTGATTGGAAAATTATTTGCTAAAATTGTTTAAAGATGTATAGCAGCATCTCAGAGAAGGGTTCAGACACAAGGCCCACTGGGAACTTTAAGAGCATGACTCATGGATCCCTCGTCTTAAACAGTAATTTTTCTGGGAATTTAGGGACATCTTCCCTCAGCAGTTTCAGGAGAAGCCCTAAATAGAAAAGATCTTATCTTGACAAAATTTGAGTATATCTTTGTCTAATAGAGTGAAACCCAAAGAAGACCCACACAGTTTTTGAAAGGATCAAAGGCAGTATGAAATAAAGAGAGGCTTTTGTACTTCCAAACATTGAAAGTCAGAAATTAGAATGAGAAAACTACTCAGCTGTGAACAGGCTATCTTTTATGAAAAAGGAAGGTTCACGAAGAGGGCAGAGCCCAGAGGTGTACCCTACAGCCACAACAATCATTCCTAGATACTGGTAGGACTGAATTCTAATAAAGGAATAACCAACAAATACCTGCTTGGATTCAGAATTGCTGTATATCAGTAACTTCTAAGTATTTCCAGTCCCCCGCCCCACCTGCCGCAGTTTAAATAAAGTCTATAGCGCTTGCCCTATCTATGTGTATTTCAACATTACAAAGTGTGTGTAAAGCAGATTTGTCTTTTCATGTCATAGTCCTTCATAGCCTTCATATTAAGATAAATTGTATTTGAGGATTCTAATATGAGATGTACTCAAGGAGCCTTATCTGTATCTGGACCTGATTGAGGTGAAAAAATGCTAGGATTTGAGCTGTCATCTTAATGGGATGAGTCTTTGAAGCCTTGTGAAGGAATGAGTGTATTTTGAATGGGGGTGGGACATAAATATTAGAGCCAGAAGATGGATTGTGGTTCTCAACATCCAAAAAGGCTCTCAGGTATTAACACAGAGTGGCCCGTGTGACCAACAGAATATGATAGAAGTGATGGTGTGCGACTGCTAAGGCTAGATCATAAAAGATGTTGCACTTTTTGTTCATGTTTCTTGGATTGCTCATTCAGGGATGAGCTAGTTCTATACTGTAATGATACTCAAGCAGCCCTTTGGAGAGGAACTGAAGTCTCCCGCCAACAGCTAGCACCAATTTGATAGCCATGTAATAAGCCCCCTTGGAAATGGATCCTGCAGGTCCTGTCAGGCTTTTGAATAACTGTAGCCCCAGCCCCATCTAACTGTAATCTCTTATGAGAGAGCCTGAGTTGGAACCACCAAACCAAGATGCTCTTGAATTCCTTACCAACAAAAACTGTGAGAGATAGATGAACATTGTAAGCCACTAAGGTTTAGGGTGACTTGCTACACGACCTTAGATAAATAATACACAGTATTTAATCTTAGGTATGTGTAGATTACTCATCAGCAACAAACTCAAGGGATCACCTATGTGGATTTCTGGAACTCTCTTTGTGTAGCTTCTTTTCTGGTACTCTGCCCCATAAATTCCAGCCCACTTGGCCTTCCTGAACTTCATCTTCTACTTTCTTAATTTAGCAAGACCACTCCCATCTACCTGGATTCCTTCTCCTTGTGCTATGGTCCAGAAAGTACCTCTAGACAGCAAACCAGGGTATTTTGGGACTCATGTCGTCTGTTTTCCTTTCCTTTTGGATCACAGTTCTGGGTGCCTATTCTCTAGTATCTAAAAACAGGTGTTTCATGGGTCACCCCCCCCCATTTCCTGTTTGTTTATGGTGGGAGGTGAAGTCTGGTACCAATTATTCCAACATGACTAGAAGTGGAAGTCTCTAAAATTGAATTTTTAATTTAGCATAGTTGATTTACTTTTTAAATACTTTAGTTGTTCCAAATAATTAAGAAAATGTTATGAAACTTATAAGTTTAGTGATCTTTAAATTTTCCTATATTTTTCCATGTTGTTTACTAATATAATGAGATTTCAGTGTAAAAAGACAGATTTAAATCAATTAGACATTTTGAATTGGAATTATTTAAGTCCTATTCTTTTAAACATTCCAAGTACATAAAACAGATTCATTAACACAAATACTAAAATCATGGACTTAATTCTCTTAAATATTTCTATTCCAAATTCTACATCTTCATGGATAAAAAATGGCTCATCAGCAACAAAATGATATAATCTCAAGCAATTTAGAGGTTCTTTCTTATTACATAGCTGAGCTTACTTAATGACCATGCCCAGATTGTCAGGGACAGATTTGACTCATTAAACCCTACTTATCAAACACATGAACTATAAAACTTTAGGGACTGGTCTCCTAGCCTTCTTCCTTTATATAGTACAGTTTCCTGGTCTACTTTTCAAAGCTTGCAACTCCAAGCCAGGCTGCTGTAACACTTGATAGAATTTTGCATTTCTTTTAAACAATTTTAATGACTTCTGTCTAGTTCCATAGATTTGCTATGTTGAGGGACTACTATATTTTTTCACATTATTCGTAACTGGTTCTCAAACTTTTTGCTTCCCTGAGGAGTATAGCTCTTATAAATTATTATGGACCCCCAACCAGCTTTTGTTTACATGGTTATCTCTTGATATATGACTTATTATCATTTAAAATAGAAATTTTAAAATATGAATTTATTTAAGATAAATCTATTACTGTTAACATAACATTTTTAATGAAAAATGACGATGTTTTTTTAACTAAAAATTAGAAGGATTGCATTGTTTTGCAGTTCTACATATGTTTCTAACATCCGACTTAAAAGAAGTCAGCTGGATTCTGTCTTCTGTTCCTGCATTCAATCTGCTGTAATCTTTTATTTTGATTGAAACAAATAAACAAAATTCAGCCTTATACATGTATGTAGATAGAAAAGGGAGAACATTGTAGATGCACTAAGATGGCAGCTCAGAGAAATCCTACAGATATTAAAATATTTGATATTTTGATCTTTCTGTTACTTTGACTATTTGCCATACTTCTGTTCATTCTTCAAGCCCCTACAGCAGCAGCACTTCCATTCTCAAATTCTTTTCAGGCTCCCAAGACTGAATGCTTCCAAAGAAGGACTCATTTTTGTTTTATTGGCCATTATATTTTAGCCTAGCACATCTTCCAAAATCCGTTTATTTAACTCTATAATTCTATTATGGTAGTAGCTGACATATTTTGAGGTTATATAATCTCTACATTTTAAACATAGGGTTTTAATTTCATTTTATTTGAGACAACCGTTATAAACAGCTGCCTTAGAATCAGAGGTTTATATTCAAATTCATTGGGTTAAGATACCCCAAAAGTGTAAAGAACAAATTGTGATTTAGCACACAGAAGTAACATGTATGATTTCTCCTCTACTTTTATCAGTTCTTTAAGAATAACAGGAGTCATAGTACATTTAATTTATCACTGCTTTAATAGAAAATGCGAAGAATTCTAGGAAGCTATTGTGATAGGACAAAAAATAATGACCCTAGTGGTAAAAAAAATTTAAGAAATAGTGGATAATGCTTCAATATTCTACAGAAATTATAGTTTTACACTGTAAAAATTCTTAAAAATGTAGGTAAAAATATAAATCTATTGTAAAAATTGAAACATTAAAAATATACTACACTGCATTACAGATTTTTTTAAACTTGCATAAATGACATACACTATACATATTTTTGAAGGTTGCTATTTTCATGTTTTGAGCGATTATTTATATAGAGCTACAAGAAACATACTGTTCTTCCCTAATCTTTTAAATACTATGTGATATTCCAAATTATGACTATTACAAGCTTTGTTTAGCTATTTCATATATTCATAAATAGATACATACATACATTTACATCTTCCTACTTGCTGGGTCATGTTTATGTTTAATGTTCATTTTTCTTAGAGCATGCTTCAAAGATATCTTTGTAGCTGCTGATGACAATTACAATAATCAAACAAAATATAAATTATTCTGCAAAAAATTGAAATTCCTTTTCACAATTTGAATGGAGGGCAGTACTTTGAAGTATTTTATATGTAAATATGGTGAACTGGTGATTGCAGTATTTTATTACTGTCAATGCTGGCAGGTTATATAGGTCAACATATTTTGGGGGTTTTTTGGTGGTCGTTGTTATGGGCCTTGTTCTTCCTCCCCACCCTCACTCCCTACTCTCTTATCTAATAGACATTTTAAACTTCTACCACAAAGCAAGCACTTTTATTTATTGGCTCTCAGCTTATGGAGTGGACAAACATTAAAGGATAAATTATAATACTTGGTGTTAAGTGTCATCAAACAGATAATGGCAACTTGTGGAGACAAGCAAGATTAAGTAATGAACTCTTTGTGGAGTTCATTTATTTATTCATCGATTTAACAAATATTTGAAAGCCTATTATGTGTTAGGCTGAGGATATAACAGTCAATAAAACAAATACAATCCCTGCTTTGGGAGCATTCGGCCTTGGGAACCTGGAAAGAATTTGCGGGAGAATTACTGCTCTTGGATCATGAAATTTGAATAGAAATATGACAAGTAAAATGGAAGGAACATATATTTTAGACAGAGGGACTCAAATGTGCGAAAGTACAAAGCTGTGGAAGGATTATGAGAAATTCTCTGTCAAGGTTATAAGAATGGAAGTTGCACATGTGGAGACCAAAAAAAGAAGACTGGGGCCAGATATGAATGCCAAATGAAGGAATTTTGATGTTTTTTATGTAAAGCTTTAATGAACCAATTAGCATTTAAAAAAATAACAGCTGAAATCTATGATACTGATTTTGTATTTTGATTCTTATTTAAATTAATGGTTTGATTCATTATATTAATCTGTTAGTCTGCTTAGACTATAGTTGCTGTATGGTAGCTGCTTTTTTTATAATCTAGGATTATTTTTGTTTTAGCCTTTACCCTACGAAAAGAAAATATGGAAATGTTTGAAGCAGTTGGTTTTTTAGCTATCAAACTTGGTGTGATTCCTTCGGATTTTAGTTATGCAGGCCTTAAAGACAAGAAAGCCATCACCTATCAAGCGATGGTGGTTAGAAAAGTGACTCCAGAAAGGTAATAAGACATTACTTTATAAGAGAGAATTGTTCTTATTGCATCAAATAAATAAATGTAAGATTAAAAACTCAGAATAATACTGGGAGCATATTAACCTCACTCTCAATATTCACTGGTCACAGGCTTTCCAAGCAGCACATTCTGCATATAATTATCTTCTAAATAGTTATGTCTAAAATTTACATTGAGGACGTGGTTCCATAGTGTAGCGGTTAGCACGTCTGCTTTACTTGCAGTAGGCACTGGGGTTTGTGCCCCAGTGGAGCAACAGTCCATGGTCTATGGCCAAGCTACCCTGAACAAGCCCGATCCCATCTGATCTTGGAAGCTAAGCAGGGTGGGGCCTGGTTAGTACTTGGATGGGAGACCACCTAGGAAGACCAGGTGCTGTAGGCATAAATAATAATAATAATAAAATAAATAAAGTAAAATTTACATTGAAATTTACTTTGAAAAGTGGCTGATTTTTTTTTTTGCTATTTTATTTTATTTTTTATTTATTTTTTAATTGAAGAAATGATTTAAATTCCCTCCCCACTCCCCACAGGTCTACCTCCTCCTCTCCCCTTCCCCTCTGGCTGCTGATTTTAAATAATCTAAATTGTTTCTAAACATCTTGTTCTATATTCAAATATAAGTTCACGTTTAGGACAGTGTTTTACAAATCTTTTTTTCTAATTTCTATAATATTTGTATGATTTTATTGTTGTGGTTTTTTTTGTATTTAAAATAAATCTTTGTCAAATAGAATGTAAAACACTCAATTTTAGCCTCTCTAGCTTAATCAAATATTAAAAATATTTTTGTAATGAAAAAAGAAATACATGTTAATTGTAGATTTAGAAAGTAAAGAAAAAATGTACTGTATAAGAAAAGTCACTGATAATTTCACTACTCAGAAAGAACCATGATAACAGTTTGATATATTTCCTTCCAGACTTTTTTCAGAGACTATACTACATACATACATACATACATTGTATATAGACATTTTTTATGCTTGTGAAAATCATATTGTATATGTAATTTATATTTTACTTATAAAAATAATATTGTTTTGTTAAAATCTGTGTCATCAAATATTTCAAAATTATGTTTATTACATAGACTAATTTGTTTAACATTTCCCTAGTTTTAGATATAGAAATTAGTTCTAATATTTCACTTTAAATAATACTGTGATTAATATTAGTGCACTTAAAATCTGTGCCTTTTAGATATTTTCAAAATATGTCATTGGGCCAAAATTCAGCCTAATTTGATGTAATATTGATATATTCATCATTAGTCATAAGATGTTTCAGTATCCACTATTCGCAGGTAGACACCTCTAAGCTCTTACATAAGGGACAAAAAAAAAAATGTACATGATTTTGTCTTTGTGATCAAGAAGTGCAATATAGGTAAGAGAGGAGGATGTTAGATGTTAAACGATATTTAGTTGTTGAAAGCTAGTTTTTAATTAACAAAGACAAAAAATATTAGTTCTAGGAGGAGGGAGTACTTTGATTTAGCTTATAGGTATGGGATTTTAATTACCCTTCAAGTAATAGTAAGATTTTATCAGATGCAGAAACTCTGAAGATATATTTAGAGGAGCAGTAAATTAAACAGTCTGCCTAACAAAACAGATAGTTACCATAAGAACTACAGAAAATATGAATGTAAAGAAAAATTTATATCAGTTCTTAAAGGATCTTAAAACTTATGCCAAGATAATTGGAATCCATTCTTTAGATGCTGGGGAAGAACTGAAAGTTTAAGTAAGGGATTGTTCAGAGTATAATTTTAGGAAAATCCTCTGGTGCTAGTAGTTCTTATTGATAATGTTGGGAGAAGAGAGACTGAGGAGGAAAGGAACAAAGTCGATTAAGAGCAGGAAGAACAGGAGAATGGTTGATTTCTGTTATTTGAATTGATGAATCAAAAGGCCTACACCAGAAAAGGTATATGTTCCAGGTCTGAAAATAACTGTTTAATATAATTTTATAATAATGGGTTTTTATAGTGCACACTTGTTGAAAAAACACTGACTTTAGAATATTCCAAAAAAATTTTTTTTCGGTATTCTGATATAAGTGGTTACCTGGCAACTGTCATTTAAAACTTATTATAATTTTTGAAATGTAAAATTTAACTGCATCTATATGATTTATCAATTTTAGGTTGAAAAATATTGAAAAAGAAATTGAAAAGAAAAGAATGAATGTGTTTAATATTCGGTCTGTAGATGATTCCCTTAGACTTGGTCAGCTCAAAGGAAATCACTTTGATATTGTCATCAGAAATTTAAAAAGCCAAATAAATGATTCAGCAAACCTGAGAGAGAGAATTTTGGAGGCAATAGAAAATGTTAAGGTAAGAATACTCAATTTTAAAATAGAACATTATAGGAAAATCTTTACATTGAGGCAAGAAGGAAAACTTTTTCCTTGGTACCTTTGTTTTCATTTGCATGTATAATTTTTAAAAAAATGATAACACGGGTGTTTGGCTTATTTTCTGTTTTCTTAGTTCATTTTTGTATGGGAAAAAACCCAACTTTAGTGTAATTAAAAAATAAAATGTATAGATTTCCTCAGAGATGAAGGGAATAAAACTGTCTCTATAAGAAGAATGATTTTTAGCATTTGCCATATAGAGTATTATGTTAGGGAAAGAGATTAATATTTTTGGAAACTTTGTTCAGTAATTCTTTTTAGAAATCTGGTAATTTGGCAAATTATTTTTTAGAATTAAATACAATCTTTATTGTATTCAACTGAATTTTCAATTTTGTTTCAATGTATACAAATGATAAATTGTATACATTTTACGTCTTATAGCAAAAAAATTACTTAACATATATTTTTAAATGACATTTGCCAGGCATCTAAATATGCAAATACTACTATAGTTTTCAGTTCATTATCTAGGCAATGGGTCAGCAAACTTTTTTCATAAAGAGCCAGATAACAAATATTTTTGGCTTTGTAGGCATTTGGTCTCTATGGCAACTACTCTTTTGCCATTGTATTGGTCCAGATCTGACTCGTTGGCAGTTAGTAATTTGCCAGTCTCCTATCTAGACAAGTAATTCTCAACCTGGGGGCTTTACAAAGTCTCAGCAGTCAATCTCTACTCCCAGACCAATTAAATAAGAACATTTGAGGATGCTGTTTGGGCATTAGTATTTTTTAAAAACTCCCTAAGTGATTCTACTTTGTGATTTGTAAGAAATATATATTTGGTCATTCACATGACCACAATATATTTCTCATATATATTTGATTTTGATCCACAGTTCCTGGCTCACAGTTCCCAAATCCCTTGTAATTTCCTAAATCTGGAAAGTGAAAGAGTTGTCTTTTGTTATGTTAATGAGGTGACTTTTGGCAATCACCTATGGTTGGGGGCTGCTTGTCAATAGATTAGAAAATAGTAGTTTACAGTACCACCCCTGATCTCTTGGGGAGAGGGGGCTGCAGGTGGAATCAGTCGCCAATGACTGGTGATTTAACCAATCATGCCTATATAATGAAGCCTCCATAGAAACCCAAAAAGGAGAGGGTTTGGAGAGCTTCCAGGTTGGTGATCTCCTGGATATGCAGAGTTCTGGAAGCTGGAAGCCTGAGATCAGGTTGCCAGCATGGTTTTCTTATTGTGTTCTCATGGCAGAAAGAGAATGATCTAGCTCCATGGCCTTTCCTAATCCTATTCATGAGGGCTCCACACTCATGACCTAATTACCTCCTCAAATTCCCACCTTTACATACCTTATCGGAGGAGGTTAGGATTTTAACATATAAATTGGGGGAGCAGGACACAGGCACGTGTCCATAGCAATATACTTTTAATTAATTGATTGTTTTCTATTCATAGAATAAAGGTTTTGTGAATTACTATGGACCACAGAGATTTGGGATAGGAAGGAGAATTCACACAGACCAAATTGGATTGGCTTTGCTGAAGGGTGAAATGGTACGGATTTTTTAAAAATATGACCTTATCTGTTTTCTCAGTTGTATTTACCAAATAAGCCAGTTTCCTTGTTTTCTTAACTTAGCATATAAACACAGGTGTACACACATACATGTACTATAACTACATCATTGAACATTTATTGAGCAGCTACTATATTCTCAGTATTATATTATAAGAAAGCAAACTGTGATGTCCCTGTATTTAATACTTGTTTGAGACTTAACAGAGAACTGACCAACACTCACTAAATTTTTAGTGAACTGAATAGAGAATTTAGAGGAAACATACCCTACAGTTCCAGAAATCTGGTATCAAATTATATAAAAGATAGGAATTAGCCCAAAGGCAGAAACTAAAAGGGGAACAACACATTGAAAAAATATCTGACTAGCTTCAAATGAAACTATAAATGAATGTCACAAATAAGCCACATTTGCCCAATTATTAAAATTAAATATATTTTTGAGATGTATATTTTATATATATAATTACATATTATCTACATACACATTTTTGCACTGGATGAGGTGCATGTAATAGTGGAAAACTATAAAACTATAAAAATTATATACTTGAACAAATGAAAGATTATTCACATGACAGTGTCATACTCATTTGTGTTATAATGTTCTCTTGAGTGAAAGGGAAAGGAACAGTAAAAGCACTTGTGAGAAGCATTGTGCATGTGAACGTTATCTTACACCCATGCATGAGATCATGATTGAGAGCTGATAATGTAGACCACATCTGCAAATTTGTAGTCAGTATTCCTACTCTAAGACACATACTTAGAAATAAATCAGTGCTGGAGACAGTGATAAAATACAGGAATTTGTAGATACCATTTTTTTTTTCCTAAAGGAACATCTTTTCATCTATTTAGGTTTTAAAAGGAAATATCAAAGTTGGCAATTTTTAAAAAAGATTTTGGCAATTATTTTTTAAGACCAAAGAATTCTGAGACTTGAGAGCATAAATGAAATTAGTGGCTTGCCATTCCTTTGTGCTTGTTTCCTCCCCTATTTTTGTTGTGTATGTTGGTCGAGTTTGAGTTTTATGTCATTACTTCACACTTGTATTTATACCTTGCTGATAGAGATAAAGAATAACAGAACTATAGAAGTAATGGGGGAGCACTTTTTCCAATCCATAATATTTTAAACCTATGTATAAGCTTGCTTTGTATAGAAGTTTATTTCAAATTTTAACAATGTTTGACTTTGAAAGCTTAAAGATAAAATTACAGCATAAAATAATATTTGTTTAATGCATATTCTTTTAAGATTAATGTTTTTTAAAAAATCAAGTAATTCGTTATTTTCATCTAACATGTTTGCTTGCTTGATTTAAAGGTGAAGGCTGTAACATTATTTCTTACACCAGAAGATGTGGATGATCCTGTAAATAGAGCAAAGAAATATTTTTTTCAAACTGGTATTTAAAAATTCCTTTACCCTATACATAGCCATGCAGATATATAACAAATGTTAATGTCAACAGGAGGGCATTTATTGCAACACAAATATGATAGGAAATAGATTATAATATATTGTACATTTAATTATTTATTACATACTCTAGGTACCATTTTTGGCCAGATCTTAAGGACTTTTGGCTAACTCTTACTTGGGGTTACCTAGGGGTGAGGGGAGACATGGTGTCTTAGTTTTTTTCAGCCTAAATCCTCTGAGGAGATAGAAGTTCCAAATTCTAAACTGGTACTGATAGAAGTATGATTCACTACAACTAGAGGAGATGGAAGAATAAACTAAAGAAAAGTACACTTGTTATATCTGATGCCGTGTGTGTGTGTGTGTCTCTGTGTGTGTCTCTGTGTGTGTGTGGGTGTGTGTGTGTGTGGGTGTGTATGTGTTTTGGTCTTGTTGCCATTCAGCCCTGACTGCTGATTTTGAAAACTTTAGCTCAATATGATAACAAATTTGTAGAATGCTTAATGGGAAGCACTAAAGAAAAGTTATGAATGTGGGTTCTAGAGTTGATCTACATGGGTATAGCTCTCAGCTTTAATACTTTCTAACTGTATAGTCTTGTGCAAGTGATTTAGCCTCATTGTTTTAGTTTCTTTGCCTGTAAATTCAAGCTAATAATGTTACCTAAAAAACTCTTAGGAGATTTAAATAAGATTATAGATGTAATGCTCTTAAAATAGTGACTGACATATACTAAATACTGTATAAATATTATTTGTGTTTAAATGATAATAACAGCAACCATAAAAACAGCATTTTAGAGTCATTCAAATATATGATCTACATATACATGCATACTGAATTTCACTTACATTGTAATAAAGAACATCAGTTTTCAAAAATCTCCATTAATTTTTTAAATTATGCACATATATATGTAATTGTTCATAGAAGAGAAATATTTTTATGCCATACCACGACCTGTAAATAGTGTGAAAATTTCAAATAGTTATATAAGTAATACTAAAGAAAATTCAAAGTAATATTTGTTTATACATATTGTAGAGTCCCAAGAAGATAATTTCCTTATGGCAATAATTCTTAAATTTTAGAATGCATAAGAAACCTGGTACAGTTATTAAAATGCTGATTCCTAGGCTTGCCTGAATTAGCACCTTTACAGTATAGTCCAGTAATCTAATTTTAAAGAGCATCCCACTAGCAAGACCTAATAGTATACTTGAAGGATCCATATATTAACTCTTATTCAAAAAATTCTGTATAAATATCCATAATAACTCTTTAAAAACCTCTAGGCTCAGAGGTTTATAAGCCCTCTGAATGATTGCAAATTAGTTTATCTCCATTTTGAAGTAGGAATTATTAATGTGCTTTTTGCCATTATTTTTTAAAGCATGGAAAGTGAAAATGGACCATATAATTAATGATCTTTATTGAAAAAAAACAAGTTCTTTAAGTATAGCTAGGTTTATAGTTGGTACTGAGCATTATCTTCACATTCACGTGTAAAAGATAGCACAATTCATTGCCTCTCATATTTGGAGATCATACTGTGGGTCTTTATAACTGGCCTTTCAATAAAAGTAGTTGACTAACTGATTTTCTCTATATTTCAGAGGATGCTAAAGGCACACTTTCATTGATGCCTGAATTCAAAGTTCGAGAAAGAGCATTGTTGGAGTCATTGCATCGCTTTGGCATGACAGAAGAGGGTTGTGTCCAGGCATGGTTCTCATTTCCCCATTCTATGCGCATTTTCTACATTCATGCATATAGCAGCAAAATTTGGAATGAGGCAGTATCTTATAGACTTGCAACCTATGGACCAAGAGTGGTGGAGGGTGATTTGGTCTGTTTGGATGAAGATGGTGACGATGAACATTTCCCAAATTGTAAAGTAAGTATTATTTCATCAAAGTTTTCTAAGAATACTTACCACAGCAGTAACACTAATTTTCAGAAACCTTTATGTGAGAAACAATTTAAAACTAAACATGCATTTTATTTCTTTTTTAACTCCTGCTTCTACTCTGCTATCGGCCAAGGCTTATATACATTCAATAAATGGAAAAATAAAATAGTCAGTGGTATGAGTGAAAGGTACAAAGATTATAAACCTTTCTTTAAAGAATACATTCTTTAAAAAATTGCACAAATAATATACAAAATCCTTTCCTTAAAAATAAAAATCAAAGTCTTACAGATGAAGCTGTCATCCCTGCCACCACTCTTGTAATTCCCTCCCCTGCCTCCAGAAAATCAACCTCTGTTTTTTGGGGGCATGTTTCCTTCTAGATCTTTTTCTGCGCTTACATATAAATATTCACAGAAAGGTGGATTTTTATTCTGTTGACACTGAGAAAAGAAAAGGTAGGACTTAGAGGCTCAAAGCTTAAAATATGAAAAAAATAAGATTTTTATAATAATGGTATATGGGACATGTATGCATTCCTTTTATATAAGTGTGATTTCACAACTTGCTTTTTTCCTCTTAACAATATCTTAGAGACATTTATATTCATTTCAAGTAATGGAAACACACCTCAAAGTAACTTAAGGAAAAGCAGACCAGAATTTATTGGCCCCCATAACTGAACGTCCATGACTAAGTCAGGTCCAGCTGTGTCCAGGGTCTTAAGCAGCGTCCTAAATCATCCATCTCAGTCTGGCTTATTTCTTTGGTGGCAAGATGGTAATTAGCAATTCTAAGCTTATTTATCACAGCTTCTTCAGAAAAGAGGGCTTTTCTTTCCTAACAGTTTCAACAAAAGCCATGAAATTGAGTCTCAGTGACCAGGAATGGGTTGACTTGGGTCACATGTCCCCAAACCAATCATTGTGGACTAGAGTATGCTAGTGGTTAAGCCTGTGTTTCAAGGGCTTCTTCCTGGAACCATCCCACCCAAACTACATTTGAGAACTGGGAGGCGAGCTCCCTGGAAAATACTCCTACCAAAAAAAAAAGAGAGGGTAATGGCTGGCTGAGCAAGCCAGGACAACAGACATCTGCTTTACCATTTCATTAAACAGATGGTTTATAAATATTTAGGTAAGAAAGTAATTAATTACTAGGAGCATAAATCGCTAAGAATGGTCATTTAACTGAGACACAGACTCTGAAATTGTGTAAAAAGAAAACTAGCTGCATCTTAGGTTTTATTTTACCTCATATGAATGGAAGAAGAGATATATCAATGGTCTCCTTTTAATAAATAATGAAAAAAATCATACATTTTTAAACATCTTCCAGAAAACATGTACATTTAGTGATTACCTGGGTAATACATTATTTAGTAAATCAACCATTTCTAATTCAGATTTTCGGGAGTTAAAGGTTACTTTGACAAGACATAGCAATAATCTCTGAAAATACATGAGTCTTATAAGACTTGTTTGTTCAAAGTAACATTTACAAGGTAAGTTTTGTGATCAGAATTGTATCTGCTTTTCTTTATGGATTTCTAGAAGAAAACATTTTCTCCTTCAGTTCTTAAAGAGTTTCCTCCTAGTAGTAGCAAAAAATGTCTTTATATAAGACCAGTCATTTATACTTTATTAGCACTGAGAAAAGGAAAGACAGGATTTAGAGGCCTAAAACTTAAATATGAAAAGGGAAAAGACAGAGTAAGAATTCTAATAAATGGTATATAAGGCATGTAACTAAAGGAAACTAATCTGATTTTCTTTTTTGATAGGATTACTAGGCCATCAGTAATATCTTTATATCAAGTCACTTGGTAGATTCTCTTTTAATTTTTTTGTGAGCAAGATAGACAAATGTGAATTAGACAAATAGTTAGGGGAATTCATATTTGGGGAGCAGCCGTACAGCAAAAGCATGTTTGATAATTAATTGATATTGAACTGGAGGGAGTTCTTTACAGACAAAACACAGTCTTCTGTACTTGACCATGTTTATTCAGTATTTTCATAAATTACTTACAGTATCGTAGATATGCTTATGAATTTATGAAAGACAAAAATTGGAATTGATAATTCAAGAGAGATTATAGTCTTATGTATTTTGGTCAGATCACACCCTGAGTTTTATATCTATTTCTGAGTGTAGCAGTTAAAACGAGTTATTTACCTATAAACAAACCTGAAATTATAAACTAGAAAAGAAGGGACATTATTGATTAAAGTAGGGAGAATCTAAGGGAGAGCAAGCTGATTTAGAGGCAATCTAGATACTGTGATGAATGCTTTAGGAAGATGGGAATGCTGTCAATCTTTGTGGAATAATGACAGCTGCCTTTATACATGAGCTTTCATGTGCAAGAGAAACCAGAATTATTTTCTGATGTTCTTACAGAAACATTTTTCAAACTTAATTTATCACTTACTTTTTTTGTTTCCTTCCTACATGTGATACCTATTAATATTCTGTGAAACAGGTTTTAGAAATACCACTTCTCATAAAGTATTCTCATAGAATATGATATTTTGGGGGACAGAAGTAGGGGATGGTTTCACAGAGCAGACGTTTGATTCAGAATAATAAAGAACAACTTTGTAATTTAGAAAAAGATTGTTGGTGACTGAGGTGCAAGTGTCACCTTAGAGTGTTAAACTGCCCACCAAAATTCATGTGTTTCAATTTCAGATATCAGTGGTTAAGACAGGAAGAATCATTCTAATTTTTAGATAGGCTACTCCTCCAGAAACAAATTATGAAAAGATCTTGTTTGGGTATATGTATATTCAAAAGAGTAAAATTATACATTACAGAATTTGGGAAAATTGAGAGAATTTGGAACATTTGGGAGTCATCCATATTTTCATCATGTTTTTTTAAAAATAGGTTCATCTAGTAACTGAAGAAGAGGAATTGGCTAATACATATGCAATACATCAGGTAAATTTGCTTAAAAATTTGTATCACTGAGATCTAAATAGACATTGTCTCCAAGAGACAAAATATAACCAGTTTCCCCCACCCTTTTTTTTTTTACCATTTTTTAAATTTAAGTATTTACACATACACACACACACACACACACACACACACACACACACACACACTAAAATTTACTCTTTAGTTTATATTGCAGGTTTTGATAAATGTATAAAGTCATATGACCACCACAAAAATCATGGTAAAGAACAATTTCATCTCTCCTCAAAATTTCCCTTTGTTGCTTTGTAGTCAACCCCCACCTGTCTCCCTAGACCCTCGCAATAGCCCATCTAATTTCTATCCCTATGATTTTGCCTTTGAAAGAATGGCATATAAATGGAATCATAATATATGGCCTTTGGGGTCTGGCTTCTTTCAATTAACATAATTAATTTGAAATTTATTCACGTTGTGTGTATTTAAGTTTTTTACCTTGTTCTTTTTTTTGGCTTCTTTCGGTACTGTTCAAAAAGATGTCTAGAAGTAATCAGCAAAGGAGGAAAACCCCACAAAATGCAGTGTTTACTCATATGCAGCTGAGAAAATAGACATTTTGCTGCCTCTTGTTTGCTTTCAGGTTTTTTAATAAGAAGAATGTAAAATTATCAACCAAAATACCAGTTATGTGATTGAGCAGTAGGGGTTATTCTTTGTGTTACAGAAAGAATATGCTTTTAGGATTGTATGACTGAATAGAGGTTTGGTCTCTGTTGGTTAATAAATATACCTAAATTTCTTGTTCTATTTCTTCTCTATTAGCAGTAGTGTATATAATAATATATGATGTGAGTTGCTTACTTTAGTTGTTATGAGTCCTTCCTGATTTTAGTTAGCTCTTTGCCTGGAAGCATTAAAAATAATCAATGTAGTATAATATTCAATGGTATGTTTTAGGCTGATTGTATGTTTATATCCTGAGGCTGTTTTTACAGATTCAGGTCCCAGTCATAAAAATCAGTTGAAAATATGATCATATACTTTTTTGAAGGCTTTTTCATGTATCTTTTATTCTCCTTCCCTTCCACAGGTGGTTCTTCCAGTGCTTGGGTGTAATATTCAGTACCCAACGAACAAAGTAGGGTTGTGGTACCAGGAAGTACTTAGCAGAGATGGACTGCAGACATGTAGGTTTAAAGTACCTACTCTGAAACTGAATGTTCCAGGATGCTATAGAAAGATTTTGAAACAACCTCATAATCTCTCATACCAACTAATAGAAGATAATGATATTGATGTCGAAGCAGAGGGTTCCCACATCGATGAAGCACCTTTATCTCTTTTGATCTCTTTTGATCTTGACGCTTCATGTTATGCCACAGTTTGTCTGAGGGAAATAATGAAGCATGACTTTTAAAACTGGTACCCTTTATATAATTGTATATATGTCACCCTTTAAAAGGAGCTTAAATTTCTTGAGCATCTGCCATGTGTCAGGAGATTTATAATTGTTACCTCCCTTAATTATACAATAGCCTGATGAAGTAGGAGTTTGATACTAACATCCCAGAGGACATGTAGCTAGTAAGTGGCAGGGTCTGAATTTAAGTCTCCGAAGCCTGAGTTTTTTCTATTATCTAATGTCTCAATGACCTTTATTCTGTGCTATAAAAGCTACAATCTTTCTGGACTATTAGGAGCATATAATACTATAAACATTTAAGAAAAAATGTTTTTGGAATAATGTTTATATCTTGTAGCTCCTTGCTTAGAATGTAGATGAAACTAGGTTGTAATGAAAGCATATGTTTGTAGAGATAAATGAAGCATGTTGTTAATCATTATTGTTATTTCTTATTTTTGAAATTATTGATCAAGACAATATATTGGAGAAATGTAATCTCTCTATTTATGGGAACTACCCCAGGGTAGTTTGCCCTTGTGAGATAAATAATCTTCGATGAAGATTGAAATAAATTTTTTATATGGTTTCTTTATCTTATATGTTGACCCTCTTAACTTTTTGTTATTTTTTTTTTCTATTATCCAAAACACAAATTTTTGATTCAGACAGATCTGGGCTCAGACTCCAACTCTAACACTTACTAATGACTTTGGGTATGTTATTGATTCTTTCTGAGGCTCACTTAAAGTATTAATACTGTGCCAATCACATAAGCATCAAATAATAGGATTATCTCCACCTTTTGTGTTGCTAGAGGAAGATAACATTTTGTCCATTTGGAAATTTAAATATTTGTTGATTTAACTATTCCACATCATAAATCATCCTTAACCATTTTATATTAGTTAAATTTGGGGGGAAATGGGATATACTGATTGGGAAGATCTGAGCATTCTTTCATTGCTGGTAGTATTATGTAATAATGAAATTCAAAAAGCAGTATAGAGCATTATATATCAGTTATGTGGTACTTTTATATACTTTAAGTCAGTCAAACCATTGGGCATATTAGCATAAGAAAATAAAATTCAAAAGAAGGAAAAGAAGCAATATGCAATGCAAAATTTGCTTATTGCAGTATTTTTATATATAATGAAAGAAATTAGAAATAGCTTGAAAGTCCAGCATTAGATAATGAAAGTAAGTAAAATGAGATGTTATCGACTTGATAGCAAAACATGTTAATTATTAAAAATAATGATAAGGTTTTAGGTATATGAGAAAATGTTGCCCCTGAAAAACAGAACATATTACAAAAGCAGTATATACACTAAATGCAGCTTTTTCAAATGAGGGCACTTTAGCAGAGTGATTAAAAGCATAGATAATAGGGACAAACTCCCCCATTTTGAACCTTGGCTCTGCCACTTCTATCAGTGTGGCCTTTGACAAGTTATTTAACTTTATGTGCTTTAGTTTCAACATCTATAAAATGAGGATGCTAGTATTCCTTAGGATTATTGTGATGATTTGCTGAGTTAATATATGTAAAGCACCTTAGAAAGGTGCCTGGCACTTAGTTATTGTTAAATGAATGTCCACAGATGCAAGTTTGGAAGGGAACAAAAAATGAAAATGCCATTCTGTTAAGATGATAGAGTATTTGGATTTTTTTTAATGCTAAAAAGTTTCTTCTGCGTCATTATATATTTTAATAATAAGTTAGGACACAAAATGTGAAGAATACAGTACCATGGATTTTTAAAATTACCTTAATGTCTTAAAGTTTATTGAAAATAAAATGATGCTCTATTAAGTAATAAAACATTTTAGAAAATTGTTTTATTTTATTTTATATAATTATATTCTGAAAAGGAATTATATAAATTATTAACTCTTAATTTTCTTTTAAATGTTTAGTAGCAATTAGAAAATGTGAAAGCATTAAAATGTGCTATCATTGATATTATTTTATTTGCCTGTAGATGGCACTGTAATTTTAGGTATCTTATTTATTTAGTTAGTTAGTTATTACTTTGCACACGTGTAAAGAAAGGATCACTAAATTTATTTCAGGTCACCTATAAATTCAGATATTATACACGTGGAGAATTATTTTGTAGACCAGTAACATTTGCCATGTTCATTTTTTTTTTTTTTTTTTTTCAGTTTAAGGACTTTAATATACTCTGGACCAAAGGATGACTAGTTGCCTAGGTTTTTGCTGTTTTTCTAGAGGCATTTCAGGTTTTCAGAAGGATACTCTTTGGATGAGTTTTAATTTTAAGGTTGCATTTGAAACTGAGCAATAGTGCCTCAGGATTACAAAGGTAAAACAAATGGAAGTCTTTTTATTCAGATAGAACCACTTGGATTTTTGTGAGTTACAGTAAGCTGAAAGTCATGTAACTTTTGATCCAAATAACATTTATTGTGTGTCTGTTGTGCCAGGCATTTCCACTTCCCTCATTTTAATTCATGTACCCACCCTGTAGGTGGGTAGTGTTTTCCCTGTATTTACAGATGAGAAAATAAGTGAGTGGTTTACTGGCCTATTCAAGGTCAAGCAAGATAGTATGTGGTTGAGTTGATTATGCTTTTTAGATCAGTACTGTTCATCAACCTAATATTTGCCTCTGAAAAAAAGTTTTTTGTTTAATAACTTCTATTTCTACCAGCTTGATATTACTTGCCATCGATTAATAGGTATATTGGAGCATGTCTTGAGAGAAACAAGATTCTTTTTGAGATTTCAGAATATTTTGAGACTTGTATCACAGTCACAGGCAAAATCATTACAGGTAATAGGAGGTTATTTCAGATTGTACCTGGCACAATATTAAATATTATTGAAAAAGTACACTAAGAGAGTTGTTCCTCTTTCAAGTCTCATTCCTTTAATCAACCATTCTGTTTAAGACAGCTGATTGATACTAGTTTTCATATATCATTAACACTTGCTGATTTACCTTTCGAACAGAGACAGTACAGATCTCAGGCTCAGGAATACCAGCAGGCAACAATATCTAACCAGAATTTAATAAGATTTCTTTTATTGAATTTATTTTTCCAGTTATCTTTTTTATTTATGGCAAATAATCCTGGTTTTCAACTTATGTGATGTTTCTTTTGCAAAACATTTAATTTTAAAAAGATGGAATCAATTTAAAGGTATTAAGGAAATACTAGTGTAGGTGAGAAGATTGAAGTTTGGGAAATACTGACATAGCTACGTGTACCTGAACTCAGGAGCTCTACCACTGACTGCATTAGTGTGCGGTTTTAGTAACCCACTGAATTTCTCTGTTTTGGTGAGCTCAGGTTTGAAGTAATGTTAGTAATCATTTTTCAGTCCAAGACAGTATTGCATCAAACAAAATAATGAGAAATATACAAATTCAAGATAGGACGAACACAGATACTGATGATCACATGCCATACCTTAAAATTTCACTGAAAGAGACTTTATTTCAGAAAATCTTAAGAAACACAAAATCAGTGTCTCACAACTAGTAAATTCTCAATGAATGTCAGCTAGTGTTATTATGGTTAATATTACATTACTGTGCTTTCTGATGAAAAGTTTTACAACTGAATAGTTAATGACTTTCCCTTGAGATCTGATCTTACTGTCTTAACATAAAACAATAATTCAGCACACTTTTAGATTTGTTTATTTATTTCTGGTAAGTAGAAGTAACTATTTTCTAAATCTGGGACTTCAGCAGTTCATTCAAATTAAGATCTTTAAGACCCATCTGGGTCAGCGTTCCTCAGTATTTTCCACCTGGGAACTACCAGGAAGAGCCCAGCAAGAAAATGAAGCCCTGTCCAACAATACAGAGTTTTCTTGCATTAATGTAAGGATAGTAAAGAGGTTGGAGGAAGATATAGGGAGTAAGGAAAATAGGACTTTTCATTTTTTTCTCTGTTTACTTCTGTAATGTTTGGATTTTAAAACAAAAATTCATTTGTGAATTAATTTTGTAATTAAAAACCTTGAAGAATACTTAAGGTTCAGAGAGGGTAAGGTAAAGCAATTGATGGATTACAATTGTATTTTTCTTTTTTTTTTCAAAATAGTTCTGGTTGCTCATATCAACATATTGCCAGAGAAAGAAATTTATGCACTGTACTTTTACTAGCACTCATGACAGTTAATATAAATAGTTTCATGCCTGTGTTATGGATTTTGCTTTTAGATGCAGAAATATTCTGTCTTAGAGACAGCTTGATGTCTTACAGTACTGTTTTAATCAGTTTTTTTCTAAGTCCTTCTGTTTTACATATTTTTGATGGGACAAAAAGCAATGTTGAATATGTGACATAACAATCAATAAATATTTGAGTATCCCTAAGTTAAAGGCACTCTATAAGATGCTATTGGGAAAGACAAAAATAAATCAAGTAATATCCCTGACTTTGAGGGATTACAGCGTTATATCCTTTAAACTATTATTTGATTTGAAATACGATCTGCAAAAAAGAGTATGCAGACTAAATGGAAAGAGAAAAACAAGCAGAGTCTTTCCATTTCTTTATGGCTCACTATATGACTAATAATGTTACTTGACCTCTCAGCACCTCATTCTGAATCTTTAAATGATACTTGTATTAGCATTTCTAAGCATTTGAGATCTCCTTTTAAAATATGCTAAAAGTATGCTTTGAACTATTCAGTCTAAATGCTGCTTTCTAGAAAGCTAGTAGTTTAAAAGAATGGGAAATAGTGTTAATGGAGTTAATCTTGTGTAATTTCAGTGTGGGTTGTCAGGAATACCTTTAAGTAAAGAAAATGACTCTAATCTTCTTAAGCAAATCATTCTTAGCAACTGTGAGGCAGGATCTAATTTACTCTGACTATGTACATAAACCTTGTCTTAGTAAAGAAAAATTTTAGTCATGGAAAGAAATCAGGATACCCATGAAATTATTTAAATTTAAACATATTGGGAAATATTACAAAATATAAGATTTATTAAATTGTCTTTGCCATTACCAGTTTCTTTAATAAATATCAATTACCAGTGTAGAAATGAAATCCCTCTTATAGGAGGAAATTTAATCATGAGGTCAAAACAAGAGCTATTGGGTTGTTTTTAAAGGGTAAAGAGATCAAAGAGCTGGTCACTCCTTAACTAAGGGTATTTGAGCAGCAGGGTGGGTTGGGGAGTGGAGAGAGTTAGGGACTCAATTCTTTATGCTTTTATTCCAAGTCACTCTTTTCTGATAAGCCTTACTGGCATTTTCTTAGACTGGTTAAGTCAAGATTCTGAAATTTTCATTTTTGTTTTTTAATCTTTGCTGCTTGTTGTTTCTACTCCCACCCCGGTCATGAAGGACAGTGTGCTTTTCTAAAAAGGGAACAGGAAGACTCTTTCTATAAATAATCTTTATAATATTTATAATAAAATAGATTTAATTTTGCATATGATTTTCAAAAGGAACTAATTTAGGTTGTATTTTTCCATTAAATATCTTAAAGGGAATTTAATCAATTTTTATCATATGTAAACAATAACAATGCTCTTTTCACATTTACAAACCAGTAGAAAATGCGGGAAGCAGTTATTCTGAATTCAAAAAACATTCACCCAAGGCATTGAAAGAGAAAACATTAATTTTTAATTCATAGTGAAGTATATGATGATTGTATATTTTATGTACATATCTGTTCTTATTTTGATTATTGTGATAATTTTCTGACTGGCTGCCTCCATTCTTCACTCTAACCAGTTCTTCTTGTATACTAATGTCAGTTACCCTCCTAAAAGTAGAAATATGATTTTTGTCATTGTGTTTAGACCATATAACATTTCGGTGGCTTCCCAGTATCTACAGAATAAAAGTCCAAATCCCTAACCATACCACATGTAGACCTGCACAGTATGGCTTCAAATAATGTTTGAAGTGTAATCTGCCACTTTCTCCATAAAACATAACTTCATTTTAGCTCTGGTTGCTCTTTCCCAAATATAGCAAGTTTTTACATGTTATGCACCTAAACCTCCCATTCCCATTGCCAGAAAATCTTCTACGTTTAGGTTAAAAGTTTTGTCTGTGAAATCTGTGTTCTCATAAGACTTTGTATGTATCTCCACTATCTCATTGCTCACACCACGTTCTAGTTATTTGATTGATTATCTGGCTCATGTACTAACTATGCAAGGGCTTTCATCCAATGATGAATACCTCAGGCACCCATCCAACGTAATAAATAGGCTTAGAAATGCTGGATGAATACCAGAATTATATCTTAGTAAATTAAATTTATAAAAAGAAAAATCTTTAAAAAAATCTTAAAAGCAGCCAGAGAAAGATTATTCTCAAGGCATGACTAGAATAGAATGACAGCTAATTTTCCAGAGCAATGATGGAATATATTAAAATAACAGAAAGCTTGCACCTAAATAATAACTGATTAGAGGAAATTAAAACAAACAGACAAACAAAACCCCAAAACACTTCAGGGAGAAGGTAAAGGATCTGAAATCAAAAGCCTAAGGTGGAGGAATGAATGACGGACAGGAACGATGGTAAATATGTAATTAAATATAAAAAAAATTATAAAATAATAGTGTCTATAATATCTTCTGGATTAAAAAAGTACGATAAAATACAGAGCCTTGGAAAGGAAATAAAAGGAATTAATGATCTAAGATTGTCGTATTATCTATAAAAATGGGTAAATATATTGATTAACTTTAATCTTTGATAAGTTAGAATTGTGTAGTATAATATCTATAATAATCACTAAAAGAATAAAACCAGTTAAAACATCCAAACTCGGTGCTGGATGATTTCTCGAACAATGTGCATGTCCTATATAAATTAGAGGTTCATGATTAGTTTGATATATTAAGAAAAATTTCATTAAATATAAGAATCATTTCCATTATCATGAGAAAGTTTTAACATTGAATTTTTCAAGAAGAATAGAAAAGTTGTTAACATCTTCAAACATAATTTCAAGTATTGTAAACTGATTATAAAAAAAGTTTTAAATTTTTCCTACAAAATTTTATATGTCATTAAATAGCATTTACTATTTTCCAGACATTGACACAAACACTGTACTTATTATTCTTTTAATTATAAGTTTTGATCAGGAAGTGTGTGTAGCTGTTTCACGCACAAATCCATTATTAAAATATTATGATCAGAGAAGCAAGCTCAAATTTCTCATTAAAATTTTGTAACTACTTTATTTTGAAGCTTCGTATAAATTCAGTATTTAATATCTTCTAGAGTAGTTGTATTTTATTTTCCTTATCATAATCATAGAAAGGCAATATATTTTGGGATATATCTCAACTACTTTAGTGTGATACAAATATCATTTTCTACATGTAAGGGAAAAGGTTGGGGAGCACTACATTATTTAGAGCCAGATAGAGGCGAGGGGGAAGAGTATGAAGGAAAAAGTCTTCATTATCCTTAATCATTTTGCATTTTAAGGCTTTATTGAAAAACAAAAAGTATTAGAAAATATTCTGTGTATTTAAATATTACAACCTATATTTATTTCCTTTTGTATTTCTCCTTTGCTTCTCTTTCTTTCTGCTTCATGCCCCCATGCTCTCAGTCTGCATTGACAACTGACTTGATCAGTTCCATAGCCACAAAAAAGTCATAAGTGGTTGGCTTCATAAGATACTTCTGTGACCTTTGTACTAAATGGTTACTTCGTGTTCCCAAAAGAAAACTCACTGGGAGCCAACCTTCAACTTCAGCGCCTACTCTAATTTCACAGTGAAATATAGCCCTGTACTTATAACCCCCTCCTAGCTCATCTAACTTTACTAAGTATTCTTCATGTCTTAAGGCTCTAAGAAAAGCTGGGAGCTATCCTACAGTATTCTCTGCCTATTACTGCAGTGTTAGAATGCTTATTTTATCATGCAGTTACTTTCTAGATGACAAATCAAGGTAGTTTGATAATCAGCTGAATTGCTCTAGTAATTGCTGTGGATTAGAATTTCTCCTAGTAGGAGCTATTGGGAAATATTACACATGTGTTTATTAGACAAATTAGAGAACATTTTAAGTCCTTGGTTACTGTTTTTATAATTGGATTTAATGACATGCAAAAGAGTAAATTAAACAATAAGTCTTTTAAGAAATGAGTTAAAACTTAGATCTCTGCCAAAAGCACCGTTGGGTGACTTTTAATAGGAATGTGGTTGTGCAAGTAGCTTTTCCACTCTTCTTCTGGAAATCACACAAAAGCAATAAGGAAAACAACACATTTTTTTGAAACTTGCAAACAATATAAGCAAACTTAAAGGACATGTGAGACTACCAGGAGCAACTGAGATGTGAAAAATTTCACATAGTAGGAAGTGGAAGAAAGGTGGGAAGCAAATTCAATAACAACATATCTCCAAAGCAGCAAAAAAAAATGCTTTTTTTTCTGAAGATGAGGGGCCTACCCTAAAGAGAAATTTATATTGTTTGCAAAGGTCTGAGAAATTTAGTAAGCAAGGCTGATGGCAAAAAACCTGCTGAATCTGGTTGGGGGCTAAACAAAGCATTGCAAACAATGATGTGTTCCATTTGTGGAAAGCAGAAGAGAAAATCTTTGAGTTAAAAATCATGAAAGATTATCCTACCCTTTCCATCCTAATGAAGAACCTCCTGCAAATAGCTGGGCCATGAAAATGCAACTCATACAATAATTAGTAATAAAGGAAATTGATACAGTCTCAACACAGAGACGTTGTAAGATAAATGTGAAAGAGCATCCAAATTTATTGAATATAGAAATGTGGCCATAAAGAAAGTAAAAAATTGTGATGTACACTTTTATTATTTTATTTTTTGTTAAAGCAATCACTTCTATGAAGGAAGACTACAAAATAGAAATAGAAGAAGAAAGAAAAGAACATGGAAATTATAAGACAAGACAAAAGGGGGAGAGGAAACCTGAGATAGATATCAAAAAGACAAAAGCAAAACCATCAGAGAAATGAAGATTAAACTGAAACAAGCACAAAAAACAATAGACAATGAGAAAAAAAAAACAATAAGTGACAAAAAATAAGGAGAACAAAAATGAATTCACTCAACTATTTGAAGATTTATACACACAGATATACAGAAAATAATAAAATGTTAATAATGGCTAGGATGTAAAAGGTTACCAAAGACCTTCATGTTTGTGGTAACAAAATCTGGGGCAAAATAAAATTATACTTTTCTGTATGGAATTCTAAAAAAGTCTTGGATGCAAGGAAGACTTGATAGACTGAGTTCTAGGGTGAAATGAATTCTTCATAGACAAGCAGAGAGCCACATTAACTCTCATATCTGAGTGTAGGTGAATTCAATCTGATTACAGCTGTGGGCCGGTCTAAGTGCAACTCAAACCCAAGAAAGACTCAATAAACAGCCAGCCTTTCCTTCCAACAAATAATGAAAGAATTTGTACAGTTTGAGAAATAAAACATCACTGGTCCTTTATACTTAATGTTGGAAATGAAATTTTAAAAAATAAGCCATTTAATGAAGCAAGAAAATTTGATTTGTAATGAAGGAAAAGCTTAATGGTGAAAAATTGAACAGTTTCTCCTAAGATCAAAAAAAAAAAAGACAATGATGTCTGCACTTACCACTTCTATTATACTAGAGGCCCTAGCCAGTGCAATAAAGCAAGGAAAAGAATTAAATGCATAAATGAAGTTGGAAAAAATTTTCGATTTTTATCTTTGGAAGAAAAGATGATGGTGTACATAAAAAATACAAAAGAATCTACAAAGAGAACAAAACAAACAGCTAGAACTGATAAATGTCTTTAGCTAGTACACATACTACAAGGTCAATGAACAAAAGTCAATTTTATTTCTATATAATAGAAATGAATAATTGAACATTGAAAATTTAAAACAATACTACTTACCATAGCATAAAAGCATGAAATATTTAGAAATATATTTAACAAAGACTTATATGTCCTCTGTCAGCTGTCCCCAAACTTTTTTGCACCAGGGACCAGTGCTCCTATGAGAATCTAATTCCTGATGAGCTGAGGCAGTGATGCTAGCACTGGGGAGCAGCTGCAAATATAGATGAAGCTTCGCTTGCTCACCATGCTGCTCACTTACTGTGCAGCCTGGTTTCTAACAGGCCATGGATCGGTACCAGTCTACAGCCTGGGGGTTGAGGACCTCTGATCTATGTCATTAACATTTCTGAGAAAAAAAAAAAAGACCCTAAGAAAATGGAAAGCAATATGATGATCATTGGATGACAATATTGTTAAGATGTCAGTTCACCCCAAATTAGTATGTAAATTCAATTAAAACACATCTAGATGTTTGTGTGAAAATAATACAAATGATTTGGAAAACTGAGCAGCTTCTCATAAATTTAAACATGCCTTACTATATGATTCAGCAATATAATTTCTAACTATCAAAGATCAATGAAAACATATGTCCACAAAAAATGTACAAAATGTACAAAAATGTTCACAGTAACTTTATATATATAATAGTCAACAAATAGAAAAAAAACTCAAATGTCTATAAAAGGAAAACAGATAAAGAAATGGTGATATATTCATACAATGGAATAAAAATTTTAAGATACATGCAACAACATGCATTAGCATCAAAAACACAGTATTGCATGAGAGAAGCCAGAAACAAAAGAGAACATGTGCTGTGATTCCATTTATATGAAGTTCAAAGCAGGCAAAATAAACTATGGTAATAAAAATCAGAACAGAGGTTGCCTCAGTGTGTGTGTGTGTTGAGGGTGGGGGGTGGCAATGAAGGGGAGAAAAAAGGGGGGGTTGGATCCAAGGGCCTGAGGGAATTTTGTTGTGTGAAGGAAATATTGTCTAATTTGGGATGGAGTAAATGGATTTATAAGTTTGTCAAAACTTGTTAGTGACTGTGTATACTTAAGATCTGTACATATCACTGTGCATAGATTATACTTGAATAAAATAGTATAAAATGTGTGTGTCAGCCATGGAGTTATTTTACTCAGATATTTCTTCAAGAGTGACCCTGCCATGAGGTGTGCAGTTAGCCGATAGCCTCAAGCTGTAGCACCTTCAGAATGTGCTGCAGCATTTGGGCTGATGCATTCTCTCTTGCAACTTCAGCCAATGACTTAGCATGACATGAGTATTGGAGCCTGATCATTTCTGCCCAGTGAGACTCTTAAGGGCAATCTTTGTCCTAGAGCCTGGAGCCTCCCCTTTAGGACTGACCACCATGGTTTTTAGAGCTTCGCTAGTCTGAGACTCTTTCTACTCAACTTCCTACTCAAAGAGAGGCTTTTGCCTCTCTTTCTTCAAGCTTCAGACTAGTACTACAGTCTGAAGCCTTTTCTGCTTACTTCTGCTCCCTCTTGCCTTTGTCTTTCATAGGCATCACCCTTACTAATCTCTTAAATGTCTAACTCCATCTTAGCTTTTGACACAAACTGTCAAAAAAAAAATCTGTGATGAAATTTATGTCATATCAATACATTTGCTTAATTCCAGAAAAGTTTTTTTTTTTTAAGAAAGAAATCACACTTTACACCTTTATGCCGAATGCAGCAGGCTCATCTAAAATATATTTAATGGCTAAATATAAAGTTGTGAACAAAGACGAATGCAAACAAGAAGCAGAAGTGATGATCTTAACATCAGATTAAGAGAAAATTAAGCCAAAACACATTAGGAAGAGGAAATATTCATTTTGGCAGCATGAAGAGACATGTCAAATATAGGTGACTTTAAAGGCAATTGGCAAACTTAAAGATGAAGAGGGGAAATTTCCTCTGAAAACAAATATTTGAACATGTGAATCATTCTGTAGTTAATTTAATTTAGTAAACCTATGTGGATGAGCCAAAAATATTAATTTGTTTAGAAGAGTCCTGGATCCAACTCTCTTCAAAAAGTTATTTTCTTTAATAACCAAAAATATATGTTCTGAGAAACTTTATAACATCTGGTTTAAATAGTTATGGATAGTAATTTTCAAAGTATTCCAAACCCATTCCCTAGCATTTATCTGAGTTGAAACTTTATAAATTTATTTCCATGATTATTTGATTAATGTCTCACCATATGATGGGATATGTGAGGGCAAGATCATTATTTGTTGGTTGATTGGTTGGTTTACGTGTTTTTATCATTGTATCCTTCACATCTTAAATAGTGTCTTTCCATAGTAGGTACTCAAGAATTCTTATGAATGAGTGAAGAATAGAACACAATAATATTGATGTAATTCCTTAAGGACTACAGCTACACCTATTCCCTCTAGATGGAAGTCTTTTGGGAGGCAGAGAGATGCATTGCTCATTTATCGATTCAGCCATTTATTTAACAAATGTTTACATGGCAGACACTATGCCAAGCATGTTATAAAAAGTGATAACAGGACTAAATATACTCCCTGCTCTTGAGGAGCTCACAGCCTGGTAGGTAACTGCTTAGGAACTTATCAATTCTATTTGTAATATTTAATGTACAACTATAATTATGCATTTGTAATAGCACTGTATTAGAAACCTCTCATAATCCTTTTTTTAATTTGACCCCACAACACAAATATCATCTCCATTTTTATAAAGAAACAGATATAAAAAAGTTATGCTTTGTATAGATTGGTTCTTTCATTTAAGAAATATTGGATGCCTATTATGTATTGGGAACTTTTCTAAGAAGGAGCTTGAAAAAGCAATGAGCAACACAGAAAAAACCTTCTGGTGGGAGGTGGCAAACAATAAACAAGGTAAAAAGATCAATTTTAATATTAGTGTTACAGAAAAAACAGTTTGAGTGATGTAATAGAGGTGACTAGAGAGAGAGAATTTAGGGAAAGACTCTGAGGAGGTAACAATGAATCTGAAAATTGAAGAGTTAGATTAACCAGCATTTGAAGAGTCATGGGAAAGCTTTCAAAAGGAGTGCCAAGTCCAAGGCAATGAGCAGGGTATGAGGCTGGCATATTCAAGGGAAAAAAAAGAAGGCCGGCATTAACTGGGCAATGGATTACATGGTATAAGTTTCAGAACAGTATGAGCCAGATCATACAGGTCCTTAAAGGTTAGGGACTCTATTCTTCATTCATTAGAAGCTAATGGAGAATTCATACAACTTACTTAGCATGGTACTCACTGATGGAGATTCCTTGGCATTAAGTATAAAATAAGCGAATTATACTTAAATTTGATTTCAAAGAAAACATGGACTCAATAGAGAAGTTGAAAGTGATTATCTTACAATCAGCTGGGGAGTTTCCCCTAAGCCATTGAATCACTTTGGAAACACTAAATGTGGTCTCTCCTTCAGAGCATTTGTGGTGGGGAAGTGAGGCAGTAATGCCTGGGAGACACTGAAGGTATTCCTAAAGCCAGTTTTTGAGAAGGCTCCTTGCCATTGGGAAAAGGATATAGTCAGAGCTTTTGTGTTCGTAGTATTTAAAAACAAAACACCCTAGATTTTTAGGGAAAGAAAAAGGCCAGTGTTTCTGGTCTTTAGTCTCTAACTGGTAAAAAATGGAAATAGCCCTATGTGAAGTTGGAATCCAAGTGTGGGATTTATCCCCGAATGAATGAGCTCATCTTTCCTTTAGGACCCAAAGCTTACCTGAAAAGGGAGGGATGTGTATCTTCAATGAACACACACTGTCTACCAGTTCTACTAGCTTTTGAAAGAAACAGTGTGGCTTAAAGCAGTAATGGCAGAACTAGCTTTCTTTCTGCTTCAGTGCAGAAGACAGAATGAATCTCTTTTCTAAGGGGTAAACCAGAGATTTTGGAGCATTCAAGGGAAAGGAGGGGCCCAAAGGAAGATGCTGGACTTCCTACAAAAAAGGCCCATTTGGGCTTAAGTAATTAATTGGAATAATAAAAAGGAGGTGACCTCATGTGTACCCCAACTTTATGCAGCAATTTGTAAATGTTCTATGTGCCACTGGTCTCAATATTTTGGCTTGTCTATGGGATGAAAACATTTGTGGCATACAAAGTTACGTGAATTATTTGAGAATCAGTATCATTCAGGGTCACAAAACCAAGTTGACTCAAGTCTGTACTGTTATCTGGTAGCATATTTTTGGTCTATCCCGTTTATTTTTAATGCTTTTATCATTATTTGGCATGCCATTTTTATTGGGTTTTGGTTTCTGGTTTGTATATTCTATATTCAGTCATTTTCAACATTGCTGTAACTGAGTTGTATTAATAGCTTATGTTCTTATGTGTGCTGAATAAAATTTCATTTTCAGCTGTTATTGTTTTCTGGGCCACTGCCTTTGGGTGTCCAGTGCTGCTTCAGTTGAGAATCTTCCGTAAAGACTTTCCGTTGTAGCTATGTTTGATATTTGATCTTTTGTTTGTTTGTTTGTTTGGCTTCCCAGACTCTAATCCCCTTTTCTAACAGTACACAGATTTGCCTTTTTCAAATGAACTCTCCTTTGTTGTATTCAGTATTGACGTTATGGAAATCCAAGTGTTTGGTGTACTCTTACAAAAGAAACCAAAGAAATTACTTGGTTCTTCCTGACAAATGCTTTCTCTAACCTTCCCCAGTATTGTCAAGAGTAAGGTAAGAGATTTAAATATGGCTAATCAATTGCTCACTTGGGATGCTGACTCAACTGAAGTAATGCAAAGACAGAAGAAGCAGTTTTTTATATCTCAGCCATCATGGGCACACAGGATTGAGAAGACCTTCTAGGATTGTCTGTTTCTACTTTTTCCAACATTGTTTTTCAGCTCTCTGTTAGAGCCTATGAACTTTTCCATATATTATTATGTTTTCATTTGACTTAAGTTATCTTAGTTTGGTTTCTGTTGCTCGTCATTAAAGAATACTAAATAATATGCAAGTCACACCAGGGTCTTCCCTAACTTTTTCCATTTCCACAAATAAATCCTATAAAGAAGTAAGTCCTACTAGGAAACCAGATAGCTAAGCCAAAAGTAAATGTTAATCATGGTTTTAATAGTATTATTTCTGCTAGATATGGTTCACATTTTCATAAGAAATGCTTTAATATTGGAAATGTCTTGGTAATAATATTGTAGGGTCTTATGTAAAAGTTGCCCAAGGACCATCCTGAACAACATTTCTTATACTTCTAACACAACAGACATAGTGTTGACAGTTGACACTTTTGGCAGTAGCCAAAAGAGCAAAGAGGAGGATGCAGAGAGGTGAAGAGAACAGGAATTTGTTCTAGCTATATGTTTCATAAAAGGACCTTAAAACTTTTGTAAACTTAAATTTAACTTAAGCACAGCTTCCCCTTCTCTTATATATTTTATATTTGTGTTTTCACTTTGAGTGTCAACTTAGTGTTTTCAAAATTCCCAAAATAAGTAGAGATGATACAATACAGTTTTTGTATTTTGTAAGACCATGTTGTGGTAAGGTTTAACAGTTTTTTAAATAGTATAAAATATTTTTAAGATTAAAATTGTCTTTTCCTAACTTCTGTCAAGGCCAATGAAAACAAGCATTTTTGAAACTGAGTTTAACTTCATTAAACCTTAAGTCTGAAATGAATATTAAGATCAGGAAGTAATATTTAAAAATAGTTATTCCTAATAGTATTACTTTGTCTAAAGATAAAATACTTTCTTTGAAAAGATTAATGTGTTTATTTTGGCTTATCCTTTATTTTACTGATTTTTGCTCTCTGGTTAATGTATCCCATAGTCATTTCAAACCATCTCTCAAATAGTAAATAATAAATTGTTTTAAGAGTTATAGTCTATATGTTGGAATTGAATCATTACTTTCAATTTTGCAACTATTTCCTCTGTTTCAATGAAATGGGAACAGCATTTTAAATTTCTATTACACTTAATTTAAGTTTTCTTTAACATAAATGGACTAAGTGATCTGAATATTTATTCTTTATGTTTTCAGTCTCATTATTTTGCTGATTTAAAAAAATTTCTATACTTCATTTTGATTAGCCAGGTCCAATCATTCTTATAAATATAACTCAACTCTTTTCTCATCCAGTAGGTTCTAACGTCAACTTTCCCATCTCTCCAACTCATCTGACACAGGATCATGTATTCCTTTGTGATATTGTTTATTGTGTATGTGTGTTATTATTCAATATTCTACTATTTCCCCCTCAACTAGACTGTAAATTCCCTGAAATCAGGGATTGAGGCTATCTAGCTAAGTATTTTAGAGTCACAGGACTCTTTAGCTGGATTGCCTTGGAAGAATCCCTGCTCTGTCACTATGTCCCTGTGGGCATATGACCCAACTTCTCTAAGTAGTTTCTTCTGCTTAAAAATAAATAAAATAAATGTCTACTATTTTTAAAACAGTGATATCATTTAAATAGCACATTAGCACAATGTATCGGTTTTAATTCTGATAATATTCTAGTAAGTGTGTTATTATCCTCATTTTATAAATGAAGACTCTTTTGTTCAAAGAAGCCAAGAGGTTTCATGAGTTGACATTGTAAGAGGTGGAGCATTAGGCCATTCAACCATACCACAGTACTTTGCATACAAATGGTACTAAATTAGGTGATTGGTGAGTTGTCTCTTGCTTGAAATGTTTTTCTATTTGGCTTTTACTTGAAGACAGCTGATTTTTAAATTTCTTTGAGTTTCTCCCTGTTCATGTCTCAGTAAACTTCCCTTCTTCCCACCTCAAGAATTTTAAGAACAGGAGAGAGTCAATTATGCATCAGTTACCATTTCACTAATCAAACTCTAAAAATAACTTGAAATTTCCTGCTTGACTTGCAAAGTCAGTCTCTTTATTTTGTACTTTCCAACATCATCTTCTCTTGATCACCTTTCTGTGACTGCATAGCTGAATCACTCTTTCATGTTCACTGCTCCATCACTCACTTCCTTTCTTCCCCTGAAGTCATTACATCTGTCCTTTCTTACAAAATATGTTTCTTGTTGGTTGAATCTGTTTTTAATTCAAGTCTTCAGTCATCTTTCATTGCCTGGAGTACTTACAGCTTGTCCCAAAGCCCATTTGTAATTTTATCCCTTTACTTTAGATTTCTTTTTTTCTTTCTTTTTTCCTTTTAGGAATCTTATTCTGTTAATCCTCTTCTAGAATTATCTCTTTATCTATTGCTTGTTCAATCTTTAGTATTTTTCTATGCTCACTATAGTAGAATGAGCTGAAATTTACCTGTTAATAATCACACCTATATCGTTATAATTCACCCTATAATTTAACTACACCATGTGGATTGTATAAAAATACTTAGCTCTGCCTCTTTCTATAAGTCTGAATAAAATATCTAGGATTTTATTTTGTTTTAAAGATGATGAAATTTCAGGAGTAGATAAAATTTAGATAAGATAAAAATTTCTATGAAAACTCAAATAGACTAAAATCCTACATCAAGATAAATAAGCAGATTTTAATATAAATGTATGGCTCTGTGTCTGTAAAAGAACTTAGCTGCTCTCTCTGTGTTGATGTAGGGAACTCACGATATTACCTATCTGCATCCTGATGCTTTTTTCTCATAGTAGCACTCAAGTGGCTATTGTGATCCTAGTGACCCAACCTCGAGTTGAATAATTTTTTTTTCTCAAGGTTTGGCTGTCAGATCTAGAGCCTAAAAAGCAAAATTCCCTATTTTCACATTTTAAACCAAATGTATTATTTCAGAGTTCCAATAATAACATAGATTATGCTTATCCTTTGGAAGACACAAGACTAGTCTGCAATGCTAAATTCTAGCAAAGCAAGAATGTCAATCCAGAGCCTCCACTAAATTGGCCTACCTCTTGATTTTAAAAGATACTAATTTGACAACTGTTATAGTCTTGTATTTAATAAAACTCTGTCATGCTCATAAATTAGCTCAAGAAAGTCTAATATATCTGGGGTTTGGCTCCCTATATCAAGAATTGCCTTATTATTTATTTACTCACTTCTTTTCAGTCAAGGGTATCTAAAGTTTCAGGCCAGTCTCTCGCTATGAGACAAATTCCAGCCCTGAGTTAAACATATGGAGAGCCCAAGGCTTACAGACTCCTTAGCTCAGTAATAAATCCCATTTTTACTTTTGATTACCCATGTGTATTGCTCAGCCTTCTAATGGGCACCTGAGCCCTTCCAGCTAAGCTCATTCTCTTGAGTTTCTGATCTTGTGGTGCTCAGAATCTCTGATCTTTGGTCTAAATCTTCTAGCATGGCTTCAAGTCCTCCTAGATTCCAGATCTACCTGATTTGTAATCAGGGTCCAAGGTACATACCAACTCTAGCCTGCCTCTGTTAATTTTCTTGACTTCAGTCTTTGCTTGGCTAGATCTTCTTTGGTCTCTGCCTTAACATTTACTCTCTTAGAGCCAGATTACTAGTTCTGCCCCTGGAGCCTCCATCCTTTTTGTTTCAATCTAAGCCTAGTTAAATACCCCCGTTAGTCATTCTACAACTTGTACATTATATGTAATGGAAAGAATATTGTCTTTCTCAATGTACCATTTTTATAATTTAATCAAATATAACACCCAGCAGTAAATTAAAAGAATGATGAATTCTCACATGTCAACTTACATATTAAATGAATTAATACATTAAATTATCTACAGTTGTGAAATAGTAACATAAACCTTGAAATTTTCATTCAATAAATGAATCAGAATGATTTAAAAACCCTAACTATACTATTAACTCAGGCTTTAAGCAGATCTTGCTAAAGCTGATTTATTTTTAGTTATAAGTTAAAAAGGACACATGATGATAATTTCCAGTATAATAATGAAGCAATTGCTTTTCTTTAAAAATAAAAATGCAGTGCCTTTTCAGGGACTTATTTATATATATGTGAATAAATTAGCATGGGAAATGATACAAAAAAAGGTTTATAAGTAACAATACTATTTATTTTTTATGACAAATTTTGGGACTCAGTTGTTTTATTTATGTATATCTGGTTTCTTTCCTTAAAAATTATGACAGATCTAAATTATTGGCCAATCGATAATGACACGATTTTAAAAACTTATACTTGATTGGAATTCATGTGCAGAGTTTAACTTCCAAGAACAGGTCCAAGAAAGTTTTTCCATTTAATAAGTTTGTTTGCTGCTTTTTCTGTATCCAGCAGTAGTAAGTTCAGGTAGGCATTACGTAATACCATGTACAAATATTAATTCATTGCCATTATAAACTTTGTAAATAGTATACAAAAATGTTTATCTATACTCAGACTTTTAATAGGGCATATACACTAGAGAAGGATCTTAGTATTTGCCACTAATGTCCAAGGAAGTTAGCTGATGCAATATTATGTATCAGATATGATAATGTTCAGCTGCCAGTAATAGAAACCCAAAGTAACAATGGTTTAAATAAGAGAACAATTTATTTACTTCTCAAGTAAAATTCCAAAATGGGCAGTGCAATGCTGTAGTGGAGATCTGTTTCCCACAAAGTCCTTGGGAAACAGATTCCTCCTATCTTGTTCTGCAATTCATAGATTTTCATTCCCAACATCTGCTATGGTTCAAATTGGCAGCTGCACCCACATTCTAAAAGGCAGGAAGGAACTAATGGACCAAGAAAGAAGCAAAAAGTGTGGGCCAGCTATTTTTAAAGAAAGGTTTTGCTTACATGTTATAAGTTAGAATTCAACCATATGCCATATTGAGCTACAAAAGAGACTAGGAAATGTAGTTCATATTCTGAGCATTGATGAGTCCAAATAAAATGCCAGAAGTTCTTTAATTCTGGAAGGAGAGAAGGACTGTTGAGAGGTAGTAAGGATTCTCTGCTACCATATGTGAGTTACTTTAAGTTAAGGATGCTCTGAAAACAAAGGTTGAAATATTTAATTACTTTGATGAGTCATTAGAGAATAGTGTAAGGTAGTCATTGTAAAATTTTAATTTAAAATCACAATGTATTTGCATATTGTAACTGACTATGTGTATCTTGTCAACTTTACAATTAAAATATAAAGCATAGAATAAAGTGAGAAAAATAATACTAAAACATTAGTCGTAACTTCTAGTAGTCTATTTACCAAACCAGATCGAGTATAATGAACATGAATTGCTCAAAATCATCTGAAATTAACATAAAGCTCCTTAGAAAAGTAGCATTTCAGTAATTTTATATTTTCTACAATATAGCTGTGATGGCACTTGATCAAAATGAATCTGATGAACTAGAAGTCCTGGTGAGCATCATTTAACAGAAGGCTGGGGCTAGTTGGGTTAGCATCAAAGAGAATTAGGAAGATGTAAACATGCAGAACAAATCTTTGCAATAAATATTGAATGTAATGATATTAGATTTTACATTTCTTTGATATTTTCATATTGTGAATGCATTTTAAAATGAGGAAGAATGCACAGAAACTTATATCTTATGTAAGTTTAAAGTGTATATTAATTCAAGAATGTTTCAACTTTTGTTGTCTCTTACTTCATTATTTATATTGTTTTGCACAATTTCCTCTTTTTTTTGCACCTGTATTTGCAAGATATGAAAAATGTGCTGTACTCCCTTTATCCCCCAGAAACACTCTGCTCAATTTATATATGCTTTGCAAAGGGAAGCTTTGAGTTTTTTTAAATTTAATTTTAATTTTTTTTTTTTAGTGCTGTTATACTTGAAAAGATTGAATTCTCTAAGGTTACTTTTAAACACATGTCATTTGTTAAATAGTTATATTTCTTCATTAATCTGAACATTTTTCTCATCTGTCCTGCTATTAAAATGTAATCAAAATAAAACTTTAAGGACAGTTTGAGCCATCTACTGCCCACTCCCTTCCTTTTTTTTTTTTTTGCCTCTGGAAGCAGCTGTGTTTTAGAACAAGGGGGGATGAAAATATAAAGAGGGCTTTCTTGCTCTCTTCCTCAGCTATAGCCAGGAATTTATGATCTCGATAACATGCTTTGTAGCACAAATGTTATCTGTTGGCCATTAAGATTTTGTGCAATAAATTAGGCTTCTCCCAAAATTATTCCTTTTCCTTTTCAATTAGAAATTTAAATGAGTTGAAAGTTATTCATCCTTCTCTTCTTCTTTCCTTTGGTTTACCAGAGTGACAGGATGCAGATATCCAAGAGTGATGATGTGCTGACAGAACCTGGAGAGTGCCTTCCTTTTACATTTAGTAGAGAAGTTTCCAAAAAAAAAAAAAAAAAAAAAATATATATATATATATATATACATATATATAAATACAAAGGATATTTAGAAGAATGGGTTTTTGGGGGCCTGAGGTTTATTTGATATGGGAGGGAGGGAGTTCTCCTTTAAGAATCAGAATAGAAAGTATCTTTACAAGCTTAAACCAAAAGATCATCTGACCACATTGATAGGGTCCTGCCTGGAATCTTGGAGGTGGCCTGTGTAAATGAGAGGCCCTGAAGTGTCTTCTGTTTCATGGTAGATTTGGCTCTGGTTGATTCACAGTGTTATTTCAGATGTAAGTTTTTTTGTAGGTTTTTTTGCCACTGATTTGTGTTACACTTCACCTGGTCCCCCATTTTGACTTAATGGACTTTCTTGGGCTAAGTATTAGATTTGTTATATCACAGAATAGAAGATGGGTAATGTGACCCAGGCTTTGGACTATTTCTGCAGAGCCTGTTTCAGTTCGTGTGTTGGAACCTAGAAACTGTCTTTTTTGTTTTCTCTCTAACAAGGGATCATAAGGTCTTTTTCTGGAAAGGGAAAGATTAATGAACTTTCTTCTTATAAAGAACCATGTTAAATTGTGTCTACTCATCCTATATATAGTAATTATCCAGTGTAAGCAAATTTCAAATAGAAATCCAAATACCATAAAATCTAATGACTATAACCCACGTTATAGCTTTGTGAACTCCTCATAAACTAGATTAGGAAATACAAAGTCGGGTATGTTTGTATGTGTGAATTTATATAATAATTTTGTCAGTTTAGCAAGCATTTTTACTTAAACAGAATTTCTTGGCAACTTATCTTTATAGATTATTAATATACATAGTTTAATTATAAAGTAATAATTTTCATATGAATTTTAGAATCAGCTTGCCCACTTATTTAACAGAGCCTGCTGGGATTTTCCTAAGGATTGCATTAAATCTGTAAATCAGTCTGGGGAGTACAGCATCTTAACAAAATTATGTCTTCTAATCCATGAACAAAGAATATATTTCTTTTTTTAATGTCTTTAATTTTTCTAAATGATGTTTTACAGTTTTCAGTACATGAGTGTTATACTCCTTTTGTTAAATTATTCTTAAGTATTTTATTATTTTTTACACTATTGTAATTGGATTGGTTTCTGTTTTCCTAGTATGTAAGTTTTGAGTTATTTGATGAGCAGTTTTGATACGTTTTGTTGATGTTATAATCTCTTACATTGTATTTTAATTTTTAAAATTCTATGGAAAAAAGATGACATCACAACTTCAAACAAGGCAATTTTATGTGAAAAGACAACTAGGTTGTTTTGGCATTACTCTCTTGCTACTTGCATGCTAAACTCATACTCTAACCCAATGTTTCCCAAATCTCATTATCTTTCTTTCTACCTTCATGACTCTTACCTTATCTTCATGCTATTTAATATATTTTTAAAAATATAATCACTTTTTAAATTAAAAAAATTATCTAGAAGGAAATTTTATATTAAATATTTAGGAAGCAAATGCTTACGTCTCTTATAATATGCATTACTATGAATATATTATTATTAAAATATTCTTTCATGTACCACCTAAAATTATTTTTAGGTAATCATAATTTTACTACTCTTTGGGATTCTCTGCTATAACTAGCATAATTTACTGATGAAATAGAAATTTTCCTAAAATTTATTTTATGGTTTATTCCCTAGTGACATGAAAAAGAGATTTAGAGTCATTATCAAAATACAAGGCAAACACAGGAGTAATTCCTCCAGCTCTTGATTTTGTTTTGTTTGGGCATAGGTAAAGGATATATATCAGTAAGTGATACTCTTATGAATAAAATCTCTCATTCGGTGCTCCATGGATTGCATCATGCTGCTATCTGATAAATATGGATAATTTCCTCCTAGCGGGTAGAGACTGTGTCTATTTAACTTGCCTCATACAGCATGCAGCATAACATTATGTTTGTTTTGGCACTAAATAAGTGCAAGTTGATGATATAATGCATTTGTTAATCACCAATCATCCTGAAAAATAATGATGTACCCAGAGCTGATGGGTCCACCCCAGAGTTTTCTTACTGAGGGTTGAACATTACTGAGAGGCTTCCACTTAGAAGTAAACACAGTAGAAAATAATTCAGCTTTTCAACAAAAAGAGGGAGGTTTTGTCTTTGATAATTAAATTTCTTTTCAAAGTGAAGAATTACCTGAATGCTTATTTTATTTGGAGAACAATGATATTTCTTTAAATAACAATTTAAAGCATTTCATCTAGAAAAGAAAACATTTCATCTCTGGATTTTCAAACAACTTTTCAATAGAAACCAGGCCACAGGGTCCTTGGCATGAAGAATTAGTAAGGGTTAATAGGTAGGGAAACAGAGACTCTTGGTTTATCTCTTAACACTAGACTGTTACAACATTTAGAGAAACACCCAAACTTGCTTCATTCCAATTCCCCCATCTACCTGCATGCCACTCCTGTTTTAAATTCCCAGTTCAGCTTCTGTGGGGCTCGGGACAATCTTCAAGAGCGGCAGGCCCTTTCCTACAGTTATTGCCATGATCTAGCAATGCAAGTGCTAAAACAGTAGTTGTATTTTAACTAGGAACTGCTAGAGAGACATGACTCATATGTAATTTGATTTTGAACATAAAATTTCCTAGATGTAGCCACTTCAGTAAAAAGGACATAGAATTTCCTAGATGCAGCCAAAGAAGGGTGGGGGGTATTATTATTTAATAAACACACGAAACTATTTAAGGAGCTTTATAATCTAATTTTGGTTGTGAATTAAATTATAGTCTGGCACCATATTGCTTTAAGCCTGAGAGATATGCCTAAAATAAATTTTAGTGTGGATTTTTAATTTACTTTTAAAAATTAATTTTAAAAGAAACAATGAAAGCCTTTTCACTAAGAGCAAACATTTAATTGTACTATGTCATGACCTGCATCTTTCCTGCCTATAAAATGATGTTCCTATATTTCTTTTGATTTCATTGTAACGTTGATCGAAGAGTTGCTAACTTGATTAAAAAAGATGATAGGGCATCTATCTGACTGGTAATCTAAATAGAAATTCCTACTCAAAGGTGATAGGAAACTCCTTGATCAGATGCCCAGACTAAAGGCAATGTAATTATTTGTCTTCCTGTTGAAAATGCTCTTTGTAGTTCAAGAGGTTTGGATGCTTGAATGAAAAGTTTACGATTAATGAAACAGTTGATATTTCAAAATCCTTAAATTAGACATCTGTAAGGCTGTAAATTTGGTTTGTTTGTTCTTTTAAAGACAAAGAAGTTTGGTTGTAATATCAAAATGCAAAGATGGGAGAATGAATAATTTTGCAAAAATAAAACTAAAACTAGATCTACATTTTATTTCCTAGATTTTTCTTCTAGAATAGCAAATACTTCAAATAAGAGAGACAAAGCAGAGAGATTTGTAACCTTTAAATAATAGAAATGGAAGTGAATGGCTAAAAAGTCTCAGATCTTAAGCCTCTTTAGATTTGGAAGACGCAATCCCTTGCCAATACACATTGACTCTTGACTTGATGTACTCAGGATTGTTGGATTAAGTAACTTCCCTTTCCCATCTTGTAACTCCTTAGTATTCGAGTACAACATATCTGCCCTTTCTGTATATTTGTCACCTTCCTTCTCTGCCTCTCTCTTTCTCTTTTTCCTGATTACCTGGGTTTGTAGTCCTCATTAAAGTCATAGCTTTTACTTCAGGCTCTTTGTTTGCAGATTCAAACTAAGATAAGCACCCTCTCACATACATTTGCCATAAAAATATATAGATTGGGATTTCATTTTTTATGTTCTATAAAGCTTTAAGTAAAAAAAGTTTTTGAATTAAGTTATAAATATGATCACATATTATGAATACAAAAAGGATAAAAATATGAACACATTATGCATTTTGTTCAATGAGTGGTAAATATAAAAATAAACTTATTGGTAATATATCTGTTAATGAGATGTAAATAGGGCTATTTTCTCTAATTAGTTTATGTATCCATGGATGATTATTCATGCCAGAGTATTCCCTGAGGCAATATACCATAGTAAGATTCAGGATAGATGAGAATTATGCCTTTCCTTGTCAGGAAAATGGCAATCATAAAAGAGGATGTGGGAAAGGAAAACTTGCCTCTTTATCAAAGGCACTTTCTCAGGCAGAGTCTTGGGACATTTTAGAATCCTTTAGAAAATGGATTACTTTAAGAGTATCTATAAAGATTGGAGTGAGGTAGCCACAACCCAAGGAATGGCAACAGTCATCAGAATAGGTGCTATATACCTAGGAATAAGCATAAAGTCACAGGTTATGCTTAAGTGGCTATTAGCCTAACCTAAGCCTCAGGTTCTCTATTAGAGGCTAAGGACTATCTTTGATATAGAATTCACTAGGCCAATTGTGTGTGAACCAAATTAATTTTAAGGCAATGGTCATTTGCTTTAGTGAAATTTGCCCTTTTTAGAGAAGTATATAATCTTTAAACCAATTCTCTATAGTCAATACCTTAATTGAGAAATTTAGTTCTGGAGTAAAACTGTCTAAACGCTCAAGTTCCCTGACAATTTCTCAGAGTAAACCTTTGCATTCTTTTTGTCCTGATATTTACCATTGTCCTTTTCCTATCTTTTTTTTTTTTTAATTTGAAAAATTCAGAAAAGGAAGAAATTCATAATTACCCACATCCCATGACCCAGAATTAATAGCTGTTAACATTTTGACTTTTCTGGTTTTTATCTTTTTCTCTATGTGTATTCTTTTAAAATTTTACATTAAGTAAAATACATTAAGTAAAATATTAGGTTCCTGTGGTTGCTATAACAAATTGCTACAAACTAGGTGATTTAAAACAATGGAAATTTATTCTCTCATAGTTCCGAATACTCTAAATCTGAAATCAGTTTCACCAGGTTGAAATCAAAGTACTGGCAGGGCTGAACTGTACTCTCTTCTGAAGCTCTTGGGGAGAATCCATTTCTTGCTTCTGCCTGTTTCTGGTGGCTGCTGCCATTCCTTGATGTGACTGTATCACTCCAATCTTTAAAGTCAGCATCTTCAAATCTCTTCCTGTTTTACCTTCACATTGCCTTCTCCTTTGTCTGTGTCAAGTCTCCCTCTACTCTCTGCTATTAGCATACTTGTGATTGCATTTAGGATTCATTAGGTAATCGAAGATAATCTCATCTCAAAAATCCATAATTTAATCACATCTGTATAGTCTTTGTTTTATAAGGTAATGTTTATAGGTTCTGAGGCTAGAATTTAATATCTTTTTGGGCAGCGTGGTATTTTTAGCTTATCACAAATATAAATATATAGTCTATTTAGTTTAAAATTTAGGATGTTACAGATTTGACCTCTGCTCCAAATTCTGGCCCACTCTACATTCTCTAGAGGTCACCTGCATGTTTAGTTTTTCTTCTGTGTGTATGTGTGTGCTTGTGTGTGTGTATCACTAGATACATAATTTAGTACTTTTAAGAAAATTTTACCTTATTTTATCCACGTAAAATATATGGCATTCTACATGTGTGTGTGTGCATGTAAGCCCCCCAAATGTTTAAAAGCTATATTAGTTATTTTGCAATTAACTTTTTTATATTACTCAAAATGTTTTTTGGGATAAAGTTGCATTGATATACTTAAATATACTTTATTTTTTGAAATTATAGCGTTTCATCTTAAATATGTACCACATTTTATCTATTCTCCTATTTATGAATGTTTAAAGAATTTCTATTTTTTTTTTTTTTTTTTTGGTTTTATAAACAATGTCCTGGTACAGGCATCCTTCTCTATGGATTGTGCTATTGAAAGAGTACATGAAAGAACTTTCTCCATAACCTAACATATACTTTATGTTCTCAGATAATCTAATTTTTGTTCAGATTATTAATCTCTCTAGATTTTATGTGTATGTATTATGTGAAGTAAAGTTACAATTTTATTTTTCCATTATGTTAGACATTTTTTTAAAATTAAGTTTATTGGGGTAACATTGGTTAAAATAATTATATAATTTTCAGGTGTACATTATAATTTGACATCTGTATATTCTATTATGTGTTTACCACTTAAAGTCCAGTTTCCTTCAGCTACCATATATTTGATCCCCTTTAATCACTTCACCCTCTCCCTACTCCCCTGTATTTGGCTCCCTTTACCTTATCTACCTTCCTCTCCATCCCCACCCCCTCTGGTAACCACTAGTCTAGAGTCCATGTCCATGAGTCTCTGTTTGTCCTGTTCATTTGTTGCTTTTAGGTTTATATCCCACATGTAAGTGATATCATGTGATTTTCAATTTTTTCTGTCTGGCTTATTTCGCTTAGCATGATTAACTCGAGGTCCATCCATGTTGTTGCAAATGGCAGTATTTCATTTCTTTTATGTCTGGATAATATTCCATTGTATGTATGTACCACAGCTTCTTAAGCCAATCATCTATTGTAGGACACTTCAGTTGCTTCCATATCCTGGCCACTGTGAATAGTGCTGCTATGGACATCGATGTACAAATATCTTTTCAGATATGGGTTTTCAAGTTTTTTGGGTAAATACTCAGTAGAGGGATTGCTGGATCATATGGTAGATCAATTTTTAGTTTTTTGAGGAACCTCCATACTGTTTCCATAGAGGCTGTACCAATTCACAATCCCACCAGCAGTGTATGAGGGTTCCTTTTTGTTAGACAATTTTCAAACATTATTCATTGAACTTTCCTTACTTTCCCCATTTGCCTTGTCATGTAGCAGGTTAGTTTACATGCATAAAGCTATTTATTATTGTGGCTATTCTGTACTTGAAATATTTTTTATTAAGTCATTCTATTTGCCTTTCTCCATAATACTTTTCTTCATTTAAGTTGCTCGTTTGTTCATGATCTCTTTTCTACCACTGTAATATAAACTCTATTGATTTTCTACTTTTATATCCCCAGTACCTTGAATAATATCTGGCACTTAGTAGATGCTCAATGAACACTTATTGAATTTACAAATTTTTAAATTGGCCAGCTTATACAATCATGTTAAGTGATATTTTCTCTGATATATTATTACCTCTGTGTGTGTGTGTGTATGTGTGTGTGTGTGTGTCACTAGATACATAATTTAGTTAAAACTGTTTCATAATGTTGGGATACAGTCCCCTATTGGGCTCTCATGTTGTTACATATCTTGTGAGCAGAGATAAATGAATGCCTTTGTTTCATACTATATTTTAAAGGATGTTTTTATACCACAAGTGGCCCATGAGTCAATTCAGCTTGCCATCTGTTTTTGTAAATAAAGCTTTATTGGAACTTACCATGCCCATTTATTTATATATTATCTATTTCTGCTTTCACACAATAGTAATGTAGAGTAACTGCAGCGAAGATCATGTAGCCCACAAAGACATACATATTTACTATCTGTCTCTTTACAGAAAAATTTGCTGACCCCTGGTATAGCAAATGTTCTTGAAAGACTGAAATAGTATCTTCCTCCAGAGCAAAGGGCAAGTTCGTTTAATTGTCTATTATAATAAAGATATCGTTCTTTGGCACAAGTTTAGGTAGTCTCACTGCCCATTATGAAAGATTCAGGTTCCCTAAGCTCAGAATTCTACCCTGTAATGCAACCTGCTATATGTGCAAACATCACTGGCTTTCTGTACATTACCCTATAGGATTTAGGACTCAGGAAAAGAGCACAGTCAGGCTCCTCCTATTGCTATGACCAATAAAATGGCCTTTGTCTTTGACTCCAGAGACTCATGTCTTCTACAAGCATCCAGGAAACTGTCACAGGTTAGTTAGTTTGCAAGCAGGGTAAAACCTCTGATATTTTATAGCTCTTGATCATATATCTACCTGACTTTTATTTACAAGTTTTAAAATTAGCGTAGCTAATGGTTGCAGAAAAATGCTATATTAGCCCTCAAATGTAGATTTCAAAAAGTTTAAAGAGGGCACCGAATTGTAAAAAGTTTATCATACACTACCAACATTTTGCTCTAGACAACTCTATACTCTTATACTTAAAAAAGATGTTATGAAATATCATATAGAAACTTTAAGAAAACTTGGAAAAATAGAGAAATAAGTTACCTATAATATCGTCACTGTGACATAACAACTATTAAAATGTCTTTAGAAATTTCTGCATCTGACCCACTCTACCACATTTTCTTGACAGTTTTTAACATCAGTACAGAAAGGTAAGGACATATCTCAAATATGCTAGGTTTTCTTTAACATATAGTGTAACTATAATTTGTAATTTTTCTTTTCTTTTTGGTCTTAGATATATTTTTATTCTGTATCTCATAAGAGGACAAAAGATTTACTAGCTCCTAACAGATTTTTCATCTAACTACATTCGCATTATCCTGGAATTCTTGAATACTGTATATTCACTCTATTAGGTATCATTGTTGATTTTCTTGGTTCTTAATCTTATTTTTCTAAAAACTCAGTCGGCATATCCAAATTCTCATGGACGTTCTATTCTTTCATCCCCCAAGTTAGTTACATTCTCTCCCTGAAACATCCATAAATTCATTATATATTTTCAAGAGTTGAAGAAATGTATTTCTTACCTATTTGGAGAAAATCACGATTTTTGGTAAATCATTAGTTTTTAAATGATATCTTGAATCATTAATCTAAAATATTGTAGTGAAGGAACGTGACCATTTTTCATGAAAAGTATGATAGTATTTATAGCTCAAAGAGCAGAAATAATCACAGAAGAGATCCTTGCATTTCGGTGAAAAGAAAGTTCAACCTGAAGTCTGAAATAAAAAGAAAATCAAACCAATAACTTTTAACATTGAAGTGATTGGCTAAAAGATACCATCAAATAAAATTTATATTTAAACAATGAGCTCATATTTATAAAGTCTGTGAGAAACTCATTCACACACATATTTTTTATTAATCCAACCCTATACTTTATATCCTTTTAAAATAGTTGAAATGAGGCCTCATAGTCAAAGCAGTGTTGTCAGTGTATTATTCCATGTACAGTTTTTTTTTTTTTTTTGGTGTGTTTTCAGAAAGATAATGGGCCACAGATGATGACATCCTCATGAACTATTTTCTTATAAAAAGAGTTCATGACCCTTTAAGATAAGTGATTTTATTATGGAAATAAAGAATAGTGAAGGAGATCCTATTTCAAAAGTAAATTTTCATCTATTTTGACATTTGAATGAGAAAACATTTTTCTGATAAAAGATTTTATTTAAGACAGAAGCCAACCATCTTAAATATAGCATGATTACAGATGTTTAAATTAATTTGAAGAATGTGTTCCAAAGAAGAGAGATGTTTGAAAGAGATAGTTATCTTTATCTTTTAGCAACATCAAAAATGCTTATAAGAAACCTGTTTTTTAGGTTTGCTTAGGACTATGTAACCTTGAAATAACCAGCTGTTGTACTTTCTTATTGCCAAGGAAATTATTCAGATTAATTATAGTCAGGAAAAGATTCTTGGAAGATTTAAAATAAAATATGTAATTATACTTTGTTAATAAGTGTTGCTGTATCAGTCAACCTGTGACCATCAGTCTTAACTACTTGTCAAGATTAATCATGGGCTACTATTATAACTCCTTAGCAATTTGGTCACTATTTGTGATTTTTACCTTTCCACTTCATGACTTTCCAACCCTTTCTTTAATGTTAACCTCCTCTTTTGTAATAGCTTTCCTGGAAATTAGTGTTGTCTGTTCCACTTCTTTCTTATTTCCTACAGCTATGCCAAAGGTTGCAGTTATATTGCTAAGCTTTAATTTCTTTGCTGCCTGCCTGGCATATGGACAATATATTTCTGCTCTGGGACTGTCTGAAAATTCAACCATCTTATCTTCACACAAGCCAAATTCAGCTTCAATGAAGACAGCTTGGTTACATGCCAAGGTCTTGCTTTTAGTTATTCTTGCCTGGTTATTATAAAGAATGTATCACATGCAGTTCATTAGGAAAATATTATCAGTTGTAAAGAGCTAAAGCTGTAGTAAATTTTAAAGCATGGCAGCAAAGAATCTGATTGCTTACTGATTAAAACTACAAAAATATCAATGTGACTGGCAAGTTAGAGTCAGATAATGGAATCGATGGGGTTTATGATAGGACTATTAAATAACAAAAACATTTTTGTTTTGTGATGCTTTTCAGATGTATATAAAAACAATCTGATCCACACACAATAACTTTATATGTTAGATATTTTTATAAACTTCATTTACAATTGATGGGCCTATGGCTTAGCAAGATCAATGACTTGCCCTTGGAAATACGTCTAGTGGGTTGCAGAGACGTTCTCATATTCTGGTACTTACTTTTTGCATGACAGCATGCCTACCTTAGGAGTTAGCAGAGAAAATATAAGAGCTATAAGAGGAGAAAAACGGAGGAGAAGATACTCAGGTATCACATAATTCTCCAATTTTTTCCTTTTTTAAAAAATTTAGCCAGAAAATATCTTTTACTCTTCCAAATTACTGCTAAAACATATTTTTGGGGGGTGAGAAATGAAGGATATTTTCATGCTTTTCTATCTCTATTATAATGGATTAATTTATTACCATTGTTACTTCGATTTAGCCATTTTGGAAGAACTAGAGTTTTTAGGTGGTTGAAAACTGAGAAAGTCCATTTTAATAGGAAACGGATTTGCCATGAAGAGGATTGTGGTGCTGTGACTGGAAAGATGGGAAGAGAGAAGAGTATGGGAGTTGAAAGGGTGTGAAAAGGAACCCTATACAAATTTAGCCCATTCTCTTCTGTGCTAAGGGCCAGATGAGAAGCCTGGGATGGAAGTAAGGCAAGACTAGGATTAACAAAATGATACTCAGATTCAATTTTCTTTCCTGCCTCATTCATTTTATCCTGGTTCTGCTAGATTTTCAGACAGATGTCAAAAGATAGGGTTTCATGGTGGAATACTTCTGTTCCTGTCAGGTGAGAGAAGAATCTGTTGCGGCTAAGATTGATAGGGGTGAACTGAGGTGGGTGGGGAGGCAGAGGCGGTAGCCACCTCTTGTGCTTTGTTCTATCGTTAATGGGAAACAGACAGTCCAATAACCTCTTGTAAATGCTCTAATCTACCTCAGCCAGTCACGGTGCGCACTATTATGGCATCCTTTATTCAGTCTTTATACTATGAGCATGCAGACCCTTTCAAAGAAGGCACCAGTATTTTTACAATATGCTTCATTCTAGGAAGACTTATCTGAATTGAAATTAGTGAGCTCCTTCTTAGGATCAGGTTACATGCCAATGCACATATTTACCTTTCGCAGACCCATTCTTTACAGTGACTCAAAGGGCAGCTGGGCATTTTACATAGGGAGAGATAATTGTAAGAATGGCCTCATGTTTGGTGAAGAAGTTTTACCTAAACTGAAATATAATGGAGTTACAGATTCTGTTTCAATTTAATAACTGAATGTTCTTTAAAACATGAACATTTGCTTAAAAAATTAGCTATACCTTTCTGCACAAGTTTCTCCTTGTTCATTTAGTTCTTTCTATACCTTTCTACACAAGTTTCTCCTTGTTCATTGAGTTCTTTCCTACTTAGAAAATTTCTATTCCTTAATGATTTATATTCATCTGATGAGTGGATTATATATAAGAACTAGAGATAGAATCAAACTAAAGAATTAATATAATTTTTTTGTTAGTGTCTTTAAAATATTTTTAGAAAGATTTGGAAATTTAAAATCACTATTCTAAATTTAGGTGTTTGATAGTCTCTGGTTTTGTGATGGAGTAGATCATTAATCAGTAAACTATAAATTATGAGATGAGTCAGTGACTGCCCATGTAAGATTGTAATCTGTAGACAAGTAACTGAAATGATTTGTTTGGGTGAATTCAACATATATTTTGCTATTTTGTAAATTTCCACAGCTTGATTATAAGTACTGCCTTCAGGGAATTCATCAGAAAACTATATATTAAGTTTATAGATGGTTATTTGCAGATGACATTTGCCTCTTAATCTGAGGACACGTTTGGACTTTAAAGTATACTAGCACTCTACTAATTCAAGACAAGTATTTGCCAAATGCAAAAACTGCTGCTTAACTTTTCTCCAAAGGGCGAATTAATTTAAATACTTTTTTGGTAGTTAGGAAAGTTATTATTTTCTAGCATTTTAGTCAGGACTCTAGAGGTCCATAATCTGTACTTTCTCTTTAATTATTTGCTTGTATATTTATGTGTAGTTTAATTCAGGCCAAAGTGACTACCAGGGAAAGGCTTTGGGCTATTAGGTGGGGATTATAATTGTGTTCTTACTTCAGAAGTAGAAAGGGCCATTTGTGAAGGGCTTTTAGGAAGAATCTATCCCACTCTGTGTTTTGTATGAGGTTGTAGCCCTAGTGATTACCTCGTTTGCCTTGAAAGATTTGAGAGAGAGTAATACATATCTTAATAGCCTTGCCACTTACTTTCTAATCTCTGAAAATTCTGATTTATCTTGCAAGCAAAAAAGATGGTCCTAAATTTTCAAAAGATGGGCAAGACAGAGGTTGAACTTTTACATATTTTCTCTTTCAAATATTGTTGTTTAAGAAGAGTAATACAACTCATTATGATGCATTTAAAATCATTTAAAATGTTTCAATTCAATGGAAAGTGGAGTTGGACACAATTTTAATAATTTATTTTCAGGCAAATTCATTAAATTGGAATTTTTGATGTACTAGCATATATTAACTTTTTAAACTATTTAAATTTTTGGTAATGAACCAATTTATAGTAAAATAGTAGGTGATATTCAACCAACTCCAAAAATAAAGTTTCTTTAAATCTTAAGCACAGCAATTATGGATATGCATATTATTTTGCTAAATAAAAACAATGCATATGTTAAAATGTTGAACAGAGCATTTATTTAGAGATTTATTTAAGCAGGTCCATCTCATATATATAAGCAGTAAGTTTGCAGTCCTTTAAATCATTTTGAAAGTCTGTTTCAAACTGTACTTCTATACAGTTTGGACACTGCTTAGATTCATGAAGGAAAGAGATGAACTAATATGAGAAAGAAGTCTGAAAAGAGGCAGAGACATGATTAGAAAGCCAGAAGAGATTATTGTCAAGGTTGTCAGGGGAGAAAAGTTTTGAGAAGCAGTGCATGTGAACAGTGTTAATGCAGCAGAAATGTCTAGTAAAACAAAGACCTAAAAGATTACATTGTGTTTGGTAATTTGGAGTTCATTGGTGAACTTTCTGAAAGTAGTTTAAGTGGAATGGTACAGTTGGAAATCAGATTGCTGAGTCTGAAAGACATAATGGAAGTGAAAAATTAGAAACAGAGATCGGGTTAATTTTTCAAGTCTGAGTGGTTAAGGAAGGCAGTAGAATAGCACAGGAAATTACAGGGTTAAAGGGGAGTTTTGAGAAAGGAAGGCAATTGAGTGTGTGTTTGTACATAGCAGGGGAAAGCCCAGGGTCAGGAGAGAAGGTAAAAAGAAGGGAGAAGAGAGGTGATCAATAAATAGTTATTGAATTCATGAATTCCTTTATCCTGTTAGTACAAATGGAGTTACACCAAAAAGCTCCTTCTTCTTTGAATTCCATTTAAGATTCAAAATTAGGACGAGGTAAAAAGAATTTCTACAAGTTACAAAATTGTATTTGTGTTTAAAGTTTATTGATGATTGCATACTCCCCCAGCTATTTTAAAAACGTACTTTCATAATTCTTTTTTCTTATCAAATTTCATCTAGTTGGGAAGGATTTCCTATTTCTTATTTTGGGGAAGAATTCAGTAAGATTCATATTATTTCTTAAATGTTTAGTAAAATTCACCAATAGCCACCTATGACTAGATTTTTTCTTCATAGGAGGATTTTTTATTATTATTCAATTTATTTAATAAATATAGGAATATATATTTATAAATACAAATAAATATAAAATATATTTATAAATATAAGATTATTCAAAGTTTCTATTTCTTCTCTGTCAGTGTTGATGTTATGTTTTTCTAGAAATATGTCTATTTCAATTAAAATTTCAAATTAATTGGCATAAAAGTTTTTAGTAATTTTTATTATCTTCAAATATTGGTTGGGACTATAAATCATTTCTGGTAATTGTATTTTTTTCTCTTTTTCTTCGGTCAGTATTTTCAGAGAGGTATATGTTAGTCTTTTTGAAGAATGAACTTTTGTCTTTGTTGATCTTTTTCTATAATAGATTTGTTTTATATTTTTTTTGATTTCTACCCTTATCTTTGTTATTTCCTGTCTTCTACTTTCTTTGGATTTAATTTGTTATTCTTTTCCTAACTTCCGAAGATGGATATTTAGATAATCTATTTTATAATAACGTGTTATTCTTTCCTAAAGTAACATTTAAAGACATACGTTTTCTTTTAAAATTTCTTCCTTGCATCTCACAGGTTTTGAAATATCATGTGTTCATTATGATTCAGCTCAAAATATTTTGTGATTTATGTGTTTATTATTTAATCCATCAGTTATTTAGAAGTATATTCCTAAATTTCAAAATATTCGAGCTTTTTAAAATGATATTTTTGCTATTAATTCATAGCTTAATCCTACTGTAGTAATAGAACTTCTCTCTATTAATTCAGTCATTTATTTTGTTGAGATTTGCTTTGTTACTCAGCACATTATCATTTCCGGTAAATGTTTTAGTTACACTTGATACATATTCTGAAGTTTGGAGTACAGTATTCTATGTATATCAATTAGGTAAATTTTGATAATTGTGTCATTCAAATGGTCTCTATCCTCATTGTGTATGTGACTGTGTCCTTGTTCTGTCAATTGCTGAGAGAAGTATGTTAAAATTTTCCATTATGGTTACAAATTTGTTTCTCATTTTAGTTTTTATCAAATTTTGCTTTATATACTTTGAGACTACATTACCACGTGCGTACAAATTTGAATTTTACATCTTTCTGGTAAATTGACATTTCTACCATAATAAAATATCTCTATTTCTAATAATGTTTCTGCTTTAAAGTTTATTTTGTTTGATATGGCTATGTAAGTATAGCTATGTAAGTATATTGTTTTCTTATAGTTAATGCTTGCATGGTATGTCCTTATCTACTTAAAAATTTTTTGGATCTCTATGTCTTAATGTGTCTCTTATAAGCATATAATTGTTATTTAATCCATTCTAATAAGCTCTGAGTTTCAATTGCAGTATTTCGTTATTTTATATGAACATAATTATTGGTATATTTAGCTTAAATCTATTATTTATTTTCTTGTCTTTTATTTTTCCTTTTCTCTCCTTTCCTTCTTTCTTTAGAGTTAATCAGGTAATTTTTATCATTTCAGTTTTTAAAATCTTAGTATTAAGAAGCAAAAAGGTGAGAAATTAAACTTTATACTTTATTTTCATGGAATCACTTTTTCTTGTCCTTATATTTTTAAATAGATAATGTAAAAATAAAGATGTCTATTTTTTCTCAGAATTTCTGAGAAGTTATTTTGGACAGTTTGTCACAACATTTTTTAGTGCCTTCCAGTGAAGTCAGTAAAGCTCAGTTGCTCCTTTACATACTTTAGAGGTGAACACATAATTATGGTATATTTTGGTTGTTATTTTCTCTATTAAATAGCCAGTATAAGAACAATAGAACAAATGTAGAAGTCTTTCTTTTGTTCCAGTGCTTTTTCCTATTACACTCTAGGCATATTTATAAAAATATTTGTGCCTATTGAAGCAGGGCAACTAAATGTCACTGAATATCAGAATTTTGATTCATTCTGTCAATGTGTTTGTAGCATAGAAGATAATTATGAGATAAACCCAAACCTTGAATTTATATTGTTTGTGATCCCATGAAATTTCCAGTTCTTATCTTGTCATATAATTCAGTTGAAGCCAATTGAATTTTGATTGTAATTCAAGCCTTTTCTCACCTAGATTTTAAATTTGGCTCTAATTTTCTCACCTGTTGGTTAAATTCATAAAATGTTTGCATGAAGCTGTTTCTTTGAAGTAGCTCCGATGTGTTTTAGTTTCCCTGGAACCAGAAACTCTGCATCCTGAGGAAATTTTTATTCTATTGATAGTCGGAAAAGCAATGATACAAATAAAGATTATTTCCCTTCTTCTAATATTTCTTCATCCTATCCCCAAGTGAGTCTAAATAGCATAAATGACTAAAGCCTTCTAAATATATGAGATATGTGAAGAACAATAAACTAGTCAGGATTTTAAAAAATTTTTTAAAAAATCTCAAGCATCATGATACTTACTTAATAGACACTTATCTAGCACCATGTGCCAGACCTTGTGCTAAATATTTCCAAATATTAACTCATTTTGAGCCTCCTAACACCTCTAGGAGGGAGAGAATACTATTATTAACCATATTTTTCACATTAAAAATTTAGGCATTGAGAGGTTGAGAAACATGGCCAAGGCCACAAAACCTCTAGTCTAGTGATGGAGCTGGAATTCAAGCTCTTCAGTTTGTGTCCTTAACTGCCTAGTTATTCTGCATCTCAGCAAATGATAACAAATTTATTGTATTATTGTAAAGTAAAAAATGATGGCCTTGCAAATCTGTATTTAAAGTGAGTTCTTTGCTTTCTAATTTGTGTATAGCATTGATCTGTCTCCCTCATTAGATGATAAGAAATATGAGGACAGAAACATCTGATCTATCTTTGTATCCTCTAAGTTTCTTAACAAACCACACCATAAGCGTTTAACCATTTATACTCTAAATGGAATCTTATTTGCAGATCAATGAATGGATCCTCATTATAAACCTCAAATTGCCCTGAATTAGGCATTTAATTTCTTAGGTTGCCTAACTGCCCAGCAATTAGATTCAGTGTAAGAACATCTCCAGGAGGTGCCGCTCCCACACATGGCAAATGGCACATCCTGAATGGCTGAGTGCCAATCCCCCTCCCACCTGGCAACCATCAGCTTGTTCCCTGCATCTATGAATCTGTTTCTATTTTGTTTGTTTACTTTGTTTTTTAGATTCTACATATAAGTGAGATTATATGGTATTTGTCCTTTTCTGACTTTTTTTACTTAGAATAATACCTTCCAGGCCCATCCATGTTGTTACAAATGGTAAGATTTCATTCTTTTTTATGGCTGAGTAATATTCCATTGTATATATGCACCAAAATTTCTTTATCCAGTTGTCTATTGGTAAGTGCTTAGGTCGATTCCATATCTTGGCTATTGTAAATAATGCTGCAATGAACATAGGGGTGCATATATTTTTTCGAATTAGTATTTTGTATTTCTTCGGATAAATACCCAGAAGTAGAATTGCTGGGTCATAAGATAGTTCTATTTTTAATTTTTTGAGGAACCTCCATTCTGTTTTCCATAGTGGCTGCACCAATTTGCAATCTCACCAACAGTGCATGAGAATTCCCTTTTCTGTACATCCTCTCCAACACTTGTTTTTTGATTTATTGATGACAGCCTTTCTGACAGGTGTGAGGTGACTACCTCCAAGGATTTTTGTAAAGACTAAATGAGTTAAAGTAAGAAAAGTGTTTAGAATAGTGCCTAGCTCTTAGTATGTATACAAGTGTTAACTATATTTAAAATTATTATATATGATAATTATATTACATGATGTTTAATATGTTACATTAATAATTACTTAATCTCCCTGGGCCCACATTTCTTCATTTATAAATGGAGGCAAGGAAGCAGAGATGAGGTAGGTGAGGTAGTGTAGAATCGAGGGATGTGGACGTGGGGATGGAGGAAGAGTAACTGAGATCAGTGGTTATCAAGCTTTTGGATTTCACGGCTAGTGAAATGTGTATCTATGCACATGCACATATTTGTTGTATTGGGAGTCCCGAGATCACCCTTAGATTTGATGATTCACTAAAAGGACTCATAGAACTTAGAAAAGTTCCTATCCCCATGGTTATGGTTTCTTACACAAAAAAGTACAGATTAAAATCAGCAATAAAAAATGGCACATAGGATGGAGACTAGGAGAGACAAGACTCAAGCTTTTAGTTGTCCTTTCCCAGTGGAGTCACACTGACAGCTGGTAGTGCTTAATGTTCCTAGCAATGACATGTGACATCTAGGAAGCACGTTAGATCCTTGGTGTCCAGAGTTAGTATTGGGGTCAGTTATTTTGTCATGGAGTGCTAATGTGACTGACCTTAGCTACTCAGTCTTCAGTCTCTCCCAGAGATCAAACTGATACAGCATGGCTGAGGGTCCCAAACAAACAAAAATAAACATTTACCATAAATCACATTATTAAGCAGAAAATATCTGGCAATGCCCAGGGCTCAGGTATTTGTAGCCACTTTGATTAGGCAGGATATTCCCAAGGCTTAGGACTGGTCCTGAGGACCTTTGGAATGCATGGGATTTGAACAAACCAGGCCAGAGTTAATCCTTTACTGTCTATACACATATACATATACATGTGCATATACATAGGTAAATATATGTATATAGTTAATATTTTGGTGAGGGTGGGTACAGGGGAAAATTATTGCATTATGAACTTTTTAATTTTGCCAATAAAGTTAGTAAATTAACAATTATATTTAACTACAACCACTATTTAATAAAACAGGTTATTTTATCAGCAGAAAAGGAAGAAGGACTCAATTGCTGAATAAGAATGTCAAAAAAAGACATTCATATACTTGCACACACAGTAAATAATATTGAAATGCATAAATTTGTAACATAAAGCTTATTTATGACATTTCTATATTTATTTTTAAAATATAATTGTTACTTTCAGAATCTATACTTTATTATGTACCACAAAGTAGAGTTTATTCATTCAATCTTTTCCCTATACTATGTCATTTTTTCACAATTAAAACCAGAAAATTTTATTTTACAGGGGAATGATCAAAAATAGGAAGAAAATCAATTTTGTTTATTTATTTTTGGAATATTCTGGGAAAACTGAGCAAGTTTTAGCAACGATTGACCCACATCTTCAGCTACAATTGGGGTGGCTGGCCAGTGAGGGTTGAAGGTAGGGGGCTCAGGGATTTTCCTCACAGTGAGGACTGTGAACTTGAGGGAAGGCGCTGTCACCAACTTCTTCAGAAGGAGCAGTTTAGAATTTATATGATAAGAATGTTTTATGCCAGAATAATAATACCAGGCCATGGAAAATTTTTGGAAACCAATGGACTAAGTGAGCTTCTTGAATTCTGCTGCAAATGACCTGATTTGGGGGAATACAAATTTTAAAGAATTTAGACATTTCTTTTAAGGAGTTTGTGATATAACTTACAGAAATAAAACTAATAAGAATGATATAATATAAAGGAATCACATGCCAAATAAATGGATTAACTAAATAGAGATTGGAAGTTTTTAGAATGGTTGGGAAGCCCTCCATTCCGTTAGATGGGAAGTTTCAGGTAAGATGGGAAATTTGATTTGGGCTATAAAGAATTAGTAGGATTTGAAAAGTTAGAAAGAGAGAGAGGCTTTCTAGGTGGCAGGAAGAACATGAGCTGAGACACAGAGAAGTAGATTAATCATAAATTGTGCCAATGCCAGTGATGTCTTTACTAGTTTAAGTGGAATAGGTCTTACAGAAGAGTAAAAACAATATTGATTTCATAAGGAAAGACAAAATTAGGGAGATCTAGAAAGTTAGGCAGAAGAGTTAGGCTATGAATTGTGGTAAATGAGATGTACAGATTTTAGAGGAGGAGAGTGATTTTACTTATGTAATTAGCAGATGTATATTGAGTACTACTGTGTATCAGACACTGTACGCAATGTCTACAAGGAATGAATGCGTCAGATGTAATCAGTGCTGCTAAATGCTTAACAACTGGCTCCTTGGGGGAAACTAAGCCCTGATTTATAGTATTATTGATTTGTGCGGTATTAATTTTCCCACTATCGCCTATTTCAAGATATCAACATGACATCACTGAATTCAAAGTTGAGAAGAGATTCTCACAGTCTGCTCTTACCAGCTGGCGTGAGCCAGCTCCAGCGCACCACTGGATTATCCCAGCTCTCATGGATCTTAAAAGTGATAACCCTTGTGAGTCACTTAGCAATATTGCTGAGGGTCATTTGGCAGAGGGAGGAGATAGCAGCCTAGCAAACTGCCTGTTTGCTGTATGCAGGTATAAAGCAATATGCAGAAGTGGTAGCAGTGGAAATGAAACAAAAGTGTGCAGAATGGAATCATTTTAAAGGAAGAAATGTTGGAATTTGGAAACACAGCTTTGGGTGATGAAGATAAAGTCAAAGATCGACTTTAGAGCATTGAATTCAGTAGACTAAGAAAATTCAGTAGATTAGTATTGATTCAGTAGACTAGTAGATTAGAAATAGAACAGTTGGCATATATGCCATCTTAACTCTCCACTCTCGTGCACTTTCACCCTAGCAGCTGAGGCTTTTTTTTTTCTTTTTCTTTTTCTTTTTTTTTTTTCTTTTTTTCTTTTGGCGGTGGTGCGGAGAGCAGGAAGCGAGGAGTGCTTAATCCTATCCCAGGCTCTGGGACTAATTTTGACCTATGCAAAGGAAGTTCTTAAAAACATTATTAGAGACATTTGTGTGATTAAATGAACTGAACCGAGTCCTGGGTTCAGAAACCGAAGGTTTAGTTTCAAATTCTGGCTCTACTAGTTTAAAATATGATCTTGTACAGTTTGCTTTCAACTATCAGCTTTTAGTTTCTTCATCTGAAAAAGTGGGATCATTATGATTAGCATTTCACTTATAAATATATATCTCATTTAATCCTCAAAACAATCCTGTACAGAAAACCAATCAGGTATTATTTATGCCTCATATTACTCATGAGGAAAATGCAAGTCAGAGGACGTTGGTGACTTGCCCAGGAATCATAGCTAATGAAATAAACAATAACCCAGGTGTTTTGACTGCAAATATTAATGACAGTTATATTTTTCTGAATTGTAATTTTCCCAGCTCTGTGCCAGGAATTTTATATGTGCTAAATGCTTTACTTAGGTTACCTCAATAAATCTCCCTATCACAGTGTGAGCTACTATCTCTATTTTAAGAAGCTGAAGTTTAGAACTTAGGTAAATTGCTCATATCAGAGTGCTATTAGGTAGTGAAGTGTTTTCTTCATGACGCACTAACTCTCTTTTAAGGGATGGTATATCAGATGTTATAATAAAAGTAAAAGTACTTGATAAACTTAACCCCTCTGTGAATTTCATTTTGTTATTTTTTTGGTATTTATCTCTTAAGTTAAATAGGTAATCCTTCAATCTCATTTAAAATTAGTCATTCACAAATATTACAAATATGTAAATAGTATAAGTGGAGCTCAGTCTGCTAACTATATTTTAATAAAGTCATAGCTTTACTGCTCTAAACCAAAGTATAAGATTATATTATTTATAACATATTTTAATCAAATTCTTTCAATTAGAAGAATGAATGTACAATATGTATCAATGTTAATATTAAATTGATAACAGTCAGAATTTTAAGGATAAAATTTTATTTTCATTTTTAAATGTCTTGTAGCTAGAATTTCGCATTTTATAAAAAATTATTTATGAATTTCTAGGAGCTATAAAGATGACCACCATTTAAGAAATTTGTAAAATTGTTTCCAAAAATCTAGAAACAAATTTAAATGATGCAATTAGTAGAGAGATTCAATTTCTTTCAAAGAAGATATTTCTATGCAGTGCTTGAGGTAAATGGCATGTGACTAAAGGCCATTCAAACTGCCAGGATGAAAGAACAAACCTAAACTATTTCAGGAAATTATAATTAAGTTGCTTAATTATCGGTTTCTCCTATAACTCCAACTAAACATAAATCCAAGCAGTATGTACAGTTATAAGTTTATACAATTATGTCTATTCGTAAAATTACCAGTGACTAGAAATAAACATATGGCCTAGGCAAATTTCTCCCTTTTTTTGAGATATGGGGCTGTATGATGTAATGCCAAATTTGTAACATATTTTCTGGAAATTCAACATATATACAGTTATACCAATGCCTTTACTTAGAAATACTTGTTTTCATTGTGCCATTGAAATAATTTTGTCAGATCTGGGGTAGAATTCAGAAGATTGTCTGTAGATCAAACTTTCATATTGTAGAATTCCATTGATAGGACTCATTGTTTAGCACCCACTTGGATTTGATTTTGGCCTAGAATTAACATATTTGTTGAGCATCTACTACATGCCAGGCACTTTTACAAGCATTGGTAATACTATTGTAAATAAGATAATGTCTCCATTCCCAAGTAGTTCTCAGTATAATGGGAAAAACTAATAAGTAAATCAGCACTTACAGAAGAACACAACATACTGGTCCATCTGCTAAGAATTCCACTTGTTCCCCTTTGTCCAGTTAACTAATAGTCATACCAAATTTCTTTCCCTAATCTCCCTGCCTACCTCAAATATCCATATTTTAAATTTCAAATACCCATATTTCTCATTGTACCATATGTTTCTTTTGTGGTGGTGATTATTGTAATTTTTTCCTTTTTGTGGTGCTTATTTGTCTTCTACACTAGACTACTTCTTAGTACAGAACTTGTCTGTATGTGCTTAACCCTATATTCCAAACACCTAGCATTAATAGTGACTGATTGATTAAGTGAATGCATGAGTGGGATAAATTCTGTAATAGAAGTAAACCAGAAGTACCTAGGAAAGATATCAGAACCAGTCTTAAGAAGGTCAGAGAAGGTTCATCAGAGAAAGTGCTACTAAACATCAATTTGTGAACAAAGGTGAGACATATGAATATATGTGGGTAAAGAGTGATCTGGTAAATGGTTAGGTCTAAGGGACAGAGGTTCAAATATTTGGTTGTCATGAGCATATAGATAGTAATTGAGACCATGGGAGTAAAGAATATTGCTTAAAGAGAGTACATAGTGTGATAGGTAAAAAAGTAAAAACAAAAACAAAAAGGTCAAGGACAAACTTCTGAAATGATAAGAAATATCATATCTCAAGTTAATGAATTTCTTCTTTATATTTTTATATATCCTTTTCTAAGAAAAAACTTTCAGCACAGCTAGGTTTTTAACGAGCAGCAGTCTTTACAGACATTCTTATTGAATATGAAAATATGTTTAAAAATTTGCTCAATAGATTTACATATCAAAAGGTGGAGTCCATTCTAAGGGAGCCAGAAAAGATTTATAATAATGGTTTATGCAAGTTTTGCCTCCTTTGGATCCAGGCATAATAGTTTATGAGTGAGATTGTTCATAGGAAAGTTGTCCTCCAGGCATTTTCCCTTCTAACTTCCTCTCACTGACCCTAGGCCAGTGATATCCTGACTTCTAAGCATGGACTGCATTATAGCTAAAATAGCATAAGGGAAAGAGTTTTTATTTCAATTTCTAATCTAATGGAGACTAAGGAAAGGACTCACCAGTGCATGTGAATTCCCTCCTTCCTGTCCCCTCATCCTACTGAGGCTCCCTAATTTGTTATTGGTCAACCTCACAACTCACTACCTCCTACTACTTTGGGGGGAATGTGAATGAAGGTAAGAATGGAAATGGGGTGAGAAGAAAACTATGGTTGGGAGAGGGTACTGGAATCTACACCAAAGACTCCAAGTAAGCAAGCAAACCATAGGCCTCTGTGGACTGAAAATCAGGAAACTAATGTGTTCCTTCTGTTAAACACTGCTCTACATCCACCTAACAAGTGAACTGTTCAGTAGTGTCAACATACTATATATGAAAATGCTTTCGTGTTAATTGATACTCTGTTGAGCATGTGCTTTGGTACTGGACATGTTTTTTTTTTTTGTTTTTTGTTTTTTGTTTTTTTTTGATGTTGAAGACAAAGTTTCTCCTTCTAGGAGCTCACAGTCTAGTTGTGGAGACCGTCCATTTGTAACCAAAGTATTCTTTATGCTAGATATTGCACACAAACCACTCTGAACTGAATCTAACCCTGTAGATTTGCTTGGTATGGACTTCATGGTGTTTTAATAAAATCTTAAATTTATTGGCTTCATTTAAGAACAGAGTTCTCCCATGAAAATTTCTGCTAATTCTAGGTGAAAACACTTGTCATGGCAAAAATAAGCAGCTGTCCCTTTTAGATGAGGCAAGTGTCCAACTAAAGTGCCCATCACTTGGGTGATATACCTGTCTAGCATCTCTGAGCTTCTGAATTTGTAACACCAACTCTGCACCTCATGTACCATAAATACCATTCTCCAACCTGTCCCTAAGCTGCAGCATTTAAGCCCTTTTAAGCAGGAAGTCCAAAGGTCCAGTCTATCTCTTCAAGGCATCAGCTCTTCTCTAGTATAGTTTCAGGGTCCCCTTATAAAAGTTTCCCAGGGGCCTCCTTGCAGATCGGATCTTTCCAGGTAAATTAACTTGTTCCACATTTGAGTGGGGCAGCTTTAAAAAAAAAAAGCCTCTCAAAACCAAAAGGTTTTATTATATGCTTCTCACAGGACCAAGGAAGGCATTGCTAGTTGAACATTTACATACCTAAGGGAGGTAATTTAAGAGATTCTCCACAGAATAAGAAAGATTTATTTCTTTAAGGCTATTTACCCTTTGACTAGAATAATGGGGCCTATGGGCCCCATGCTTTTATCACTGGGGCAGACCCCTCAAATGAGTGTTCATAAAACAAAGTTACCAATTTATTCTCTGGGTAAGAATACTAATAGAATTCCTTGCTACATGTGTGAAAAGAATATTAAAATACAATGAGGAAAATATTACAAAGATATGAGCCTAATAGTCAACAAACTTTAATAGACTCAATAATGCAATTAATATTAAAACTGAACGTTTTCTCCAATTATCATATTTAAACATTAAAACTTATAAAATTTTACCTGAAAATGATACAGCATTAGAAATTCTCGTATAATTTAAAGTTATTATACTCCAGTCATTTGCATAGCCCAGTTCTACATGGCTAGGCAGGGCACACTTTTTTTCTCCATCGGAAGGTACCGACATGAAGGAGTACACATCCTTTAAGTTCTTATTTCATAATATAGAATTGTACAACAATAGAACTGAAAGAGTCTTTAAAGATCATCTAGTACAGCCAAAGTATTTCATTTTTGCACATTAAATCCTTGACAGATGTCTTTAGATCTAGGTGTATTCAACTAGTTTTCATTATGTTGCTAGGCTTTGATCTAGAAAATTTCTTATCTGTGGTCTACATAAAATGAATTAAAAACCATCCCCTTTCATCTCCCTAAAGCAATATGTGTGAATCATTTGCTTAGCTCTGGTTCTTTTTAGATGATGTGTTATTCCTCTCACTGGTTCCTGGTAAGGATTCTTTTTTTTTTTTCCTTGATGAACCAGTTCCTTTATCTGTTTTTACAAAAGGGCCTGGCAGATGTCACTTCACATTTGTCAAGCCTAAACCACATAATCTTTTTAGCATGGGATATTTTACAATATCTTCCTGGGGCTTTCTCTTTACCATCTTTAATTAATCCCCCAAATTACTAAGTAATTGAACTATATGATCAAGAAACATTGGCAAACTTTGTGAAGAGACCATAAACTCTACATCTCATTTCTATACACAGGGGGCTTTCAGTGAATGATTTGGGGTAGTTCACCTAGCTATTTGAAAACTGCATAGTTTCAGAATTTAGAGTAGCCATATTTAAAATTAAACCACAAATATTTTTTTTTTAAGATTTAGACTTTTAAGTCACTCTCTTAATTTTAGAGGACAGTATAAATGTGACTATAAGACAGTTTATATTTTATTTCTGTAAGTTAGTACTAATAGTACTATAAGACTTCCTTTATCATACTTGCATTAAAGGAGAGAAGTTGAAAACCTTCTTGGACATAGTTGCCTTTGGACATAGTTTCATTCTTCTGTTATTCAATATTTAATCTAATCCTTATTACAACCAGTTTAAAATATATAGTTAATATTTCACTATAATAATTTGGGAGAATATGTAATTTGTTCATATATTCACAAGCAATTAAAATATGTATTTCCTTGAAAGCCAGAATAGTTTGAAAGAATGCTATCATTTAGAGTTTAAAATTAATTCTGCTTAAAAAATTACATTAATCTATTCAAATGTCATGACTTCTTCAAATGATTGTGTTTTTAAAAAACAAAAGCTTCAAAGTCAATTTCTTCATCAAATAAATAGTGCATTGGTTATGACTTTGAAATAACAAATTGATAATCTATTTTTCTCTTTAACCACTGTGTATGTAATACATTTTCATTCTGTGACTAACAATTTCTGTATATAAAATGTTAAAGGAAACAAAGATTTTACTTCTGAAGTTATTTTAAACTTGATTTCATAGGAATGACACGTGTACAATCTGTATTTAGATCCTAACAACTTAAAATTAACCAATACAAATTTGAAATGGATACCATTAAACAAGGTATAAAAGCTGAATTCCTAGAAAATTTATTTGGTTCTCTGTGTCTTAGTTGAAACTGTTGTTACTTCTTTTATAATTAAATTATGGCCATTCCATATCAAGCCTTAGCTGAAAGTAAAATTTCCTGATGAAGTTATTAATTACTAAATTTAAGAAGTTAAAAGGAAATGCTGACAACCCATAATCATTAGTTCAACCCATACTAATAGTTCTGGTATAATCAAAGGCTAGTTTAATACAACAATTCTATAAAATTTGCTTAGTTTAATTTCAAGAGAATGTTTATAGTGTGGTTTGTTTAATTAGAAAGGCTTTCTTTGTTTATAGTGCAATTTAAATATCTCTCGCAGAAATATATATTGTTACCAATGTATAAGATGTCAGAATGTAAGGCAAAGTTTGTTAAAACCCTCAGAGTCAGAAAATTTAAGATATCTACAAGTATTTTGACAACTGTGATTTGCTGAATGAAGACTTCCATATGACTTCTTTTCTATAGTGGTACAGACATTACTACATAAGGCTTGTCTGAAGTTTATGAAATTTTCTATAAACAGATTATTCTGAGCCATTTTGTAAGGGCCCACTGTATAACAGTCTAGCCAACTGCTATTAATTTAGACCAAGTTATTTATTTATTATTCCCATTCTATTATCCAAATAAGTTTAATGAGTTAATTACATTTAACACATTTGAGAGAAGATAAATGTCCTTATGTGTAGGAATGCAAAATTATTTGAGATTTAGTTTGTATGGATTAACTTATTCCCTTTGCTTTGCCAGTCTTCCAGGACTTTTCTAATTAGTAGACTAAATCAACATGTCCACATGTGTCTGCATAATTCAACTCTCACATTCATTCTAAACACTCAGCATTAAGAAGCAGCACAAAACAGAAGTTTTGTGAGTGCATGGGATCCAACCAACAGCAGAGTGAGCATTCAGACTGGTATAATTCTAAGCGAAAGTGGTCTCTCTGGCACCCGGGTTAAGACTAGTCGTAAGAAGTCCCACATCCCCTGAAACCAGTTCTGAAAGTTTGTTCTACATTGCCCTAATGAACTTTGGGTTCAAGATCACCACTTATTCAAGGCAGGTGAGAATTTACCTGGCTTTTTTACGAGGACCGAGGAGTGCTGTGGGTGGTCAGTGTCCGTTAGAATGAATTCCCTAGACTTGGCCTAACCACTGCTCTGAATCTGAACCCTGGAAGTAAGGAGATTTCTAATGAGCCTTAAGAAGGCTACTGAAATAACTAAGCTGTCAAACTGAACTTTCTCTGGGCAATCTTTGATATTCCTTCCAGGTTGAATAGTGATGTTGACCCACATTTGACATTAGCCATTTTATATTATAAACTCTCCATAACCATATATGTATAATTATACATACACATACATCCTTAGGACATATATTCTTACATTAATTAATAGACTATATATGTAAATATATTATAAGAATATTCACTTAGGAACAAAATAACTGGATAAAAATGTCAGGCTAGTCTAAAGATTAAGTCATTTTTTATCACTGTAAAAATACATATATTATTTTTATTGTATATGTTTGGTTGAGAGAGAACAAGAGGGAAGGAGGAAAAGAAAGAGAAAAGATGAGAAAGAGAACATGTGCAGATCATATATATGTAGAATCAAATACTGTTATAACTTGAAAGGACATTTGTGATCTTCTAATCCAACCTCTTCATTTTAAAAGAGAGGCAAAAGTGGTTTGTGATCTGGTTATTTTTTATTCTATTTGATTCATCAATTTGGGAAAATTTCAGTGACTATGAGAGTAGAAATGGTAAAAGAAGAATGAACAAAGCAAATTAGGAAGGCTAATGTAATTTTTACCTCTGAGTGGCCATTGCAATTCAGTTACGTGTATGTATATTTATATTAACATTGCCTGTATTTAATATACTTGTCTCATCTTCCTCTTTGGATGGCAAGCCTTTTTAGAACAGAGGTAAAGGCTTTTCCACAACCTGTAAACCTATTCGATACAGAGCTACATCATTCCCAGCCAAATGATCATTAGGGAGTGAGGGAGAAATGAGGATCTTTATAAAAACAGGAACCCACAGTCTACATTTTGTGAATTGTGCTCAAAGCACACTTCTTCTAACTTTCTGTGAATTTCCCTCCAAATATTCTTTCACTTACATCCTTCTCCCTTTTTTTCTTTCATATTTTCTATCAAGACTCTGCTTGTTTTTCAATGTGCAATGCAAATGTCAATTCTTCCACAATGTCTGTCCAAATACTCCTAGTAGATTTTAATTTTTCCTTTGTCTATATTCCCAATTTCTGCCTTGATTTGTATCATTCATATGTCTGTCTCATCTACTAAGTCACAGAGCTGCCTCTGAAACTAACGGGTGATTTAAAGGCAGGGCTCTGGGGAGGCAAAGTAGGTGCAATTCAGTTTTCCTTGTTGCTACTTTAACCAGAGATGCTCAGCTTTTGTGTTATATATCAGGGAGAACCAATACAATTTCTTTGATATAACTATTCAATTGCTAAAAACCAAAGTTTAAAGATCACTACAAACATTTTAAATTACTAAATGGAATATTTTATTAATTTCTATATTGTGGCAAGCTTGGAATGAAGTTTTCCAGTGAATGAATAAATCAGTAAGTACACAATGAGATAAGTTAAAAGAACTGTATTACATTTTAGCTTTTAAAACAATGAATACACACAGTATTACTGCTGGAATACCAGTCTTTCTGAAACATTAAAGTGGGAAAGTAACAGCTCCTCAAATATTGGTGGCAGAGACATGTAAGGGAGAAGAGAAGAAATGAGGGCCCCTGAAATTGATTTATGAAGAAGGGTGGTGAGATTTTACAGAGTGGAAACTAACAGATTTTACAGAGTGGAAACTAACACTTTTTTTTTCCTTTCTACAGCTACTCCTCCCTAAGCTACTTCTGGAATATACATTCTGTACTGGCACAAAGGTCAAAACCTCTTTGGAAGATCTGCGGGAGTCACATGTAAATAGCGCTTGGGCTCCTAACACGAGGGTGACTCTCAGCATCCTCAGTCTCCATATTCATAGTTGTGGGTATTGTGGGTGATGAGTTTTTTATTCTTCATATAAAACTGTCTTACCAGACATGATTTATCAGAGGCTTAGAGAGTCACAGGTGTGCTTTTTAAGCTTCTAGTCTAGACAGAAAGTATGAAAACATTAGTCAACCTCCTCCAAATTAATTTAAATGAATCATGAGTTGATTTCCTCTAAATCTATTTAGCAAACCACAGTCACTAATATTTTTATTGTTTAGGAACCAGGAATGGTTGAACAAACCATTCCTTTAAAAATTAAGTATCTTTTAAAAAAAAACTTGTTTATGCTTCACCCTGCTTAAATATTTCACTAAAATAAAATGGAGCTTATAAAATATCTACTTTTCTCCTTACAGTCCCTGAATTAATTTAATTTTAAAATCTAAAACAGATTTCTAAACATACAGTACTATAGAACTGAGAACTTGAGTTTGAAAGGACTTTAGCAGTTTAACCATCTTTCAATGCAAGAATTGTATATAGTAATGAAATTCTCACATTTTGGCATTTTTCTTAGACAACTCTCTATTCAGGAAGCCAGCTACCTCAAAAGACAGCCAGTTTGTTATTCAGTGCTACTTGTCAACATTTTTTTTTTTTTTAATCAAGGCACAATCTGCCTATAGGAATGAAGCTACCATACAGATCAATTCTTGTTCTACTTTCTGGGAGCCTGAAGAAGTCTAATCTCTCCCCCAGAAAAGTCTTTTACGTATGTGAAGATATGCATTATGCCCCCACTTAAGACTTTTCTTTTTTATATTATACATACATACTTTAAAACCATTTTTCGCATAACATTGATTCCTGGATCTTCTCAAACGTAATTGTATTTACCTGGAACATTTCCCAATTTGTCAATGTCCCACCTAAATTTATGATAAAAGCTTTTTACTACTATTTTTTTGATAAACTCAGATAGTTCAAGGAATCTAAGTACTTCAACTTTAAGACACATACAAATTAAAATAACAAACAAAAATTATCAAAAGTTAATAATTATTAAATTATTAAAATAAGTATTAGAATACTTTTCTGATATTCTGCACCATACTTTTAAAAACAAAAATTAACCTGTGAATTCTTTATTTGATACAGAATAATGAAGTATTTTCAACTTCGTCTAAATAAATCTGTTGTAATTCACACAAACCTGCTAATATTTAACTATGAATCTTTGCACATGTTCTTTGCTTCTCTTCTCACCTCCTCAAAAAAGCTTCACTAATCAAGCTTCTTTTCCTTTTGACTGAAAAAGTCCTTGAATTAAAATTTCCCTATTTTATGTAATTCATCAGGCCTAAAAAAGAAAACAGCAATCTCCTAACCACCATTAATAAACAACTTCTCCCTTTTTGAGGTTTATATAATTTTCTTTTATTATTGT